>JAJTUV010000068.1:3212500-3812500 GCA_021653895.1 Mastomys natalensis | reverse complement strand
TTGGATAATTTTAAGAGACCTGATGTATAATTCTTGTTTTGTAGGAAGGATCTTGTGTAGCTCAGGTTTACTTTGAACTCATTAAGTAGATGAGGATAACCTTAAACTTCTAATCTTTTGCCTCCACTACTCCAGTGCTGGGATTACAGGATTGTGCTAACGCACTTGGGTTTTTGCTACAAATTGAACCCAGCGAACCCAGAATTCTGTGCGTGCTCGGCAAGGACTCCCCCAACTGAGCCACATCCCAGTCCCCTGTGCATGACTCGTTTTCGGTAGGAAGAGCCTCTTCTCTGGTTTCGTGTGTGTGTGTGTGTGTGTGTGTGTGTGTGTGTGTGTGCGTGTGCCTGCGTGTGTGTTGCTCTCACAGTTTCATGGATGCTGGTCAGTTATGGCTCCTTCCTCAAGATGCACATGAACAGAGCTCACTTGATGCACTGTGTGACATTAAGGAGAGAGAGGCATGGGGGAAGGAATGTGACCCTGACACAAGCTTACTTATAGTTTTGCACAGGCACAGTTGATCTTTAGTATTTTGAAAAATAGTTTTAAAAGGTAGCTTGCACTGCCTAAAGTACTATTAGGTTTGGAAGATGTTGTATTATGGATTCAAACATGATTCTGTAGCACCATGAAGTCCTTGGGCATTGTGTTATAAACATGGATATTGAGGAGCAGGAACCCTTTGAACCACCACTAATTCACGAGAGATTTTCATAATTAAGTGCTAAGTTGGCACAGCTGTGGCCTTTGAGGTGGTAATGTCCTCCTAATCATCCCTCATTTAAACCTGCTAATGCCGCTCTCCTACCTAGACCCTGTTGTGGTCCAGCGTGCCAAGTTCAATGCCTCCAGCTTTTCTGAACAATTTAAATGCCTGGGGATACCCAGGTGTACCAGCTTCATTAATTAGCAAACATTTACCCTTGTCTTTCAAAGAGGTGACATGCAGAATTCACTGACACAGGAGCAGTCATTGTTTTACCAAGGTGCTCATTTTAAGTTCTGTGGAGGAGAGGGGTGGAGGGGAAAGTTCAGGCCAAAATGGGGCCAGGGAGGTGGTGGCTCAGTGGGCAAAGTCTTTGAGTACAAGTGTGAAGGCCTGAGTGCGATGCCTAGCCCCCAATATTAATCCAGGTACTGTGGCATGTGTGTGTAATCCTAATGTGAGGGTCTGAGGCAGGATCACAGAGCTCATGGGCCAGCAGTCTAGTCTGTGAGCTTCAGGTTTAAGAAGAGATCCTGTCTCAAAAATGATATGGAAAGTGAAGGAGAAAGACATCCAAGAGACATCAGCATTCACATTAGCATATACACTTACCCACACAATTAAGAAAAAAAAAAGACCTGAAATGGTGACATCCATGGAGAAGTGAGAACCTTGAAAGAGTATTTCCAGACTGACAATATTATAACTGAGTTTTTGAAGCCATGTAAAGAGGAACACATCAAGTGAGGTTTTTGTGTATTCTGGCTAGTATTTCCCTCCCACAATGTGTACTAAAGGTCATGAGCCCAGAGTTATATTGTCATTGAGGGAACATATAACATCAGAACAATGGTTTTCACCAGCTGGTGGGTGAAATCTTGCCAGTTCTCTGTCCAGTGAGTGCATTAGCAGCAGCAACCACCCTGTACCACTGTGATGCCCCTCTGATACAGGGAGGCGCTGACCCCCCGCCCCCAGTAGTCATGGTGCTTTGCCAGAAGCCGCTCAGGAGATGGGTGGCCAAGGATTCCTGAGCTTGCCTCAACCCCAGGCCATCTGCTCTGTCTTAAAGCTTCTGTGGGTATCTTTCTATGTCTTAGCCAGCCAGCAGCATCTCTTAATTTACACCTCTGAGATTCTGAGCCTTTTGTGAGACTGTAGGCTTTTCTGAAGTTGGAGAGATAAAATTATATTTTATTGGCATTTCTTTTCAGCTTAGAAGACAGGTTTTTAAATACTCCAGTCTTTGGGAGTAGGAGGGTTCTTTCAGTCCATGGATGGGAAGTCCAAGAATTTTCCCATATGGCTTTTGCCGGATTACCCGTCGGAACTGGATTCTGAGTCCCTTCTTTTCTCTTTTCTGTCAAGCTATCAAGATTGAAACAGCATCCATCTTTTAAAAAACACATTTTGAGTTGCCTCCATGTTTCCCTGAAGGTTGCTGGAAGCACACTGGAAGGTGGTTTAAAAATTAAACTAACTTGTTTGACTTCTTGACGGGAACCTAGGATCACTAACAAAAAAAACAAAAGGAGACAGACCCACAGCCAGAACTAAAACTCTCTCCAACTCTCTATACATGTGTTTAACTTTCTGGAAACAGTTGAAGTTAACATATGCATAAATATAAATAATGGGGAAATGCAACACACACTTCTATGTAGACAGGAGCCAAATCCCGACATCCCAAGTTGGAGGCAAACTATAAATCCAGCTAGAGGAATATAAATGTTTATCCTCTACAAAAGAAAAACCCTGTGTCAATGAATATTTTATATCAATTCATTTTTCTGTTTGCTTAACTCCATATTAATTTGAAGCAACTGTTACTTCTGTCTTTTTAATATCTTTATAATTGTCAGGTAGTATAGTATGTTAGGAATGAATATTTGAGAGCATGGAGAAACCTGGGTTCTAAAACAGACTTTAAACATTCTCTAATTCTGTGGTTTCAGAAAAGTTGCTAAATTTGCCTTATCAAAACCATTGTTCTAGAGATCTTGGCCATGCGACACAGGCAGTATAGACAAAGTTCCAAGTGTCGTACCATGGAGCACGGAGTAGATGCTCCATCAGGAACAGATGTTCCTCTGTCAGCTCAAAGTGTGTTAAAGTGTGTGGGGAGGGGTGGGATTGTGGGTGGGGGATAGTTGTCATCTACTATAGTGAGGGCTGGGGAGGTAGCTGTCATCTGCTTCAAGTGTTTGCTGTGCAGGGCACCTGAGTTCTATCACCTTGAACCCAAGTAAAAATTAGCCAAACATGGTAATGCAAACTTGTAATCCCAGTGCTGGAGAGGCAGAGACAGGGGGATTCCCAGGGCTCACTGTCAGCCAGCTTAGACTGCTTGAGAACTGCAGGCCAAAGAGAGGCCTTGTCTCAATGAAGTAAAGGTGTATGAGGCTGAAGAGATAGTTTAGCGATTAAGAGCACTGGCTGTTTTTGCAGAGGACCTGGGCTTAGTTCCCAGCATCCATGTGGCAACTAACAACCATCCTTAATTCTAGTTCCAAGGGGATCAAATGTCCTTTTCTGACCTCTGAGGACACTGGGTGCACATATGATACACATGCATAGGTGCAAGCAAAATTCTCATATATGTAAAGTAAAAATAATAACTAAATATTTTCCCCCATTTTTTGAAACAAGGTTTCTCTGTGTAGCTCTGGCTGTCCTGGAACTCACTTTGTAGACCAGGCTGTCCTCTAACTCAGAGATCCTCCTACCTCTGCCTACTGAATTCTGAGATTAAAGGCAGGAGAAACCACACCTAGTAATAACCAATAAGTAAATCTTAAAAGGATCAAAAGCTGATTATTTTTCTACTTTTAACTTCATCATAGATTTTTTTTCTTTTCCCATGGTAGATAAGTAAATTCAACTTTCTATATTAAAATATTAAGGACCATTATAAAATAACAAATATAAAAAATAAAGTCGATATTTTCTACAGTAATTTTTAGAAAATGGACAGCATGTAAGCAATGACACTTTGTTGACCTCTGACCCGCACCCCAACACGCACATGCATACTCCTGCACCAGCACACACACAAGCACATGCACACATACACTCACAGACACACAGTAAGGCATTTACCGTGAACAGTAAGCACAACGCATCCTACAGAAGAGGAAGATGGTGAGATGTGACTGGTGGGAAGGGAAGGGAAGGGAAGCTATAGACATTGCCTAGCTGCATGTTTGAGGAGGATGTCCCCCTGATGGCTCTTCCTCTCTCTCCTCACATAGAATGTCCCCCAGACCTGTCTATCTGCACCTTTGTGCTGGAGCAGTCCCTGTCAGTACGGGCCCTGCAGGAGATGCTGGCCAACACAGTGGAAAAGTCAGAAGGGGTGAGTACCCATTTTCTGTAGACTTGTTCTTTCTTTCTTTCTTTCTTTCTTTCTTTCTTTCTTTCTTTCTTTCTTTCTTTCTTTCTTTCTTTCTTTCTTTCTTTCTTCTGAACAAGGTTGTGTGTGAATCTTTGCTTGCCTAGATATTGTGATTTTTTTTCTAAGTCAGTGACTTCTTCATGTGGGTTCTTTATATTTGATTATTTAGCTATCTAGCAGGCTTAGGATGTCTTAAAGACATATGAAAAATAATCCAGCCTCCGTCTGCTTCATGCTTATGTGTGTGGTTTGTGAGTATTTGTGTGTCTCCTTACATGTGCCCATATCGCATTCTGACTACTAGCTCTATGCCTGGTTGTTTGTCATTGAGCTCTGTGTCATCTTCAAATGCCCTTCCCCAAGTAACATGCCTAAGCATCTTTGTAACTAATACAATTTCATGGCACCATTCCGTGTTTTAAATAACGAAATTACAGCAGTAGCTTCAGCAAGTTGCAATTTGTAATTTTGAAAACAGCAAAACCATCTTCTGAAAATTAAAATTCCCATTCTGTTTCCTAATGGTGATATTTTTCTTTGAAAGCCTATTGGATTATTTTAGTTATTTTTTTTTTTTCAGGAGACACAGGATTACTGCTTTTTGAAGTATTACCTGTTCTTAATCAGTTCATTGAGGTATCCAGATAATCATGAGGATAAATGGCCACCCCACACCTTCCCATTTACCAAGGTGTTTCACAGTCTAAAAATCTATTTGTTTCCAGGAATTCGACTGGCACATTTTTTTTTTTGCCATTATTGACTATGTGTTGTTATTGTTAAGCCTCTTTTTCAGTTTGTATAAATAAAGAGATTAAAAAATATTGTCATAAAGTTTCACATGGTGACTCATCAGCTACATTATTAACATTTTTAGCCTTAAGGTTTTCAAACATATCTTAAAACTTTTGGTTTTTTTTTTTTTCTTCATCAATTCTAAATTAAATTTTCACATATGAGATATATGTGTGACAAATCTGGACAAACAATTTATAGCTATTGTCCCAAAAGTTTTATATTTGTCTGAAATTCTTTGGAAATAAAACGGAAAACAAGAAGTCCACCAAGAATGATTCCATCTCTTAGTTTCCTTTTTAGGCGTAAGTTGGAGCCTGAGTGTTAGCATGGCCGTCCTGTACCCATCTCACAATAGTTTGCTTTTTAATAACAAATTTAGTTGATATAAAAATTAAATCTCAAGCAATTCTGTGAGGGAGTGTGCTTGCACAGTGTTGGCAGGATTGAGAGTGTCTGTAATGGTTGTGGGAGACAGTTTGAAGATGCCCCCAAAATTAGAAATAGAACTGTCACGTGGTCTAACAATTCCACTACAAGGTATGGATTCTGAGATGATAAAATGAGTGAGTATGTTGAAGAAAGAAAACCTTTAACATAATGGTTAAATATGGGAAAGAATAGTGATGTTATTCACCATTATACAGAGAGCTGTTTTACCAGCCCCCAGACATGTCTACATGCTTTGTATTATTGACTACAAAATACAAACTTCCCACATCAACAGGTCCAAAGTTTTTAGAATTTATCTTTCCTTTATCAAGGTTTTCCATTCTCTTGCAGTGGAGTTAAGTAATGAAAAGGTGGAATTTCTGTTGAAACTGGCTTCTTTCTGCAACCACCTCTCGTGGCATACCAATTTGGAAATTTAAATTTGTCTTTACAAACAAAACTCTAAAGAGCTATTTGTGTCTGTGCCTTATTGCTTTCTCATTGTTGTGGATTCTGGCTTACCTCAGTTGCCCTAAATTAAATTTTTATTGTTGCAAAGCTGCTTTTTCTAAACTTAACTTTTGCACAAGCTGAATCCATGAGATTGAACTAGGCAAGCTCGGATATCCCATGCCCAGAGGAAACAATTTAAAATAGCCTTTAGAGAGTTGTGTTTTTAACCTTTTATTGTTACAATCCTGGGCACGCACACACACACACAAACACACACCGCTACAATGCTTTTACTTAGTCGAATTCTGAATTGTTCTCCAACTAGAACGTTTCTACCACAGATAGACATCCATGTGAGGAGTTGGATAAGCATCTTTCAGAGCCCCACATGTTTACCACAAGCATTAGCTAGGATGTAGAATGTGGTTGGACTCTCCTATAGCATTGGTTCTCAACATGTGGGTTGCTACCCCATTGGGAATCAAACAATACTTTCACAGGGAGTACCTAAGACCACCAAAAAGTACAGATTCACTACGATCTGTAGTAAAAATACAGTTATGAAATAGCAATGAAGGTAATTTTATGGTTGGGGTCACCACAGCATAAGGAACTGTATTAGAAGGTCACAGCATTAGGAAGGTTGAGAACCATTGTCCTATACAGGATGTTGGGGTGGTGTGAACAGTTTGGGGGTATATCATAACAGATCTTGAGGAGGTCTAGTTAGGAAGCTTTCTTGGCTGGTGACTATTTCCCAGCAGAGAGATAGCTGTTTCCACTTTTGTCAGCCCTGTTACCCTTGACATGTATATATCATCAGCTCAGGGCTAGGCTGTGGAACTGGCACGTGCTGCTGGCCTGATAGGAAATGAGTCTCTTGCACTCAGCAGATGTATATATCCTCTTTTCCCAGCCACATAATACCTCTAAACCAAAAGCACTCTGGATTAATTCATCCACAGTGATAAGAGAGTCCATTGTATGATAAAACACAGATAGAGCTCTGAGATACATGTAACATTAAGTTGGATTGCATTAGTGTTTGCTATTCAGAGAATCACAACAGTAAGGGGCAGCAAGCAGCTGCCCACAGATGCCTGAAGATGCTGAGGACAGAGAGAGCCCGGCAAGGCTGTAGGAGGATGCATCTGTTGTGCTGTGTTCACCGAATTGTGCTCTAGTTTTCAGGTTTTTTCTAACTTCTATACATACACCTTTCCTTCTTTTCCTTTTGCAAGTCCTGGATTTCCTGTGGCTCTTAGTTCTTGCCTGCCCCAGAACCCACCAGGGTGGGTTGCTTCTCCTTAAGTTAGCTTGTGGGTGTTTCTCTAACCTAGCATTCAGAGGCAGGGCTTAAGGGTTCCCAACACTGCCATATTTTAGCTCTGTCTTCCCCTCAGAAGGAAAGTGTATCTTCATCATCAAGTTTGAGTGGTGACCAAATGACATTGGGTGTAGAAGAGTTAGTACTCACTGCAAAGTGGCTTTTAACAGTCATC
This sequence comes from Mastomys natalensis, assembly GCA_021653895.1. Lineage (NCBI taxonomy): Eukaryota > Metazoa > Chordata > Mammalia > Rodentia > Muridae > Mastomys > Mastomys natalensis. The sequence goes on along the minus strand of JAJTUV010000068.1, from coordinate 3,805,215 downwards.
CCTAAAATCCTAGCACTAAGAAGGCTAAGGCATGGTTGTCATGGAACTCATTCCTACCTACTTTTTCTCTGATTTTGGTGGTTTCCTTCCTTTATGGAATCTTGGCTAATCTCACACCCTAGGTCTGCCACACAGAGATGAGCAGCTTAATGATGATGTCATCCTGTTAAAACACAGTGACCACTCTTGCTATTCTAGTTTCAAAAAGGTTAACCCTTTGTTTATTTTTTGCTCTTGCTGTTGGTTTTATCTTGATTAACTTACCAAAAATATTTGGCATACACTTCTGTTTATATGATTTTGTTTTTAAACACATAGTTGAATTCTGCTTCCATGGGCACACCTGCCAAGTGAGAAGTGATGGGTGTGTGTATGTGTGTAAAGAGCTTGTTCAGGAGATTTATTGAAGCTTCTTTCTAACATAATATTTGTAGTAATGATCATTTGTCCTGAAGGCTTCTCTTTTGTTTAATGCTGTAACTGCAACACACAACTTATATGACGTATTTTGGAGTGCGTATTTTTATTTTTTAAAAAGAAACATTTTACATTACCTGTCCTTTCTGTCTTTTGGTAATGGTAGTCTTTGGTGCTAGAAGACTGTAGAGCCTTGTCCCTTTTGACCTTGGATTATGACTATTTGACTGCTATTTGGAATATACTATATTCCAAGGGATATAGTGTTTTCTTTGAGCCTTAAATGTAGGTGAACGTTGAGGAAATAAGGGCCAGAGGCCTAGGATGTCTGCAGCTAGATAGTGGCCCCAAGACATGAGAGGGAAATTGCACTCACAAAATCCTAAGCATATGATTGAATAAGGCCAACAAATGACAACACCAGTTGACATGGCAAGCTGGGCAGGGGATAGCAAACAAGGACATACCCCTAGGTGAAGAGCTTCAGGTGCTCAATAGCTACTAAGAAAGGAATAATTGAGTTTTTCCAAGGGACCAGTTCCCATATAGGTTGTCCAACCCCAAGTGATCAGCCCTCCATTCATTACCACCAATGCTAAATGAATTTAGTAGGTTGAATATACATGTGTACATATTTACATATGCATGTAATAATAGTAATTATAGGAGAGGAAGTCATGAATTGGGAAGAAGGGGGGAAAGGGTAGACACTGGAGGAGCAAGGCAGATGCAGTATTCATGTATGAAGTTCTCAACTCAAATTAAAATTAGACACCAAAAATATAACTGTAGCTTAATTTTGGAAGATGTAATTAGCATTAGCCAGAGGTTGACAATATAGCCTGCTCTTAGATGGGGAAGTATGTTGGTGTTTCTGTCTCTTATTCATTTTAGCTCATGGTAGGTATATCTCACTATTGATCTTAGTGGTTTACTATAGATTACAGGTAATGCTTTTAAAGTAAATAAAATTTAGAATATGATAAGATTTTATGAAAAGATAATATCAAGTTGAATCTTGAGTGAATTGAATTCTAGCCATTCATTTATTTCACGCTATTTTTTTTTTTTTTTTAACATTTGGAAATAAGCTATGGCATATAAAGTCTCTATGGTTCTAATGGTAACTAATGTGAGTCTGGCCATTGATGGTTCTGTGATTGCAGGAAAACAATTACAGAGATTACAGGGAGGACTAAGTATGTAGGATTTCTTATTTCTGACTCTGACTTTTTTCTTAATTTTTAAATTCATCCTCCACTCAAATTAGGATAACTATTAAAACTACTTGCATGAGATAATTTCAAATTTGTTTCTAAGAATAATTTATCATGCTGTTTTTTAGAATCCAGGTAGAAAATGGAACTTCCAGGATGAAAATACATGATACTCTCATCAGTATTCTTTATTTTCCGAGGGAAAAATCACTTTGTATAATAGACAGTCACAGACATCCTCTTGCCTCAGAGTCCTAGGTGCTAGGATTATGGGCAAGAACCGCTATACCTGGATCAGAAGTATTCTTAAAGTCACTTGAATGGTTCCATTTACTGAAATAGTTTGTTTGATATGAAACTATAAGCACACTGCTTGTTTCTAAATAGCTTTTTCTTCTAATGAAAGAGACAGGGATACCCCAGTGGCTTAATTGTTGGTAGAGCTTGCAGATGTAAGTTGGTTCTATATTTTTTTGTGTGAAAAATGAGTTGTAGAATGTGACATATTAACAAATTTAAAATTTTATTCTCATAAAACTCCATCTCTTTGAGTTGTGTACTCTGAGAACATCAAAAGGCCACTAGCTGAATTCACTGGTAGATGAAGTTTTAAAAATACATTTTAAAAATATCAAAGCACCATAAATGAGTTTTTATGAGTACATGTATTGAGCCTCGAGGCACAGATTTCAGAGAAGTAACTGCATAAAAAATGATCTTGTACCTGTGCAAGAAGAAAAGGTGAAATTCAGGGAGTCTAATGCTGTGTCATGTAGTGGCCAAGTGCTAGAATTATACAGCATTCTTGTCAAGTCCAAATCCTGGCCGGCCACTGAGCAATCTCTCAACCCCTTAGTCTCCTTATTTATAGAGTGAGACAAAGCAATAGCATCTTCCTCATGGAGTCACGAGTCTTAAATCTGTTACAGACACAGGACATGCCACCCACAGGGGAGGCATTTGGGTGTATTCATGCATTTGTATGCTTTCTCTGTTGAGTAGGGCTCTTCAACTTTGTCTATCTACCCTCCCCTAGAAGAAAGCAACTATGAACTGTGGACTGAATATAATAACATCTGCATCATTACATCATTTCACTCAGCACAGCAAATACCCACAGGTTTCCATTGTATTTCCTCTGTCTCTTGAAACAAATGACCACCATTGTCATGTAGTGGCTTAAAACATTGCCATCATCAGACATTTCTAGAACTCACATATTTATTAGTTCCTGTGGGCAGGAGCAGAGGTGAGTGTAATTAGGCATGTTAGTTAAGGCTATTGTTATCATGTAAAGGCATCAGCCAAAGGCACTCTAACGGAGTAAGGGTCTATTTTGACTCTGTCCATGGTCCAGTCCACCATGGCAGGGAAGGCATAGAGGCAGGAAGGAAGGTAGGAGGTCAGGTTATATCCACAACTGGGAGACAAAGAATGATGAACGCTAGTGTTCAGCTCACTTTCTTATTCAGTCCAGGACTTAAGCCATGGGATGGTGACATCCACACAGGGAGAGTCTTCCCACTTCAATTTAATCTAGTTAAAATAACTACCCCAGCCCATTCATGACCAAATGCTAATGAGCATAACCCTCTACAGTTGATCTTGAGGACTTGTTTTCTAGGTGATTCCAGATTTGCTTAAGCTGACAATTTACAGTAGCTATCACAGTTATCCAGTGTTTCTCTATGTGATCCCAAATGTAGGGGGAAGCTCTGAATACCCAGCATGACCTCCTCCAGTCCCCCTCATATCTAGGAAATGCTTAATGGACTCACAATTTACATAGTAGCCAGTATGATGTCACTGACTCTTTATATGAGAAATTTCTATTTTCAGATGTCTACTAGAACTTACACTGTCTTGAGGGGCTGGGTTCTGTTTTCTGGAACATTCCTCTCAAGTAAAACTAAAGACAACCATTTCAGGGAGGAGCCCAGGGTACCAGTAACTTGAAATATTCCTGATAAATATATCATTCCCTGTTGTATCTAAAGGCCCATGTATGTGAACATATCTTTCCCTTCACACACAGAATTGGAAGTATAATTTAAAATATATGGGAGTATAATTTTCTAAAGAGCCTCTAGTTGCACACATTTGCGGAACCTCACCTATTTTCTTGTCATATATAGAATGTGGGAGCCTGTGGTTGACATGTGCATCTTTTATTTGTAGACATTGTTTTCTTTATATTCAGGAGGAAAGGCTATATGAGTCTGCATTTGACTGAAGTAGTTCACAGTCTCCCATATCAAACTTAATAAGGAGGTCGATTTAATCAGTGTGTAATTTAATCACAGTGGCAGAGTTATAGACTGTTTTAGATTATGAATCCTGAATGTATAGGTTATGTGATTTGATTAGAATCATTCAGTTTGGACATTTTCTCAGATTTCTTGTGTGCTTACAATATAATTATATTTATTTATTATGATATATAAATATGTATATTTACATATAGCTGCTTCCTAGCAAAGGAACAATAGGATTAATTCATGTGATGATCTATTGCAGAATTCCGGGTGTATTAGTTACTTCTCTGGTGCTGTGATAGTAAAAGATTGTGACCAAAGATTCCTTGTCAGGATTTTTGTTAGAATACTACTAAGTGGATAGGTCAGTTGTCAGAGTCTTTTAAGTTTCTTGACTTTATTTCATAGCTACTAATTAGTTCTTACTTAGACTGAAGGAAACTCTTTAGAAGAATTTACAGGAACGTGATAACCAAAGTTAGAGGTTTAGTTCCTCATCTTAATTATGTTTTCTAGACAGTTACATATAGGTATGATAGGGGACATTTCTTATTCCTATAAGCCCATATCTCTGTGTGGAGTCTGTGCACACATCTGAAGTCCTCACATGCTTCATGCACATGCCCTGATCTCTTGGAGTGCCTGAGGGTCTTGACTCTCGATGCACATCCTGTGAGTACTCTTGTGAGTGTTGACTGTGAATTCCTAAGTCATCTTCTGGTCTGTGGCAGGTCTGCCTTTCTTGGCATGTGTAAAGCCCTAGCTGTAAAGGAAGAGGGCCAGAAGTTATGGAAGAGGGCTGGAGTTACTTTAAATCTACTGTTCACCTCGGCACACACTATTTTCTCACAGTTTACAGAGCGAGCATTTAAAGATTTTTCATGATGTCTAGGAGTATTCACAGTAGAACTGATGTTTCCTTAAGGTTAATGTCTAGTATCTTTCTGCTAATAGTTAAGTAATAACCTATCATTATCCATGGCTGATGGTTCTCTTCCTTTGTGTTGGTTATGAAGTCTTTTAAAACACATTAAATTTGTACATGGTCCCAGGCTTGAGACTCAAAGTTAAGCCTTCTGTCATACAAGTATGTCTACTATTATCCCCCAAATAACAATGACTGCACATTATAGAAATGTATCACCATCCCATGAGGTCCGTCCTAAGTGGCTGCATATTTCCCTCCACATATTATTCATGTCCTTCTAGTTTTCTTTTTTTAATTGTCTCAAATGAGATTCCTTGTAGCATTTAATTGTGCTTAGTAATTCTGATAAACTGCCCTACTAGCAGCTAGCTGCCTATTATTAACTTAGAGGACTTGCCGTTTGAATGTGTTAACATGAAAGCTTATGCAAGAGCCACTTTGACATACTCTTTGCTTCATAAGAGGACGTGTTGGCAATTCAGAGCTTAAAGTGTACACATTTCCCTGAATTTGGACAAATTTGGGGATTATTTAAGTAACAATAAAGTCATGATCCTGCTTCTACAAGAGGAATAATTGAAGAGATCTCAGTGTTCTCTTTGCCTGCTTTAAGCTTTAAGAGGGAGGAAAATTATAAGTACTTTTTGCTGAATTAGGTCATATGTGAGGATCCAGGACTCCTGAGGTGACTAGTCATGACTGACAGATCTGGCAAAATGGAAGCATTGTGGGTCATTTAATACAAAGCAGAGTATAAAGAAAAGTTGGACTAATGTATATAATTCAGCAAATTACTGGACTTGCTTTTGTGGCCTCATTTGCTTAATTAAATTTATGGTAAAATTTTTTTCTCAAACTGACAGCAGAAAGAATTTTGCAGTCTCATGCAGTTTAAAAATACACACCACAGCCATTATTCTCAGGGGCAGATATGGCCTTAGCATTTATAATCTCTCTAATAAGAATGTTATGTCCATGTGTCCTCAATATCTGCTTTGCATTTTCCATTTTGAAATTACTTGGCCTGTTCCTGGAAACATTTCAGAGGCCTCAGTTTGAGGTCTAAAGACTCTCTAGTTCTGTCATGTGAAAGTATGTATTAAGAGGCTCGAGATGGCTCAGCAGTTAAGAGCACTAGCTGCTCTTGTGGAGAGTCTAGATTTGGTTGGCTAATAACTATCTGTTAACTCCAGTTCCTGGGGATCCAAAGCACCTCTGGTGTATGTGAGTATAAAGCATATATGTTGTATACTGACATACTTGCAAATAAGATGTCCATACATATAAAAGTAAATACATCTTTTTTAAAAAAGAAAATACATACTAGTATGGCTTGGCCATTGAGAGAATGTGATCCTGGTCTTGCAGAGTTTCCTGGCTCAGTTTCCAGCATCTGTACCATGTGGTTCATAAGTAGCTTTGACTCCAGCTGCAGGAGGTCTGACTCACTCCTTTGACCTTGCTTAGCATCTGAACTCTCACGCACAGAACCCCCTCCCCGCAGCCCCCCCATATTTGTTTAAAAGATGAGTGCTAAAGGAGAATTGAAAGACTCCTTAGTGGCTGTTGTGTCCAGCAGTTAAGGAAAGCATTCTGGAAAGCTTGCTATTGTGCCTTAGACAGAGGATCTGTAGTAAGAATTAGAATCTTTCTTTTCAGGGAAAAAATTCCTTGTTGAACTTGAACTGTGTTAAGTATTAACATTCTAACATAGCTGTGTGGATTACTTTTAGTTCTGTGTTGATTGACAGTTTGATCATTTAACAAATATTTGGTATCACAGAGTCCACATATAATTCCGAGCAAGTTTTGCAGGGAAAAAACTTACAAACCCAAGCAATGTTTGATTTACATTGTTTCTCGTCTGAGTCAGACTCTGCAGGAAACATTTGGAGAGAGAAAAATAAATCAGTAATTTTGTTTGCAGAGAGCAATTGACCAGTATTGTGACTTTGGGGATAAAAATTTTAAAGGCCTTAAACTAGGAACATTTAGAAATGACTAATTTAGAATTTGTTAACTCTAATAAGAGGTATTAAGTTACACAAGAAATATGTTTCAGAGACAATGGAAACTTCCAACGTAACTAGGGATATGGAGCTAGAATTCCAGCTCAAAAGAAGTGAGGTATGCCTGGGGTTTAAAATATTTGTGCTGTGGGGTATGAGAGATACCTTAGAAGTTAAGAGCAGTGGCCACTCTTGCAGAGGACCTGGGTTCAGTTCCCAGTACTAGTGTAGCAGCATACAATGGAGAGCTGATACAGACACCTGCATGTGTATGGTGCACATAAATTCATACATGAACACATATACACATAAGTAAAAATAGTAAATATATACATGCTGTTGAAATGAATAATAAGATAACACAAAAAGTGAGAAGACATAACAACTGACTCTTTCTGGACCATGCTGAAGTTACTCATTTGTACTAGAATGTTAAATGCCATCAATGCCTAGGTAATCTTTAGCATGGAAAAGACTGGTGTACTCAGCAGCCTTTAGGGGAAATGAAATCAAAATATTTGATTAACATAAAGGAGAAGAATGAAGACTTAAGAACATAGTGGGATTTTAATCTGTTCTGAATTTAGAAATGGTGATGGCTTTCTGCTCTCTAAATATGGCAAAAAGCATTTGTTAATTGTGTGCTTTCATAGGCAAAATTATGAAATATAAATTGTTTCAATCTCTTTCCTTCTTCCTCCCTCCCCACCCCTTTCCTCCCTCCACCCCCTCCTTTTCCCTACTTTCCCTTCCATTCTCTCTGTGGTATAGTTGCTGGGGCAGACATGGGTGGGGCGGGTAGAGGATCAGGCTAAGAGCTGTGCACATAGGCAGGTGCTCTGCCACCCAGTTATATCCCTAACTCTGTAAGTTACATTTTGGTAACAATTTTAAAAGACCAGGAGCCCAAAAGGATTCCTATAAAATGATAAATATAATATAGCAATAAAGCTAAATGTAAGTGAATAGAATATTCCGATTAAAATTCCCGAATAGGGCTAGGGAGGCTGAGTATGCTGGAGGGCTGAGTTCTACCTTTTCTGTTGCTTGATTGACGAACACATGTTGTTGACCACATGAAGTTACCGGAAAAATAAAAGCAATTGTCTGTCAACGCACGTGCATGGTGGAGTATCGATGTTACTGTCTGAGAAGTAACAGGGCAGGAAACAGGATCAAAATAAAGATGGACATGTCTTTAGGAGGTCACAGCGATTTGTAAGACAAATACAGTGATCATATATTTATATGACTCTGGTGATAGAGCTTGTACACTTAGTGAGTCAAGACAGGCACAATGATAAGGAAACCTAAGCCAATCAACCGTTGGTGTAAGACTATCACTGTCATAGTAACTGTTACTACACATCAGGAGGGCAAAACAGGGTATAGATTTGCAGGCAGCTGGGGGGGCTCTCTTTCCAGCAACATTTTACACTTTGCAGGGAGAGGGCCTGTCAGTCTTGTGACTTTCTGTGGTATGTAAAATTCACTAGCTTCTTGAATTCTTCAGAACCTCACCCTTCTCTTCAGAAGGGGATGTTTGACTAGAGGAATAACTGTACAACACCATCTCAAACAAAATGACATAGAGAATTCCAAGAAGCAGCAGCAACAAACTGTGTAAGGTTATGTGATTTCTGTCCTTTTGTGCATTCGTTTGTAATTAAAGCATAAACCCAAAATAGAAACGGTATAGGAATTATCTGTGTTTTTTTTCCTTTAATGATACAATTTCAGCTTGAGTTATTTTGTATTTTGTCTGTGTCCTAGGCTAAGTCAAGCTGACATTTAAATGAGCATTTCTCCTAGGAGGATTTATTTTGTTTTAAAAATGAAGTTGCTCTTGTTTGTTAATCATCATATGATAAAATACTTAGTATAATCTACTATAAATACTGTAGCATTTTCTTCTGCATAATCAGAGCTAGGAATGTAGCTTAGTATGCACAAGGTCCTGGATTCTACTTTATTCCTGAATAAACTAAGCAAGCTGTAATCCCAGCATGTGGGAAGTGGGCTAGGAGGATTAGAAATTCAAGGTTGTCCTCAGCTACACAGGAAGTTCAAGTCTGAGCTATATGAAATCTTGTCTTAAAAAACAAAACAAAACAATGACCCCCACCCCATCAAATAATAAGTTCTTAGAAAAATGTTTATTTTTTTCTTATGTTTTTATGAGTTTGGTGGCTGCTTAGGTTCTAAAACTGATCATGTTTTTGGAGATTGTTCTTTTGTGTGTGTGAATTTCTTGATTACCCCCATGGAAAATTTTTTTTCTCTCCTCACTATTTGCAGGAATTGTTAAAAGTGACTAATGTTGATTTTGACAAGAGCCGTGTCATGAAATCACTGCCTGGCTTGTGTGTTGTTACAGCCCTGTGGTCCTTGTCTTGTGTGTCTAGCTGACTGTTTACCGCCTAGCACTTCCTATTGCTAAGCATCTGTCTCTGAGTATTTGGAGAGAGCATGGGTCATGCCGTTCTCACCAACTCCTGATGTATAATTATTAAAACTCCTGTAGCTGCAGTTAACTATGACTTGATCCCCAAGTCTGTCTTCTGATAAATCCTCCAGTGTTTACCTTTGTTCTGGTATATATAAGCCTGTGTGCTGTGTGAATGTCTAGCATTTAAATGTGAACAGGATAGTATCATATATTTGATAATTATTTATAATATTAAAATTTTCTTGGTAAATATGGAAAAGAAATAACTGTTTACATTTTGTTTTCTTGTAAGAATACAAATATAAGATTGGTCCATCTGGACGCAGGACAGTCTATGGCAGCTGAACCACAATTTTCTTTCATTGTCACCTTACAAAGAATTGGGTTTCATTATGACAGTTTTTGTTCTTCTTTTTGTCTCTTTTAGAAGGTGACTTTTTAAAAAGATGTTTTAAAAATTTACTTATTTTACACACACACACACACACACACACACACACACACACACATATATATATGGGTACTTTGTCTGCATGTACATCTGCACACCAGAAGACATGTGGGTGCTGGGAATTGAACTCGGGACCTTCAGAAGAGCAATGTGTCCTCTTAACCATTGAGCCATCTCTTCAGCCCCATTAGGACATTTTCAAACAAAATTTCCTTATTTCCTTACTGTGTTTTCCTCTCCTTTTCTCCTCTACCGCCCCCTCCCACTTGTGCCCTTCCATCCCCAGGGACCCCTCTTTCCACTCTCATGTCACAGTGGAGCTTTTCCATCCCCCCATTTTTCTTTCATTTATTGTATCGCTAAAGAACTCAACTGGCCTTTTGAATTGTCTAATGTTTCAAAGGAAGACTTGGAATTTCCTTGACAGGAAACAAACACACTGAGCAGCAGGCCTTAGGTCCAGTGAGGAGTTCCTTCCCAAACAACACAACTGTGTTTTAGAGTATAAGGGAGCAAGTTGCCTTAGAGCAGGTGCCTCTGGCAACTTAATACATCCCTAAGACAGCCAGGATGCTCTGTGCTAAAAGATCTTTGGCATTTCCTAAGGGCTTTATTTAGGTTGATTTTTCTTTCCATTTATTGTTTGTTTGGAGACAAGGTCTCACTATGTAGCTCTGGCTGGCCTCAAATTCACTATGTAGACCAGACTGGCCTCAATCTCACTGAGATTGGCTGCCTCTGCCTCCTGAGTACTGGGATTAAAGGACTGTGCCACCATGCTCAGTCTTAAGATCATTTTATAACTTTAACAAATGTTGCTTACAAGAGGTGGAGACACTTAGCTATACCCTGGATTTCCCCTTAAATGGCTTTAGCTCCTTATCTGATTGATAAAATTTTCTAGAGAGAAAAAGAATTAAAGTAATTTTTGCATGGAGAGTAGGTAGTAAACATCAGTTTTCACAGGACACATATCACACATTATATCCCAGGGGTGAGTGGTGGAGATTTGCTTTTAGAACTGAGTATGTCCCTTTAGGATGGAATCCAAGAATGTTCCAAAAGGCATTCTTGTTGACATGTGATTTTTCTTTTTTTTTTTTTTCTTATTACGCTGAGGGTATAATTCTAATGTCATCAATTTTATTTTCTTTAAAGAGTCACACTATGATTAGAACACTATGCATTTCACTAATAAAAATAATTTAAATTGATCTGAGTATCATCAGAATTACTTGACAAAGTATGCTTTTTTTGTCTTCCATTGTGGAATTTTATGTTATGCTCAAAAGAATGAGGTAAGAGAAATTTTCTTTTACTATTGTAAGGGAAGTTACCATGAAGCACTGTGTGTCCAGATCGTTATTTCTCTTTATAATTAAACGGAGCTTGGTGGGAGGGGTTCTTAAAGGCAAGCTGGCAGATTGAACTTGAGAATCCCATTCCAGCTTAGCTCACACTTGAGTTTCCTGGGCTGTCTTCTGGACCTGCTTCATTGTTAGCAGAATACCTGTGAGACTGCTTCATTAACTGAGATTGCTTTTGTGCACTGAGGTGAATTGCTGGTAATGAAAAGTTTGAACACTGTTGTATATTCTTGAAAATTCAAAGTAGATTTTGGGTCAGGGGTCACATTTAGTTGACTTAGCCATTGCAAGCATTATTAGGAACTTCTGTTTTGTTTTTTTCTTTTAATTTTTTTTTTTTTTTGGCTTTTTCTTTCCACAGCAGGTTGATGTGGAAAAATGGGTATGTGTTTCCCTGCATTTACAAAGGACTTGTGGTTGAAAAGCGCATGCTCGCTGCTGCCTCTGAGCTTTTTAATTTTGCTTCCTAGCATAGCTTCTTTTAGTGTTTGAACTAACTGCTCTGCTACAATGAATACATTTCACAGGTCACTAGTTAGAACCTTTTGTGTCTCTGAATTATCACCACCATCAACAGGCTCTGTCAAAGGACTCTCCACTCCCAAACCAGATCGTTCTATATAATTGGCCTTAATTATACAAATGTCAGAGTGTCTCTGGTCACAGAAGGGTTTTGTTTCTAATATTCTCTGGCCATAGAAGGGTTTTGTTTCTAATATTCAATATGTCTTGTTAAACAAAAGTGAATGTTCCAAATGCCGCAGTGCAGGTTCAGTATTCTTCCATGTTTTGTATAGAGAAAACAGCAAGGCTTTTCCTGTATCTGTGCAGACTTGAAAACTGAAGATGAAAGGCGAATGGCTTTGCCATACAGAAGGGTAGTGACAGATGTCTGGAGGTAGTCTGAGGCCAAACTGTTAGCAGCTTATGTTATAGTACAATGGCATTGGTACTTACTGTTTCTTCATCGGTTAGGAAAACTTAGTAAGGAAAGAAAAGAGAGACAGGGAAATGAGGTGTGGGTGAGCAATAGGAGAAAAAGAAGAGAGGGTTATCAGTTTAGATCCATCTACCAAAGGATCTATGTTCCTTCTGTTAGTACTCCAGGTTTGAGGGTAGATCATTCATGCCAGGCTTTATACCCCTGCTCAACTTGTCCCCAGTACAAAACAGTGACAACTTTCCTTGGTGTTTTCATTTAATATGCTTTTAACTTCATAGGAGGGGTCTCTTGAGACAGACTGACGTTGCTACTCAATTTTGCCATCGATGTCATCATTATTTTGGGCCTGGTTCTCTTCATCTTTATCTTGGGGGCCAGCTCTTTCCAGCCTTATCTTGGGATCTGCTTCTTTTAATACAGTGTTTGGTATTTCCTTACCTTGCCCACCCTCCTCCAGGGGCCTTTCAAAGTGATCCCCCAAAACTGTGTGTGTCCATGTGAACCTCCCCAATTTCTTCCTCCCTTTGTTCCTCTTGCAGCCGTTTACATCTGAGCAGTTTCTAATGATGAAACTTACTATTTCCATGTTGATGACATCTATACTGCTCTTTGAGAACATCCATATTATATATATAGTCCTAGGAAGATTTTTTAAAATCTACCATATCTTAAACTACTGCTGTCTTGAAATTGTGTGTATATCTTCCACTCAGGCAAATTCTGACCTATGCTCAAACTTTTCCTGGTGGACTATAGATTCTCCAAGCACAGCTATGACACCTCCCTGATTATCCCTGTCTTAGTCACAGTTTCTATTCCTGCACAAAACATCATGACCAAGAAGCAAGTTGGGGAGGAAAGGGTTTATTCAGCTTACACATTGCTGTTCATCACCAAAGGTAGTCAGAACTGGAACTCAAGCAGGTCAGGAAACAGGAGCTGATGCAGAGGCCATGGAGGGATGTTACTTACTGGCTTGCTTTCCCTGCCTTGCTCAGCTTGCTTTCTTATAGAACCCAGGACTACCAGCCCAGGGATGGCACCACCCACAATAGACATGCCGCTCCTTCCTTGATCACTAATTGAGAAAGTGCCTTACAGCTGAATCTCATGGAGGCATTTCCTTAAGGGAGGTTCCTTTCTCTGTGATAATTCCAGCTCTTGTCAAGTTGACACACAAAACCAGCCAGTACACTCCCCATTTCCTCCATATCAGTGTGTAAAAACATTTCTCTTTCTCTGTGTATTTGTACCCTACATTTCCACTGTAGCATTTCTGTGCTGGTTCTAGACTGATACTTTCTTTAGTATCTACTCAAGCCATTCTTAGTTCTTTTGAAAGTTAACTATGTAAAGTATATAGAGAAAGACATATAAATAAACAGAGTTACCTGCTCCCTTCTGGTTGAAAGCCTTTGTACCCGCTGCCCTGTGTGCTTAATTTGCTTTTAATCTGTTCCTCCCCTGCTCACACGTGCCTTCTTTTCCCATGATGACTTCTCATCTTAAAATTGACTTTCTGCCAGAGCCTGACAAATACAGAGGGGATGCTCGAAGCCAACCATTGGACTGAGCACGGGGTTCCCCAATGGAGGAGTTAGAGAAAGAACTGAAGGAGCTAATAATATCAACAACCAGACCCCTAGAGCTCCCAGGGACTAAACCACCAACCAAAGAGGACCCATGGCTCCAGCTGCATATGTGGCAGAGGATGGCCTTGTGGAACATCAATGTGAGGAGAGGCCCTTGGTCCTGTGAAGGCTCGATGCCGGGGCAGGGAGGTGGGAGAGGGTGAGTGGGTAGTGGAAACCCTCAGGGGATTGGGAAAGGGGATAACATTTGAAATGTAAATAAAAATATTCGAAAAGAAAAGAAATAGAACCAAAAATTCATTGTCTTGTTACTCTGTATACTTAGGGAAATAAAGTGACATTGTCTACAATAAAAAAAAAAAAAAAAAAAAAAAAAAAAAAAAAAAAGAAAAGAAATTGCTTACTAGTTCTGAGGAGGTCATGGAAACACCATTGAATTGAATGTTCCAAGGCTTTGTATGGCTGCTGGCCAGTTTAGTTTCTTCTAATTCCTGAGAGTTAGCAGGCTGTCAGGAGTTACACACACTCTTGTTGAGATGTGCACGCATTGAAGAGCAACCTCCGTGGAGCCTATATAATTCAGACTGTGATGGCCACTTTCGTTGACCTTTCTGTATAATTCAGATTTCACTCACTGGTCATTTCGACTGTGAGATTCTACTGTAGCAAATATACTGGAAGGGCAGTTGGAAATAACTCTCTGGTGTTGTGTTACTCTGTTCTGGAAAGATGGGAACACAGTCTGTTCACCTCTGGTAGAGAATTGATGACAAACTGAAGAGGGGATGCTATCAAAGTCCAGCTTGGTCAGCCAGGGAGCTTCATTGGATTACTTAGAGGAACAGAAATGTCTTGAAGATGCATCACAAAACCCACCTAGCATGAATGACAGCTTTTGAAAAGCTAGAAACCCAGAGGAAGAAGCTATGCAGGCTACAAAGAGTCTCTTCCAGCAACTCAGATGATCTCAGAGTGAGTCTCAGCAAGCCTTACTACTTATACATATTTTGGGAGAGAGGGACCTAGAGAATCTGCTCAGTTTCAAGAACTTCCTAAAGATTTTGAGTTGTTTACTTACTGAGTTTAAACACATTTCTCTGAAGGAGGAAATGTCTCACCTACCTTTAGAAAATTCTGCCTTTTAATCAACCTCACCTGCAGGATGGGGTGATTTGTCTTGGAGGTAATTAGTATACACAACAGCTAGGATCTGTCTGCTCATGTTGCTCTGTGGGGTGCATTCTTCTATGCCCTTTGTGTCCAACTAGATGGCCTTTACTCATAGTCATAAATGTAGTGTGCCATGCTCATTTCTATCACACTCGTCTCATCATGGCAGTCATCATGATGCCCTATTGGGACAGACCTCTGGTTCTCTGAAGTTTTGCTTAGTTAGGGATCTCAGGTTACTCTGGCCACATCTCTGAAGCAATGGGTATGGGAAGTAACCTCTATTGCTCTGCCAGGTTTTCAGGATCCTGTTCTGTATCCTTTCCATGTGTGCTGGGTAGAGAAGAGCTCAAGGCTGGCTGAAAGGCTTCTGATTGCAGAGTCATTTCATTTTCCAGGGCCTTGTTGGGCATCTTTGGGAGCTTTCATCATGGATGTTGATTCTCCTGCTGCAGTTTCATGTGTCTACTTTGTCTGATCTGGGTGATCACCCTCTCTTGGTGTGTCCTAGGATAGTCTTAGGCTAGATCTTTTCAAGCTGCCCAAGTTGTTTGTGGGTTGTGCAGTCTGTTCTTAGATGCTGCTCTATAGGAGCTATATGGATCTTTCCAGCCTTTGGTCTTCATGAATCACTCGTCTACTGGGTTCTAGCTCCTGGGGATGAGAGTGAACCTGACAGTACATGGCTTGTGGTGAGGGCACTGTGATGCAACTCTCAGCCTAATACCTCTCTTTCTTTTTTTCTTTTCTTTTCTTTTTTTTTTTTTTGGTTTTTCGAGACAGGGTTTCTCTGTGTATCCCGGGCTGTCCTGGAACTCACTCTGTAGACCAGGCTGGCCTCGAACTCAGAAATCCGCCTGCCTCTGCCTCCCAAGTGCTGGGATTAAAGGGGTGCGCCACCACCGCCCGGCAATACCTCTCTTTCTAAGAAGCCATCTTCTTGCCCTGTTGCCTGCTGACAGCCTGGTGAGTAGATGGTCAGCTGATGGAGGTAGGTAGACTCTCACCCTGCTCCTTCAGCACCTGGGTAGGTGGTGTTCAGTGTGATGTGGGCCACTGTTCTTTTCTTACATGGGTTCCCCATCTTCATATGTACTAAACTGGCTTGCATACCATGCCTTCATCAGGCCAGATAAAGCTCTTAGGAATCTTTTAAAAACATAAACATATTTAAACATATTCATATACACAGGTAATGTATACATATATATATATATATATATATATATATAACAATATATATATATATATATGATATAGGAAATTAAAACAGCGCCTCTGGATTTTCTTGTAGTATAAACCTGGATAGCTTCATCAAGATTCAAGCTCCCCTTCCCTACCCATCTCCTTTCTTCACTGGAATTTGTTCCTTTCCTCCCTCTCCATCTATTCTTCACTCCTCCCTTTTGTCTTCCCTCCCTCTCTCCTCTTTTCCCTCCCTCTCCTTCCTCTCTCCGATCTGTTCCCTGTGCTCCTGTTTTTCCCCCTCTTCTTCCTTCTCCCCTTTTCTCCTTCCTTTCTCTCTTTCCCACTCTCCTTCCCTCCCTCCCCTCTCCTCTTCCTCTTTCTATCTTTTCCTCCACTGTTACAGCCTTCCTCTCTATTTACCTCCCTTCTTCCCTTTCTCCTCTCTTCCTCCTCCTCTCTCCCTTATTCCCCCTCATCTTCCTTCCCTCTATTTTTCTACTTTTCCCTTTCCTTTCTCATTTCTTTCTCTCCCTCTTTATTTTCTCTTCCCTTTTCTCACTTCCTTCCCTATCTTCCCTCTTCCTTTCTTCCCCCTCTCCCTTTCTTTTGTGCTTGCCTCTTCTCTTTACCTCTTTACTCTGTACACTTCCTCTTCCCTCTCTCTTTTCTCTTCTGCTTCTGTTACTTGACTCCCTTCTTATCTTTCTTTCCTTCATCCTTTTCTCCACTCCTTCTTCAACTTCTCCCTTCTCTCTTTGAGTACCTTTGTACTTGTTTAAACGTAAATTTGTTGAATTATACAATGTAACCCTTAACATTTTATAAAGAGAATGTTATTTCTGAGTCTTAGTGTAGAGAATATTTATTATTTTCTTCTACCCCATTCTAATCTAGCCTTTTCCTAACTTTGGTGTTAGTTAGGGTTTTACTGCTGTGAACAGACACCATGACCAAGGCAAGTCTTATAAAGAACTACATTTAATTGGAGCAGCTTACAGGTTCAAAGGTTCAGTCCATTATCATCAAAGGGGGAGCATGGCAGCATCTAGGCAGGCATGGTGCAGGAGAAGCTGAGAGTTCAACATCTTCATCTGAAGGCAGCTAGTGGAAGACTGACTTCCAGGCAGCTAGGATGAGAGTCTTAAGCCCACGCCCACAGTGACACTCCTAGTCCAACAAGGCCACACTTCAAATAGTGCCACTCCCTGGCCCAAGCATATTCAAACCATGACAGTTTCCAACATGAAAGCCAAGGGTTTCAGTTTGTGGGGGGGGGATAAGAAGAGAATGAAACATATTGAAATGGCACTTATGATGTATTATTTGTAGGTCATGTGACTCCTTCCATCTAATTTTTATGTTGCTGTAGATATTAAAATATAAAATCACTTAAAATGTTTCCTAACTTTACAACGCAATGTGTTCCACACTCAGCTATCATATGGGGTATGTGAAAAACCTTATCAAGGTTCACTCATGCTCAGAATGTATAAAGCATTCCATCTCTTGAGGGAGGTGATTATTGGTTTGTCAGTGGCCTCTTGGTAGACAGCTCAGGCTTCATATGAGTTCAGTTGTTTTGACCCATGTGTCTTCTGTAAGGATCACTGTAGTAGTTTGTATCAAGAAAAATTCTCTTCTGAGACAAGCTGGGAAAAGAAGAAAGCTGCAGGTAGGTATTGACTTTGTAGTTCAGGCCTTCCTGAGCACTCTATTTGTATGCATGTGTCTCTGGGACAGAATGCCAGGTCTTACTCTCACTTTTCAGCACCATTTATTTCCTTCTGAAGCAGAACTAGGCAATTATGAAAATATATATCTGTCAATTCTATTTCACCCAGAGGCAAAAACAGACCATTTAAATACTGTCTGTACCAAGTTATTGACAGGTTGGAAAAGACAATAGTTGACACATATCTGCTCCAAATAAAGCCTACCCACACTGTGTGCTCAACCAGATGACAATAAGTGACACAGAGTGCTGGCAACGTGAGTGACCCAAAGTATGTCTGTGGGAGGTATACAGTGTATAAGGCTGGGCCTTGTTCTGATGGTCCCCAGAGCATCTTATCATGCCCTTCTTATCATGTGGTATTAGATAGTTTCAGTAGGGAAGCCTTAGAAAGTCAACAAAGCATACAAACTATGTTCATCATAAGACTAGTAGTTAACACTTTCCACAGATACTACATCTGCAAATATTATTCTGTACTATATAAGGGGTAAGCTTGGAGCTTGGGATTATCCAT
Organism: Mastomys natalensis; assembly: GCA_021653895.1. NCBI lineage: Eukaryota > Metazoa > Chordata > Mammalia > Rodentia > Muridae > Mastomys > Mastomys natalensis. Next base: position 3,786,980 of record JAJTUV010000068.1, on the reverse strand, counting down.
GTTAAATGATGTTTATTCTCTAAAACATATTATGAGCATCATTGATTAAATACAGCCACTGGCACACCCAAATCTTTGATGATAAAGGAACTTCTTTTTCCTCAACACAGTGAAGCTGCTTCACTCCTAGGGAAGAGGGGAGAGGTGGAAGATGGAACATTATGGCAAACTCTCATGTCCTACCACAAAGGAGAGATAGGATGTCATGAAGGGCTGACTTTGAATGAGCATCTTCTGGGTGCAGCAGGATTTTTTTAGATTCTCAATGAGGAATCCATTGAGCTTCTCCCAGTCCTACACCTCTGTCAGTCTTACATTCAGATCCTTTGAATAATAAGCTTCCTGAGTGCATGTTCCTTGGTGCCAATTCTCTGTCTAGACACTTTTTAGGGGCATCTTTCAGTAAAACTTTACTTAAAGATTATAAGGGAGATTCTTAGATATAAGTAATAACTTAAAAAATAATTGTATCATTCATTCATTAATCCATCCATTCATTCATAGTGTGTGTGTGTGTGAGAGAGAGTGTGTGAAGTGTGTGTGTGTGTGTGTGTGTGGTGTACATTGTGGGGTACAAGCACCACAGTGCATAAGTGAAGGTTAACTGGTAGGACCTGGTTCTCTCCTTCTCCCATGTAAGTTCCAGGAATAAAACTTACTGCTGGATGATGCATATGGCTATAGGGATGGGTTCCTTTTCTCTGCCAATTAAAGACTTAAGGAGCAGGAAAGAAGTATGACTGGAAATCTTGGGGAGTTCAAGTGGGCTCACCAGTGATATCAGGGAAATCAGTGTCTGCTCTGGTGAGTTCTTAGTCTTGCTGATAAACAATAGCAAGCTGGAAGTCAAGCAGAAGTTTAAGGATAAATTATCAGAATTTAAAAGAATTTCCCAGGTCAAGCACACTGTGAATTTGAAGCTGACTGAAGAAGTGAGTGGCGGAGGTGAGCCAACATGGAGGTCACTCACATGGTAGGAATCAGACACAGAGTAAGGAGAGGAACTTTATAGGAATAGTAAGGAAATTTCGAACATTAGAAAAATTTAAAACAAAAGCCCCAGGGTAGGCAAGCTATAAACCACAAAACCTCCCCAGAAGAGGGGAAGATAGACAAAGGAAAATGCCCTATTTGTTTGGGATAAGCTAGTGTTGGATGGCAGTGCATGGCAGTGAGGGGGATTTGATAGAGAGAGAGAGAGGGGGGGAGCTCATACAACTGAGAAAGCACAATAGGCTCTGGCAAGCATCAGAAAGAAAATAAGAGAAAAAAACCAATAATCACACTTTTCTGAGTCAGGACTTAGAAAGGCAGATAAGCATCATGGGGGTTGGTAGGGGCTGCACTGGGGGTGGGGTTCTGGTGCACAATGCATTATCTGAAGAACTCACCTTTCTAGGGGAACCTGCCCAACAGAATTAACTTAAGGAAGAGACAAGGGAAGGCCTCCATCCAGACATAGAATCTATTCTTTCCTGTAACAGTTAGGCTTGGTGGCAAGCATCATTATTTGCTGAGACATCTCAGTGGCCCAGAATTATTAATGTTTGTTTGTTTGTTTGTTTGTTTATATCCTGACCACAGTTTCCCCTTCCTCCTCTCCTTCCAGTCCCTGTATATGTGCGTATGTATGTGTGTGTGCACATATATATATATACATACATGCATGTACATATACATACATGCATACATACATACATATTAGTATCACTTACTGGCCACAGTACAGCTAATTCAACAATGGCTAGCGGGGAATGGAAAGTCCAAGCATCCAGGAGTTGTTCAGTTCCAAGGCTGGATATATTAGATGATATAGGCTTCTAGCAGAAGGTATGGACCAGATTAGAACTCGATTAAAGACTTGGATTAGATTGACGTTCTCCCAGCTCAGCATATATATATTAAAGGCATGTCTTTCTACCTCAGAGATCCAGATTAGATGTGGATCTTTCTACTTCAAATAAAGCAAAAATCCCTCACAAGTATGTATCCACTTTTGGGTTTTAGTTCCGGATGTAGTTGATAACCAAGAATGGCTGTCACATTCTTTCACATTACTAACAATTAAAGAGAGCAAGGCTAAGCTACAGACTTCACAATAGTGAATGTATTCCTGAGCGACTGTTCCTTGCTTTGCATTGGGGACAAGACTTAGCATAATTCTGTTCTCTCTCTCTCTCTCTCTCTCTCTCTCTCTCTCTCTCTCTCTCTCTCTCTCGTGTGTGTGTGTGTGTGTGTGTGTGTGTGTGTTGTCCAGTGCTATCAGCATAAAATATTGCTATTTTACTTGATTTTCTCCTGGAAACCATTTGTGTTTTTCAAGACCACCTAGAATGTTTAAGATCTATGGCATTGGGTGACCACAGGGGATTCTGTGGAGTTCAGTCAGCCATTTGTCCAATGGCATCACCTCTGTCTGTGTTGAGAGAATTTCTCTCTGTTTTTATGTTAGTGATGTTATGGGCAGTCATGGCTCAACTCTTGCTCTGTCTGGAGGGACCTTCCCATCATCTGTGAAATCTGAAGTAACTGAACTAACCCTAGATAGCACATGACTGGCACATGCAGTTTTACACCAAAGAACCAAAACTTTGTGTTTCCGTGAAAACAGTTCCTTAGTTTAGTGTTACTATTGCTGCAATGAAACACCACGACCAAGAACAACTTTGGAGGAAAGAGTTTATTTCACTCACAGTTCAAAAACTGTGACGGCAGGAACCTGGAGGCAGGAGCTGAGGCAGAGGTCATGGAGGACTGCTGCTTACTGGCTTGCTCACACAGAAATGCTCACCAAGCTTGGAGCATTCAATGACTTTTCTAGCCCAAAGTTTGAAAGTCCATCCACACCATCTAGACCTTCTACTAGAACAGGAAGTAGGTCAGGACCAATGCATGTGCCCATACTGAACACCCTTACTCAGCTTTCTCTAGTGAAATTTAGTTGATGCCCAGAGAAAATTTCACAGTTTAATTCAGTTTATCTTTTATTATATTTATTTTAAGCATAAACTCGATGTTCTCAGCACCAAGAGGGTGTGTCTTTCAGTACCTTTCTTCCTCAGTTGCCTTTCCCCTTTCCCATCATGCCATCCACTTAATGATCTTTTCCTTAGTTGATTTTGTTGCTGTTGCCTTTGTTAGACCTAAGTAGTGTCTATATGGATATCAAACGAATATATCCGTTCCTCTTGTAGTATGTTCTGCTTGTTTTCTTGCATATGAGTGACCACTTTGGAATATCTTCTAATGCTATCATTTGTTAATAGTTACAACTTAAGCCAAATTATCCAAGAGATTGGCAAAAAAGATTATCTCAATATAATCAGTCTTTCCTGCTCTTGGCTGTCTCAGGAAAGTCGAGCACTGTTCTTCCTCATTCCACAGAAAGATGCTCTTGCCTCCTCTTAGTCCGTTCCTACTCCATTGCACTGTCAGGTCTTCCTTCCGCTCTGTGCTTACTCTTCTTGGTGTCATTTAACCTGTGTATTCTGTTGATCAGACCTGAACAACTCTGCTGGCTCCTTTGTAAAAGCATCTGCTACCACCGTAAAGTAGTGAACTTAGGGAACTAGTCACATCAAACTGGAAAATTCCCAAACCTAGCCCAATTAAAATCCACAGGCAGTACCAATCATAACCATGTGCCATAAAACAATGTTGGATGTTTTTGCTTATTTTTTCCAAGTATAACATGAAAATGATTTTCCCCATTTCCTTATTGGGTGATATTTTTATTTTGATCTCTGTTGCTGTGATAAAACAGTTGGGGAGGAAAGCTTCACTTTATACCTCCAGTATAGGAAGGAAGTCAAGGCAGAACCATAAGGAAGACTGCTTATTGGCTCATACTCTCTTATGCTTAACTAGGCTTCTTATACAGCCCAGGACCACTTGCCTAGGGAGTAATGCTACCCAAAGTGGCTTGCCTTCCTACAAAAATTAACAATCAAGACAATCCCCCATAGACATACCCATAGGTTAGTCTGACTTAGACAATTCCTCTGCTGAGACTCCTCCTCTAAGATAACTCTTGCCTGTGTCACTTTGACAATGAAAACTAACCAGGACATTTAATATTGTCAGATAACATGAAGGTATATAGTTTTTGGTATTTGTACGGAAAGTAATTTTCCTGCTGTCATTCACTGTTAATATCAGTTACATTTTTTGTAACTCTCTGCCTTCATTTTCTAAGTGAAAAAAAATATACAAATTCTTTTTACTTTTTGTTGTTGGACAGTTCTATACATTTAAGTCAAATTTACTCAATTCCTTTCTTTCTTACTGAAAGCCTTTTCCATTGTATATGTAAATTACATGTTTACACATACATGTAAGTTACATGTATATTTATACATGTAGGCGCATGCACACACACACACACACACACAACACACACACACACACACACAATTTTGTGTGTGGTCCAAAGGCTTTAATTAGATTTGCTTGACTAAGCAGGGGTAGAAGGTGTTAGTATTCTGTCTAAACTCCACCTCCACAGCTATCTGGCAACAGCAAGGTACGCTCCTCCCCATAGTTACCTGGCAATAGCCAGGTAGGCCTGCCCACTATAAAAGGGGCTGTCTGCCCCTCCTCTTCCTCTTGTTCCCTTGATCTCTCGCCTGCAGGTTCTCTCTGCCCCGCCCCCTTCACTTCCCCCTCTCTCCACCCGGTCATGGCTGGCCTCGACTCCTCTACCTCTCTGCTCTCTCTCTCTCTCTCTCTCTCTTGCCTCTACTACCCTCCTGGTTCCCCTCCCCATGCCCTGAATAAACTCTATTCTATGCTATACCGTCTGTCGTGCGGCTGGTCCCTCAGGGGGAAGAGATGCCTCAGTATGGGCCTGCTGAGACATCCCCTTCCATCATTGGTCCCTTCCATCCTTTCAGAAGGTTATTTAATAGATCAAGGACAACTTACCCAGTAGCTACACGACTGAATAAAATGACATCCTCTCTCAAAACCATTGACTGTCATCAGTATTCCTTCAGGGAGGGGTGGGGGCACATGGGCCTCTCTTTGTCCATAATGAAATGTTGATGGACCCAATCCTATACAGGGCATGTGCAGAGCTGCACAGCTGTGGTCAGATTGAGTGTAATGGCCATGCTTTGTCCAGAAGACATCTGTTTCACAATTCCTCATCCCCTAGATCTTATTCTCTTTGCATTTCCTGCTCACACCACCATGTTTCCTGAACTACGGAGGTGGGCGGATGACTGTTCAGAGTTGGGCATACCACCATCACTTATCCTTCCACTTGGGCCTGTTATGGTTCTCTGCCTGCCTTACCTGCTGCTACCTGCAGTAAGCTCCTTTGATAACAGCTCAGAGCAGCCATCGTCACAATGGGGAAGTAGAGCTGGGAAAGTGAAAATTCTTTGAAGATTTCCCTTGGACTTGTAATATTGAAAATGAAAGACATTGCTCAGAGAGGAATTTCCATTTATTTATACACACATTTCTGTTTATGTGTGTTTCAGGGAAGCAGTTAATATTTACGAACGTCTATGTTGGAAAATGCTCCCCTGATGGTTTCTTTAAACCCAATGGGGATATGTCTATATTTTTTCTTAATATGTTTTAGACCTGTTCTTAAGAACTTACTTCAGCCCTAAGTTTGGAAGTCAAACAGTTTCCCTCTTCTTGAATGTTTATCATCTGTATGCCTCCAGAAAGGAATCCAGGAAACTGGAGGATGTCTAGTAAAAACAAGGAAAGATGTATATGTAATGTCTTCATTGTCTTCTTCAGAATGGGAAAGAGCTGTAAAGAGGGCCTGTTGAGAGAAAAGGAGAGATGTTTTGTATACCTCTCTTTGAAATGTATTTCTCACCCTAGGCAGCATCTCAGAGCCTGTTTTCTGTTCCTTGCATGAGGATGCAGGGCTCCATGTTTCAGACTCTCCTAACCAGTTCTTAACCACCAGCTTTACTAAAATTAGAGTTGTCCTGTATCACTGCATTTACACCAAAAGAGATGGAATGAAGGTTTTTTTTTTTTTTTTTTTTTTCCTATTTGAGCATTTTCAGAGAATAAATGGAAGATTATACCGCCTTCTCAGTGCTTGGATGTTGTACATTGTCAGGGCTTTCAGCAGTGTGGCATGTTTTCACAGGAAGCAGCTGAACTAATGTAAAGATTCCTTTTGAAAGACTTTGCTTGCTATAGCATTTTTCTAGCATGTAGTTGATATACGCTCTGTTGCAACAGCAGTGTGAATTTTCTGCTTATTGTTGGCTTAACTCCACTTAGAACAATGGAGTCTTGGTAAATGAGTTATTTAAAAACTAAGTCGTGGAAATGATCTGTATTTACTAATTTTCTCTCTTTTCCTTATGTCTCCACAGAAGTTCATGATGAAGGTGAGGCTCTGATCCTCTGTTGTATATGTCACAGTTCCTGTCTTAGTGTGGGCGTATGTGAAGGGTCACATGTCTTAGTGTGGGTGTATGTGAAGGGTCACATGTCTTAGTGTGGGTGTATGTGAAGGGTCACATGTCTTAGTGTGGGTGTATGTGAAGGGTCACATGTTTTAGTGTGGGTGTATGTGAAGGGTCATATGTCTTAGTGTGGGTATATGTGATAATTCATGTGTCTTAGTGTGAGTATATGAAATACTTCCTACATTTTGTTTTGTTTGTTTGTTGTTGGTGTTATTGTTGTTGTTGAGACAGAGTTTCTCTATGTAGCCCTGGATATCCTGGAACTCACTTTGTAGACCAAGATGACCTAAACTCAGAGATCTTCCTGCCTCCACCTACTGAGCACTGTGATTAAAGGCATGCACCATCATGCTCACCTGTATTATTTTTTATGTATGGTCATAGGCAATACCCCGTAAGTTTTAAGGTAGCTATATGTGATATTTCATAAGTTTTAGGATGGTTATATGAATTTTCTTTATGTTTGAGGCCACAATAGCTCTCCTTTAATTTTTTTTTAACATTCTATATTTTTATTTTGGGGATTATAATTACAACTTTTCTCCCCTCCATTCCCTCCCTCCAAATTCCTCCATATAACCAACCATTTGTTGTTCCCTCTCCCAGACCCCCCCTCACTGTCCCTCCCTATATCCACCCCTCCTCTTTTCCTCAAAGATGGTGGAGCTGCCCTCCCTGTGAAATAAAATAGTAAACATTTACATGTGAATCACCTGTTTTGATTTTATAACTTAAACAACTTTTGACATTTTGGGATTATAGAACACTAGATTACTTTTAGTTAGTCACCTTTAGTGATTTCTCCTATTAAAGTAATTTTATGTAACAATAAATTAGAATGCTCCCTTTGTAGGGATGCTGGCTCTTTGCCTTTGGAGGACACTTTTGTGAATCTAGTAGGAGCTTACATTGGTAAATTAGAAGAAATCCCATATTGGTTACTTTTCTGTTCTCTGATAAAACCCTTTGACCAAGGCTATTTACAGAAGAGAGAATTCATTTTAGCTTATGGTTCCAGAGGGTTCAAGTCGGTGACACCAGGGGGTGGGAGGAGGAAGCATGACAAGCAAGCAGCAGGCATGGTGGCAGGAGCAGGGGCTTGGGAGATCACATCTCAACCATAAGCACGAAGCAGAGAGTTAACTGGAAGCAGGATGAGACAATACACTCTCCAAGCTTGCCTCAAGTGACACACTTCCTCTGGCAAGGCTACACCACTGAAGCCTCTTCAAACAGAGGACCAAGTGGTCAAATACCCCGGCCTAGGGACGCTCATTCAAATCACCACAGACACCCACAACTATGGTGGTTGTTCTAGAAGTGAAAATAATTCAGACCTATTTTATTTCCCAACTAAAGTAGAAAACTAGAGGCCCTTTAAGGGAGACGTGAAGAGGTTAAAGCACATGACAATGTCCTTGAAGGAAGAAGTTGGATACAGAAAGAAGAAAATGAAGTTGAAAATGCTTTTGTGGTTTCAGCCACGTTATCATATAATATTCAAGAAGCTTGATGTTTTATTCTAAAAACCTCAGAAGCAATAATGACATTTATTTGTATTCAGTTGGTAAAGCCTTAGTACAACTTTGTACCAGGAAAGAACATCATTCTAAAAGATAGAAACTTCTAGAAATGTGAATGGAAACTTGGATATAGATTGAAAAGGAAAGAAATGAAATAGAGTCCTCTTCCCATCCATTGAATGAGTTAGTTAAGGCTTTCATACTCATTGCAAACCCCAGGACAGGTGCACTGTGACTTTTCTCAGGTTAGCCCCATTAAACAATAGAAAAGAATTTGACACCGTATATCAGACAACAGAGCCCAGATTTATTTCTTTGAAGCCCCTGCTCATCAAAGATGTGAAGTGTCTTCCAAAATTTATGTAACTCAGCTTTTATTTTTCAGTAGAAAACATTAGTTTATATGATAAGCAAAGGATTCTATGTGCTTTATTACATATATCATGACAAGTATTTGGGTTGTAGAGATACGATAAGCATAAAAATATGAATATATGCCATTTCCTTGCAAATATTAATAAGCAGTGAACTTGGGTTGAAAATTCGGTTGTTTTGCTGAATATGCATTTACTATTTTCACTGAATCATTTACTGCTTACCTCAGCCCCTAAACAATGCTGTATCAACAGGGGCATACAGTAATTAACCAAATCCATTAATAGCTCCTTTGCAGAAGCTGATTCATAAAAACTGTGCAGATAGAAAGATGTGGTCAACTAGTTAACTCCAGGTGTTATGCCCCAATGCCAGAACTGGGCTCTGATTTCTGTTAAGTGTGGGACAGAGATCATCACATTGAGTATGGAGGACAGGTTAGCATCTCAGGAAGCAGACCACATGCATGTGATTAGAACAGTTTGAGTCACTTAGTAGGAAGAGATTACTGAACATGATCAGTTTTTATCTTGTAATCCTAGTTTTTAGCCAGGCGGATGTGTGCTTGTTGTGGATGCCTGTTTGTGATCGCTGGTGCTAAGAGTCATGTGGTGGTGCTGTCTAAAGCCTGGTAGTTTGTTCAGGAGACATGTGGTCTGCATACCAGCAATAGTGAGAGGCTGGCCATTCACTATCAGGTCATCATATCCTTAATGTTTGACTGGGTTGGACAAGCCATATTTTATGTCGTTAGGATCACTCTTGATATTTTCATGGGATTGCAGGACTGTCAGAGAGTTCCTGGTAGCTAGAACCCACAGATGTCTAAAAATGTCAGATCTCACTTGGCCCTGATGACCCTGTGTGCTGCGTGCTGCTTCAGTCATCTTTGCCTTCAGTCATTCTTAGATAAGAGGGAAGATTGGACATAGAGACATTTCCCTGATTTTTTTCTCCATGAAACTCCATTCTAGATGTTTAATATTTGTACATATACTTAGAAGCTTGTCCAGTTAAATATCTAGACACTGTGAGAGTAATCATACTACAGATTCTCCTTGCTATGTATAGTCTGTTGCTGAGGCCGTGGTTCTGCATCTCTGTATTACAGGACTTGTAGAGTCACATGACATATGACAGCCCCCAAGTGCCATAGAAGTTTTATTGAATCAGATTTCCTTCCTTCCCCTACCTCCTCCCTTTGTTCTCCTTACCACCTCCTTTCTCTGTTCCTTTCTTCTTCTCTTTCCTCTCTTCCTCTCATCCCTGCTATCCACTCTGATCCCCTTCCTGATTTATCCTCTTCTCTCCCCTCCTCCCTCTGAATCTTGCATGTAGTAAGAAATCTTACCATGCTACCACTGAGCTCTGATTTCATTTTGGTTTTGTTTGTTTGTTTGTTTCTTACAAAAACTTCATTTAATGACAGCTTCAAATTAGGCTAGCAGAGAGTTTCTGCGCAGAGTAAAGGTTCCCTTTACATCCTAGTTTATTCCCATACAGCTTCTAAAGTGACATGATGTAGTATAGCTATCCTTAAGATGTTTAGACATTTTATAGTTAGTGAATTCAATGGCTTCGATTTTTAATAATATATAAAAGGCAGATTAACGCGCCAGTATATATTGCAATCGTATGTTGTAAAAAAAGCAACATCAAAGAATGAATATAGAATTAACAATATTCATGTATTGGTAATCCACTCTTATTAGTCTTCATCATTACCATTCAGATTTTATATTTCTGTGGATTTTTTTTTTTTTTGGCCTGTAAATTTAAGCTGATGACAGTAATACCTCAAGTGCAGCTGTAGAAATCCAACTGGTCCCTGTCCTACAAAGAATAAGAGATGGATAGTCCCCCTTACTATTTTTCTAAAGAAACATAAGTATAGAATGTACTATGAATTCATACCAAGTGTGGGCACTGACACCTCGGTTTACAATGTGATTTCCCCGAGTGAACTGTTTTGGGTTTTGTTTACAGAATTCTAGAAATCTAAAGTCTTACAAATGCCCAGTGATGCTAAATTTGTCTTACAATGACTTGTGAACTTTACATGAGGAATTTTCTTTTTTTAGATGACATTCAGCAGAATCACTTAGATTTCATTTGAAAGTTTGGACATTTTTATCCATTTATCTTTTATGGATTTATTTGACATTATTCTGTGATATTAACTCTGTCAGTCATCTCTATGGGAATGAAATCAGTCCCTTCTCCCCCCCCAACCCCAGCATATAACTGGGGTAACAATTGTCACAGATATTTTTAAAAGTCAGATTTTACCTTTCATTAAATCATGGGCCCTCCTAAATTATAAATCTTTAGTTTTTAATTTAGATGGTTGAGGCTTCCATTAAGAAAAAAAGGGTCACCCAATATGCAGAATTTCATTCTCTTCCCCCACTTTTTTCTTAAGCATCTTAATTGAAGTAGGGGCCTTTGTACACATACATACAAGCTTCCATTGCCTGAAATACCCCATCCAGTCAAGGTTTTCACTTAACAAATGTTTGTTTACTTACTGTCCTCTTACCTTTTCTCAGAGCTAGAGCTGAACCAAAGTCATTGTCATTGGGTTTTCAGTCTGGTCAAGGGGAGGCAGGTCTGGCCTGCAAAGTGATAAGACCAGTGTACAGGTGTAGCTGAGAGCTACAGAGGGGCTAATACTGAGGAAGCTGGATGAGCTTCCTGCATGAGGTGGCTGGTCCACTGAGTGTGAAACAGCATCTACAAGTCAGAGAAGACAACAGAGTGAATTTTGGATTTCAAGACATATCAACATGACATGGGTAAAGGGAAGAGATATATTTAGAATAGGGGACTGGCACCAAGGAAGACTGAGATACAAGGTCCACTGTGTTTGTCCATCTCCAACTGTGATCCTTGGGACCATGACTCCATGGGAAATCTGCCAAATAAAGTGTGTCTGTATCTGCCTCTGACATCTCTAATCAGAATCTGAGTGGAAGCCCAAGACTCTGTGGTTTAGCAAATTCTCCAGTCATGAAAGGCAACTTGGGAGAATAAGAAGCTTTAAATCTCTGAGGTCATGTGACCAATTTGAGGTTTTGTAAAAACTCATTTGTGGACATAAAACGTACCTGGTGATTGCTGAGCATTGGGTGGTTATCAGGTCTCTAGATACAATGGTAACCTGTCCAGTGGAGGCTGTGTATAACTGAAGCACAGGAAGTGAGTGGTTAAAGTTGTAGTGTTTCCTCACTGAAGCCCAGTTCACCTTTCCAGAGCTGGATGAGATGCTTGCTCCATGGCAGGTGCCCCTTACAGCTTCCTTACACTTTAGGAACTTGTTTGAGGGGGCTTTGCTTTTCCAATATTTTTGTGTCTTACTAAACTTTCCAGTAAAGACAGAAGAACACTTTATTAACGTGATTGTTTGCTCATTCATGCTTATTCTCCTCTCTACTACCCTTTCTCTCCCCTTTCCTCAGACTGCTCAAGGTGGAGGCCACCGGACACTCCTCTATGGACACGCCATATTGCTACGCCATTCCTACAGTGGTATGGTGAGTAGGCGTCTTGATTTCATCTCTTGTGTGGCTATGCTTATCCAGGGTCAGGTAGACTGTCTAGAATTTTGATGGTATTACTTCAGCAATGATAATAATGAGTTTGAATAGATATAGTGTTTAATACCCTTGTGCCTTGTTCAGTTTTCTCATTCATAAGATGAAGGTTAGATTCAGACATTTCAGATATGGTTTCTATTTTTAATGCCTTTGATAGATTTTTAACACCTGTAATACATTTGATAGACAAATTTTAGGAAGGGGCAAGTATAAAAGCCAAATATTAACTATTTTCCATTTCCAGTTCTGTTTTAAATTATTAATGAATAAATACGTTTAAATATCCACCTTCAAGGGAATCTGACACTCTTTCGTTGCCTCCAAGGTTACTTTCATTCATGTTTACACCCATATACATAATATAAAAATTAAATAAATCATAAAATACCTTTCTGAAAAGTCAGATAAAATACTACCTGAGGGAATCCTTGGAGCCTCTTGTCTGTCACATTGAGAGTTCTTGCTTGGCAGTCAAGATGCAGATAGAGCCTTCAGGTTAATTTGATGCCACAGCTCTAGGGTGACTTCCACCTGCAGTGGCTGATCATCCAACCCATTCCTTCGTCTCCCTTCATCCACCCATGAACACCTAGTTATAGATGTACTATATTCTATCAGAGCAGTGGTTCTCAACCTGTGGGTTGCAACCCCTTTGGGGGTTGAATGACTCCTTCACAGGAGTTACCTAAGACCATCAGGAAATACATATATTTACATTATGATTCATAACTGTAGAAAAATTGCAGTTATGAAATAGCATATACATAGTTTTATGGTCACCACAGCATGAGGAACTGTATTAAAGGTCACATGCAGCATTAGGATGGTTGAGAACCACTGCCTGGTGTAGTGTAGGCATTAACCATCCATATCTTCAGAGGGGTCCAGCCTCACTTGATTCCCTCCATTGTTTCTGGATTTCCTCTGATGGCTCCTCTTCTTGCTGGCACAGGACTTGATTCACACAGATGCTCTGGTATTTTAAGCTCATGCCACATTCATCTTAAAGTTCTCATTCATATGTCACTTAGCAAGGTGTTTGAAGTTGGGGCGATGGTTGGCATGAATGATGTAAAATTTAAATCTAAGAATATGCGCACTTGAGGCAAGCCAAGGATGAGCAGATGAGACAATGCAGTTTTGACAGTCAGAGTTCCCCGAGAGAACTGTGTACATGTATATTCATATGGCCCTCATTTTAGCAGGATGAAGAACTGCACTCCCAAGTATATTCTGGGTGTTTTTTGTTTTTTTAATGAAAACAAAAGTAGAAGATAAAAGTGAGTTGTTTTCAGGTTTCTTTTGGGGACAGCATTCTAATCAGATCATGTACATTTTCAGAGGACCATGAATATCACATGAAGGGAGAGAGATACAAGCATGTCCCCAGTCGCTTGTCTACTTGTATTGATGAGCTCATGTTTTAGACTTTTGTGAAGGGCAAAGGACTGTGTTTCCTTCATCATGTTGCTCTGAAGGCCTGCGGTGCAAGCACTGCTGTGCCTCAGGTGTTAGAAGCTCTCCACAACTCACAGGGGCATCAAGAATTTGAGAAAAACGCTAATCAGAGATAGATGATAGCACCTTGCTTGCCCAACGGGATGCTGTGTGACTGTACACATTATAAAATCACTTAAATTTCAGTTATCATATAAATATAGGTTTTGATGTGACATGCATGCATACATATGCACACATGTGCACACATATGCACACATTCATTATGCTTTGTTCTCATTCATCTCTCTCACTGCTGTCCCTCCCCTGCCCTGCTGGTCTTTCCTCCAAATAGTCCCCTCTTCTGCTTTCACATCACATGGATCTTATTACCCCGTTATTTCCCCTCTCCCCTTCACTGACACTTCCCCTACCCTTCTTACAGTCCTGCGTCTACTTCATGCCCTCCAACATCAACCATTACCTTAGTCAGAATGGCTATCATCAAGAAAAAACCATGACAACAGATGCTCGTGAGGATGTGGGGAGACAGGAACCCTTGTGTGCCCATTCATGGTACTGTAAACTTACCTAGCACCATGGAAATCAGTGTGAGGGCTCCTCCAAAAAGCTAAAATAGAACAACTGTATGGCTCAGGTAGACCATGTATGGGTCTATGCCTTTAAGATTCTATCTATAGATCATAAATGTCCTTGTTCATCCATGTTTAGTGCTGTGTTAACCACTGTAGTCTTGATAGGACTGTCAATATTTTGTGGTGATACCTGATCTTGTGTTTTTAGTATCTGTGCTGTCTCTCCACCTCCCGGTCTTCTACTGACAAACTGGCCTTTGATGTTGGCCTTCAAGAGGATACCACAGGTGAGTACCACATACTGTAACGAAACGCAGTTCGTAAAGAAGCTGCCTAGATACAGTCAGAGACACATGAGATGACTGGTTTTTGTTAACAGTCAGGAAAATGATTTTCTCTTTGGCATTTTTGGTAGATTGAGAGAGTGTGTTTTTCCTCCTGCTTGATTGGTCTTAGGTTATTGGTGAGATATAAAATTTTGACTTCATGTCCTTTCTTCTTATGGACTGGTTGCGTGAAGCTTGCTGATGTTCACTGAACACTTTGTAAAGTATCCCTGCATGGCTTTTAATCATCTGCCTTAATATATCCTCAGGTATAAGATAACGGTGTGCTCAGTGTTAGCGCTCAAACACAAAATCAGAACAGAATTCTTTGCTGCTCTGCCTCAGGACTCTGCTGTGCTCCAGACAGACAGACACTTCTCTATTTTGGAAAGATCAAAATATACACACACATTTATCCCTTTGTAAAATCCAGATACAAATGCAGAAGGGCTTTGCCATTCTTCTTCTCTGTCATCTGCATCTTCTCCATTGACTCCGTGTACCCATTAGACCATTTTTTGTCTTTTACGATGAGCAGGAGAAGGCATGGCTTCGGGGATGAAGCTTTTGAAGCAGAGCTACAGATGTCACTCAGTGGTAGAGCATTTGCCTACTGCATGAAGAACCCCTGGGTTCAATTCTCAATATCATAAAAAATAAAATAAAAAGGTAAGGTATCAAGAAAAAGGTATGGAAGGACAGAATCCAACTTTTACTGTGCTGTTCTTCCATTGTAGGGAATGGATGGTCCATCCACTGCTCATCCCATTTTACCCCTTTAGAAATCCATTGTCAGTGAAGATGTAGTTCAGTGATAGAATGCTGACATGTGCAAGGTCCTGGATTCTCTCCCCAACATCACAAAACAACACATGGAACACACATACATGAGGCTTTGGGTTTTAACTACTGGTAACAGTTTTATGACCTGCAAACTTCAGCATGGAAGAGGAAAAGTACTGAAATCTTTTTCTGCACCCACAAAGCTTGAGGAGAGCGGTCTTTCACCTGAGGTTAAGCTTATGCCTTTCACACAGATAGCAAACCAGCACATGGTACCCACATGTAAGGTACAAGTTGACATTCTATATAATCACTAAAAGTGGTTTTTCATATTAACTAGATTTTCATAATATAACAACAATGCTAATGAAAAATATATAATGAACCCAGTTAACTTTTGATAATTTTTATAATCCTGAGCATAAAAAGAGAAATATAATATTCAGGTCTATACTTCATTTTAAGTATGTCCAGTTCTGTATTTTCTAGTTTCTCAGATTTTTTTAAACTTAATGTATTTTAGCAAACAGATAAAAAAATCTAAAGTTTGAAGACCAAAACACATGATCTAAAACGTGTATTTTATATACTGAGCTGATTTCGTGGTAGAATAGCACAGTTGTCAGCCCCCAGAGTCCTCCTCTACACAGAGTCCGCCCCTGTTCCCCAGCCTTGATTCTACCCTCTTCCTGCCCACTCTCTGCTTTTTAGTGAGTTACTGAAGCACCATGGCATTTGCTCTTTGTTTTCTATTTGTCTTCATCAGAATTACATCACAAGGCAGATGGTTTTTTTTTTCTTTTGTGTTGATAACTTTTTATCAAAAGTTATCAATGACTGAGAAAGAGCAGATACCTGTCAAAGTGTGGGAGAATGAACGACGATGCAGGTCCGGTGAATGGAAGTGGAGAATTCTCACTGGTGATATACAGTTGGGACGTCTTGAGTGAGAACCCCTTAGGCCCAGGTTCTGTGCTGACTGCCTGAGTTCCTCGGATGCATCTCAGATAATTTTACTCATTCGTATAAAATCAATCACCAAGTGCTGCAGTGTGGCGGCAGGACCTGGGAAAACCCCAAGGAACAAACAGCACATATGTTCTGGCATCGGGACTTAGTTCAGAAAAAGAAATACTATAGAAAAAATAATAAAGGGCTGGTGAGATGGCTTAGTGAGCCTGATAGTCCGAGTCTGATCCCCAGATTCCACCAGGTATATGGAAAGCACTGACTCTTGCAAGCTGTCCTTTGATATACTCATGTACGTGATATGGTTTGTGGTATATACATACAAGTGAGTAAAGATGAAATAAGCTCAAAACAAGGAAAAACAATGGAGCTTGGTAGGGGTGGAGAACGATGATTGGAGATGAAGGAACCACCAGAACACAGCTGGAATTGTCAGAGACCATGGGCTCAGGACTTCAAAGAGACTGGATAGGCCGCCTGGCTGTTGCTGGTTTGGACGATGGGACTAAGGAAGGCAGATGGATGTGTACTTTTTGATGCTGCTTGACTTACCTCAGATGGATTTGTTTTAATGTATATCAGCACTTATGGTGCATTTCTCTGTACTAAGAGTCTCTTAGATTAATAGGAACTAATGCATTTTATGGGAAATAAAACAAAGTGGGAAGACACAGTAATGAGACTTTTAAGATAGCAATCCTTTGTGTCATTTTTGAATCAACAAAAGAACATTTACAATGCATCTACCCCAGCAGAAAACCTCAATTTCTTTTGATGAAAATCGTGTAAATGCATATTAACTTTTAATAAGATTGTTTAGGGAATGAAATCATCCTGGCTAACTGAACAGCTAGGCCTGTGTTGACATATGTAAATAGATGTCCCTTTTCCGCAGTTTTTATTGGGGAAAAGATACCAAACCATTACACACATTTCCCATTAAGAAAAAGGTTGCATTTCAGTATGTCCTACCCTAAGTGAGTTTGGTTGAGTTCTTCTGATTTCCACGATCCAAGATATTAATTTGCATGAAATCATGTATTTCTGAAAGTCCCATGAGTGGTGTCACCTGGAGAGGGAATGGATCTTAAATTAACTGGATCTTCTCCGTGTTTCGATTCTCTGACTTGCAGGGGAGGCTTGCTGGTGGACCATACATCCTGCCTCGAAGCAGAGATCAGAAGGAGAAAAAGTACGTGTTGGAGATGACCTCATTTTGGTCAGTGTGTCCTCAGAAAGGTACTTGGTAAGTGTGGGGATGGGACTGAGGGCTTGATGCTCTTCTGAGAGTTGGAGATAAAGTGATGCTTGGTAGAAAATGTGCCTGTGAGCAAACAAAGCTAGGGAGATGCTTCATAAAGGCTGTGCCTCTAGCTGGTGAGTTATAAATAACTCCTGAGAAGACAGGGAGGGAGGGAGGAGAGGGAGATGTCTTTGGCCCAGGGAAGATGGCTCCCTGGGTCTGTTTGAGCAGGCTTCCCTTTGGACCTTGATATGCATATTCATGAGGCTGATGGTGCCCACTCTTGGATTCTTTTATTAATAGAATGTAAAGGAGTCTAATCAGGGATTTAAAATTCTGTGGTCTTTGTTTTGTGCCTCATGTAAAGGTTGTATCAAGTGGGTTCTTGCTCCATATTTTGATATTTGTGATAGTAATTGTGTGAGAGAGACACCTTTAAGTAGCAGCTTCTCTGTTAATGGCACTGCCTCAATTCAAAGGGTAATGGCTAAGAGTAGGAACATGAAGATGTTAGTTAGTCAGATGTATTTTTAATTTTTTTTTATGATAAGGCAATTATGGATTTAACATATTTAATAGGTTGTAGTTTTTCTAATCTAAAGAGTAATCCTGTACAGAAGTTCATAGAAGAATGAGATCCATGGAAAGGTAGATGTATACAATTTTTTTTATTCTTTTTGTAATTTTATTTATTTGTTTGTTTTGAGGAGTGTCTTACCGTGTAGACCAGGCCAGCCTTGAGCTCATCATCCTTCTACCTTATCTTCTGTTGCTGGCATAGTAGGCCTTCACCAGCATGCTCAACTAAATATTAATTTGTCTTCTGCAGTATTGAGTATTCAGCCCAGCCCTTGAGTATGCTAGGCAAACACTCTACTACTGAACTACTCTCTAAAGATAGAACCACTATTTTAGACATTAGAATAGACATTGTTCAATCTTGCTTTTCCATTGCTGAGTTAAACACCATAGCCAAAATGACTTGAGGAGGACAAGGTTTATTTCATCTTAGAGGTTACAATCCATTATTGCTATTGAGGGAAGGCAAGGCAAGGCAAGGCAAGAGCTTGAAGTAGAAACCATGAAGGAAAAATGCTTCCTGGCTTATTCCCACTGACTCCTTGCTAAACTAGCTTTCTTATACAAACCCAGGATCACCTTTGTAGGGATAACACTGCCACAGTGGGCTAGGCTCTCCCTTCTCAATTAGCAATCATGCCCCACAGATACATCACAGGCCCATCTGATTAAGGCAATTTCCAGTTGGGATTTTCTTGGATGAATCTGAGCTGTGTCAATTTGACAGCTGGTACCAACTAGGAGAAACAGAAAAAAAAAAAAAACATTTTTAAAGTTTTTCATGACTAGCTACATAAAGTATCCCAGAGGGAGTAGTAGATGATAATGGAGAGAAAGATGGCGCAGAGAAGGTCACTGTGAAATAATCATTGTATTACAGAGCCTACTGTGAGAGGCAATGAACCTCTAACACCATAGATTAGAGTTTTTAGCGTACCCTTTTACTTTGTAAATATGGAAATAGAAGCTGGGGAAAGAGATCAGTACATCAAGCACTTGTGTGGAAACATTAGAACATGAGTTCAGATTCCGGAATCCATATAAAAAAAATCAGGACATGATAACATACTTGTCCCAAATATGGCAAGTCAGAGGCAGGCAGATTCTTGGTGCTTGCTTGCCAGCCAGCCTAACCAACTTGGTGAGCTTCAGGCCAGTGTGACCCTATCCCAATAACAGAGTAGATGGCATTTGAAGAGTGACTCCTGAAGTTGACTTCAGACCTCCACATGAATACACACATATGTACACAGCATCTGCATACACACTTTCAGGCACATGGACACACACATACACCACATGAATACACACACATGTACACATGCATCTGCATACATACTTCAGCACACAGACTCACACATACACCAGGACTGAAACAGGGCAGGCTTAGTAACAAAGTCATTTCAGTGTACCAGCGAGTTTAGTTCATTCTCAAGTGTTCCTAGGAAGAAGACCCTTGCCTGCTTCCTGTGTACAAAGTGGTGGTGCTCAGGGGATGGCTTACCAGAGCCTCCTGTCATACAGGAAAATGGCACTGTTTGTGAGTCTGCCCTGAATGTGGTGGGAGGCCTGGAGCTGTCCTCCACTTTTGTGTCCACATTGTCTTGGTGAGTTCTAGTGCCATGCGGCTGTGCAGCTTATTAAAATGTACATTATTAAGGCTCTGATGGTGTGTGTGCCAGAGCTGTGCCATGAGGCTGATGCACTCTGATCAGAAGACGGACATTTCAAGTTAGCTGGACTGAGAACCCAACAGCAAAAGAAACAACTCATGCCTCCTTTGGTGCAAACACTCCAAACCTGTTTTTGTTTGATTTGGACCTGACAGTTCTATCTGTTGTGGTTTTCCAGATTGTACTTCACACTGTGTAGCAGAATTGATTTGATGGGGGGGGGTTCATTAACCATCAGAGGAGTAGGAATATTCAGAACCTCAAAGAACTAGACTTCCTAATGTCCCTTCTACAGCTATCAACCTGTGCGGATCTAGAACTAGTTCCCTGGCCTCTGGCTTAGCTGTTTGTAAATTAAGGTTAGTGCTAATGGGAACACCCAGTCCAGACTTTCTGTGAGAGGGAGTAAAGTAAGGCAATTGAGTGTTTCATTGAGTGAAAAAAGGTATACGTGACAAAAATGACACATGCAGTTCCTGGCCTTTGGACGTAAATAAACCTAATTTGTTAAAATTTTGGACTGCAGTTTCCGTTGGGCATTTTGCCAGAGTGCTTAACTTCACTGTGTCTGTTGAGGGGGTGGTTCCCATCGGAGTGTACAGTACATGTCAAGACTAGATAATAGCCTACGCACACTGTGGACTGAGTTTCCTGAGTTTTTAAAAAGGTGAATGGGAATCAATAGATTTGGAGGGAATATTAGAGCAAATTACAAGTGAAAATACGTGACTAATAATGAATGAGATCTGGGGCGTAAAAACCAAATTATAAAATTACTACTAGTTCCAAGTTGCATTTGCATACTTAATTTCACTTCTGATGCCTAATACTACATGTTAAAAATATATGGATATAATATATAAATAATTTGTATTAATTAACATAAAACTATATTAGATGTAAAACAAAATATATAAATATAAATAAATGATAATATTTGTTTATTTACATATAAATATAACATATATATGCATGTGTGTATGCACAAACTCCTGTGTGTGTGTGTGTGTGTGTGTGTGTGTGTGTGTGTGTGTGTGTGGTTTTGAGACATGGCCTTATACTATATAGCCAAGTCTGGCCTTGTACTCATCCTGTAGGCCAAGATACCCTTAAGCTCACAGTGATCCTCCCCTCTTTCTTCCCCAATTCCTGAGTGCTAGGCTCATGAGCATTAGCTATGTCTTAGTCAGGGTTTCTATTCCTGCACAAACATCATGACCAAGAAGCAAGTTGGAGAGGAAAGGGTTTATGCAGCTTACGCTTCCACATTGCTGTTCATCACCAAAGGAAGTCAGGACGGAACTCAAGCAGGTTAGGAAGCAGGAGCTGATGCAGAGGCCATGGAGGGATGTTACTTACTGAATTGCTTCCTTGGCTTCCTCAGCTTGCTTTAATAGAACCAAAGACTACCAGCCCAGGGATGGCACCACCCTCAATGGGCCCTCCCACCCTTGATCACTAATTGAGAAAATGCTTTACAGCAGGATCTCATGGAGGCATTTCCTCAAGGGAGGCTCCTTTCTCTGTGATAAGTCTTGCTAGCTTGTGACAAGTTGACACACAAAACCAGCCAGTACAAGGTACTAAACTCAGTTCTGGGTAGCCTTTATAGAGGTTAACAGAGCAGCAAGCTATTCTCATGTGCTAATGAGGCCAGTGCTTTTATTGTTCATATCTACAGTACCCCACATAGAACAGAAGGAAGGAATCTCCAAGAACACACTGTCCATGGTTTCTGCTCTCAGACAAGTAATGCCGCAACCAAACTATGTGGTCAGCTTTTTGCCAGTGTGACAGATACCTGAGACAGGCTAACTTAAAATAAGGGGACACTACTTGTGACTCAGAGTTTTGGAGTTTCCATTCTGTGGCCACTAGGCCCCATTGGCATGGGCCTGTGATGTGACAGAGCATCCTGTCAGGGGAGACATGGCGGAGCAAGCCTTCTCACCTCACAGTAGTGGGGACAGAAGTAGAAAGAGATAGGAATCCACTCTGTCAAAGACACAGCCCAATCACCTAACTTCCTCCCTCTAGGCTCCACCATGGAAGGTTTCCTCCCAACAGTTATGGGACTGTCAGTATTACTGGGTGGGTGAAGGATGCTGATGCTGACAGACATTCTTGCTGACTACTGTGGTGATAGGTTCATGGATGTATATGGTGGACTCAGTGCAAAGGTTTTTAGAAAATGAAGGAAAATAAAGAAGGGTAGTGAATGAACTTTGAATACCTAGGCTGGTCTTGAACTGGCTGTGAAGTCAGGAATACGCTGAACTTGTAATCCGCATACCTCCACCTTCCAAGTGTTAGGATTACAGACATGGCATTATGCCTACTTTATGTGGTTCTAGCATTTGGACACAAAATCTTGTACATTCTAGACAAGCACTCTTAGCTGGGCCACATCCCCAGACCCCATGTGTAGTTCTTTTTTTTTTTTTTTTTTTTTTTTTTTTGGTTTTTTTTTTCAGACAGGGTTTCTCTGTGTATCCCGGGCTGTCCTGGAACTCACTCTGTAGACCAGGCTGGCCTCGAACTCAGAAATCCGCTGCCTCTGCCTCCAAGTGCTGGGATTAAAGGCGTGCGCCACCATCGCCCGGCTCCATGTGTAGTTTCTTGAGTCCTCCGTTTCTTCATCTGCACTATGGGAATTATGGATCATTCGGCTGACACAAGGGCATTAGGAGAATCAAATGCTGAAATCCAAGTAAGGTCACCTGCCCTTGTGTAGTAAGCAGCCGCCGTTGTTTACTTGAGAAGTTTGTGCCTTTGCACAATGGTTAAAGAAGCTGCCAGTATTTAGCTTAAGGAAGAGAAAGCTGGTCTTGAAAGGAGGACTATTACAGAGAGTCTTAAATAAAGACCTATGATATGAAAGCAAGGTCTGTCTGTTTTCTGAGATGCTGACCCAATTAAAGAAATAAATAATTGAAACGTTTGTTTCAAAGAGCATTGGTTAAAAGTGACCATAGAAAAATTAAAACTCTAGCCTTTGACTTTCTTTTTTCTGGTTCATAACTGTTGAACTACTTCTCTTCCACTCCTGAGATCATTTAAAGTTAATCCAATTGTACATTTAGAACACTAATGGGCTGGCAGCCCTCATAGTGATGAACTGATGGCCAGCTAATTTCTTCCCTCCCATCTGCAAAAGCACCTCCCAGACAGAAGGTGGCGATGTGGCCAGGGACCTTCAGCCTGTCAGGTTTACAGTTTGGAAACACAGGTCAATTCCCAAGGAATAAAGGGTCTTGGCTGTAAAAATGGTTGCAAAGTATTCACACAATACTATCTTTCCTTACTGTTGCTGTTTAGTGTTCTAATAGGAAATGACATCCTCATCTTTCCAGGACTATCCAGAAGGGCTTTTCTGTGCTCCTGTTGGACAATTTGTCTTTTAAAGAGGCTTTTTCCAAAGCAGCTTATATGTAAGAGAAAAAAATATCTTAGTAAAGCAGGGCAAACGGGTGTTACTGACTTAGAATCCACTTCAAATGGAATAAGACAGGATAAGTCACATGAAACTTCATTTTTAATGTGTCAGTTGTAAATCCTCCCTGATCTGCATAGAAGCTTCCCATCTGTGACTTTTTTTTTTTCACCCTGGAAACGCTGATTTTCTGTTATCGGGTTATTGTAGACCTACAAAGATCTTATGATTCATAAAAGCATAGCCCAATAACTGATTGAAAATAAATCATCAAGGATCTGGAGAGCTAGCTCAGTGGTCAAGAGCCCTTGCTGCTCTTGATGGGACCCAGGTTCTCTGCATGTCATAGCATGAACACTGAGGTCAGAGGACAACTTTCAGGAGTGAGCTCTGCCCTTCCATTCTAGGAATTGAATTCTAGGAATTGAACTCAGGTCACCACTCTTGTTAGCAAACACCTTTAACTCTGAGTTATCTCTCTAGCCATAGCTTAATATTTAATCAGTAACAAACAAATAAACAGTGCATGTTGCTTCCAAAGGGTTAGAAATAAGATGTTGATGGCACCAGAAGGGACCAAACTCCAGTCTTCCGGCTTGGCACCATGAGTCTTTACCCTCCTGGTGACTTACCTCTGTGGTCCTTATCTTGGATTTTTAAATAAGAAAGGTATTTTGATTGAATAACTAGTTGCTGGCTTTCCTAAAACTGCATAAATATATCAACAGAAGGCAGGGATCCTTAATAATTTATGAGGGATTTATTATGACAGCCAGTTCAACTCGGGAGTCACCTAAGCACATGCCCTGCCATTGAGTCATCACACCCAGTCCTTTTGTTTAAATTTTAGTTAATTTATCTCAGGCCTCCTTTTCTGTCCCTATGGCCCAGGTGAGGAAGCCGTCAAATATTACGTTTAAAGAAGCATCCATGTCTTTGTGTCCCATTTATCTTTTCTTCTTCTTCTGTTTTTTTTTTTTTTTTTTCTAAAAGAAGCTGTAGCCGAGGGGCAAGATAGCTTGTTTACTCATGTTTCTTTCCTGGATGCTAATTTATTTGGAATGCTGTATCACCAGGGCCCAAATGCCTGACATTTAATAAGAGATAAATAACTGAATTAAAAAAAAAAAAAACTGCTTCAGACAAGGTCTGAACACAGAGAATCTTAGAAAAATGTTGGGACCATGGAACCTTCTGGCAATCTGATAAAGGATTCCAACCTGCTGTCACAAGCAACTTTGGGAATGCAACAAATAAACCCATGGGATTAGAAAGGAAATGAAAGGGTCAGCGTATACCTAGGTCTATGGGATTTGGGTCCCAGGAGACTGTGGGTTGAGTCGGCCTCTGTGATTTTGAGTTTCTGTCATACACTATTTTATTCCTTTGATAGTTTTAGGATCTACTTTACTGCTCCTAAATTGGAAAACTCCTTTATTTTTTGACAAATTGCTCAACTGATTGTTCTGTTTTTAAAGGTTAAAATTCATGGGCTAAGACAGATGGATCGGTGGGTAAGTGGCTTGCAGAGCAGGCATGGGGACCTGAGGTCCATCCTCCAGAACACGTAGGAGAAAAGTCATGGACTGGAGAGAGGGTCAGTACTTGGATCACCGTTGATCTTACAGAAGATCCATGTTCAAATTCCTAGTCTCACAACCATTTGCAGCTCCATTCCAGGGGATTCAACACACTTTTCTGACCTCTGTGGGAACTAGACATGCACAACACAAACAACACACACACACCACACACACACAAAACAACTAATAAAGGCTGAAGTAATTAACATTAGGTTAAAGGTGAGACCTGATTGCAGCCAGGTGCCCTGAGTCCTGACACTGTGTCTCCTGTGGCTTACTGCCATCTTACACTTGGGTGCCCTGGTGGCTGTATTGTTGAGCTTAAGGCTGGTTTTGCTTTCACTCTCTGCTACCAATCATCTTTGCTTTAAGGACTACTCATCTTGTTTCAGTTATTGGATGGTTGCTGCCTTCTAAATATTTCATAGTGATGGGCCTGACTTGGTGCTGTTCCTACTCAGATTACTGTTTTGCTGTTTTTAAGCAGCAAAATTAAATAGACGATTTCAGGAGACAATGCACGCTGAGATGGTTTCTTTTGAAGAGTAGTTTTATTTAGATAACTCTGGTTATGGCTTCAGTACATTCTTAAGGACATAGAACCACATAGTTTCCACCCCACCCCATCCCCATGTGATTCCTCTTTGTGCTTGGTTGTAATGTAAGGATCACATTTCAGTCCCCTTGGTCACACATTACTTTTTGGCTATAGTTGCTCCGGTGCCTGAAGTTTGAACTCCTTGGTCTGGCACCAGCCTTTGTCTATAAGTCTGTCCTTTACTCCCTCCTCAGAGTGAGTCTAAAGTTTCAAAGAGAGAATTCTACACTGCTCTCTGTGTCCTCATGACTCTACCCTTTGATTATGGTCATTTCTTGGCCAAATCAGAGGGTTGTTTTTAAAGGCAGACAGAAGGACCTAGCCTACAACCATGCCAAGCAGCCCGATATATTAGAATGAAAAATTCAAAGTGGCTTATAAAATTTTTATTATCTTTAAAACATTTATAGCCCAACCATTGACATTGTATTACACATGTATAAATATGAAGTTTGTATCTACTTACTTAGAGACACTGTATCCCAAATAGGAGGGTCAGGTCATGTGATCTTTCTCCTTCTGTAAAGCCTTGGCATGAGAACTCCCATCTCTCCCCATGGAATCAATTTGTCCCCTTCAGACTCTGCATGGAAGCCTGTTCCAGCTGTTTGGTTGGAAATATTCTCTTTTAATAATCAAATTCAAAAGCATTTTTAATATACTGTACACATTAAGATAATACATATATACTGATGCTTGGCATTTTATGTTGCTCACTTATCTCCCTCTACAAGATTACAAGCACCCTTGGGGTCAGAAGGTCCTTCTGATAATATTCAGCACAGTGTCTTAGACAACACATTGAATGACTCTGTGATATTAACAAATGGATAACTGTGTAGTGACAATGTATGAACTTCACTCAGTTAAACCAAATAAAATAAGCTTAGTGCCGGCGGTGGTGCGCACGCTTTAATCCAGCATCGGGAGCAGAGGCAGGCGATTTCTGAGTTCGAGGCACCCTGGTCTACAGAGTGAGTTCCAGGACAGCCAGACTACACAGAGGAAACCCTGTCTCGAAAAACAAAAACAAAACAAAAAAAAAAAAAAAAATAAGCTTTAGTACTGTGAATTCTTTTCAGGAGATTTGGTGAACTATATATGGGGAAATATATTTGTGTGAATATATATATTTCAACTAGGTATATACTTGAAAAATATATATGTATTTATATATAAATACATATGTATTTATATGTGTTTATATTACATACATAAATACATATATATATTTTTCAAGTATATACATATGCCTGTATATATGTAGATATGCACATGTCTGTTTTTATAGTCATATGTTACATTCTGTTATTGACATAGAAATAACCCAGATTTTATTGGGGGCTGGGGAGATGGCTCACTGAATGAAGTATTTGCTGTGCAAACAAGATGACCCAAGTCCTAATCTTCAGCAACTACAGAGAAAGCCAGGTTCAGTGGAAATTACCTGCAGTTTCAGAGCTGGGGGTGGAGGTGGGAAGGTCCCTGGAGCTCCCAACCAGCCGGCCTAGTCAAATTGGTAAGGACTAAGTTCAGTGAGACAGCGTGTCTCAAAAAGATAACATGGAAAAGTCACTGAAGAAGACATTCAACATCAGTCCACACCGAGTGTTCATGTATGCATACAGACAACCAACACTTACACACAAAAAGAAATGAATAAGAGTTGTTGGTAAAAGTTTTGCCATTTTGATATTAAAGATCTGACCTGCATCTTTTCCTCATTGATTGAGTAGCAAGCACTCTGGATGGTGAGAGACTCCCCTGTGAACTCGTGTCAGGCAGCTTAAAGGGGGAAAAAGAGAAATGAATCAAAGAACCATGTTGTCTAATCACCATGGGAAACATACTGTTCTTATCTATGGAGCAGATGGGGTAGGACTGATCTGTTAGCACTGAAAGTGTTTCCCATCAGAAGAAAGAAAAATCAGGCAAGGAGTCTCAGGGGGACTGGGCATAGGATTGGTGACCCTAAGGGGACTCAGGGATTTCATAAAGGCAAGTGACAGCTGGGATATGAGGGAGCGGGAAAAATGATTAGTAAACCGAATGATCACCGGGAAACTTTGATTCTATTGATTGGTGATAAGATTGATATGCGTATTTTACATGTCATTTTCAAAAGTCTCTTGTTTTAATTGATTTTTGGTGAGCATACAAAGAAATGGATTTCATTGTGACATTTTCTTTCATACGCAGATAGCAGACATTTTATACTTAGTTTTCCTTCTGTTTGTGTCTGCCCCAATCCCACCTCTCTGTTTATTGACCCCTCCTCTCCTCTGCCACCCTCCTTCTGCCTTCATGAAGAATATTCCTATACTCTTGTTCCTTCCCTCCTTCTAGATCTTTTCCTCCTCTCTTATAGCCCTATATGTACACACACATGTACATATACATGTATTCAGTGCACATGTTTGCCTTCCATAAAATGTTTGTCTTCCAGTCTATCTGAGCTTCCTTCATACTGACCCATTTTCCTGCAGATACCATAATACAAATCTTCATTATGGATAACTAAAATTCTCTCATATGTGTAATTGCAATTTCTTTATCTAGTGGTTTTTATTTAAGAGAAAGAGTGACATTGTAGCTGAGAGTTGTCACATCGTCTACTGGCTCTGACATGAAATTGTTGCCAATGGTCACTGGAGGGCTCTAGTCACATAAATGGCTTGTCAATAAACTATCACAGTATCATACGTAGGAGAGTGAATGATAATTTCAAGCTCCCACTTTAATACTATTCTGTCTATCAACAAGTCTTAAGACAAAACCTATACATAAATTTTCTCACTCATTTGTGTGTTTTCTGATTACTGGTTTCTCAATCACTCTTGCAGTAAAATTGAAAAGTGTCTAAAGTTGCAGAGTGTTTTAGTTAGTTTTTCCTGTCAACTCAGCATGGCCTAAAATCACCTGAAGAGAGAGTCTCATTTGAGAGTTTTCCCAGAATATATTGGCCTACAGGCTTATCTGTGAAGGACTGCCTTGATTTGGAATTGATGTAGGAGGGCCTAGCCCACTGTGGGCAGCACCATTCCCTTGGTGGGTGGTCCTAGGCTGTGTAACAAAGCTAGCCAAGCATGGGTCTTGGGGAGTGAGCCAGCAAATGCCTATGGTTCTTGCTTGAGTTCCTGTGCCAAGTTTCTCCAACAATGGGCAGTGACCTGGAGTGTAGCCAAAGAAGCCCTTCACTTCCCTAAGTTGCTTTTGGTCAGAATATTTCATCACAGCAACAGAAAGGAAACTAGAACAAATAATAATTTCTATTATTCCTTTTCCTGATCATGTTTTAATTATCTTGTTTAGATTCACTTTTATTATCATTATTATTATTATTATTATTATTATTTTGAGTCAGAGCATGTTATCTAGGCCAGCCTTGAACTCAGGATCCTCCCTGAGTATTGAGATTCCAGGTGTGTGTCACCATGCCTGTATAAGTGTCTTAATCTTTGAAGAACAGGCTGAAGTGCATGTCCCTTATACACGTTTCCAAATCAGCAGTGTTTACCACCAGGCTACCAGAGCCCCTTGTACCAGGCTTACAGCAGTGCCTCCTCTTGCCTCTTGCTGCAGCACTTGTCATATGGTAACAGCAGCTGGCACGTGGATGCTGCCTTCCAGCAGACCCTCTGGAGCGTGGCCCCTATCAGCTCAGGAAGTGAAGCAGCCCAAGGTAAGAGATCCACTTTAATTAAAAGGCTTGTCCTTGATACAAAGTTGATGCTTATCCCTGAAATTGTGATAATGAGCTGATGGTTAATTAGAGACCTTTCATGTCCTGATATTCTATCATGCAGAAACATGACATTTTAGAATCTTGCCTAAACTGCTATTTAAAAGTGAAGCCTGTGCTAGACTTCATCCTCTCTTATTTTCATGGTGTTGTCAACTTTGGCTGGTTCTGTGATTTCATATACTAGCTTTCTAAGAGCTGTTTATGCCATTTCTGAGACCTTGAAGTACTGCTCAGTTAGTCTAATATCATCCTTTCTTCTTACATCTCTGTACCTAGTAGCTTCAGATCTGAGCCAGTACTTGTGTGTGTGTGTGTGTGTGTGTGTGTGAATATGTGTGTGTGTCCCTGTGTATGTACATGCATGTAGAAGCTAGAAGTCAAGAGAGTTGGATGTTGTTTATTTTCTGTCATATGTATGTGTGTACATGTGTATTTGCATATGTATAGCTATACAGGTACGCATGTTCATTCCATTGATTGGTTGATTGATTGGGTCTTTTCATTGGCCTGGATCATACTGATAAATTGAGGCTGGTTAGCCAGTGAGTCTCAGGAATCTTCTTGTTGACTTAAAGGTCTCTACTGCCCCATATTTTGTGTATTTAATGGTGATGTTTATGAGCCTGAGGCCATACCCTCTGGTTAAAAGATCAAACTGCAGGGCTCAAGGGGTCAGCCAATGCTGTCCACCTTTGTAATTTGGTTACAGGCCCAAAACCATTTTCTAGTCCAATGTTTCTCTGTCTGCGAAAGTAGATGATTGTATCAGATGCTCTGTCTGGCCGCCAGCATCTGACCATCATATTATGAACACAAATGACTTTGAATCCTTACAGGGTATCTCATTGGTGGTGATGTTCTCCGGCTGCTACATGGACACATGGATGAATGTCTCACTGTTCCCTCAGGAGAACATGGGGAAGAACAGCGGAGGTCGGTACTAAAGCCTGTCATGTTGCACTAGCTTTGGTGTATTTGTTGGGAAAAGAATAATCTTGATGTTGCAAAAAGGAGCACACAATCAAACTGAAAATAATTTGGCAAGGCATTTTCCTTTTGTAAAAATGGTACATCAGAATCCAGACCTGCTAGCTCGCATGCGGGGCAGAATGACCTCTGTCTTTCAACACTGAAGTAGGTTGTGACTGTGTTTCATCCCATTAGTGAGTGCTTGACGTCACAATTGGCGAATTGGCATAAAGAAGAAGGTGGGGTGGGGTGTAAGGAAATATTGACCCTTGTTGGACTAACTACCTTTGATAGGAAAAAAAAATGTTTTCATAGACTGACACATTCTGTTTTCTTTGCTGTGACAGAGTTTTCCTTACCTAGGAACAGGTCTTTTGCCAGCATCAGCATCACCCAAAGCAGACTACACACATTCATTGCCCACTGTAACTTTCCACCTCATGACTTTCTAAGAAGGCTTTTCTCTATTTTTTAACTACCAGAAGAAGAACTGAACATCTTCATCTACTTAAAACATATAAGAAGCGTCAAGCAAAACAAACTGGGTGGGAGGAGAGAATATATGAAGTTAAACTATTTAAAGTGTCATTAAATGTTCACTAATCTCAAACAGTATTTCTGCAAGGTTTATTCTCATACCCAGTCTCAGAGTTCTCAAGAGAGAATCTGCCATTTGTTGGAAAATAAAGAAGTTGACCACTTTCCCTCAAATTTTACATGGAGACCAAGTTAAAATTGTCTGCAGGTACTGAGAGAAGTAAACAGGTGTGAAAGTGTGCCACCATTCCGTGTGATTCAGTGCTGTGGTTGCCTCATGAATTAATTAACAACTTAAGTACACAAGAGAAGAGGCAATACATATGAGAAAAACTGTCTGGGTGATTGTTATGTGCGTTTAAATCTTTGAGTGGGCTTTTCTCATGATGTTAACCTGGATATTTGTGTAGCTCATTCAGTAGATCATTCTCGTTTAGTAAAAAGATACAACAGGATCCTTAGAAAATCAGCAGCCACTTCAGTAGCTCAGGAAGACTTACTGAGGGCCTGCTCCTAGGCTTTGCCTTTCTCAGGCTGACTTAGTTTAAGGAAAACACAGCTTATAGGGAAGTTCCCACAGCTACAAGTGCTTTGTCACCTGCAACTGTGTAACCCCTCCCCTCAGTGACTTAGTCCTCAGTGGTGCTATTTAGGTGTGTCTGTACACGTGTGCATGTGTGCATCTATGTGTGTGTCCAGTTCTCTGTCTGTCCATATGTATGTATGTATGTATGTATGATAGATAGATAGATAGATAGATAGATAGATAGATAGATAGATAGATAGATAGACAGATGATCTTAGGGAGGCACAGGTATCATGGGTATGGGTCTGAGTCTTCAGGTGTGGTGTTGGAGTTTCCAAATGCTTGTAACTCTTTACAAAGAATTATACAGAGAAGTCTGGCTAGTTAGAAGAAAGGAGATGATGTATTGATGGAAAGATACACAGGGGTCTAAGGAGTGTCATATTTTACCAGTGGCCTGGCTCCAAGAAGGCAGAAAGGGGTGAGCCAAGGTCTGCAGTAAGCTTTTTGGGTCATTAGCTTAGTCTGCCTCTCCCACATTCATATAATGCAGACAGCTCTTCAGAGCATGCTCTCTTGTCTGAGCAAAGCTCAGCTCGACTAAAGGCTTTCACCTGCTGCCTTTTGTATGTTTGTCTCTGACATTTCCTCTCCTGCCTCAGTACCTAGCTGGAGAAAGGGGCTCACTAGGGGGGCAGGCATTGAGACTTCTATCCCTGCCACACTCTGTCCCTGCTCCCTCCCTGTCCATTCAGATGTGAGCAAGCTCTAGTCACACGTGCTCTTCTGTCACCGTGTCTTCGCCGTTTATGACAAAATAGACCCCAAGACCATGAGCCTAAATAATCATGGGGCTTTTAGAGTACTTCAGCCAGGTATTTTATTTGTTTAATTATGTTTTATTGCATTATTTATTTATTTATTTATGTGTGTGTGTGTGTGTGTGTGTGTGTGTGTGTGCAAGCCACAGTGTACATGTAGAGGTCAGAGGATAACATGTGGAGTCAGTCTTTTCTGTGTGGGTCCTGGGGTCAAATATAAGACATCAGGCTTGGTGGCTCTGAACCTCTTTACCCTCTGAACCGTGGAAGTGGCACAAGGCAGGTATTACAATGTAAGAAAGTAACCAGTACTGTTGCTTTCAGAATAAGATGCTAATGGTACTGAGAAGGTCATAGAACGCTGAGCAGGACATCAAAAAGCAGTTGGCTTGAGGAATTAATTCCAAACACAAGGCCAAACATGAGAGTCAGCATGAACAGCAGTTCTTTTTTTCCTTAAGTGTCGCAGAGAGAATAAGGAAAGATTAGAAGCTAGATGCATCAGCTGCTGCCATTTTTTCAATCAGCTCCAGCCTCACGGCTGGGCTTTTCTCCTGTGCTGCCTGGGAGGAATTTGTGGGGCTGGGCTGGAATCCTCATAGCTGCCATAGGCAAAAGACACTTGGATTAGAGGCGAGAAGAGCATGTAAGTCGGGGGAACCCATATTACTAGTCAAAAAGAACCATTGGAAGCAACTTCGAGGAGGGAAGATGAGAGTTTGTTCATGGTTTCAGGGGAGAGAGTACAGAGAATGACACCAGCGGCTAGCGTTTTTTTGTTTTGTTTGTTTTGTTTTGTTTTAAATTGGTTATTTTGTTCATTTACATTTAAAATGCCCTTTTCTTGATTTCCCCTTCGAAATACACCCCTACTGCTTATGTGTCCCAATTCATTCCCCTCTCAACCCCTATACTGGGCATCGAGCCTTCATAGGACCAAGGTTCCCTCTCCCCATTGATGCTAGATAAGGCAATCCTATGCTACATATGCAGCTGGAGACATGAGTACCCCAATGTGTACTCTTTGGTTGGTGGTTTAGTGCCTGGGAACTCTGGGGGGTCTGGTTGGTTGATGTTGTTCTTCCTAAGGGGTTGCAAACCACTTCAGCTCCTTCAGTCCTTTTTCCACTCCTCTATTGGGAACCCCATTGGGAACCCTATTGGGGACCCCATGCTCAGTCTGATGTCCGGCTGTGAGCATCTGCATCTCTATTGGTCAGGCCGCTGCAGAGTCTCTCAGGGGACACCTATACCAGACTCCTGTCAGCATGTGTTTCTTGGCATTAGCACCTGTCTGGGTTTGGTGACTGCAGATGGGATGGATCCCTACTGGGCAGTCTCTGGATGGCCTTTCCTTCAGTCTCTGCTCCACTCTTTGTCCTGCATTTCCTTTAGATAGGAACAATTCTGGGTTTGTTTTTTTTTTTAATGAGAGCTAAGTTAAAATTGTGTGCAGTGAGTTCAGAGGGTCTCAGCACAGCAAGCTAGGGATTGAGTTGTCTGAGTCTGACTCAGAAAACAAGTGTGTGTTGAATATAAACCACAAAGGCATGAGGACAGTTGGAGAAAGGGCATCAGTCACATGCTCACTCCAAGGAGAGGAACTGTGGGAGCAGATAGAGGCCAGCCATTCACCAGTGCCTTCAGAAGGCCTGGGTTAATGCAACTCTTAGATGCTGACCTTGATTGAATTCTGATAACTTTTCTGCTAGTTGAGTCTCAGTGTGTGTTCACCTGAACATACTGAGAGACTCTTCCAAGGTCATGGAGGCAGCGAGAATACATCTGTTTGCGTATCTTTTTATAGCATGTTGACATGGTACAATTAGGTGGCGTGGATTCACATCATGACTGTAGGGAGAATATGAGTCAGAGCTAGGCAGGCTGGAGCCTCAGGGGGGATTCTCAGGGAAGAAATGTATGTCTTGATTAAGTTGTGAAACTGAGCAATTATAGATACATGATGAAAAAAAAAAAGACTTCCCTAAAATTAGGTTTATGGAAAGCCTTCTGATTTTGAATTTGTTGATATCATTACATAGACTTTCAAAATTCTTCCTTTGCTCTTCCCCTAAGTCACTGCCTGTGTCTGAGAGAACTAGAGAAGGCAACAGCCTGCAGGTAGCAGTTCCTTAAATTAATATCAGTCTGTTTAAAGGGAAAAAATGCATAATGATGGCCAAGGCATACGCTGTGATTTATTAGGAAAAGAACTAAAAATAATTTGATTATTTTTTTAAATGGTGAGTTTAAGCAAGGAAATATGTAAAAACAAAACATAATGTTTTTGTCTTATAGGCCTTTGCTAGTGATTTTGATCTAGCCATGCCCATTGATCAATTCCTGTTATTAAAATTAAAGATCACCTGTCACATGAGATTTGTTCTAGGTAGTAGAAATGACTAAGGAGATGGCCAGCAGGGACATTTGCTTCTGAGCAATTCAGGAATATTTTGGTTATCTGTGCTAGGCTCTTCAGTGGATTTGACTGTTGGCTTTAGCTTGTTCTGCCAGGTATTTAATAGCTGTAACTATAATTGTAGCAATAGAGGAGGCAGCTCAGTGACAGGACATGTAATTCTGGATACCAATGGACTTGTTCAACCTTTTCACAGTGAGATTCATCCTCTAAGTTACCTCTTCATTTTCATAGAGTGTTAATAAGACCTATAGGCAGAATAGCCTCCAGTGTGCTATTGACTAACAGCATTGAATCAGAGAATGAGCTATCAAGGTTTAACTGTAGAGTTTAACTTACCGTCCTTGAATGATCAAGTTTTGACAGGGTCAGGAAATACAGATCACTATTTCTTTTAAGTTCCTTGAGATTTGTTTTTTAAAGTAGGAATAGTCCAAAACTTCTATTGTGCATATTGTAGGACCAGCAATGAAGATACAGGCTGCAGAGGGTGTGAGCAGTCAGGTGGGTGTCTCAGAGTTAACTGGGGAAATGATCTCCAGATAAGGGGATGAGATACATTAGAGAAAAACAGGTTCTGGTAGTCAGTAAGAGAACCAGGTACCAATGGAGCTTTAATAATTGCTTTAACATAGATCTTCATTGTAAGGACTTCAAATTTAATAATAAAATTTCATCTGGAGCATGATAGATTTTGTCATTGTTACAGACTTTGTCTCTGAATATATTGTATTTTCTTCCATGAATTTTTGTGATTGCAATAAAATATCAACAAAGCCCTTATTTAAATATACATTTATTTATGATCAGAATGTGGACTCCAGGGATTAAGTGTGCCATCCCTTTAAGGTAGTACATTTTACTATGTTTATTTCTTGTTGTGTCAGGTTCTGAACCTGGGACCCAAGCATTCTACTATGAAGTGACATATCCAATGAGTTAATAGATTTTAAAGCAGTTATGTGAGAGAAAGTTAGTTTGAGTCTCTAGTTTGAAAAAAAAGTATAGGGTGACTATTGTTTATAAAGCATATTTTCATTTTGAAAACAGGTTTACAAGATATCTATTGCATAGCCGAATTCATTCTACAAAAAACTGTGGCTGGACATTGGGCTCTGAGCTGTGTTGAAAAAGATAGTGTCTCCCTCTCAAGGCTACATTGTATAGTGATAATAAAAATAAGCATGTTTATTCACAATTATGAACATAGATTGCCCATGTGCACATAAGTTGAATGCACTGAATAGAAGTTATAGGGAAAAATAAAAGGATGGAAGGGAACCAAAGGCCTATGGGTATTACGTGTCCTGCAGAAGTGGTAGCAGAAAGGAAGAGAAGGAGGGAAGGTTCTGTGTTTGTATCTGATCATGCATTGCTTCTGTAATCTACTTACATTGTCTTATTCCTTTCAAGCAGGACAGTGAAGACCAGTACCTTACATGCTATGGAAATAGATGCTGCATTTGCTTTCTGGAGTGTGTGACTCAGTAGGCAGAAGCTATGCTGTGTGAACGCATGGCAATATCTTTGCTCCTATGGCCTTTGTGATATGAAGATGATTCGGGGAGCTGTCATTAGAATAATTGATACATCACGAGATGGACTTTGTAGAAAGAGTTGAGTGTCTCTCTGTCTAGCTTAGAAAGAGGCACATGGTTTATGACCTTGCATAGTTAGATGATTCAATCTCAGAAGGTACTGCTTCTAGTTTATTGTTACAGGGGGCACCCTCTTGTATTCCAGCACAAATGAGGGTGAAGCTACCCATTTTTGTCAGCTTTGTGACAGGTATATGATCTTCCTGGATATTTTTACTTGTTTGATTTTGCAAGTGCTCTAAAACCTACCCCTAATCTATTGAAGTGTCTCTACTCCTTTGTCAAACATCAATTGACTTTGTTTGTGTGGGTCTAGTTCTGGGTAACAAAGATGGTTTTATTCTCTTTAGCCCATTATGTATGCTTTTCTTTACTTTTAACTTTTGGGTCTATTTTTTTTTAAGTTAAGATCTCATGTAATCCAAGTTAACCTTGTATTCACTCTATGACTAAGGATGACCTTCAGCTTCTGATCTTCCTGTCTCTACTTTCTAAGTGGTGGAATTACGGGCATGAGCCACCATGCCAATCCAATTGGTTTTCTATGTTAATTTAATATCATGGAGCTTGTCTATAATGTAAATTAAATTGGTTTCAAGATTTTATGTTATTATTGATGTAATGATGGGTTATATAAAATTTTCAATGAGAATATGCTGAGACTGAGCTCCAGCATTGACCCTCAGGAGGAGGCTGGCATGGGGATGGCTGACTTAAAGATTAATTTGTTTTCCCAAGCACCATTTATAACAGAAGATGACCTGTGCCATTGAATATGATGTTAGTAACTCTTTTATATCTGTGACAAAATGCCTGACAGAAACAACTTGTAGGAGAAGAGTTTTAGTTTGGTTCATAGTTTCAAAGATTCACTATTGGCAGGCAAGGCAGGTTGGCAGGACCATGTGGTGAAGACTCTTCAAATCCTGACTGTAGGATGGGAAGCAGAGACAGTAGGGTGGGACCAGGAATGAGTGGTCCATTCAAAGGCCCACTAATGAGGGTTTTACTTCTGCCAGTCAATTTCTGTTGTAGAAAATGTTTAATCTCAACTAAGCATTTCTACCCTGCCTATGGATCATGATTACCAGAATTTCTCTGGTATGTAACAAACACTGCTAACCGAATCTTTAATTATAATTATAATAAGCTTTAACACTAGAGCCAGACAGATATTTAACCTCTATGCTATTAGAATCTACTTCCCCATTAATAGCCCCGAATTATGATATGTCATATTCCATCTAAGCTGTTCTTAACTTTAATTGACCAGCCCTTATGTTCATGCTTTTATGACTCACCTAACCCATAGTGTTTTCCTTTTTCCCTCCCTCTCCCTCTCCTCATGACTTTCCTCAGACCCCAAGCCTGGGAACCCCACACCCTGCCTATCTCAATTCTGCCTATCTTTAGGCTATATGCATCTTTATTCACCATCAGGAATAACTTGAGTGGGGAGGGCAAGGTCACATAGCTCACTTGGGTCTACAGGCAGATTCTCTCATCCTTGGGGGCAACCAGGCCCTAGGGGCCAGTACTGAGCATTACATATACATAGCAAAAGACCAAATCTCAGCAAGCTTAGACCTCCCTTAAGTTCCACAGTCTTCAAAATAGAACCATATTTGAGGCCAAGCATTCAAAATGCAAGTCCAGTTGGGGTATTTCAGATCCAAGTCATAACCAAGGTCAGGAAGCCCATAACACTATTGATTTGACTGTAGCAACTCAGCTCAAGCCAAAGTGATTGAGTCCTTGCTTATCGCTACAGAAGGGCTGACTACAAACTCTGAGTATTATCGCTTGAATCCTCAGAAGGCTCATTCCAGTGCTATAGAGAGGTTATATCATTTTTTAACTTCCTTACAATAACCTAGGAGATGGTTGAAGAAAAGGAGTCAGGGTCTGGGGAGATGGTTCAGTAGTTGAGAGTGCATATCGCCTTTGCAGAGGACCTAAGTTTAGTTCCCACTACCCATGTTGGATTGTTCCCTACTGCTTGTAGATCCAACTTTGGGTAATCTGATACCCACTTCTGTACTTGAAGGACACACACCACACACAAAAAGGTCTTAAAGCAAAAAGTAGAGTTCAGCAACCTGCCCAAGTTCATAAATGAGATGATGTCTTCAGAAAGTTAATAACAATGAAATTTGAAATTGACTTGCCAAATTCTTGATGCCCTACAAAAAAAAAAAAAAAAAAAAAAAAAAGAAGGTGAGCTCATAGCTGTAGCGTCATCTGGAGAAGATGCCTTCTGTCAGAACTCACCCTTGTAGCCATCATGGGTCTCCTCATAGTGCCCAGTCATTTATTAATGATGCTTTATGAGTATGCCCTAAAGCTCACTAATTGGAATTGTGTATCCTATAAAATTTTATTATGAATAAATACTTCCATGTCAGGCAGTGAGAGGCTTGTAAAGATTTGTGCCCTCATTAGCATACTAATGTAGTATTTTCTGGGCTTCGGATTTTAAAGATGAATACGCTAGCTGTCACAGCACTTGCTTTTTACTCAGAGAATGAGCTGTTGA
Organism: Mastomys natalensis; assembly: GCA_021653895.1. Classification (NCBI taxonomy): domain Eukaryota; kingdom Metazoa; phylum Chordata; class Mammalia; order Rodentia; family Muridae; genus Mastomys; species Mastomys natalensis. The sequence continues at coordinate 3,748,666 of JAJTUV010000068.1, read as the reverse complement.
ACAATTGAGATAAGATTTAAATTGTACTTTATAACTCCCAGAACTAAAACAGCTAACTACTTATGTGTTGGTGGACAATGTTTAATAACCATGAGAAGTTGAATTGATGACATTGTGGGAAGAATTTGTGCTTAGAATACGTTTAAAGTTCCTCTTACATGGTCAGCCTGAAATAGGAGTTCTCTAATGAAGTGCTTCATCTTGGAGAAGGACGTATAGTGGAGGTATAGTGTGTAGTTAGAAGCCTGGGAGTTTTTTAAAGTAGTCTTGAAGGAGCTTGTATGATTAGCTATTACGTGTGCATTTTAAAAGTTTCTGTTTGGTGAAATTGCAGTAGCTTTTCTGATTTATGATCTAGAAGTTTCTGGGTTTTTTTTTTTTTTTAAATGTGTGTTTAGTACCAGCTTTTTGGCGTTTGTTACCTGGGTTCAATCCCCAGTATTGCACAGTAATAATAATTTTGAGGATGATTATCAATTTGTATTATTTTTACTTATTTTCTCTTCCCCCAAGTAGCTATAACATTGTAAGGAAAGAATTTATATATTTATCACAGTTCCATATAACAGTTCATCTTCAAAACCAGTTAGGGCAGGGCCCTGGAGTCAGGTGCCGATGCAGAGGGCGTGGAGGGATGCCGGGATGCTGGGATGCTGGGCCTGCCCACGTCAGTCACTATTGAAGAAAACGTCCTACAGGCTTTCTACAGTGGGATCTTAGGAAGACATTTTCTCAATCAAGGGTCCCTCTTTGCCAGTGGCTCTAGCTTGCATCAAGTGGATGTGAAACTTTCCAGCATAACACCTCTTCATCATCCTTGAATTTCAACAAATTGCTGGCACTTGCCTTGAAGTCCCCAGTGGTAGCTCCAAGGGCAGTGTTCAATAAGTTCTTTTAACTTTTTAAAGAAGGTTTTAATTTTTTTCCCCTTTAGTCTTCTATGTAGCAAGGATAATTGCCCTGAGATAATCATTGAGTTGTCTGAGTATAAAGATGTTAATAGCATTTGGTAAACTTGTTGGACTTTGAGGTGGTTTGAATGGGAGTCGCCCTCCATGGGCTCATTTGGTTGAATAGTTAGTCCTCAGTAGAACTGTTTTGCAGGGATTAGATCGTGTGGCCTTGTTGGAGGAAATATGTTACTAGAAGTGAAATCTCACTCTGAGATTTCGAAAGCACATTGCAGGCCCATTTCTTTACCTCATGGTTGTCATCTCTACAAGTAAGCTCTCAGTTACTGCTTCAATGCCAGGCTTCCTGCTATGATGTTCATGGACTTTAGCCTTTTGAAAACCATGAGCCCTCAAAATAAATTCTCTCATAGGTCACCTTGGTTGTGGTGTCTCTTCACAGGAATAGAAGAGTAACTTGACTTTGAAAAAAATGTCTTTCTGGATTCTGATTTTGATGCCTGAGATACATGGTGGGCAAATACCCCCTTCATAGAGGTATCATAGAAGAGGTGCATGCCTCCAGGTGAACCAAATTTATATAAGCTTGACTTCCCTTTGAGTCATTTAGGATGGACCATGAGCCTTGTTTCAGTTTAATGTTTTGCTATCTTATATCAAAATTTATCCTGAAATAGTCCAGGGAGACTTCCTGACAAAACAAAACAACAACAAAAAACCCCACAACAAACAAACAAAACCCTACCAACTTCTACACAGTAATAACTGTTTATATGGAATCTAATAAGTGACAAGACTTATCCCCTTGTCACTTATTAGAGTTAGCAATCAATACTTGAGAAATACTTATAAGTTTTTATACCTCCTGTTGGAACACTTTCCAAACATAGACTTCAGTGCAGAAGGATTCTTTAGGATAAAGCTAAAAGATTTCAGAAACGAAGTAGGATTTCCTTTCCTTTTAACTTTATGTTTGTGCTTTACAAATATGAATTAAACTTACTTTTAACTTTCTACTCGTATAAAGATTTTAAAAACCTGTTAAGTTGAAATTAAAATTATGGAAAAAAATGTTTGAGCAATTCCCTTCATAGATACATAATTTTACACAGCCATATCTATATTATTTGTATCTTAAAGCCCATTTTATTTACAACCTTGTGATTTCTCTATAACACTCTGTTTAATCAACATTTTAGAGTCATTATTCAGTACCATTTTCTAAGCTTATTAAGAGCTACATATTTGCATACTCAGGACATATTCATAATTATTTATCATTGTACAGAAGATTTATATATTTCTGTCTTAGTTTTATTTTCTGTTGCTGTGATAAAATGTCTTAAGAAATACAACTTGGGGGAAAGGAAAGGTGTTTATTTTAGGCTCCAGGTCCAGTTTCTATCCACCATGGCAGGGAGGTTACCTTGAGGGAACTGGTCACATTGTTTCCACCACATGCATATATTCATTTCTCTCTTCTCCTGACTGTGGGTGTGTATGTTACTAGGCGCTTCAAGTTTTGACCATCTTGATTTCCTCACACTTGTGGGTTGTACCTAAGCTTGTGAGCCAAACAATCCCACCTTCCACATAAGATGCCTTAGTCTGTGTGTTATCTCTCAGCAACAGAGAAAAAGGGAAGATGCTTCTGTCTTCTTTATACTTAGACCCATACCAGAGCCGCGCCTTTCTGTTTTATATTGGATTGCTGTGTTCTTCTCTTCCAATAAGAATTCTTTCTTTCATTATCATTCTTTATAATTGAGAAATTGTAGGCTTTCAGAATCTCCATGCAAGGCACAGATGTTATGAAATTGGTCCTATCTTCATATTTCCAGATACAGTAAATCTTTAATTTATTTTGATTCTAGGAAAATCTCTTTGTTTTCTAAATAGTTAGGTTTTTTTTTTTTAATTTCATTTCTAAATTTCATTGTTAACCATTAGAAAAAAAATGGCAAGGAGTCTAGGGGTTGGAGAAATGACTCAGAGGTTAAGAACACTGGCAGTTCTTGCAGAGGACCCAGATTCAATTCCCAACACCCACATGATAGCTTACAGCTGTCTCTATCTCCATTTCTAAGGGATCTGATGCCCTATTTTGACTTCTGTGGGTACCAGGAATACATGGAATGCAAGACATATATAGAGACAACACACTCATTTACATAAAAGAAAAATTAAAAAATCTTTAAAAATATATCTAGGATACTGTTCTTTATGGTGAAACAGAAGACTTTTATTAAAGTCAGAGTTATGTAAACTATCATTTATATATCTCTCATCAGCCATCTATTGATCTTTATCCATCTATCTGCCTGTCATCTTCCTTTTAACCTACCTATCTCCATCACATTTTTATCTGCCATCTATCAACCTCTGTCTATATCTATCTATCTATCTATCTATCTATCTATCTATCAATCATCTATTATCTGTCATCTATCATCTATCTTCTATCTATCATCAATCATCTATTGTCATCACCTATTATCTATCATCTATCTGTCATCTATCTTCTATCTATCAATCATCTATCACCATTATCTATCTATTATCTACCTATATACCATCAATGTTTCATCATTTGTGTACCCACACAGAATGTCTAGATTATTTTTCATTTATTTTTTTTTAAACATATACCTGGAGACTTGATTTCTTACCCTGAGTGTTCTCTGCCTTGAATTTTCTAAAGCTGCTGAAGTGTTTCTATTATACAACCAAGGTTAAGAACCCCAGTGAAATAACTAATATAGCTCCAATGGCTCTCAAAATGTCAACATGCAGAATATACTTCATCCAGGGGCTTATGGGAAATGTGGATGCATGGGTTTCACCTTGACGTCAATCAGAAACTTTAGCCATGGGGCCAGCTTGGCTTTAAAAGGATTTTGGAAAAGTATACCTCACTAAAGGTTACGGTTCATTCACCTGCATCAGTAGTGCTGCACTGGGGTTGCCTTTGTCTCATAAGGGACATTGAGCAATGTGAGAGGCAGTTTTGCGTGTACCAACTGGTAGGAGGCTGGCATTTAGTTGGTAAGGGGCAATGCTGTAAATATCCTATAATGCAGGGAACATCCCCTGCAGCAAAGACATGTCCAACTTTACAAGCAGGTGTACTGCCAATGAGATACACATCTAAACCACGGGGTCCAAGTTTTGGCTTCTCATTGGACTCAGCTAAAGACTTTCAAAAGAGCCAAACCCCACATCTACTTTACTGAACATTGGTGGGGACATGGCATAATTTTTTTATAGTTTTCATGTGATTATTGCCTATAGCCATGTCAGGAATCACTGTGTGAAGGTGTTCACCAGGCATCTAAAGCCTCTGGTCACTGTAGAAGCTTGCAGGTGGTATGAGCCTGTGTGATATATCTTAAGAATTAAGATATATGTATATAGATCCTATTATATATATATATTATATATACTTTATATATATATATATATAAGTTATTTTATATATTAAGAAATAAACAGCCAGGCATTGTGTTCCTTCTGATGGCTGTGTTATCACAGGGAGTGGGAAACATGGGCTTCTGAAATATTATTATAAAATAATCTAAATTGAATACACAGCTATAGTTAGAGGTAGATTTGGAAATAAGGACACCATGAAGCTGGAGAGGCTGCTCCATGGTAAGAGCTCTTGCTGCTGTTGTAGAGAACCCGAGTTCAGTTCCCAGCACCCATATTAGGCTGCTCAGAAGCACCTGTAGCCCCAGCACCATGAGGGTACACTTAGAAAAGTCAGAATACAGAAAGTTGTATGAAACAAGTGGAACAAAATTTTCATAAAATAAATATTAAGAAGGAAAATAAAACAAGACAAACAAAGAAGTACCCCACAAAATCCCAAGAGGAAGAAAGAGAGAGAAGGGGAGAGAGAAAGAGAGAGAGAGAGTGAGAGAGAGAGAGGAGAGAGAGAGAGAGAGAGAGAGAGAGAGAGAGAGAGAGAGAGAGAGAAGAGAGAAAGTGGTGGGAATCCTTTAGAATAAGGAGGATAGCTAACTAATATGAACATCTTATTTGAATCTTGATACAAGCCACAGAAGAAAAGATTTTGTGAGATAATTTAGAACATTTGAAAATGGACCAGATATTTTATAATACCAAAGGCTGTCTGTGGTGGGGTAATTAGAGGCTGTAAGCAGGGTTGGTCCCATGTTGATAATTGTTGAAGTTTGAACTGGGTGTGCAAGGGCTTGTTTACTCGATTTTTTTTTTTTTTTTTTTTTGTATATTTGAGAAATCTCGCAATAATTATAGAATGAAAAGGGCTGTCAAATCGATTAGGAGCAGAAGCAGGCCAGAGAGGTGTTAGAAACATGGCTTGGGCAGCAAGGGGTTTCAGAGTCTATTTTCAAAAGAAGCCTTTTGGAATTGGTGACAAGAAGATTGCTTAATGGCCATAGCAAATTCCATTTCAATGAAGAAACAGGTCTGGGAGTGAGATTGGAGCGCAAGAGAACCAACAAGAGGTAGATGGCAGTGAGACAGGGAAGGAGACTGGAGAAGAGGGGCAAGGTGTTGGTGTTATGTTTGAAAGAGAACATTCCTATGTATGCTTAGATCATGAGGACATATTCTAGAGAGGACACTGAAGCCCTGGGAAAAGACACAGGGTGTGTTCACAGGCCTTTGTTTTCTTGAAACAGTGTTGAAAGGTGGTCACAAAGACCAGTTTGGCTAATTTATATAAGTTTCTTGACATCTTATATTATTAGAAGTGCTTGGGCATTTGAGCATGTGTGGTATACATCCCAAGACGTACCTTTTGTGATTTTTTGGTTTATGTATATATGCAAATTATATATTGAAGATTTTATTTCTACTTATGTATTTATATGTATATGCATGAGTATGTGGGTGCCCGTGGATGCTAGAAGTGGTCACCTGGTACTGGATGTAGAGGAAGTTGTGAGTCATACAACATGGGTGCTAGGAACCAAACTTGGGTTCTCTCCAAGAGGAGCAAGTGCTCTTGACCAAAGAGCCATCACTCCATCTCCCTCTGTTAATATTTTATTTATCTGTGTATATTTTGTCATGCATTGCCCATTGGTGTAAATTGCAGATGACTGTATTAAAATACTGAGTCAGTCTTTTTACATTTCTTGGAAGTATTTTAAACAATGAACGCCAAATTCAGAGCCATGAACAATTACATGCATATCTTTATATAATAATATATAAAATGACACCTAAGCTTTTACATCTGTACTTCCATTACCAAAGTTGGTTAAAAAATATGTCTATAGAGAGAAATTATGAAGAAAAACATTAATATTATATGGGTAAGTGATGGGGAGAGAATGTGTTTAAGTAAATGCTTATTGAGTAAGAACATCTGTTGATTACTGTTACATTTATTTTTATTTCCAGCTGTGTTATCTCCTGCCTCACAATAGACCTTTAACATTACAGCCTCTTCCACACTCTGCCTTCTTTCTGTTTGCTTAAAAGGTGGAGTTCAAAGAATGAAACCTGTTAAACTCAAATTTAAACTTTTTTATGTCAACAGAACAGTCCATTATGAAGGTGGTGCTGTATCAGTTCATGCACGCTCCCTCTGGAGACTAGAGACCCTAAGAGTCGCGTAAGTAGAACTTGTAAACCCAGCCTGTAGTTCTGAGGGTACGGAAGGGTCAATGCCTTTGGCTTCCAATTCAGGGTGGGATGGTCCTGTTAACTCCAGCTGCAAACAACATGGAAAGCAAATGTGGTATCCAATTCTTTTTTTCTCTTGTCTCTTTCTACCACTACTGTCTTGATTCATCAGGTCAAGACCCAAGAATAGTCTCATTTAATAATCTCATACAGCCTGCCTTTGTCTTTGGTCTCTTTTGCTTTGTAACATCATGTCTCCCACACCTGGCATCTTCCTGGCATAAAGCACTGCTGGGACAGAGTGATGTCAGATTTGGAAGCAGGACGAGTTGTCTGCAGGCCTGTCACTTACCTGAAGTCTGAAAGATTGTGGATTTAAACTTCTAAAGGTGCATTCGGATAGGAACAGTTCAACAGCTATTTGCAGGGACTATGAACTTTACTCATGAGTAGTTTGATACTCGTGAGTGGGAAACTCTGTATAGTAGCAAAAATCACCACAGTATTCATTATAGAAGTAAGAATTCAGATGCATATACATGTACACATAGTCTTGGTATTCAGAAGATTTTTAAAGAGTGTCTTTTAGTCCATTTAAATGTTACATCACTGATAAAGGTATAGCTTTAAACTTTTTTAGACAAAACTATGATATTAGCAAAAACTTTTAAAAAATAATTGGATGGTTTAGTCTTCGTTTAAAATGCACCAAGTTGTCAGTATATTTTCCTATAATAGTACACTTTAAAAAAAGTTATTGCTGTATGATTCAGACTTTTTGGGTGAGAGCCAAGACTGTTTTACTAGAGTCAGTGTCTATAGAATTTTTAAAATGTGAACTATCTTCCTGTTTAGTGATAAATACAATAATTAGTGTCTAAGGTCATTTTGCTTGGGTATTCCAAACAGTAATTTCAGAAAACTTGGTACATTCTCAACATTATCCTGGTCAGTTTAAATAGATGGGTGGAAAATAACTTCCTGTATATTAAAGGGGCAGTGGTTTTGTTTTGTTTTGTTTGGAGAAAGGGTTTCTCTGTGTAGCCCTGGCTGCCCAGTGACTTGCTGTGTAGACCAGGCTAGCTTTGAATTCAGAGATCAGCCTGTCTTTGCCTCCTGAGTGCTGGGATTAAAGCCAAGCAACCCTGAAACCAGGCCTAAAGAAGTGATGGTTTAAAATCAAGTGGCTTCACCTCTGCTTCCCAAACAATTAAGTGACCATAAGTACTGCTGTGAGTTAGCACTCACCTTTGTTTACTTAAGAATGCTCAAACTCTTCTTCATGGTGAAGGGTGCTTATTACTCCTCTTTCCCTGGAAAGATTTTACTTCAGGGCTGTGGGCTCTGTGATTTCCTGAGTTTTCCTTCTTCTATCATTCTCTTTAGCAACAAAATGTTCTTGTAAACCTTTATATTTTTCTGTTAGCCTATAACATAAAAAATTCCATATTCACAATATTTAATGTTTAATAATTAAAAACAGTTGTCTTTGATATGAATATTAAGTTGATTAAATCTACCTAAATAGTAATACTTTTGATAATTATAAAGTTTTATTAGATGTGCATCTACATGCATAAAATTAGGTTTTCTTTTTTTAATAGTATATAAATTAGGGAAATATTATAGCTACATATTTAAAGTCATTTTCCCCATAAGTATAAAAGCTGTGAGTTTCCCTGCAGTTTCTCAGTCTGTTTCCTCCCTTTGCACCTGGTTCTAAGATGTTTATATGTATAGACATGTAGCATATGTCTGTAGATGCCACTCATAGTGTTTATCCATGCCTGTGCACACACACACACAGGCAGTCATACTCCTACACTTTAGTGGCTGCTTCTTTGATGGCGATAGGGTTGGATCAAGTTCTGATTGTTTTGTCAGGTGGAGTGGAAGCCACATAAGATGGGGCCAGCCATTCCGACTCCGGCATGTCACAACAGGAAAATACTTAAGCCTCATGGAAGACAAGAACCTTCTACTCATGGACAAAGAAAAAGCTGATGTAAAATCAACAGCGTTTGCCTTCCGGTCTTCCAAGGTAAGATGGACTGTGGCATTTTGGGATTTCTGACCATGTGACCCTGCTTTGTTTTTACTTTGATGTTGGGAACACAGGAAGAATGGATGCGAAGTTTTCTCATCCCTAGCTTCTGATAGCCTGCTGGCTTTGTGGTTTCCATTTTTGGTTAGAGTGTACCCTCTAGCTCCTTCTGGATTTCTTTACATTTTTTTTTAAATATAAAGATCTATATTTTTATTAAAAATATATTTTTTTTCTCAATAATATATCCAGATAATGATTTCTCTTCTCTCTACTACTCCAAGTTCCTTCCCTACTCTGCTCTGCTCTGTTTCAGACCCATCCCCTTTCTGTCTCTCATTGAAAAATAAAAGGGCTTCTATAGGATAATAATGTAAAGTAAAATATGATAATATAAAGCAAAAATTAATACAGCAGAACAGAACAAAACTAATATGAAGGAGTGTTGGATTTTTTTCAAAGGTGCATCTAATGAGATGATAATGTGTTTTTTCTTTCAATTTACTGATATGGTGGATTGCATTTATTGATTTATGTATGTTGATTCATCCTTATATCTCTAGGATGAAGCCAAACTGATCATGGCAAATGATCTTTTTGATATGTTCTTGGATTTGGTTTATGAGTATAAGATTGAGAATTTTTGCATCTATGTTCGTAAGAGAAATTGGTCTGTAATTCTCTTTCTTTGGGAGTGCTATTTTATGTGATTTAGATATTAGAATAACAGTTACTCTAATATCTAATATACTGGATGACATTTTTTTCTGTTTCTATTTTGTAGAATAATTTGAGGAGTATTGACATTAACTCCTTTTTAAACTCTGATAAAATTCTATGCTAAGACCATCTGGCCCTGGATTTTTGTTTGTTTGGTTTCTGTTTGTTTGTTTGGTAGAGTTAATTGCTGCTTCTATTTCATAAGGGGTTATATGTTGGTTTAAATTTTATCTAATCTTGGTTTAACTTTGGTAGGTGCTATATGTCAAGGAAAGTATCAATTTTTTTTTTTTTTTATATTTTCAATGAAGTGGAAAGTAGATTTATTTAAATAGTCCTTATGAGTCTCTGGCTTTTCTCAGTGTCTTTTGTTATGTCTTCTCTCTTTGCCTTTTAGTTTATTTGAATAAGAGTTTGCCAATCTTTATGATTTTTCTCAAAAAAAAAAAACAAAAAACTCTGTTTTACTGATTCTTTTAATTGTTTTTATTTGTTTAATTGTTTTTATTTTATTGACTTCAGACCTGAGTTTGATTCTTTTGTTGTTGTCTACTTAGAATGTCAGGCTGTTATTTCAGTTTTCTTTTATCTGTAGAGATTTTCTTTGTGTCCAAGTATGTGGTCAATTTTGGAGAAAGTTCTCTGAGCTACTGAGTAGAAATTATTCTTTTGTGTTTGTGTAACATGTTCTATAAATATCTGTTAAGTCCAATTGGTTTATAACATGTTATCTCCAGCATTTTTCTATTTAGTTTTTGTCTAGATGACCTGTCCACTGGTGAGAATGGGGATTTTCGAAGTCATCCATTATCAGTGAATGAGGGTGAATATGTGATTTAAACTGTAGTATCTTTTCTTTTATAAACTTGGGTGTTCTTGTGTATGTTACACAGATGTTAAGAATTGTAGTATCTTCCTGGTGTAATTTTTCATTAGATGAACATGTAGTATCCATCTTTATCTCTTTTGATTAGTTTTATTTGAAGTCTATTTTGTCAAATATTCAATGACCACACTGGCTTGATTGTTAGGTCCGTTTGTTTGGCATATCTTTTACAAGGCTTTTACCTCTGAAGAAATACCTGTCCTTGATGTTAAGGTGTGTTTCTTGGATGCAGTAGAAGGATGGCTCCTGTTTTCACATTAATTCTGTTAGTTTGTGTCTTTTTATTGGGGAATTAAGACCATTGATGATGAAAGATATCAATGATCAATGTTTGTTGATTTCTATTATTTTGATGTGGTAGTGGTAGTGGTAGTGTGTGTGTGTGTGTGTGTGTCCTCTTTTGAATTGCTGGTCTAGGATGACTTATTCCTTGTGTTTTCTTGGGTGTGGTTAACCTTTTTATATTGGAGTATTCCCTCTAGTTCCTCCTGTGGGACTAGACTTTTAAATATTTTGTAGAATATTTGTAGTTATATTGCTTAAATTTGGTTTTATCATGGGATGCCTTGTTTTCTCCATCTTTTGTGACTAAAAGTTTTACTGAGTATACTATTTTGGGCTGCTAACTTTCAATGCTTGAATGTGGAAATAGAATCAATAGAGACAGCCCAAACTGAAAGAAACTTGAAAAAGAAAAATTTAGGAATTCAATCATGAACCTCAAAGGCAAAACTCACCAATAGAATACAAGAAATGGAAGAAAGCATTGAAGACACAATAGAACTAATGGATACCCTAGTCAAAGAAAACATTATATCTAAAATAATCATGTTACAAATTATGCAGGAAAAGTGGGACACTATGAAGATACCAAGTCTGAGAATAATAGGGAATAGGGAAAGGCAGAAGATGCCCCTGTAATTGACACAGAAAACATGTTCAACAAAATCATAAAAGAAAATTACACTAACCTAATGAAGAAGATTCTTATTAAGGTACAAGAAGTACACAGTATACCAAATTGACTGGACCAGAAACAAAATTTCCTATTGTATATAATAATCAAAACTAAATGTACAGAACAAAGAAGGAATAGCAAAAGTTGCAAAGGAAAATGACCAAGTCACATATAAACCTATTAGACCTATTAGACACACATAGACCTATTAGAATAATACCTGACTTCTCAAATGAGACTTTAAAAGCCAGAAGGGCCTGGAAGGATATTCTACAATCAGGGATTCTAGTCATGTCTAACAACAAGATCAATGCCTGCTAGATTTAAAAGCAAAATCAAGAATATACGTGTACACTTGTTCATTTTTTTCAAGACAGAATATAGCCCAAACTTCTTCTTTCTTGTGTTTATCCTCCTACTTTACCCTCCCATGTACTGACAGCACAATTGTGTTTTAAAACCAGTTTTGGTGGCTTGGAAGCAGAGACAGATGGATCCCCAAGGCTCCTGTCCCACCTGATTAGCTGAATTGGTGCACTCCAGGTCTGAGAGAGAGACGGGGGTGGGCGGGGGGAGGAGAGGGCCTATTTCTAGAACCTGGAGGATGATACAGTAGGTCATCCTCTGGTTTCCACATGTGTATTGGTGCATCTGCACATACAAATGCACTAGTAACACATGCTCTTAGGCACACACAGACATACACAGATAGACATACATAGAGACATACATACTCTACACAACTACATTGGAAAACCTAAAAGTATTTTCTGAAGTCTAACATTTAAAATGCAAAATCCATGTCTCCAAAGCTAATGGGAAAGAGAGGAAAATGAGGAAACACATGATCACCTCCTATGAGATAGAGTCACAGTGAACTTCTGTGTTATGGCTGTCTCCTATGAGATAGAGTTATAGTGAACTTCCATGTTATTGTCACCTCCTATGAGAATCATAATGATCTTCTGTGTTATGGTCACCTATGAGATAGGGTCACAGTGATCTACTGTGTTATGGTCTCCTATGAGATATATTCATAGTGAATTTCTGTGTTATGGATGTATTTCTTTTTAGAATTATTGATTTTTTTTAGTTAGCATACAAAATAACAGGTTTCATTTTGACATTTTTATAAAATGACATAATCATACTTTGCCACCACTCCATATTTGCACCCACTCCATTTTTAACTTTCATTGTCCTCTCTAAGGTTTTAAAAATGAGAAATCAAGTTGAATACCACAGCGTGTATGTGATATCTCAATGCTTGGGAGGTAGAAACAGAAGGACATTGAGGGAGAAGTAGGCAGGAAGATCACAAGTTTACAGCTAGGTTAGACTATATAAATATATAAAAAATATACCAACAACCTGAGAAACCATTCCCTAGAAACACAGATAAAACAGTGACAATATAAAGATTAACTTATGTGTAGTGTTAACTAAAGTAAGTAATAAGAGAGGTTGGTGAACAAGAATATGCTGAATTCACACCCCAGCCTGACATGAATGAGAAACTTTCCAGGAAGAACCACAAGCACAGATTGCTTACAAAGACACCCAAGGAGCCAAGGCTACAGAGAGTAGAGCTTGCCAAACAAGAAGGAAACCAGAGAACCTAACATGTGGTAGGGCAGGGGCCCAATACATTGACTTTATCAATATATAGGAATAGAAAACTGCAATTTTAAATGAAAATAAGTTGGTATTGGGTCATGAAATAGAAGCCATGATAGAGATCTGCAGTGAAACTTTATTCAGAGAGGTTGGGAATAAACAATGGCTACTGGAATACCAGGACAGTATGAACTCAAATCAAGAAGAGAGCTTGACTGGAATGCACACTGGGATAATATCCTGGCAAATGAAAGCATTGCATGGGACAAAATGTGTGTATTTCATAATACTAAATAGTGAAAAATCGCTGAAGATGTAAGTTATAAAATTGATATACCAAATCACTAATTGATTTGGTCTTGATAATCATAGACCTGCAGGAGATAAAATGAATACAGAGTCTGTGTCTTTGTGTGAACTGTGGAAGAATATATATTAATCTTTCAAGTTCATAAACTATGGAAAGATCAGGAAATAAGAGTGGGGGAGGGGAGATTTTATATTGGGCCTTGGTTTGGTAGACACCTGTAATCCCAGCCCTTAGGAGGCAGATCTTGGGGAGGGGCTGAGAATCTCTGGGTAAACTGGCGAGCTAGACTGGTCAGTTGATAAGCTCTGGGTTCAGGCAGGAGACCCTGCCTCAGTGAAAGCTTTTGGCACATGCCACATGTAAGCAGGCAGGCACATGACATTGCCAACTTTGGCCCTCACCAGCTGAAACTAACTTTGCAAGCTCTTGGTGCATCCTGCCAACAGTCATTTTGATACATTTTCCCTCTGAGTCCCTCCTATCATTCTGTCAGTGTTGAATTTGATATTGCAGTTTAATTCTTGTTACTGCCTAGGTCCTCTGCTTAGATTTCTATTCAGGAATTCTCATTCTGGAAGCGACAGTCAAATAGTGCTACCACCTCTACCGGAAGTGGCAAGGACATTGTCTGAACATGGCAGCAATGAGCTTTTTTTCTAAGGCTCATTGTCTACCCCATGTCTACAGCAACACTCAGCCCTGCAGGCTGCTGTGAACCTGTTGCCACTCACACACTCTTTATAGGGAATTCTCAGTGGCGACTGTACATGAATGGAGATTGACAAACAGGAAAGCTGGGATTCAGGGAGATACTTAATTTTAAAACTTATAATAAAATTTCAATATCATTGGAAGACCGGGTAACAGGTTTTTCCAAGGGGTACAAACAGTTGCCTATATTATTTCTGTTTAAAGTCACCCATTCTAGTACATAGTCTATACATAGCTGTCACAGTACGTTTAAAAAACAGGGACCAACAAGATGGCTCAGTAGGCAAAGATGTTGCTTCTGAGCCTAACGGCCTGAGTTTGATCTTCTGGACCCAAATGTTGAAAGGAAAGAAACAGTGCTCACAGGTTGTCCTCTGATGCCCTTACACACAGCCACCCACTCATGCACATGTACAATAAATAAACAAATGAGAAAAATTAAGAAGAGAATGCAATAAATTAGACGGTTAAATTAGGACAATTTGCCTTCAAATTTGTCATTCAAAAATAACTCCTTGTATTCATTACAATGTTTAAGAAATGTTAACAGTAAACATCCTTAATTATGTACTCTGTTGGGTTTAGTAATTACTTAATGAAATATCTTATTCCATACTTTTTATAATAAAATTTGGGCAATTCAACATTCTGCATTTTAGACTGATGATGATGCATTTAGCAACTGCTTTACATTTGAAATTTTCACATTTAAAGTCTTTAAGTATTGATGACTCCTTCCTTTTTGGAAGTTGAACTGTTTTTGACCAAAGGACAGGAAAGTTTTAGGGGATTTTGATCTTAGAAATTACAGAGAGTTGATTTCAATAAAAAAAAAAAGTCAATTACATCTTTTAAACTTGTTTACGCATGTTACCCTTTATGGCTATAAAGTTCTTTATTTAAGTGTACATTTAACTTATTGTTATTGGAGGGTGGTCCATGCCTATAGAGGACATAGGTCAACCTTTCTAAGTCTGTTCCCTCTGTCTGCCTTATCCACCTTTACATGGGTTCCTGGGATTGAACTTAAGTCACCAGGTGTGTGCTGCAAGAGCCTTTACAGGCTGGGCCAACGCTCCTGCCCCAAACTCATCATTTTAAAGACATTTTAATAACATTAACCGTATTTCAGTGAGAGAGCATATCCCTCATTTGACAGTGTGTAGAACCTGGTGTCTCTGAGGAAAAGAATTTGGACCATACCTTCCTGCTCCTTGTCTGTCTCCTAGAATTGTGGCTTTGGAGCATCTTCTAGAAAGTACCTCTAACATTTAGTCTAGACTCTACCCCAGATTATCCTAAATTTTTTCCTATGTGTGAGATTTCATCATATATATGTTCCTCATCTATATTTCAACTGTGTACTTACTCCTAATGTACATAGACAGAAATAGAATAACTCTGAATGAAGCAAGGAGTTACCAGACTCTAGGTACTTGGGCCGACCAGAGAAACTTAATCCAAAGCTTGGGCACATTTCCAGAAATATCTCAACTCCCAGTCTGCAGATCTTTGATCTGCTGATCTTCCTACTTCAGAATGAGAAAGGAAGGGTTTTCTAATTTCCAATCTATACCTCCCACCTGCCAAGACTTGGGACTCCTCTGATCATGTTGTCTTTCCAGTCAGCCTGTCTCTTAGTATTGAGACTTAAGCATTTTTCTCCCAACATCAATTCCTAGCTTCCAAGACTCTGGCATTTTTCTGGATGACTGAGATGTTGAGATATTCATTCTGTGTTATTCAAAAGTAGAGAAATGACATTGTCATCTACCTTTTTTTTCCAGTTATCACATCTTCCTTCTCCTTTTTCACCAAAATGCTTTTTTGTTGGATCATGCAGTCGTTTTAGAACACATGACTCTCTGTCCACTGTAGGTTTTTAACAGATTTAGTTTTATTTATGAGTATGTATGTATATGAACATATGTGGGGTATGTCCATGGATGCCAGAGAGGGCACTGGAGTCCCTGGAATTACAGGCAGTTGTAAACCATTCAATGTGGAAACTGGGTACTGAGTGAGAGCAGAAGTGGTCTTAAATGCTGAGCTATTTCTCCAGTTTCTCCTGTGTGTTGCTTATTTTAAATATTTTAATTGTAGATTGTAAATTTTCAGAAGTTTATCAGTAACCATATGGGAAGTACAGCTGTAATCAGAATTAAACTTTGTCTAACAGAAACACTTAGGGATATGAATACATTTGAATGTTATTGTAGAAGAGGGATAAATCAGGGTATCATTTTTGAGTAATGTTTATGTAATTTTAATTATCAGAAAATGTTTTTTGAAATAGATGTTTCTGATGTTTAAAAAGAAAAGTCCACTTACGTACCTTTTGATGTACAGAAATTGGTATGCTATGTTCGTATTAATTTTTCTGAGACTGGGTCACTCTATATAGCCCAGATTGACTTGGGATTCAATATATAGCCCGAATTAGCCTCAAACCCATGGTCTTTGTGCCTTATCCTTCTCAGTTCTGGGGTTATAGATATGAATCAGCAACTCCCAGTAGCAAATGCTATTTTGATAGTTTAGTTTTTATTTAGTATAAATTAACAATATAAAAATGAGAATCCCAGGAAAAGTCAATGTCACAGAAATACACATATAAAAATAAATTCCCCACATACAGACTGTGAAAAAAATCAAATATTTTAATAGTGTTGATTATAATATTTACGATGCCACATTTTAATTGGAAAGAAGTCTAATGAAATTAAAATTCATTCATGGTGCAGAGTACTATCTGCACATTAAATCAATGGAAACAACTAAAACTAGAGTATTCGTAGTATCAGATTTTAGAGAAAATGGAATACACAGTTTTATCCTTTCCCTTATTAGTAATAATTTGGTGTCAGCTCTGTACTTTTAAGACACATGTTGAGTTCATGTATAAGCACATGTATGTGAACACATATGAAGACACAAATATTCCGTACACATGTGTGCAGGTTTAAGCTGGTGCAAATGTGAAGGACAGAAGCCTATCTCAGCTGTCCTTCCATCCATCACAGAGTCTCTCACTGGCCTATAATTTACCAAGTAAGCTAGATAGCTGGTCAGTGAGCCCTAGGGATCTACATACCTTTACTCCCAGAGGTGGAAGTACAAATGTTTGCCAGCTTTTTAGCTGTGGGTTCTGAGGACAGAACTCAGATCCTCATGCTTGCAAGGCAAGTACTTTACCACCCAAGTTATCCCAAATTATCGCTCGAGCTCCCTGCCCATAAGTGCACATATCTGATGTGAGATATTTCCCTCCCTCAGAGCTCAGTGATAGATAGGGAATATATGTTGCACTTATCCTCATTTTCAGTAAGAAAAATGAGCACTTTCTTTCTGGAAGACAAAAGTGCCTTCTTTTCAATGTGTCTGCACCTCAGGGACGTATCAGGTCTGCAGTGACTAAACGGCTCGTGGCCATCCTGGGTGACAGTGAGTTCCAGGCCAGTCAACTGTTTGGTCACACAGTTCTACAAGTTACATATCTGAAGGGTGGAGGACCATTACAACATGACACAAGGTTCTGGGTTCAATTCCTGCACTGCCTCAACTCTGGAGAAGCTCTGTGTCTACATCAGTGGTCCTTAGTGGTCCTGTTTGAGACATTCTTCTCATCCCATGGTTCCAATGAGTGAACAGCTTTGGTCATACTGAGCTCTGCTGCTGGGCACCCTCGCATTTCCGGGTCTCTTCTGACCTTTAATTTTGAGAAAGGGTATCAGTTAGTTTCCCAGGTTGCCCTCGGACATCACTAAACAGAGACATTGAACGTGCAGTCTTCCTGCCTTGGCTCAGCTCTACTCGAAGGTGCATACCTGGAGGCCACATCCTCAAAACATGCAGATCAGGAAGATAATTTTCCCTCAAGATTCATAACTAACAAGGGTTTTAAAAAATGTTACAGAAAAAACAAACAAAACCAAAAAATAAAACCCATGCTACTGGTTGACAGGAAAGGTGTATTTTGGGGTTGTCACAGCACTACCTGTGACAGTAATGTGGGTGTTCACTGGCCAATTTCAAGTTCAGGAGTTGACAGAAAAATCACCAGTTGCTGACAGCCCGGTGCATTCAGAAGAAATTGAATCAGGTAGGACATAGTTTATAATGTAAGCGGCATGGACTCCCTGTTAAGGAGAAGAGTCGATATAATAAAGAATTCGTTTCACACCTGTAGGTTTTCTAAGGCGTATTTTCTACTTTTAGAACTTTTGACTGGCTCGTACAGATGCCTTTACATGTCAGTTTTAATCATAAGGTAGGCCCTGCCGGGTCTATATATGTATTGTACACCAGTGTAATTTTCTTGTAGCTTAAAATGCCACTGACATGTTCCTTGGTAGCTGAGCTCCCTGCTTTTCCTCCCTCGTGAACCATGAATAGAAGTCTCTTGCCATTGAGGTGATGGAATGACAGCCTCAAATGAGACTAGCAATGCCATTAAAAGGACCGTGGAGATGAGGGCAAAAATAGATGGAAACTTTTCTAGGCTGAGATTCTTTGTGTAGTATTTTACTTAAGATTTTTATTTTTTGGTTCAGAAATATGAGTTTCAAAACTCTCTCCCTCACCTTCCCTCAGGCTTGCTCTGTAGCTGAGGGTGACCTTGAATTTCTGATCCTCTTGCCTCAGCTCTCAAGTGCTGGGAAAACAGGCATGCATCACCATGGCTGGTATATGCATTTGCTGCTAGGGATCCAGCCCAGGGGTTTGCACATGCTAAGAAGGCAGCTTCCCAACTGACTACATCTCCAGCCCTCAAAGCAAACACTCTCACACAAAGAAAATAAAGAGTAAAGTTTAACAGTTTATAGTGGGCTATGTAATCTGCCTACCAAATTTGATGCTCTGTGTCATTTAATCTAGTATGAGTTTGTGACATTTAGGGATTACTTTCAATCTTCGTTAGGCAACTGTAGAAACTTACACTTTATTAAATTCTGTGGTAGATCCAGGATCCAGATTTAAGCCTCAGTGATAAATCTTAATTGTCAATAGAGAAGAGAAATCACTCATCTGTCATTGTCTGCCCTTCCAAGGTCTACTGTGACTAGGGGATTAAATAGGAAAAAAGGTCAGCTGGAGAGAGATGGCTCAGAGGTTAAGAGCACTGGTTGCTCTTTCGGAGGTCCTGAGTTCAATTCCCAGGAACCACATGATGGCTCATAACTATCTATAATGGGATCTGATGCCCTCTTCTGGCATGCAGGTGTACATGATGCATAGATGGTATCTCTATGTAGATAGAACACTCATATACATAAAATAAATAAAAATAGGTTAAAATAGATTTATTTTTATTTTTTTTCATAAAAATAACCATATAAAATTATAAATATATAATATAAACATAAAATTATTAGTGGGCACCAAGAAAGGGACTGAACATAGCAGATGGGAGATGAGAAATGGAAATAAGAACAAAATTGTGTGTGTGTGCTTGTGTGTGTCTGTGCATATGTGAATGTCTTAATGAAACCTAGAACTTTGCATGCTAACTATTAACGATAACAGAAAACCCCAATCTCCAAGCTTAAATGGAGATGAACTTTGCCTGTTTTGAGATTAAATTAAAAGGAGCTGGATTTAGTGACCTTTGCAGACAGGAGCTGAGAAAATAAGAGAAAGTAGTGGAGATTATGGTTTTCCTAGGAGAAATTTGATTATATGTATGACAATTCTTTTTAATGGCAGTCAGCATGAGAGTGATAGGCACAGACCCTCCTGTGGTGATGAGAGGCTTCACAGTGAGGGCCCAGCCAGAGAAGCAGAATCAGGGAGAGACCCATATGTTTAGGGACAGATTGGGTAGCTGTGTCTGCTGGTACCTGAGGGTTGGTAAGGAAGGAGAACAGCCATAGTACAGTTGGGCTATTGGGATAATATTGTGACCCATTTCCCAGTACCCAGTGACCACCTATTCTCATCGTATTATGATATCATAAAGAAACACATTAAATCTTTACCATTTTTTTTAGTGTGTGCCTGTGTGTGTGTATGTGTGTGTACATATGTGTATGTGCATGCATGTGTAGGTGTGTGCATGTGTGTGTAAGTATGTGTACATATGTGTGTATATGTGTATGTGTGCGCGCACATGTGTGTATGCTTGTATGTGCATCTGTGTGTACATGTGCGCATGTGCATGCATGTATGTGCATGTGTATAAATGTGTGTGTATATGTGTGTATTTGCTCATGTATGTGTGCATGTGTGTGTATGCATGTGTATGTGTGTGTGTGTGTATGTGCGTATGCTCGTGCCATGGAGCACATATGGAGGTCAGAGAACAACTTGGGGAAGTTGTTTTCTCCTTCCACCATGTGAGTCTCAGGCTTAAAACCTAGTTCCTCAGTCTTGGCAGCAGACACCTCTATCTGCTGAGCTGTTTCCATTGCTGCGTGTTCTCTTTTGGCCTTTTCATTTTTCTTAACTTTAATTGTTGCTTGTCTTAAAGGAGGTGGGGTATGTAAGTAGCTATTATTAATAACTTAATGTATAATTTAAAATGAGTAAGACTGTCATTAAGATTAAGGACTTGTCAGTTTTCCCCAGCACTTGTATAGGATTAATATGATCGATTTCAGCCAATACTAGAAGAGTCCAGATGACAATTCTACAGCACTAGTTTTAGTGTGCTTTTGTGTCATTTACTGAAGGCTACTGTTGGCACAGAAGTAGTTTCCACTTCATAACAAGCCAGATTAGTGTGCCCACTTTGGGGGTATTCTTTCTACATTTAAAGCCTGAATGGAATTATTTGAGTAGTTTGTTGGCACATTTTCTGTGGGACATGGGAAGGGATATGTAGCCCCTAATTTATTCATGAAGGATATTGTCTATTGTCATTGAGAAGTGGCCTTTTATGTGCCTAGACCGATGGCTCTGCATTTAAGAACATCAGTGCAGAAGCCAGGAGCTCCATTCTAAGAATACATGGGTGGCCCACAACAATCTGTAACTGCAGTTCTGAGGGATCTGATGCCCTTCTCTGGCCTTCATGATACTTGCATTCAGTTGTACATACCCACACATAAGTGCACATAATAAAAAATAAAAATCTTTTTTTAAAAGGAGCCTGACATTTGCAGACTATGATCAGATTCTGAGGATACAGAACAATTTCAGTTAATTTCAATAAATAGCACACTGAATGGTAGTTGAAGGCAGTATTCATATCAATATATAAGTAAAAAGAGAAGAAGCATCATGTACAATAATGGGTTGAACATATTTCCTTGAGAATTCATAGTCCCCAAGATCTGAAAACGGGCAAAAGTAGTTATGAATGAATGAATGCCCAGAAGATAACAGTGATCTTTGGGATTTTTTTGATTGGCTATAACAGGTTCCTGATGGATATACTAGGTATGTGAACTAAACTGTATTGCCTTTTGGGAGAAGTTTCTATTTAATGGTAGAGTATCTTAGCTTGTGTTTTTGTTTGCTTCAATTTGCATTACATGAGATGGGATCTTGCTCTGAACCGCAAAGCTTGCCTGGAACTTACTGTGCCTATCAAGCTGGCCTCAGCCTTACTACAGCCCCCTTGCTGAGGTTATAATCCCACTGCTGGGATTACATGCATGAGCCACCATGTAATTGCAGGTAGAGAAAGCCCTTTTGATATCAGTGCGATCTTCAGATTGGGTATTCCTGTTGATGTCATTCCAGTTTTACTGACCTCTTATCTTCTAGCTCCAGCGGTATCCAGCTAATCCAATGTTCTGATTATTGCTATCAGTGTGTGTGTGTGTGTGTGTGTGTGTGTGTGTGTGTGTGTGTGTGTGTTTTAAAATATATACTGTATTTTCTGACAGAGATCCCTTATCTATGTATTCCTTATATGGGTAAAGGGTTTTCCTTTGGCACTTCAGTATATTTTACATGTATAATAAATGATTTAGTGGATAGGGAGATGGCACAGTGGTTAATGTGCTTGGTGCACATTCATGAGGACCAGAATTTGAATCCCTAGAACTTATATAAATGCCTGGTGGGTTCCAGGCTTGGAAGACAGAAACAGGGATCCCCAGAGCAAGATGGCTGTAGAGACTAGCCTTATCGATGAGCTATAGCTTTGATTGAGAGACTACCTCATTGAGTCAGGTAGAAAAGCATTGAGAATAATTTCCAGCGTCAAACTTGGACTTCCACATGCACAAGAACACACATGTAAGTATACCCACACATGTTCTCACACACATGTAAAAATATGTACATACAAACACACACACACCACAGGAAAATAGAAGCATAAAAAATAGTCTTAAGGTCTTTGTTTTCTAGCTGTGTGATCAGGATCCACATTTACATGTTTCCCCACATCCACACTTCCTTTTCATGGTGTTTACTTTGACTGTATAATGGATATCAGAAAGGACACCCCGGGGAGACTTATTTCAGCCTTGCAGGCAGGTGATCCTGCTAGACTGAGACCTGTTTCTTTGGCAGTGAACAGTTGTTTGCCTTTCTCTTCAGTCTCTCAGTTCCACCTGCTGCCATTATTCCAATCTTCCTCCCTGCATACATGAGTCATGGGTCAACAAGAATTTGGATGGGTTTCTGTAAATGTTTTGGGTCCCTCTGCATCTGAGTGTGTCTCTTTTGATACCTCAAGCCAGAGAGGCCATTACCTCCTTTTGCCTGCATGGTTCTTACAGAACCAGGTATACCCTGAGGAAAAGGCTGGTGTCTGTAAGCCAGGCTAAATGTTGTTTGTCTTTCTAAGGTGTTCTACTGTCCAATTCCTTCCTACTTTTTTTTTCTGAGTATTATAATAGTTACCTATGAGAAGTACAACTAATCTCAGTTTTCTAAAGTATAGTTGTTAGACTTCCGGTGCTCAGCTTAGAACAGACAACACCAGAACAAACGGTTGGGGGGGGGGCATTATTCAGGAGATAGGGCAAAGGTGGGGGAGAGAAATGGGAGAAGATGGTGGAGAAAGAGGAAAGAGGTTAGGGAGTTCTGCCTGTTTTATATGGGTGATGACGTAGCCTCTCCCAGGTAAAGGTGAGGTAGCCAGGTGGATTCTGGAGTGTATGGTGGTTGCCTTGGCAACGATGTGGAGGTCGCCTAGGTGTGATGTCACTGGGTTCCAGCCTGATACCAACAGTATAGTAGCTCAATCTAAAAATATCATTTAAAACTCAATGTGACAATTAAAGTCCCTGATCTGAGGAGGGAAGCCAGTGTGGGGTTTCTGCATGGCTGTCACTTGCCTAATTTGCTTCTTCTACTGGATGTGGGCTTGCTGTCTGTTGGAAGCTTTTAGCCATGTCATCTTCTTGGCTTCTAACACTCTATAGTTTTCGTTGTTCAACACACCTGAGGCAGGTAAACACAGGGGTTGGCTTACCAACCTAGGGCTCTGCAATAAGGCAAAATGTGTTTCCAAGTGAATTTTTAGGGAGAATCTCCTGTTTTCCATCTTACGTCTGTGCATGTAATTAAAATCAGATTTATTGAGGGAAGAAAGACTCACAGTAGTCTTGATCTGTCAGTGATCAACTCAGAGAATTTCCCAAGCTATGCCCCTAGTGAACAAACGCCTCCTTCCTTTAGTCCCATAAAAAAGAAGCTCCTTGGCTTGAAGAAATGGCTCACAAGTTAAAGACCTGCTTGTAGAGGATAGTTCAGTTCCCAGAACCCATCCACATTGGGGGGCTAACAGCTGCCTGTAACTCAATCTTTGGGTGATCCATGCACTCTCTGACCCCGCACACCTGCGCTTATGTGTCCTCCACACAGTGCATTTCTGATCCACCAATGTAAGACTCTAGTGAGCAGAGCCTTAGTTTACCAGAGACCTCCTGAGAGAATCACGCGGAGATGAGAGATTGCTGCAAAATGCAAGAGAAATTTTTAATGTTCCAGCAGCATGCTGGGGCCATCCTGCATCCCAAAAGGAGGGGCAGCTTGTTCAGTGGACATTTATATAGTCTCTAGGGGTAGCAGCAATTAGGCACAATGTGATTGGCAGAACAGTGACTTTTTAAACTGATTGGTCTTTAGGGAATGAGGTGGCAAGGGTTGGTCCTTCCTGCGGAATGTATCTATGAGCACTGGACCTTACCCACCCTCAAGTGGGTTCTCTTCCATGTGGTCTGAGGAATGTTAATCAGCCTCTCCCTTCCTCCTCTGTTAATCCAGCAAGTGTCTTCTCACCAAGGAATGAGGAATGTTAATTAGCCTCTCCCTTGGTGGGGGGGTTGGGGGGAACAAACAACTGTTCCAAAGTTCCTCTTCACCATCACAGTGACTAAAGATGCCTTGATACCTTTGCAAACCCCTGTGAGCTCTAGTCTCAATCCTTTGAGTTTTGCCCAGATTGCAAAACCCCCAGAGACCACCAGGAACCACAACTCTGATGCAAGCACATGAGAGTCTTCATTCAAGCTTGAGCTTGGGCCACAAACCTTCCTGATGCAACAGGAGAGGAGAGTGACCCCAGGGACTAGGGGAAAGAGGTTTTAAAGGAAAAAAAAAAATAGCTAGCAGGGATTTCCAAGCCTTGGCATTACATGGAGGGTAAAGGAATGTTGGTCTTTAAGCTAACTGGTTTACAGCTCCTGGTTAAAACACAAGCAGGGAGCATACATCAGAAAGGAGCATCTTAACCTGGGAATGACTTGTGTTTTCTCAGCCCACTCTGTTGTTATCAGCCAGCTGCAGCTGCTGTGTCTATTTTGCAACTGAAGTTTGATTTTTCTCAGACTTCAAGGGTGGGGGCCATGCTTCTGTAAGGGCAAGTTAACTTAGAATGGAGTCTTAAAAGCAAAACGGAGTTTATTCCACTACCTCGGTCCCTTCAGAGTAAGAGGCCAAAAACCTTGAGCTACCCAGCCCAGACCCTGTGCTAGAATGCTTAATTATCTTTGTCTGAATTTCTTCTAAGCCTGAGCTATAGGAAATGAACAAAGGGAAGAACCACCTTGACCCTGGGTGTTTCCTTCAGCTTCCTTTGTCACATGTCATTTCAGCAAGTTCTTACCTGACTCAAGGTGAGAGGTGAGAGGAGCTGCAGTCCCTGTGGAATCTCCTCATTAAAACCCCTTCCAAGTGACTTTGGCCATTACAATGGGAAGCCAACAAAACCTCACTGTGCAGCTAATGAGTGCAAGACTTCTCAAAAACACAAATAATTAGGCTATAAACTCATTTCCTGGCTAAAAGAAAAAAATGTTTAGAGGCTTATTGTTTCTTCTGAAGAGATAATTACATTGTTATTTTTTCCAGAATTTAATTTTCCCATTGACAGGGTTGGCATAAGTAGATTACCACTCTATCTCATCTGATAGAATAAAATTACAATAGTTTATCTGTTTTATTGCTGATTCTTAGAACACTGTTTCAAGTTATTTGCATAATAGTTGATTCAACTTAGTTGATAATTGTATGCTTCTGAAGTGACCTTGACCTTTCTGCATTGAGAATTGAGACTCATTTGAATTTGAAGTTTATCTACTCATTCTCTTTAGGGTCATTAAAGGGTCATTAGTTATCAGTACAAAAGAAAAAAAAAAATCAGATGTCATGAAGAATTTGTGACATTTTGTTTTGTTTTAATTTTTCTCTGCAATTATTTGTTTATTCATTTATTTATCCATTTATTTTTTTCTTCCTTTATATATTACATCCTAACCACAGTTTCTCCCCCTCCTCTCTTAACCAGCCATCCCTCCCACCTCTGCCTTTCCCCACTCCTCTTCCATTTACCTTTAGAAAAGAGCAGGCCTCCCTCACAGGGATATAAACAGAGCCTGATGTAACAAGTTACAGTAAGACTAGGCACATACACCCTCAATTAAGCTAGGCAAGGCAATCCCTGTGTAGCCTAGCTTAGCCTGGAATTTGCAGGCAGGCCTTAGACTTGAAGCAATCCTACTGTACCTGGAACCCAAGTAGTGAAAAGATAGACTTGTAGACTTGGAATCAGACTTGGCCTTCACTTTTGTTTTGTTTGAATGGATCCTTTAGATAAAACAAAAATCAAAACTCAAATAAGTTTTACTTCAAGTTATTCTTCAATGAACATTTATGTAGTAGATGGTCTTAATCAGTTCAGTGCTTGCCTTGGAATATGATGACATGACTTTGAGTCTCAGAACCTTTGTAAAAGAAGAAAATCTGGATGTGGTAGTATGTGTTTATAATCCAGTATTAGAAAAGCAAAGATGGGCATATCCCTGGGGCTTGCTGCCCTGCTAGCCCAGCCTCCTTGGTAAACTTCACCGGTGTGACAGTCTGTCTCAGAGAATAAATGGGGGGCAATGCTTGAAAATGATGATTAAGGAAATCCTCTGGCCTCTATGAGCAAGCACATCCAAACATGTGAACACACACGTGAGCACACATATATGTGAGGAACACAGACATGTAAATGCACATATGTGAACACACACACCAATTTAATCAATAATCAAATAACCAAAAATCTAGAAAGAACATAACTGCAACTTAGCAAGGATAGTTATTCAGTGAAGGCATGACTGAGAAACAGGAAGGTGTCCATTGAGCTTTGAGACTGTCATTTAGGAACTACCATAGGACTAGAGAGATGGCCTCAGGGCTTGAGACCACTGACTGCTTTTCCAAAGAAAGTAGGTTTTGATTCCTGTTACCCACATGATGGCTTACAACTGTCTGTAACTTCAGTTACAAGGGAATGCCCACATCCGGCCTCCAAGGGTGCCAAGGATGGCATATAGTATATAGACACACATGCCATGCAGGTAAAACAAAGAACAGCAGCTGCAGCAACAACAATAGCACTTACTGATTTTGCAGATGTTGCGGATTCAGACTCCAGCACCCACATCTGGTGGCTCACAGATGGCTGTGACTCCAGCTCCGAGGGATGCATCACCCTTTTTTGTTCTGGCCTTCAGAGTGCCTGTGGATTTGTGTATACACATATAAGCACACATGCCCACATACCTTCAAAGAAAGAGCTTTGAAGAAGTTAGCCTAGTGAATTCCTGAATCTCAGCTGCCCTTAGGAATACAAACCTCTGCAGTTCACCTCAGAAGCTGCAGGAGCAACAACCACAGCTTCTATTACTTCGAGAGACATGTGATTCAGTTGTCACTGACAGCCTCATGAACACCTCGCAGGTGTCATGGCTGACTAAAGGGATTGATTTTGGTTTTGGGTTTTAAATTCTAGTTACATTCAAAGCTTTTCAAGTATTCTCATATTTTTTATTCTGGACCAAAATGGGGAATATTTTTATTTATAGATGACAAAACTGAACCCTAGGGTAGGGAGATGGTTAAGCAGTTATGAGCCCACGCTGTTCTTCCAAAGGAACCGAGTTTGGTTTCCAGCACCCAGTCAGGGGCCTCAGAACCACCTAGAACTCCATATCCAGGGGCTATGATGCCCACTTCTGCTCTCCAGTGACACTCTATACACACCTCAGACACACATACATGCAAACTATTAAAAATAAAAATCTTTAAAAAATAATATTTAGCCATTGCCATAAGTTCAGTGAACCTAGAGAGCTGAACTTTTCAAGGAATGTTTTTATAAGATAGTATTGTGTTGATATAGATGAGTGACTTTTTAAAAATCTACGCTATTCTCTTTTCATACACAGGAAAAATTAGACGTCGGGGTGAGGAAAGAAGTCGATGGGATGGGAACCTCAGAAATCAAGTATGGAGACTCCATTTGCTATATACAACATGTGGACACAGGCCTGTGGCTAACCTACCAGGCTGTGGATGTGAAATCCGCACGAATGGGATCCATACAGCGTAAGGTAAGGTCACACACAGACACGACTTGTCGCAGCCATGTTCATAAATGAAAAAATACAAACATAAGAAGTGGAGACGAGCCACCTGCATGGGCTCGCCATTACACTCTGAAGGTCAGGTCCTACTGTTTGTTAATTTTCAGCTAGAAGATTATGAAATCATGACTTTGTTTGCCAGTGCATGTAAACCTGGTGCCCAATTTTTCAGATCCTGTTTGTATATCCGAGAATGTAATAGTGACTACTATTAATGAATTATGAGATTTTTGGTCTCTTGAATCCTGTGTAACAATCCCACCATAATAGGCTTTGATTTTGTTTTTGGTTTTTTGGGGTGAACCCTTGCAGAATTTTTCTCATTGATGTGTATAGGATTATGGTTTTGAGATTTATGTATTCAAATATTCGGAGAATAATTTCACTCTCTTCTAGCTTCTACCCTACTCTATCTCATTTCCTTCGTTCTTCATTCTTGCTACTACCTCTTCTTGTTCACAAGATGGCCATCATACTTCTTGGTGGTGGTACCCTTCCAGGCCTACCTCCATTCTCCCAAACCTCTCATTGGCTGCTCCTTCTGCTTCTCCTCCTTCTCCTTCTTTTCTTCTCCTCCTTCCCCTTCCCTCTTCCCTCCCTCCCTCCTTCTCTTCCCCCCCCCCTTTCTCCAGAGTCTCACTATATACTCTGGCAGTTGTTGTACTGTGTAGTCTGGGCTGGTCTCGAACTCACAAAGATCTATCTGCCTCTGCCTCCCAAGTGCTGGGATCAAAGGCATGTACTACCACTCCCGGCTTCTTTCCCCAGTTTCTAGCCAGTTTCACTGAGCCAGTGTGTTACTTAGGCACACTCTTGCCATCCCTCGGAAAGATCACGGCTTTTCACACCTGAGCTTTTGGATAGATTGTTTCTTTAGCGGATGACTCCTGTTTTGTCAGTCCAAGGCTTATCCATCCTTCACAGTTTAAACTTAAATGATCACATTAGAAGTTCTTGCCTTCCCAGCTTGTACACTGCATGTTCTCTGTGCTCTGAAAGCATTTATAGAGAGCTTACTCAATGCTATGTACACTCCATGTGCAGTTTGATTGACTCGGTATTGTGACCTTGTGCTTTGAATGAGAAATGTCCTGCAGGTTAATCCTCTCTGGAAATGCCCTTCTAGATACCCTCCAAGGCATGCCTCATTAAGCCCTTGGGTGCTTCTTAATCCATGCACACTGATAACCACAGGTGAGGAATTGCTGGTACTATATTTAGAGAGCCAGAGAAGGGAAGCCTGAAGCATGCTGTGTGGAAAGCATGACTCATAGCTGACCTTTCTGGCTGTCTGCCTTACTCCATCTTTGGTGCACCTACTGTGGTTGTATTGTCTGGAATCATAGTAGGTGTTCACAGCTTTTTTCTGTCCTGGTCATGTTCCTCCAAAGTAAACTTCTGTATTTCTTTCAGTTGTTTTGAGATTTAAGTTTCTTTATATCTATTTGTTATTAATGAATTTTATTATTATATTATCCTTTTAAAAAATTTCATCTAGCTTTTATAAACTTTCATACTGTTTTTATTTCATTCATTTTATAGGTTTCCTTACTGTGAATTTTCGCTCCTATTTTATAGATGTCATACGTTTCTGCATCCTTAAAACAATTGAGATTATTATTTCCAAGTCTCATTTTGTTACTTTTTGGCAGTTTTTTAAAAACCTAGTAGTGATTTTTGAATTTTATCAGTTAAAGCTGATTAAAAAACCCATATTTTGACTTTCTTTAATTTGTTCATGTAATTAAGGTACCAGACGTCTAATTTCTAAAGAACTCTTACATCCATAGCATTAAACCCTACTTGACCATAATCCATTATTCCAGTAAAATCCTACTAGATTTAATTAGCTCATTTTATTCAGTACTATTACATATATTCATGAGGAAAATTAAATTCTCTTTATGAGTAGTTAAGTTTTCATTTCACGTAATTTGCATGTTTATTAATTTCCACGTGTGCTGAAGCACTCTGCATTGGTCTCTCTTCAACCATGTGAAAGAGGAATGACCTCTCCCAGACCACAGACTTACAAAGACAGATGACAAGACATGGGTTGCCAACCCATGATCTGGGATGGCTGCTCTTTGAAACTGTCTGAGCATTCACATACGCAACCACCCAGTCCTAAGGTCTTCTAACTAGTGAGCCTTAAATTATCCTTCTGGTGTTTTCTGAAATTAATTGATCACTTTCAATTAATTATTAATTAAGCCAATTAATTAATTATTAAATAAATTATTAATTAATCAAATTAATTATTAGCTAATAGTTTTATGCTTAGTTGGATGGAACTCCTTTAGAATATTGGGGCTCACTATTGTTTTTGAGATAGAGTCTTGTTTTGTTTCCCCAGGCTAGCTTTGAACTTCTGGATTCCAGCAGTCCTCCTGCCTCAACTGCTGGGACTATAAGGATGTGTCACCATGGCTACCTCTGTTGATTACTCCTCTGGGTTAGGCAGGCCTTTTGCTGTTTGTTTTGCCATTGAGATTCACACAATACTGTATTATCATAATCACAGTCTTGTATTCTGTGGTTTTCTTTCTATTTTATTTTCAGCCAAGTTTTGTGAGAGGTCTGTTTAACTGTCTTCTCAGAGAATTGAGTTTTAGATTTGCTCACTCTTTCCGGTGTCTTATTTCTATTTCACTAAGTTCATCTTGCATCCTCATCAACTCCACTTTTCTCCTCTGGGAGGTGTGCTGCTTAGAGGCTTTATACATTATCCTAGGGTTTCTTTGTTTTTTTTGTTTTTTTGTTTTTTTTTTCTCTTCCTGTTAATAAAGGCAAGCAGGAGAAGCATCTTGGTTTGAGCACAGATCTGTGTCTCATTGATTTTTTGCTTCAGGGGTTCCTCTTAACTCAAGATATTTAATAATTTTAGTTCCAGGTATAAATTATTGGTTCATACAATTGATTCATGGTACTGAGTTACCTCACTGTGTTGAACAAAGGAAGCCATGGGGCATGGTTCCTCACAGATATTCTGCAGCCAACTGACTGGAGCCATCAAAAGTCTTGAGGGTAGTGAAAGCAGTGACAGACAGAACAGAAAGGAAGCCCTAGGCAGATTTGAAACCATTCTAGTATTTGCTTTTGTGATATACATGTTGGTGCACGTGTGTGTGTGTGTGTGTGTGTGTGTGTGATCACTCTGGAAAATCCATTGATCTGTACACTGAGGATATGTGCACTTACCTCTCAGAGCTGTGACTTCATGGAACATTCAAAATATAAAAATTAACCAAGGACATGAGTGTGTGCATATGTGCATGTGTGAATGTATGTATGTGTGTGTTTATGTGTGTATATGTATGAGTGTATGCATTTATGTGTGTGCTTATGCAGTGTGTATGTGTGTGAGTGGATGTATTTATGTGTGTATTTAAGTGGCGTATATATGTGTGTGTGTGCATGTGAGTGTATGTGAGTGCGTATGTGTGTGTTTGTGTGTATATGTGAGCGTATGTGTTTATATGTGTGCATGTGTTTATGTGTTTATGTGGTGTGTGTATGTCAGTGGTTAGTACTTAGTGTTCAGTCACAGTGCAGCTGGTGATATTACATTGCAATAGAATGCAATGTGTAGCGCTGGCTTCTCTGTTGGTTTCTAGTTTGTCAGGCTGTGGATAAATCATTGAATGTAGATATGGGGCAATGACTTACTATTATTTCATTCAACTCAATGTATTTATTGAACCATCTTTAAGACAATAACGTGATCAGTGTATTACACGGCTGCTTCGTACAGGCTGTTTTGCCTGTTATTTACTCTAAGCACAATGGTATCTTTTGCCTTGTTTTGATTCAATTTCTCATTATGGCTCAACTGTTAAAAACTATTTACTTTTCCTTTCACACATGAATGTATTTTATTGTGCTCATGTTTACCCTTCACTCCTCCAATTCTAATTCCTTCCAGGACCCTTCCTCCTGGCTCAACTTTTTGAGTTTTGCTTTGTTTGTCAAGAAAGGAGTGTCTGGACCAAACCTAGGTCTTTCCAAAGCTAGACAACCACTCCACTACTGAGCTATCTCCCTACCTCTCACTAACATTCTAGTATGAAACTGACTCTCACTAAGTTGCCTAGGTTAGGCTCAAGCCATTTCTGCAATGCTCCTGTCTCTACCCTCTGAATGGCTGCGGTTACAGGGGCATGCCTCCACACAGGACAAGAGCATATCTTCTTCAGTCTGCCTTGCTGGAAAAATGACACTGTTGCCATGTTCACGCAGGCTATTATGCACCACGAAGGCCACATGGATGACGGCTTGAACTTATCCAGATCTCAGCACGAGGAGTCACGCACTGCCCGCGTCATCCGGAGCACAGTGTTTCTCTTTAATAGGTTCATAAGGTAATGTGTATAGTGATAGTTGCTTGATATTTTTTTGTTTTTTGGCTTTCTTCATGTATTTATAAACAGATCATTCTAAAATTCTATCTATCTATCTATCTATCTATCTATCTATCTATCTATCTATCTATCTATCTGCTTTGCTAGGCTCATAGGATAGAATTAAACCTGCAGCTTAGAGAATGTGAATTTGTGATAAACAGCTATGGGTCATGATGATTTTATAATTTTTTTGCTGGAATAATTTTTTTTAATTTTATTATAGTGAGGATAATGACTATATACTTAATGAATTCTGAGCAACATTAAAAATAATGTGGTTCTTAACCCCTGAGCCATCTCTCCAGTCCCCCAAAATACTGTGATTCTTAAAATGAGCAATTTTTTTTCTACTTAATAATTGAAACAGTTGCTTACCCATGAAACTAATCAACCTGTTTTCTGACAACATAGCCTGGATGGAAGAAAGCCTCTCTGTTTCTTTAAGTTTGCAGACATGATAGAAGAAATTTTTTCTATAAATAGACAAATTTATATGCCTATATGTATATGGCTAAATGTAATAAAATCTTTAAAAATGTGCATATTATTATTTAACATTTTTTAAGAATTGCAAATTTTGAGAATAGATATATCTCATGATTATTTTTTTAATTACACTATTATCTATTAGCATTCTTACTAGATTATTAATGACCCTTTACTTCTGAGAATGGGGAAACCCCAATGGAAAAAGGGAGGAAGATAGGGAGGTGTTGTGAGGGGGTACTGGGAAGAAAAGGGAATGGATATTGGTATGTAAAGTAAATAAATAAATTAATTAATGAAAAAACCTAACCCTTCACATTCGAGACATTAATTTCCTGTGTAGTTGTATCTTTTCCAATGTATTAGTTTGGAGAAAATAATTCTAAATTATTTTTCATAGTGACTACTTATAATCAATCTTTCCTTTTTGTTTCCAACATTCAAAAGTCCTTCCCAATCCAAGATTATATTAAAGTTAATTTCACTATTTTCTGTTTCATTGAGTGTGCCTTTGTACATGTGTATAGGTGCGAATGTATATAGGTGTATCTAAAAACGCACCCAGATTTCACCCTTATGTATGTCTAATACTTACTCCATTTGTCTGCTTCATTTCAAACTTGAATTTCAACAGATTGCATAAGTCTTAGAGATGACGTGGGAACCAGCTTCACATTGCATTTATTATTTGGATTTCTGTTTGGCATTACTTGTATTGTTATGCCATTCTACATAATACCAATTGCTTGTATTAATCTGAAAACCACTTGGAGGGGATAAAACTAAGGACTAGTGTGATTTAGTTGGTACCACAACTCAAGAAGCTTGGGTTCTGAAACCCTGACTGGGGCATCAGAAAGGATAGACACATAGACAGACAGACAGACAGACAGACACACACACACACACAGACACACATCACACAGAGTAAATGTGAGATCTGCCATTGAAAACTAGAACCACAGCTTTTTTATTAGGTGTAGCACAGGGGGAGGGTTAGCTGGGCTTTGTAGGAGGTCTCTGCGGGCCAGTAGTTTCAGGCTGTGAGCACCCAGGAGAAAGCTGCAATTACTAGTCTCTGCATACCCTGATCAATCCTCCATAATAGCCCCCACTCAGATTTCCTCTGAGGAGAGCTCTGCCTTCCCTCTGAGCCTCGCCTGCGGAAGGCTTTGCCATTCCCACGGGGCTGAAGACTTGGAGTCCTGGACATGGCTGTGCTCATATCAACAATTTATACACACTCAGGACTTCAACAACCCAGGGCTCCCTTTATTACCTGTAAGGTGGCACAGGTGCCAGGAGATTTCAGAGAAATACCCAAGAGTAATTGTAGTTTTATTCTTTCTTCTGTGTGAGAAGCTGAATTCAGCTATTCCAATTTCACTACCAGTCTTTATATGAATGACCATACATTTAAAATAAAAATTTGAATGTTATGAAATACAAAGCTAATTTTCATTAATAATTTAAAAATATTAATTTAAATATTTCTAACAATTTCATATTTTGTGTATATATATATGTATATGTATTTTTATCCTTTTTGTTGTTTGTTGTTTTTTTAAATTCTTTGTTGTTTATTTAGTCTTTCTATGACACATTGAGCAAGAGTGCAGGTTTATTTATAGGAGCATAGAAAACTTACCAGTGCTGCAGCAATGCATAAAATAATTCTTTCCACCAGCAATCATTAACTGCCAGTAGCTCCTCATAGAGGGGTCAGACCTCTTTGAGACCCTCCTCTGTCCGTGTTTGAATCTCCACAGGCTTCATCTTATGTAAATAATCTCACTGCTGAGATCATGAGTGCCACTTCTGCAAAGATTAGTTTTAATTTAAAGCAGTTAGGTGCATATGCTGGGGTTTGTGGATGGGAGAGCATGTGTTCAGAGTCCAGGAGAGAGCACTGGACCCAGTGGCACTGGGGTTACAAGTAGTTGTGGCTGCCTGATGTAGATGCTATCACAGAACTTAGTAAACATTTTTAACTGCCCAGCCATCTCTCCAGCTCTCATAAAGACAATCAAAAAAAAATTATTAGGGTAGCAGCTCGTGCTGATGATAGTAAAACCTATAACAAAACAAAAATAAACCAACCTCAAACACGCAGATGACAGGGCTTGAAGCAGGAAGATGTATCCTTACATCTTAAGGTAACTAGCACTATGAAGTGCCATCAGTCAGCTTTATATTTGAACCATTTCTCCATTGGCCAAAAGAGGATGTGTTGTAAAAGTACATCTCTGGATGCTGCAGTCTGGGGTACCCTATGATACTGAGATATTGTGTTACACACTTCTATTGTGAATATGGCCATTAAGGCTGGTAGAAAGGATGCCTTACACATCCTGTTGATTGTGCCTTCTTTAGACAGGGTATCAAAGTCAAAGCACTTGCCAGTCGAAATACACTGAACTGAAACTGAGGATCACTAACCTAGAGAAGTGTTTGCTATGATTCAGGGGCCTGGATGCTCTCAGCAAGAAAGTAAAGCTGCCCACCATTGACTTGCCCATCGAGTCTGTGAGCCTGAGTTTGCAGGATCTCATCGGCTACTTCCACCCCCCAGACGAGCACTTGGAACATGAAGACAAGCAGAACAGGCTGCGAGCCCTGAAGAACAGGCAGAATCTCTTCCAGGAAGAGGTGAGATCACACCCGTTCCTTTTCAGTCACTCCCTCGGGAAAATGTCTTTGTACTGAAGAAAATCATCTGTCCATTCGGCATCTTGAGCATCCCAATGGAGAGTAACAGGGGTGTTACTGAGCAGAGGAACAGGCTTGGGAGAAACATGGTCATTATTTTTACTTGTATGTCATTCCTCTGGTGAGGGACTTTACCATCAGCTCTCACTGGGCCGTTTTTATCACTGCAGTAAGAGCATTACTGGGTGGACTCCAGTAGAGGTAGTGCTGTATTACTTAATGGTATCTGTTTTGTGTTGTCTTAGACTTGACTTTAATGGTTTTCAGTTTGCAGCATATTTTTTGAAGTGCCTCTTAGATACTTTTGAAGCTATAGGTTTAAAAACAGAGCCCCAATAGCTAAGCAAGGGAATGCAGTTTGATCCAACTGTTTTTTTTTTTTTTTTTTAAATATCCAACTGTCTTATATTGACTTCATAAATATAGAACTGGCTTTATAAATACAGAACACATGCACAGACCCTCAGACACACAGACATACACACACACACACACACACACACACACACACACACACCATATTAGGGCAAGAGGGCTCTGGGCTTGGAATAGAAGCAACAAGGGAAATGACTCTTAAAGAAGGTAAGCTTTAGGTTGCTACATGAACAGAGTACCCCTCCCTTTCCTTTTTGCATATTACTTTTTTTGTGGTGCTGGAGACAAGCCTAGGCGCTTCTGTGTGCTGCACAAGTAAGTGATATTTCACAGAGCTGTCTCCAGTCTCTTGTGTGCCTTTGTGTGTATGGTTTATTTTACCAAATTTCCCACTGCTTTGGAAAACTCATATACCACACTGGACACCAGAGTCAAACAACCACTTTGGCAGCCTAATGTCCTGAGGTGACATCAATATTAGCATGACAAGCTTGAAGCCATTAAATGAGGGGTGTTGGGGACAATAGAGCCAGTTAGAGGCTGAGCAGGATTTCCAGTGTTCCCAACATAGGAGTGATTTTTTTTTTAAAAAGAAAGAATTAACTTGGGGTGGAGGTAGGCTCAGAGGTTAAAAGCATGTGCTGCTCTCACCTAGAAGCTGAATTTGGTTTCCTGCATCCACATCAGGAGGCTTACTGCCTGTTAAGTCTAGCTCTAAGGGATAAGGTGCTCCCTTGTGGCCTCTGAAAGAACTACACTCACATGCACATCACATACCCCCAGACATGTATATGGATATAATTAAAAGCAATTCTTCCTTCCTCTCTCTCTCTCTCTCTCTCTCTCTCTCTCTCTCTCTCTCTCTTTCTCTCTTATTCTCTTTCTCTTTATCTCTCTCATTTTCTCTCTCTTTCTCTTTTATTCTTTCTTACAAGAAAGAAGTATCTTTATAAGTGTCTAAAGAAAATATGTAGAGTATGTCATTGAATTTTAATAATCCCCAAATCTATGTTGTACATTTAAAGTTGTTCCTTTTTCTGGTGCTTTTAAAACTGACACTAAATTTGCAGCTATTTCTATTTGTAAAAAATAAAATGATCTGTGATCATAAAGGCACAAAAATCATGGGAATGTCAGCACAAGCCAATGGTAAGAACAAGAGGAATTTACTATCTTCATGTATGCTAGAACATTGGACTGATTGCTGTACAGTAGTTATATTATATCTGGGGCGGGGGATTCAACCTAAATATTAGATTATGACAATTTACAATATGTTTGAATACTTTCAGTCTAATGTGTATATGGAATTTTTTCCTTTATCATTTTGTTACATAAGACTATCCAGAATGGACATAGAAGTGTTCTAAGGCCCATGGCTGCTGCTAAAATTCTGTCCCGTGGGTGAATTTGACGACTCTATATTTGATAGATTTGGCTCTCACAACCCTGCCTCCTTTTGAGAGCCTCAACCCAGCAATAACAATGAAGGCACCATTTCAGATGTAGGCTGCCTCCTGCAGAACCTCACAAGTCAATTTATTCCTTGCTTTAAAGTTTCTTTTCAGTGGTTTTCTTTCACTTAACCTAATGTGTCTTTAATTTAATAGTTACAATACTGCTTATTAAAAACAAGGATGAATCACTAGTAGTAGAACACCACTCTGACCTGTTTGTGCCAGCCACTGTGAAACCTTGTCAGTGTGAAGAATGTACTTTTACAACTGTCATCTGTTTGAGAATAGAAACCAAGACTAAAAACCCAAGTTATCTGAAGAATACTTAATTTCTTGGGCAGATGTGTTTCTTCTTATCCTTTGATTAAATGATCTTAGTTTTCTTTACAATGAACTGATGATGTTAAAGTAGATTTCTCAAAAAAAAAAATCAAGCCTTTCCTCTTTTCTTCCCCTTTTGGCCTGAGCATAATTAATTTCTTTCCTTTGAGACAGACTCTTACTCTTAACCCAGACTGTCTTGAACTTGTAGTTATCCTCCTGCCTCTGCCTCCTGAGTGCCAGAATTGTGCAGAGTGAGCTCCCATGCCTGACTCAGAATTAGTTTCAGATGGTGATTTTTTTTCACCCTCCCCCTTCCCTTCCAGGGAATGATCAACCTGGTTCTGGAGTGCATCGACCGCCTCATGTCTACAGCAGCGCAGCCCACTTTGCAGATGTCGCAGGACGAGAGGCAGGGAGTCTTGGAAATCCATCCTGAATTCCCTGTATGAGTTGCTGGGTAAGACCCATGGCTGAGTTTTTATGGCAAATTTGAAAAGATCATGTAAGAGTTACAGCAATTTTACAGCATGCTTTTCAGTCAGGACTTTTAATTTTTAATGAAGTTAACCTAAAGCCATTGATGCTTTGTGCATAATCCCTTCTCTGAGTGAGAAAGGTCACCTACCACAGAAGTATCTGTGTCTTGGTTAGGGAAGGCAGCTTTTGCAGGGCTCCTATAATAACCATATTACTTATTTCCTTCTTGGTTGTCAGGTTAGTATTACAGAGTCCATTTTCTTTCAGCTCTGACTTGCCAGGGGTTCTCATAGTGCCCTTCTGTAGTATTTATATGATCTAATTTGCCCACTTTTAGGTATAGTTTCTTTTGAGCAACACTTGAGGTGGTTTATAACACATTCCCATTAGCACTGTGCAAACACAGGTCTTCTGTTGGGGTACCTATGTGAAATTGTCTCTCTCTCCTTCTTCACCTATTTAAGGCAGTCATTGATTGGCTTTAATAAAAATCTGATGGCCAATTAGCTGGACAAGAAGTGGAAGGAGGGACTTCTGAGAGAAAAGAAGGAGCCCTGGGAAGAAGAAGGAGGGAAGCTTTTACCGGGAAACATCAGAGGAGACTGACATGATCACAGACCTGGAAATTGACATCCAAAGTGGGGCTTGAACCCACAACCCTGAGAATAAGAGTCTCATGCTCTAACAGCTGAACTTTACAACAGTCTTACTTAGTTTTGACCTGAGCTATTTCAGTAGTCTCTTTGAGTCTCTTGCTGAGAACTTTGGTCAGTCTAGTTTTACCCTATTGCAAGCTGGTTTTCAAGACAGTTAGCATCTTACCTATATGATATCTATCACTCATCACAGTTTCTATTGAGTGATAACTGGGGTTGGTTTCAAAGGCAGAACTATAAGCTTTCTGGGATTTTGTGTCTCTGGTTTAATGCCTGGCATAGAGTAGATACCCAATATCTATTAATACATTGATATTAATTAATGACTAAATTATGATAGAAGAGGAAAGAATTTCTGAATAAAGAACTTTTAATGTGAAGAAGAATGGGTAGTCAAAATATTTGGAAATCTCTTAAAATATAATTAAACTTCATTAAAATTTATAGAGTCATAAGACAATCTATTCATAATTGTCCCTGCTAGAATTTTTAATGTTTTCTTTGGGTGAGCACATTGACATGTCATTAAAATTAAGCACTTGCAATTTGGTGCTTTCCTGGGATGCTTTCACATTCCTCTGTACAAGACCAAAGGTGTTGAGGCTACTGTCAGGACAAAGATATTGTGGCACCAAAACTCTAGAGAGTATAATTCCTTGGAAATATGGAATTAATGGCAGTACCATTAATTTCTTTTAAAAAGGGGGAGAGGGAGATACAGAAGAAAAAAACCCTCAGTTTGATGTGTTTTTGACTTAGTTTGATGTCTTTTTAACAAAGTGTAACATATTTACATGATGTAACATGGATTGACTTAGACAAACTTGACATCTGACCAGAGGTGTGTCATAAAGTGTATTACAAGTTGCACATACATCCAGACAGTATGACATTATATTTCTCTTTGTCTTATCTGTCCCTTCAGCAGGTCACATGGTCACCTTCCCATGAGTAACAAACATTGGGAGTGATAGTGATTTGGGGGAACTCATCTTTCAAGTTTCTTACAGCCAAGCACCCACTTTAGCCTATCCTACAAATCTCTCAAGGTGTACACTCTATAATGACACAGAATTTGGGGATTTTAATTTGATTATTTTAGAGTTGATTGAAACAACTTTAGTATACTCTACTAAATGCTGAGACCTGTACAATAAGCTCCTGGTTGTAATGAGTTTTGTGGCTACTTTGATTGGAACAGTGTGAGAGATGTGATTTTAAAATGGTACCTGTTCTAGTAGAGAAAGGTGACAGAGGTGGTAAGGGCAGAGTGATGTATCCAGGCCTTAAACCTCACAGAAATGTCAGTCTAACATAGAATTTAACACTGTCTTTATTATACCCAGAGAATCATTCCCCCCAGCCCCCCGCCTGCTCTCCTCTTTCTCTCTTCACCATCTTATCTTTCTGCCATCTGTATGATCAGTTTCCCACAATCCTTTTAGGACCTGAGCTGGCTTTTGTCAGTTCCTCGTCTTACAGACTTTGTAGTGTAATTCCCAAGTATTGTTGGGGAGGTAAAGGAAATCTTGTCTTGAGAAAAAGAGCACACTGCTTCTTCTAGCTCTCTGAAACCCACACCTGCCATCTCAAAGTCCCAAACCAGACACTCTGGAAAAGGGGTGGATGGGTGGGATTTTACCAGCACTGGTCAATGCTTGAAGCCTAGGTTGAGCCCCTGCCCTTCATGGATCTCAGCTAGAGAGTGGAGGTTACATGGAAGCTCGCCTGTTCATCATAGATGCAGAGTACTTTTATTTTCTGCCTCATACCATACACTGGACAGAGTCACATTCAACCAACGTTAATGTAACTTATTTAATAAACACATTGTAGAGATTCCATTGATATTTGGTAGAAGGGTAGATACAGCTATTAATTCACTTTATTAAAACAAAACAAAACAAAACATGGCTCTCTTACTTCTTTTCCATTAGGCCCTTTCATTGAGAAAGCGTAGTCTCATATGTAGCTAGGAGCTCCTGAAAAAATTCTCTCCCTGTTCCCAGACCCCAACCTCTGCCTCCGATGTGACTTTGGACACAGATAAAGAAACTCAGTGTCCTGACTGGGAGATGGAGGAAATACAGGCTCCTGCTTCTAGTGTTTCTCTACCAATTCCATGAGTTACTAGGCCAGGCAGATAACTACTGTTGTTTTGAGTGTTGTCTGTGAACTGGTGATAATTGTCCGGCACCCTTCCTGGCCAGCAGGAAATTAGACGCAAGACAACAAGGTTCCTTCTCAAGGCAATTTACTCAGGATTGTAGCTTTCTGGTGGTGGCGGCCCCACCTACTCCGGGGACCAGGCTTATATCTAAGCAAAGGCCAATGAGCATATGCCATGTATCATCTCTCCATACGTCCACGTATGACCATTCCCTGCCCCTGCACAGCTGTATAGCCAAATGAGGACTTGTTTACCACAAGGAGCACTCTCAGCCAGCACCATCTTCAGGTGCAGCGCATAGCGGCTCTCTACAGATAATGATTTCACCATCAGGTTCTTGGACAGCTGGGATTTGGTTTCAGTGTCACGTGCTTAGCATAGGATGGTACTTCTTTTCTTGCCTCCTCTTCAATCCCCAGCACCTCTTTCCTTTTGGAAACTTTCTGTATTCATCCTTCCCCCATGTGAAGACAACATTACTTTTGTTTTCATCTTTTCCTGTAGCTCAAGCATGCCTTAGAAAGAAACCCCATGTACATCTTCTGGACATGACAAGTAGAGGATTATATAGTCAGATTATTCTTAGAAGGTAATGGGGTTTGGTTCTCACATCAAGAAAGGGAAGAAACAGAGGTTCTTTACCCTTCTTGTTGCACAGATTTTCAATTCTCTTATTCTGCTTAATCTCCAAGAGTAGTGACTCTACTTCCCACATCTGTACCTGATGCAACCCATGCCTAGCTGCTTCTCAGAAAATACAGTCAGGCCTCCATATTCACAGGTGTGGCACCCATACTTTTAAGTGGCTGTGAACTGAAAATAAAGGAGAACACAGTATCTGAACTAAGTATGGCTGGATTTCTTTTCTTGTCATCATTCTCTGAACAATACAGGGTAACAACTATTAACTTCATTTGATGGAAGTAAGCCAGAGGTGATGTAATGTATACGGGAGGATGCGCACAGGTTGTGTACAAAATGACATCATGTTCTGTGAGGATGTTGGATGTCTGAGAATGTTGGGATGTGTGGTACTGATTCACCAAGGATACCCAGGAGTGACTGAGCTTGAGACCTCCAGGATGTCGAGATACTGTAACATTTCTGGCTACTCTCTCTAACTCTGGTCCTCCTGTCTTTCCATCCT
Source organism: Mastomys natalensis (assembly GCA_021653895.1). Taxonomy (NCBI): domain Eukaryota; kingdom Metazoa; phylum Chordata; class Mammalia; order Rodentia; family Muridae; genus Mastomys; species Mastomys natalensis. Next base: position 3,706,866 of record JAJTUV010000068.1, on the reverse strand, counting down.
AGTCTCAGACCTTAGGGAGTCTACCCTCATGTCCTCATAGATCATGGTGACTCTACCATCGGTCTCTATGTTTCCTAGGACATGGCATCCCATGTCTAACCTTTCTCTTCCTTTCTAACTCTTAACCTTTCTAACTTTCTGTAGCTGCTCGACATTGCCTTTTTCCAGTACTTTCCAATCAAGATTTATACTTCCAGAAAGTCTATTACTAATTAATATTTTCAAAGTTTGAATATTCTTAAATGTCTATACATGCTTCCTTAATTATTTATAGCTCATTTGATTCAGAAAGGATTTGATGGCGCTATTATTTAATATTGACATAATTAGAATTCCCTAAAATTTACATCCTGCCAGTATAAGAGCTGAAAGGTAGTAAGAACAGAGAATCATTGAATAGTTTCTGGCTCATGAATAGATTTTACTTGTAAATTTAATTTTTAGAATGAATACATGGCTCATTGGTCAAGCCCATATACTTCTCTTGCAGAAGACCATAGTTGGGTTCCCAGTGCCCATACTAGGCAGATCACAGTTGCCTGTAACCCAGCTCCAGGTGTCTAACACACCTTCTTCTGGGATCTATATGTATGTACTGTACTCGTGTGAATGCCCCCCTTGCACACAAATAAATAAAACTAAAAAATAAACTGGATTTTCAAAGCAGCAAAAGTTAAGTATGAAAGTGTGTTTTTACCAGAATGTTCATGCTTCCTGACATTTGCCTTTTCTGCCCTTGTTCTTGAGTCTTTTGTTAAGCTACCACCACCATACGCATTTCTTTTAGATTGTTCTGACTATATATTTATTTAAATTCCTCACCTCAGGAAAGGTTCCTTTTCTCCTTTCCCTGCACCCTAAGCACCTCAGCTTCTTGCCTAGTCTCTGGATGAGGCATTCTTGTACAACAGAGACATCATGTTCCCCCAACATGGGCTTAGAGTCTGGTATGTCTCCATGCCAATAGCAGCTCTCATGCAGTGTGGGTTGTGAGTTGCTGTGACAAAATGTGTAAGGTAGATAGATGGCTTATGGGCAACCAATTACAGTTTCCCATGATTTTGGAGGCAGAAGTCCGAGTTCAAGGCATCAGCAAACTCTGTCTACAGAGGGATGTTGAGAGACAGTTTAATCAAGATGTATTGTGACTCTGTTCTACAGATGGGGTGAGCATCTCTCTAGGATCCGTAAGGACACTCATCCCTCTGATAAGTTCTCCATTCTCATGACTTCATTCCAATCCCATGACTCCATCTTCTTAATCTCATCCCTAAGGATTAACATGGTAAGATGTGAGTGTTTGACCTCAATATTCAGATCATTGCACAGATTTCATGAACTGGTTAACTATTCATTAAGTATCTGCTTTGGGAGATGCTCTGATGTAGGCATTAAAGGTCAGCAGTGGCCGAAGTACAGTGCCTGTCTAAGTTCTCAAGGAGCTTAGCATGATGTGGGGGAAGACAGACAGTGAAAGTCACAAAGCCAGTGAGGATGTGAGCAGCTGTTGACTGCACTGCCTTCATCATCTCATTACATCATCATTAAGTAATAGTAATATGTAACTAACCAAAGACCATGAGTAGGATCACATGAAACAGAGGTTCTCAACCCATGAGTTCCAACCCCTTTGGCAAACTTCTATCTCAAAAAAAAAAAAAAAGATTTAATCATTGTGCATAACAGTAGTGAAATTACAGTTATGAAGTAGCAATGAAAATAATTTGATGGTTAGTGGTTACCACAACATGAGGAACTGCATTAAAAGATCACAGCATTAGGAAGGTCGAGAACCACTGTCATAAAATAAAGGACTTGTATGGTAGATGATATCATTGCAAAATCCAAAAAGGTACAGAACTGGGAGAAATATGCCAAAGTTGCCATAAAGTCATATCCTAATTAGTTCCTTTAAAATATGGTGTTTTATATATACAAAAGAAATAATAGCTAGTCAGAAAAAAGACAGCAGATAGGAGTGACAGCTAACATAAAAGTAAACCAAATAATAAAAAAATTTTTTATCATGGCAATAAATGCAAGTTAAAATAATAAGTAAGAATCCTATGTGTCGACTAGATTGGCACAGAAAATAATCTTGATTGTATTTATCATTAGGGAAATGGTTGGATATTGTATTCTGGATTGGAGCACAAATGATAAAGTTTTAACAGCTTGGCCAACCCTGCTCTGACCACATATAAAACTTTAGATCCTTGTGATCCTTTGTTCTCAAGTACTCTGCTTTAAGAAACATATTCTATAGGTGTGTTTCTATAAATGTGAGAAGAACACCCACTGTAGAATTGCTTGTAAATAGCATAAAATTGAAAGCAATCTTTATATCAACAGGGGATTGGCTCCAGAGCTTGTGGTATACTTATGTAGTGTAGTTTTGTGGAATCACTGAAGATTGAGATAAATCTATCATTTGGAAAACTGTGTGAGGCAGACCAAATTGTTTCTCTCTTTGTGTTTGGGAACCTGTGGTATGACATTACCTGGGAAGGAACAAGAAGGCTTACTTATGCATAGATTATGAGTCCAACTGTAAGATTTGGAGATGCCTCAGGGGTAGAAGAGTTTAGTACTCTTGCAGTAGACTCAAGTTCGTTTTCCAGAACCCACGTTGCGTGGCTATAAACACACACACACACAACACACACAACACACACACACAAAATATCTTAATTTTAAAAAGATCCCAACTGCATAAAATTAGAGATATGTACAAGGAATTTCTTGGGGCCAGTAGACATTTGGTAAGAATATGTGGACAAGTGTTACATGCTGTCTCTTGGCTTTTGAATTTTGGCTCCTGTTTCTACTTCTGGGACACATTTATTCATAATCCGTTGTCATGCACACCTTTTATAATTGACAAAAGTGGTAGCAATGCAACTTAAATATGTGGTGGGAAAAGGAAAAAAAACTATATATTGGTTTCAGTTTAATTTTTAAAAACCCAAGACCACTTATATATCAGTGAAAATGAGAGTCTTTCCTCTTGTACATAAGGTAGTTTATATGGTTTAGAGGTATTTTAGGGGAAACAATTATGAGAAGTTTTAGGTTTACAATGTTCCTTTGGTTTATTTTCATTCTCAATGTTATTCTGGTGACCACTGATTTCATCAGGAAAACATTTCAGAAGTGAAAACATAGATCACATTTTGACTTTCAGAAACTTCAAAGCTAATATCCAGGAGTTTCCATTGACTTCAGACTTATCCCGTGTGAATTTATATTTCAGTTTAGAAGAGTTTCCGTTCTGCCACAGTCTTAGAGTTCTGTAATATATTTTTTTTTATGTCACAGACCTACGTAGCCCATTTTCAGGCCTCAAAAGATTTACTTTAAGTATCAACTTCAATTCATGATGGGCAGCATGCTTGTGTGGCCTGTGTAAGGGCCTGGGTCCTATGCCCAGTGTACACACACACACACACACACACACGCACACACACACACACACAGAGAAAAGAGAGAGAGAGAGAGAGAGAGAGAGAGAGAGAGAGAGAGAGAGAGAAAGAGAATAAAACAAGCACAGAATAAAAACCAACCCAACCCCAAGTAGGTGGACAGTGGCTCCTATCCTAGACTTATTCCTGCTGTTACTGCTCTTCTTTGGGGTCCTTGTCATACAGAGAGCAAACAGAGAGGGCAGAATGATAATCTGTAACAATTTGGTGGTTGACATCAGCTTTTCAAGGCTGGGTCTTAGGTAGAGATTGATGAAGGTGGATTTATGATGCCATTGGGAAGACATCAGGAAGGCACAAACATCCTGTATCTGGAGTTGGAGGAGCATCGCTGTGGCTCTCTTTCATACATCTTTTCTGACATCCACATAATTAATCTGTGGGATGCAGAAAGCCGGCATGGCTTTCTAAGGATGTCTGAGAAATGGCCCTTGGGCAAGCTATGAATACTCATTTGCTGAAGACTTGAAGCTTAAAACAAACAGAGCAGGCTGACACTCTTTCTTGTTTAGCAGAAGTGACCAGTTTCTGAATCCTTGAAGAGTTGGGAAGGTGAAGGCTTAGTTCCCAGTGCAGCATAGTAGATGAGCTTTTGGGATCTGTCTGGGCTACCGGGGCTCTGACCTACTCAGTGGATTTCAAATGGAATCATAATTTGTGACATATTATAAACAGATCTTTTAGGGAAGAGACCCAATAGAATGAGTGTATCTTGAAAGGTGATTATTAGATTGGTTCACACAATACAGGTTGAGATATCCAACAATGGTTGCCTCACATTGGAGATTCCAAAAACCCAATATCTGCTTAGTCCTCAAGGCTGGATATACTGGGAGTCCCAAGCTGGGGCTCAAGGGTCCCTAGAGAGCTGCTGGTCATCAGTGTATGTTGGAAGTTAGAAGATTCTTGGTTCTGATAGCAGGAAAGGGAAATTCCCCAGTTATCTGAGCCAGCACTGGAAAATGCTACCCATGTTTAGGGTGAGTCTTCTTAACTTCAGGTAACATGATCAAGAGAATCCTTCATAGGAGTCCCCAGCAGCTTGCCTTGTAGCTCATTTCAGATCCAGCTAAGCTGACAAGATTATCCACAACAAGGGCATCATTTAAGGTAGTAGAAACTATGAGGTGAGGCCCTTGTAGAAAGTGGGCCAATGGGACTGTGTCCTGGGTGGGGAGGGTATACTTTGTCTTTAGCCCCTCCTCCTTTCTCTCTGCCTCCTGGCTTCCATGGGGGAGAGCAGCTTTCCTGGGCCATGTCCCTTTGCTTCTATGCATTTATCTTTGTCAGACTACTGGAGTGAAACTGATACTACAAAATTAATCTCATCTCCTTTCAAACTGTTATCTCTGACATTATGGCAAGTGATGGATAGTGATTGTCTCAGGAGGATGCAACACCTAGAAACTTTAGTACCTCCAAACCATTTCTTAGTGTTGCTGGGAAGTCAATTGTCCTGGGTGCCAGGGCACTGGGTAAGGCTGCAAGCAATGAAAACCAAGAGCCTGGCCTTCCCAAGTGCTTGGCACAGTAGTCGCCCCTCTGCTTGTCTGCAGAGGTATTTCCTGTCCCATGCCCCACGGACCTGGAAAGGCAATACACTTTAAATCAAAGCATGCTGCTTTCCCTGTTTTTCTCTTGTCATAGTCTCATCTCCATGAAGTAGGAATTTATCACAGACTTTGTTTTATTTGTAACATTTAGATTTTGCCTTTCTGAATATGGTTGAACACATGTAGGGCTCTACTCTTACGTTTTTGCTTATTTATTACTTGTCTGTTTATATGTGTCTACATACATGCATTGAGTGCATGTTATAGCTTAAAAGTGGAAGTTAGAGGACAACTTGTAGAAGTTGGTCTCAGATCAAACTTAGGGGTCTGGCTTGGCCTCTATCTACCTGCTGAGCCATCACCCTGGCATGAGGCCACTAACTCTTGACACTTTCAGAAGGCTGGACAATTGAGCAAGAAGGCACCGAGCCTGGTGCATGCCCATAGGTTTTGGGAACTATTGGCTTGGCCCTATGTTTGTAACCCAAACATGACTTGGATGTCATCTTTCTATGCAGATTTTTCTCCAGAAGGCTGCACCTGATCTGTTGTGGATGGTGAGGGAGATTAAACTATCAGTACTTGGTTATATGGCCAAGTACTCTTTTCGTTCAGGAGATCAAGGCTGAAATCCTTGGGGACTATTTTCTCTTGCCAGCATATTGGGACTTTCCAGCAGAGCCTGTCTGTCTTACAGTTCCTGTGATGAGGTGGCAACTACCTTCATCTGGGTGGCTCTTCACTGTCTGCTCCTTGGCTGTGTGCACCTAGTGACACAAGCCCAGCCTCTTTTCCTTAAAGTCATCTTGCTGCTTTGGTGTCTCCACTGAGTAGACACAGTTCAGCCCCTCTGGGCCACTTCATCCTTGTGATTCAGAGAGAGAACCTGATGTTCTCAGGATAACACATCTTTGCTTCCGTGGGTACTTATTTCACTCCAGCATCTTTGGACAGGAATCACCTGGCTATAGTTGCCAAGGTCCCCATCCCCAGTGACAATGTCTGAATTTCTCCAAGAGTTTCTTAAATTCTTCAACTCCAGGTTTTAGTGGATCTCAAAGTGTCTTTGTAGTAACCTAGACATTTCTAAAACTTTCTGCTTCTCTTGGCCCCTGCTACCTATACTGTGGAGAGCCTGTTGGCTGTGTGTTTGCAGATTGTGAGTGTGAGAAGCTAGTGAGATGTCTTCTGACTCTGGGCCGCTTCCCAGCACCATCCCGGTGCAGCACTTTTACAGTGCAGCGTATGGATGTATCATGTCCTCGGTGCTGGCTGAATAGAGCAGAAGAGTGAGAGAGTTTCCTGGCCTGATGGTGAAGTGTCAATCCATTCATAATTCTCTAAGCCTGTCATTCTTTTGGGAAAGTCTCAGTCAAAGCTTAGAGGCATGCGAATATGAAGACAGGATGTCACAATACTGTCACAAAGCTCTTCAGTGCATGGTAGGCACATCTTCATAAGCAGCTGAAAATACAGTATGTTGAAAATGGGTCTGATACATCTAACTTCCCAGACATTATTGTTTAGCACAGCCTTTCTTAAAGTGCTCAGAGCCAGACTGATGATACCCCACAAATGGATACAACCATCAAGTATGAAGCCTATTTAAAAGGAAGGATTGCAATTATAATAATAAATAAATAAATAAATAAATAAATAAAATATCCAATAAAAATTTATTTGAAAAAGGAAGAATTGCTCATATAATTTATTAAAGACTTATGTCCCCAAAATATTGTTAATATAATATATTGTTGGGGATCAATCATTGACCCTCATGATGACTTGGTAGACTGGAACTAATTACCCAGCACCACAAGAGAACAATGAATGGTATATCCATAGCCCAAAAACAGAGTGCAAAATCGAAAGCACTCCTTCTATGAAATTCACGTTACTTTTTCTTTAAGTCAAAAAGATTTCAGTCAGTTTGGCTATTTTAAATTGGGACTCACGTGAGCTAAGAAATGATTAGCTGAATACTCGTATATGTTAGTTACTTCTCTGTTTCTGGGATAAAACGCCATGCATGACCAGGATAACTTACAGAAGAAAGGGTTTATTTGGGTCCATGGTTCGAGAGGGCCAATAAGCATCATCCCTGCAGAGAGGCGTGGCAGGAAGTTGCAGGTACGGGTGCTGGAGCAGGATGATGAGAACACACATCTTGAACTTCAGTCATGAAGCTGAGACACCCAAGTAAAATCAATGAGTCTTTAAGCTTTCAAAGCCCACCTTTGGTGACATACTTCCTCCAACAAGGCCACCTCTCCCAAAACCTTCTCTAATTCCACCACCAGCTGGAGCCTGAGCATTCACATACATGATCTGATAAGGGATATTTTTATTTTGTTATTACATGTATTTACTATTTGTGTATATCCATGTGGGCTCATGTGCCACAGTGCACATATGGAACTCAGAAGGCCACGCTGACCTCTCCTTTTGCTATGTGAGTTCCTGGGATTGACTCATCCAGCTCAACAAGAAATACCTCTACCCACTGAGCTATCTCTCCAGCACATAATAATGTTTAAAATTAATTTTCAATAGTGATGTTGAGTATGGTGATATCTGCTTATAAACCCAGCACCCAGAAGGCTAAGGAGGGATAATTATGGTGAATTAGAAGCTAGCAACAAGTGCCAATATCTTCAGGGTGACATAGCCTGACCTCCTACAGATACAGACACAGGCATAGGCACAGGCACAAGACACAAGACACAAAATACAAGACACAAGATACAAGTCACAAGATACAAGACACAGACACAAGATGACACAGACACAGAAAGCTAATAACACTCACTTTCACATTCTGAGTAGATAAAAGTTTAAAGAGTTTTAATTATTCAACATTGATAAAAATTAGTTCCGTGAATTTGCATTTGCTTCCTAAGAGCTTACTTGGACTGTTTTATTGTACATAAGATGAATTACAGTTATTTAAGCACTGGATATTCTTTTTATGTACACTAGCAACCAGTTACTCATTTGTGTAGCTGAGAAATCTCTACTTTTGTAAGCTTTCTGCATTGTGAAGAGGTTTAATAAGGCAGAATATTATATTTAAAAGAGCTTAAAATCCAGCACAGGAAGATGTACAAGACACATATTTTATTTACCTTGCATTCACAGGGCCACACACTGTAGGGGTGATATTTTGAAAATGGCACCTGGTCCAGCTTGTTCCCGGACAGCCACCATGTTCCCACTGCTCTGACTGTAGCTCTGGATAGCTAGATGGACAGGCCCTGGCACCCATGAGACACCAACGTGGTGGCTGGCTCTTCCAATCCACCATGCTGTCCACAATGCTCTACTGAGCCCAAACCATTCCCACTATGCCCACAGTACCCGGTAGAATAAAGACTCTTAATGCTTAAAGATATCCAATAGATTTATATATTTGGAAATGCTCAATAAACAAGATGCCCTTACAATTAGAATTGTTGCCCAATTATCTAACCTAGATATTATAACTACCTTGAACTGCTAGAGACATGCGTACACCTGAAGCCATTTTCTCTCTCTCCTCCACCTCCTTCTCTCTCCTCCCCTTCCTCACTCCACCTACCTTTCATACTTCCCAATGACTGAGCTTTATTGAAAATGTAGCAGGAAAATATCCCACTACAACACATGGCCCAATACTCTGATGTCAACAATTCTTAAATAATGGAGGGAAAATGGCATTTGTGGAAGGTGAAAGCCTTAGGGTCAGTGAGGCAGCAGTTAACGCATGCTGTTGGCATTGTGTTTTCCTAGCATTGGGAAAGAGTTTTGTCTTGTGTTCTATATTGTAGTGTTCTGCTCACATTAAACGTACAGTGCTGTAATTGGAGACGAGACTGGTCATCAGATGAAGACTAGCTTGATGAATATAGATGCCATCAAAATTTAACTTTATTGATTTTTTTCTTTTTTACATTTTATTTGTGTGCATTGTGTGTTGTGGGTGGGAGAGGCATAGACATGCCAAGGTACACATGTGGAGTTCAGAGGACTTGCAAGATGTCATTCCTTCCACCATATATGGGTCTTGAGGATCTAACATGTTGGCAAGCTGTCCTTAGACCCTGTCACTACATGTACTTCCTTTATCCTGTTCCTGAGGCTCCTAAGTCTCCCTTTAGGCAGAGGGAGAAAATCTGCCTGTCCTTTTGTGTATTTCTCTTTTTCTGTCAGAGCAGGAATCAGTTTTATTTGCTGACTTACTTTGGAAGGAGACGTGAAGGGCATCTGTGGCGTGCACAGGCTAACTATAGGCTTTCCATTCTCCTGTTCTTAAGTAGTAGGTTCCAGACCAGAGCCTCAGACCCTGGTCCTCCAGTCTACCTCCTAGTATGACCAGACTGTGAATAATGACTTTCCCTTACATACATATTCTCTACCTTTAAATATGCTATCCACAAACCTCATACACATACACACACACACACACACACACACACACACACACACACTGTTTCTGAACAGTCTGACAGGTGTAAGCAGAGAACTTTTGTGAGGGAAAAAAATACTAGTTTGCTGTCACAGAACTGAATCTGCTGAGTTTTAATGGAAAAAATGGAATTTTTTTCTTTTGCGTATACAATCTGGGTAGAAATAAAAGTCATTTCAGAATTTTATGTGAGATATCACAAGGCAAAGTTAAAATAGTTCCTCTAAACCAGTTTTTATATGATCAGGGATCCCTAAATGATGAGAGGTACATAGTGGCTTACGACTTTATTAGCAATCGGCCCTGCCATTTTCTCCCCCATGATTCATTTAGTTACAACCCCGCCACCAGCACACCTGTTAGAATCATAGCTGCTAACTGTATATGTCCTTTTATTTTGTCTCAGGAAATCTGATACGTTCTTAACTCCTTTGGAGTATAGGTGTGAAAATTGGGCTCTGGAGATATCAAATAGTTCAGTCTGATGGCTAATTAAATGCAATGTGCGTTAGAATCCAAGAGGGGAACCTTCCAGAGAGCTGGTTTCTGTCACTCTTCATTATCACCTCCTGGTGTGAATCCCTGCTTTCTGGAATTGTTTGCCTTCTAATGAGAAGTTTTCAGCCCCCTCCTGGAGAAGCCATGACATGAAAAACAAAAACACCGCAAAACTCAATTTCATGTGTATGGGTATGTTTGTAGTTGCATTTGCATATGGTTTAGATGAGACTCTCGGAGGTGCTTTCTTCTCTCCCGTATTTCATGCCTCATGTGACCTTACCTTGGACCTTGAACTTGAAAATCACATTAATGCGAGTTCTTCTTTTGCAGCGGCTCTAATTAGAGGAAATCGTAAAAACTGTGCTCAATTTTCTGGCTCCCTCGACTGGCTGATCAGCAGACTGGAGAGACTGGAAGCATCCTCTGGTATGTTCCTAGTTTTCTCCTTGATGCCTACAGTGTTTTTTTTTCCGTGTTTACTTTAAGACAAAACAAACTTGCAAGTTCAGTGTTACCGGTTTTCTTTTGAATTGGTTGATATATTTTTTTATTTATATGGTGTTACTGCTGTTCTGAGCTGGTCCTAAACAGTCTTGGTATAACAACAGAGATCCTGAAAGAAGAGAGTCCATTCTAGAGCCACAGCTGAGTGAGCATGGCCTGAGAGCACAGATTTAGGTCATCCCAAGTCTATGTCTCAATGTAGAAGTGGGTTCAATGTAAACATGGAGTGGATGAGTTAACCTCGGAGCAAGGAAAGCTCAGTCCTGGGCCACAGAGCTATTCAATGACACGTAGCCTTTGGGTTGGTGGAGACAAGATGTTGTGTTTTATAAAAAAAAAAAGAAAAAGAAAGAAAGAAAGAAAGAAAGAAAGAAAGAAAGAAAGAAAGAAAGAAAGAAAGAAAAGAAAACCAGGAAAGGGATGCCTCTGCGGGCCTGTGCTGTCTGGTTTTGTGTGTCAACTTGACACAAGCTAGAGTTATCACAGAGAAAGGAGCCTCCCTTGAGGAAATGCCTCCATGAGATCCAGCTGTAAGGCATTTTCTCAATTAGTAATCAAGGTAGAAGGACCCATTGTGGGTGGTGCCATCCCTGGGCTGGTAGTCTTGGGTTCTATAAGAAATCAAGCTGAGCAAGCCAGGGGAAGCAAGCCATACCTAACATCCCTCCATGGCCTCTGCATCAGTTCCTGCTTCCCGACCTGCTTGAGTTCCAGTCCTGACTTCCTTTGTGATGAACAGCAATGTGGAAGTGTAAGCTGAATAAACCCTTTCCTCTCCAACTTGTTTCTTGGTCATGATGTTTTGTGCAGAAATAGAAACACTGACTAAGACAGGCCCATGGTGAGGCATCTCTTTTCCCTGAGGGTATAGTATGGAATAAAATTTATTCAGGGCATGGGGAGGAGAGTTGAGGAGGGAGTAGAGACAGAAAGGGGGGGGGGTGTGGAGTAGAGGCTGGTCATGAACACATGGAGAGAGGAGGGGGAGGGAAATGGGGAGAGAAGGGACAGAGAGGGAAGAGAGTAAGAAAGTGGAAGAGAGGAGGAGCTAAATAACTCCTTTTATACTGAGTCAGGCATACCTGGCTGTTGCTAGGTAACTGTGGGGTGGAGCCTAGAAGGAATGCTAACACAAGGGATTTGTTAATATGTTATGAGAGACTTTATCTGTTAGGTACAGGGGTGTCAAGTCAGACTCAGAGACATGCAAGGAATGACTATTAAGGATGCTGAAGATAGCACAAGATAAATCATAATTAAGCTCTGGACCTGCACCATTCCAACCATTCCACCATCTCTGACATCCCAGGCAATTATTCAGCCTTACGGAAGGGCCAGTGGGAGGCACAGCAGTTTTACAGAGAACATTGGTTCACAGCTGAGATCTCCACAAAATCTTGTCTTTTTACAGTTACAGAATAAGGCTAGTGATACAGTTCTGAAGTCAACTAAAGAGCTAGAAGTCTTTGTCCTCCTCAAACTGATGATTCCTGATACACTCAATAAAAAAACAAAACAACAACAACAAAAAAAAAAAAAACTTTAGATTTTAGGATTCTTACTTTTTCCTTTGTATTCAAAAGACTTGTAGATGCAAGGATGTTTAGGTAAATGTGAGAACTTCGTTTCCCAAATGATACAGTGTATTTAAAGAGGTTTTATAAACAGTTGAAGATTCTCCATAAAATAAGACTTTTGTTTCAGGCAGGAGTCTGAAAATCTCTTAGTTTTGACCAGTGTCTCCCTATCCTCCCTGCCCCCAGACTCTGACAAAACTGTCCTTTCTGCTCCTGGGAAACCAACTGGGATCACTGTCTGTTCTTTAAACAGTGCACATTTAAACCACGTCTATGTACATCCATGCCTTGTAGGCCAGAGCTCATGGGAAAGACAGCAGCTTGGCATGAGCAAGTATGGTGGGTGAAGATGAGGTGTTTCTCATCTTCAGTAGTTCTCAACCTTCTTAAGGTTGTGACCCTTGAATACAGTTCCTCGTGCTGTGGTGACCCCTCAACCATAAAATTATTTCATCGCTACTCCATAACTGTAATTTTGTTACTGTAATGAATCTCATTGTAAATATCTGATGTGCAAGATATCTGATATTCAACCCCCAAAGGGGTCACAACTCACAAAGGAGTGAGAATGGCTGCTTTGGGTGATTTCAGCTCTGGCAGTGCTGTTTGTGGGGATGAGTCAGCTAAAGAAGGCAGCCTATTGGTCAGGGGCAGGGTGTGCTTCTGCTGTGTTGTCCTTTGAACACTGTGAACCTGCACTGCTTTGCAGTGATGGAAGAGTTCTTACTTGGGAAGCCTTCCAACTGCCCTCCAGTGCAGAACCAGTGCAAGAGTGCTTAGGGGTGAGATTCAGATGCCAGAGCTGTGAAACGAGGGTTCAGTTCCTGAATACAGGATGCTTCAAGTATCCGAAGTTACCTGAGGACACTGGATGCTTTAAGTACCCGAAGTTATCATAGTTAATGATTTTTTTAAGTTTTGAAACTCTTCATATTCTAGAGACATTACTTGTACCACTTTGCATTAGAGCATCTCAGCCTCTGGTGCCCTATGAAGTCTTCCTCCTTGATACATGGTTAGATGTGACATGTTGAGTCAAAAAGAGACAAGGTTCTTAGGTTAATTTTTGAGAATTACTATTGTTGAGTAGATGCCTTTACACTCATTTCTTTTCTCCACAAAATATTAAGTTGCAACTAGGATGGGAGAGAGGAAGAGAGAGAGAGAGAGAGAGAGAGAGAGAGAGAAGAGAAGAGAGAAGAGAAGAACGAGACATAGTTATAGTCTCTACTTCATTCGGAAGACTTCTTGTATTTTGTTGTGTTTTATCAACAAGATGATGTGTAGCAAGTGAAGGAATCCCTCAAAGGAAACTCCAAATGAAACAGAGCCTTTTTTAATGGGCTGGGGGTGGAGAGAGAGTAAAAGAAATATTCAATGCTACTATGTTTCCTGACATCTTTTTCTTCTTCAGAGTGCTTTTTTTTTTTAAAGCAGATGGAGAAGGAGGAAGGCAAATTACATTTCTAGAAAATGGTTCTTACAATGAAAGAGTTCTTCAGCTGTTTTAAAGTCAAAGATAAATGGTGCCCTGCCTCACGATGTGTAGCTGAGTGGTTCTATAATCATTTTCCATGGTTACTTGAAAACCATTGCTTACTTCAAACTGTAGTGCTAAGAATGATGGGATATTAAGGCTTGCTGGATTCTGGCTTTCAGGTGGAGATGTTTCCTGATTGGTTCAGTCATGGGTGTCACACCCAAGACTGTTCAATGGTTGATGGGCCATGGCTTCTAGAAAGTACTTCGTTACTCATTAAGACTTCAAGTTCTCAAATGGGCATATGTAGAGTTATTATACTTGCACAGTTTCTACTTCTACCTTAGTGGTATCTTTCCTGTTTAGTTTATGGTGATTCTTTCTCTTTTATGGAGAGTTTTAGAAAGAAAATAGGTTCATTTACTATATTGCAAAGGAAAGTTGGGTGAGCACAGTAGCAAATGTGCCATCTGCAGCCTACTTGATTCTTGAGGTAACAGATACCCGATTGCTTGGCCTGAAAACCTTTCTTGTTCTGTCTCAGTTTTTTCCTTAAGACCTATTAACGAAGTGCCTGAGACTCCTTATCTATTTAAACATTGATGAGAGGCTGAGACTCTGAGAACTATGCCCTACCCCCCAGATCTACTAGCGTGGCAGGAACCACTAGATGTGGGCACTGCACTCAGAAACTACAGCAGTTGTGGTTTCCTGCACAAGACTAGTACAAGATCAAGCCAGCCCAAATTCTGGCATAGAATGGAAATGTGCTGCCTGGGCCCCGCTGCTTATCAAAGGAGTTATTGACAGTTGACAGGAATGATTGTCCCTTTCCCAGCAGCTGCCTGCCTGCTCCCTTCCTTTCTTCTTTCCTTCCTTCCTTCCTTCCTTCCTTCCTTCCTTCCTTCCTTCCTTCCTTCCTTCCTTCCTTCCTTTGGATTTCCCATGTACCCATAGATGCCCCCACACATCTGTCCACGGTCAGACATGAAGTTAGGAGGGGTCTGTGTTGGAATGGATGTGGTGAGCTAGAGAGGAAATGGTTGTGGATATGACAATGTATGAAACTGTCAAGACTAAGAACTTGACCCAACAGGCAGTTGTAGGGACTGTATTTCACATACATCTCAGGGTTTGGAGAGCAGTAAGAACCAATGAATAGCTGAGGGTAAGTGGTTCCCTGGGCCATATCTTTGTCACCAACAAGACACTACAAGTCGAGAGTTGGATGGCTGACTTCATGTATTGGGTCACAGCTAGAATGCAGTGTTTTGCACACTTTACTCAATATCAACTAGAGGAAGGAAGGCCTTGTTCCCTTTTATCCATGGCATGCTGTCAGTATTCCATGTGAAAAGTTATTTAGTCCATTGTATAAAATTGCCTTTAGGCTGGCAGCATGACTCCACAGGTAGAGGTACTTATACTAGGCCTGATGACCTGACCCACACAGTGGGAGAGAACTCCCAAAGTTGTCTTCTGATGTTTGCAACACATGTTGCAGTTCACATGTTCACTCATCACACAGTAAACAAACAAACAACAAATTAATAAGTCTAATATACAATAGAATAAATCAAAGTACTTCAATACTATGTATGTACCGTATGTGAAGCATCATGGATTTTTATGTTCAGATTGGGACTCTGTCCCTAAAATATCTCTTTATGCGTATGCCAATCTAAAACAGCAATGAAGAAACCTCCTGAATCGAAAACACTTCTGGCCCTGATGTTGTGAGCAAGGAGAGCTCATCTTGAACATGCTGTCTTCCTGAATCCTTGCCACCCTACCAACAAATTTCCATTCAACAAGGAGAAGGCGAGGCAAAGCACTGACAGGCACTTGTTTTAGGTCAAGGGAAAGGAGAGAGGGATTGAGCCTGTGTCAACACTGTGAGCTCTGGAGTAATGTCATCTTCCTTCCACATTGTGCACAGACCCAAGAGCTCACAGAGACTAGCCCACTGGATGCACTCATTGATAAACTGATAGAAGAAAATCAATTAAAGCCAAACAGCAGAGGAACATTTGGTAGCGTTTGTGATTCAGGTTACCACTGAGCATTTGATTAGCCTTTGCTCTTTGAGACTGAGGCTCATGTGATCCAAGGAAGCCTTCAACTCACTGTGTAGTGGGGGATGACCTTGAACAGTCTCCAATTCCCTAGTGCTGGTATTGGATAACAGGTGTGAGCCGTCACAGCTCGTTTTAAGCAGTGCTGGGGAATCAAACCCTGGGCTTCACGCCTGCTAACCAGACACTCTACCACCTTATTGAGCCACCTCTTCAGCCTTTGTCATCTTTAAAAGATAAAACAATGTATCCAAATAAAAATTTGAATAATATAGAATTTCTGATATGGCCATTTGGTTGTTCGATCACGAACTGTCTAGAACTGGAGTTCCCTTTTCCTAACTGTCCTTTGGCTACTGTGGTTTCTTTGTCCTTCATAAAGCCTGGCCCCTTGAACTGAAGGGAGCAGCTGTCAGAAGTCTCATTAGGCTGCACTGTACATTATTGCATTGCTCTCTGTTTATGTTTTCTGTCAGTAAGTTTACTCCAGGAGTCTCACACTCACCTTCCAATTCCAAACTTTAGTCTGTCTCCTTGGTTCACTTGTTTGGCAGACACCTCTCCTAGAGCGAGTTCTGTCACTCTCTGCATGCATAAGAATATTATGTGCTGGCTCCTATTTTCACCTCTCCCCTGAGTCTGCAAATCTGTGTTCTATTTTCAAACTTAACCTTTGTCAACTTCCCCTCCCCCCTCCTCAATATTACATGAGCTTGAGAAATAATGAGTTTATTTTCCTATTTGGCCTCAAAAGCACTCTAAAAAATTCGAAATATATGTAATGTTGTCTTTTATCCATTAGCCTTGAAGCCACAACTTTTCCAATCACAACTTTTAAACTTTATGAATTTGAATACTAATGTGATATATGAATATTTTCTTTCTCCATTTGTGTAAGATATAGAAACCTTTCTTATGGTAACTTCCATTTGTTTTATGACTTGGTAACAAAAAGAAAGAAAATTCCATGCAGTTCTTTTCTCTTTTTTTTCCCCCTTTCTGTTTGCCAGAAAATAAATTAGTCATTTATCTTATACTTAAACTCAAATCATTTCTTATTTTAGTGTTTATGTATGCCTATAGTGCGTGTGTGTATGTAAATGTACGTGTGTTTGTGTGCAAGTGTGCACATGTCATGGCATGCATGTGGAGTTCAGAGGACAGTCTCCACAGGTACTGGCCCTCAATTTCTCCCTCTGTTTGAGATGGTCGTCCTTACAATTGGCCACTGTGTATAGAAGTATGGCTGACCCATGTGCTTCTAAGGATTCTCTGTCTTAATAGATTCTGTTTCCGCCTTGCTGACAGTGCTTTGCTCTCACATTACCGTTCTTCTGGCTTGTAGTTTATGCTCTTCACATCCAGACCTAGACATATGTCTTTGCTGATACATCCAGTTTTGCTGTGAACCTTTGTGAGCCCTTATTTGCTAAGAGTCTTCCATTCCTTGGTGTTTTGTTTTATTTTGTTTTTGTTTTGTTACCAACATCCCATAGAAAGCTAGTGCCGCAGTCTGGGCTGCTGATTCAGAATACCACAAGTCCCAGAAATGTGTTAGTGTTCTCAACCCTGGAGGCATCAGGACAGACCCTTTGTGTTTTGTGTCTGGATCTCTGATCACTGACAGGTCATTCTTTCCTGGGTGGCAGGGACAAACCTTGTCCCATAGCCTTCCTCCTCTGTGAACTAATCAGCCCTCCTGATTCCTTCAGGTTTTATAGCATCCAGATAAATATTTTAGAGCGGGTGTGCCCCCAGGTCTCGAGTACAGCTCCTCAGTTCTGATTTGTAGTGGGGAGCAGCCACAGTCAGTGAATGAATGCATTAGGACAGCACAATCAAACTGTTCATAAAAGTAGGCATGCATGTGCTCTGCAGTAATAAATAACGGAAAGGGGAAAAGCTACCAGGATAGTGTGGGAAATGTACTAACAATGATTTTCCATCAGCAGTGTCACAGGATGATAATTTAGTTTTATCGCTGCAGTTTAGATGTTGGTGACAGCCGTGGACAGCTTGGGTACAATGATGTTAGCGTCTCTATCTTAAGTCTTGGCTTCCTGAATTTCTGGGTTTTTTTTTTTTTTTTTTCCTTTCATTATCATCAGGCTGTTGGGCAACTGCTAAATTAGCCCCAGAGTTTGAGGTACTATATAAATTGAATATCTGTGGAGATCATAACAGATTAACTCACAGCAGAGAAGACAACATTGCCCTCATGTTCACAGGACAAGGGTTTGGGTCAGGTATAGCTCCTGAGAACTTGAGGGAAAGGCTTCCTCATCCTTTTGTGAACCTGACGTCACAAGCATCTGTTCTCAGGGAGTGAATTCCATTGACACATAAGAACTCTTCTACAGGATTTTAGAAACTTCTTCCCCATTCTGTGCCATTCTGAGAGAGAGAGAGAGAGAGAGAGAGAGAGAGAGAGAGAGAGAGAGAGAGAGAGACAAAGAGAGAAGAGAGAGAAGAGAGAGAGAGAGAGAGAGAGAGAGAGGAGAGAGAGAGAGAGAAGGAAAGAGAGGAGAGAGAGAGAGACAGTGCTCTGCATGCCATGGTTATAGACAACTGGCACCACCATTATTGACAGAGATGAGCAACAGTGGATGGCTAGTTTGTTTATTTCTATATTATTGTTGAAATTACATTTTATTATGTTTATGTGTACACATCTGTGTGTGGTCAAGCATGCCACAGTGCACTTGTAGATATCAGAGGACAACTTGAGGCTTCTACTCTGTGTATCCTGGGGATACACACTCAGGTTGGCAGAGTTGGCAACAAGTACCTTTGTCAGCGTGAGCCATTTTGCTGGCCCAATGACAGGACAATAGAAAAAAAAAGGAATATGGTTTTTAGGTACCTTTTCAGGTATACACTAAACATTCTCAAAATGAAACCCACTTTGTCTTAAAAAATAAAAAAAATAAAAAATAAAAATGTCTATAAAATAAAGACAGAAAAAGGGATATCCTACTTTTGTGATGGCTATAGTTCATATTTTTTGTTTCTATACTGGTTTATTTCTTTCTTTTGTGTCTTTAAATGAAAGTTTTTGAGGGTGGTGGGGGACCCAACTAAAGTTGTTGGGCTTGGCTGCAAGTGCTTTACCCATTGGCCCCTCTTGCTGGTGTAGGATTGTTTTAAATGCCAGAAAGCTTCAGAATCTGCCCTAAGCTACTGTCCATCCATGCTTGTCTTGAATACTGGCCCACCCTATATATCTGCCACTCAGGCCTGTTCTGCTGTTCTGTCCCCCTCCTCTCTGTGATTATCTGGAGGGGATACATTTGCTAAGTTCTCCAAGCCTGCCGACCACTCTGTTATATTCCCAAGATGCAATCACCTTCCTCAGCTAAGCTCCACATCTCTCTCCACTGGGATTTGTCATCTTTGGATATCTGTCTGTTCTGGCAAATAGCACCTGTTGCTTCCCACAGTGCCCGTGGCAAATACATTGAGCACCAATTAATGACATGTCGAGCAGAGAGAATGCAGTGGAGTGGAAAAATAAGAAGTGACTGGTTCCTGGGAACGTCAACCTTCTTTCTGCTTTTCCTCATCTGTAGGTATCCTGGAGGTCCTCCACTGCGTGTTAGTGGAGAGCCCAGAAGCTCTGAATATCATCAAAGAAGGACACATCAAGTCCATTATCTCGCTTTTAGACAAGCATGGCAGAAACCACAAGGTAAGTTAGCCGTCTGATTCCATGAGTGAACTCTAGAATCATTAAACAGTGAAGAGTGGACTGTATTGCAAAAGTCTATAAGAGAGGATCTTAAATGCTTTTGCCATAATAAATATAAAGCAGGGAGAAAAATAGAATAAATGTTCAACCAGCTAAAAAGGAATAAAATACTGAGAGGCCAAAATATCTAACATGTTATATAATGATTTAAAACAAAGGAAAATAAAAAATATAATCTTTTTTCTTATTTAACAGGTACTTTGAGAATTTTACCAATTTTCTACTTTATAATTAAAAAAATAGTACTAATAAAATAAAATGATAAATGTTGAGGAGATTGATTAATTTATCATAATTTGAACGTCATACAACATATACATGTATCTAAGCAGTGCCTGGTAGCCTATACATCATTGTGGTTTTTGGCTTTGTGTATCAGTTAAAAATAAATTAGTAAATTTAGATATATGCTAATATATATCAAGATATATATGCTAATATATATGCTGATATATATCAAGATGTGTTGAAATTGTCATGAGTATTTTCCATCCTTAGTTTCCATGGAGTAAGGTTGTCCAGGGTGTAGCCATCACAACTGTGGGAGAAGTTCTTGCCTTGTATGTGAAAGAAAGCTAGGGAGTCATTGGGACACCCACTGTCGTGTGAAAATGACCAAGCTGAGGCTATGGGTGAGGCATGATAAGGTGCCCATGAAAGGATGAGAACTAGAGTCCAGACCGTTCTCATCTGCAAGAATGCTGGGAAATTGTACAACTTCCTGTAACCCCAGGGCTTGAGTGGCAGAGATAGGAAAGACCCCTCCTGCCCCCCACACCTCCAGGCTAGCTGGATAGCTAGAGTAGTCAAATTGGTAAGCTCTGGGTTCAAGTGAGAGACCCTGCCTCAGCATATAAGGTGGAGATCCAGGGAGAGGCCCAATGTCAACCTGTCTTTTGCATGTGCACACACACACATACACACAGAAAGAGACAGAGATGGGTAAATAAAACTCAATCAGAGTTGGGGTTGTGTTTGCCTTGTGGAAAGTGCTGTTGCTGCTGGAGTCACAGTCAGCCACAAGTGCCGTCTCCCCCCAGGTCCTGGATGTGCTGTGTTCTTTGTGTGTATGCCATGGAGTTGCTGTCCGTTCTAATCAGCACCTCATCTGTGATAATCTCCTCCCGGGACGAGATCTCTTACTGCAGACCCGTCTTGTAAATCATGTCAGCAGGTAAGTTCCCACAGACATTGTCATCTCTTCACACCAAAGCCAAGGAACTCTCTCCTTAGGAAGCCAGCAGGAGGGCCATTTGCTTTTCTAAGGAGTTGTATGTGTCTCCCACACTGACCAAGTATTGTTTTCACCAACTGGATGGGTTAATAAAATAATAGATGAGCCCAGCAAAATGGGGACTTACCAAAAACAGGGTGTGAGAGAGTTCCCGTTCACTTTCATGTGTAGATGGATTGCCACTGGCATCTTGAGATGCAGGCTGTAGCTGCACTGTTCTTCAGTAGTCCTTGAGTGTGTCTTCTACAGGTGATAATAACAGTAGTGCCCCAAGCGTAAGACATTTCAAACTAAATAGCTAACGAAATGGCATATTCCACCAGATCTGCCTTTTAGGGAATCTGATAGTTATGAGTGTCACCTACAAGCTACTTAGTGCTGTGATTTGCCTATGGCTTGTGCTGTCTGTATTTTGTGAGCTCTCCTTGGTACTGATCTTGTCTAACTTTATAGATGTTGAGGGTGGGGCTGATGTGGCTCTTGGGTCTATCTACAGAAGCTGAGCTAGTGAGACCCACGCTGTGCTATTCTTCTTATCCCTCTAGATAAAGAAGTCAGTAAGCCAGAAAAAAAAATCAACAAAATGTTCTGTGCAGTAGAGTAACTAGGGGCTTTCCTGAAGCTTCTGGGCACATTATTCTTCTATAAACAGAAATAGTGTGAGATCTAGATATCACCATCTAAATGTGCATCAGTTTCTAAAAGATTTATTTATTTCTTGTTTATGAGTTTGGGTGCATGGTATGTATGTATATGTACCACATGCATGCCTGGAGGAAGGCATCAGGTTCCCTGGAGCTGGAGTTATATACCTGTTGTCATACATGACAAAAGCAACTTGGGAAGGAAGTGTTTATTCTGGCTGGCAGTTTGGGGATACAGGTGGGAGAAGGCATGGCAACAGGTGCATGAGATGGATGAGCTCTTTGCATCTGCATTCAGGAAGCAGAGAGATGAAGGTTGTCACCTAGCTTGCTTACTCATGTTTATTTAGCTCATGACCCAGGCACGTGGGATGATACTGCCGACCTCCGTGAACTAAATCTAGAAACATCATCCAAGACATTTCCAGAAGCTGGTCTCCTAAATGATTCTAGATTCAGTCATGTTGACAACATTGTGCATCACAGATGTCCATCATAGAGAATCAGGAATAATATTTAAAATAACAAGTAATGAAACCAATGGAAGTTTTCTTTGTCCTTGTCTGTCTAAAAGCATGAGGCCTAATATTTTCCTGGGTGTCAGCGAAGGATCAGCACAGTATAAGAAGTGGTACTACGAACTTATGGTGGACCATACGGAACCCTTTGTGACAGCAGAAGCCACTCACCTGCGAGTGGGCTGGGCTTCCACTGAAGGGTATTCCCCATACCCAGGTGGGGGTGAAGAGTGGGGTGGCAATGGCGTTGGTGATGACCTCTTCTCCTATGGGTTTGATGGCCTTCACCTCTGGTCAGGTAGGTACTGTTCCTCTCCCTTAAACACTTTCCAGATGGTGGTCTTAGGACCCTGTTGTACATGGCTGCAAGCTGAGAACATTTGTTGCTCAGAACTTCAACGCTTAGAGGAGGAGTACAAGGGTTTAACAAAAAGCAAATGTTTTACTACAGAAAAAGAAAATGCTTGTATTAATAATACATTTCCAAAGGGCTGTAAAGCTCGTGAATATGTGTTTTAAAATGGCATTCTAGTGCATGAATGACCTACAAGAATATCCTGTGCTTCTGAGTCACTTTAACTGCTATGTGCAAATTCAATGTTCATCATAAAAATCATATAATACAATAACTAGTTTAGATTTCTGGGAGTTACTGTAAAAGTGGAAGCCAGTCAAATGGAAGCTTCATGGGATCAGTCCATGCATGACATGACTTGACAGATGTGGAAAACTTAAAACTACATGAATAGTCAAGAAACTGGCTGCCAATTCTCAGTACTCATTGGAATACTTACTGCAAATGTTATACGTTAAAAATTTCTTTCTCCAGATCACAAATAGATATAATTTGATTTATATCAAAGTTTAGTTCTTGCATAGTAATATGGTATTATTTTGCATAATATTATTGCTTTCAGATGCTAGGGTTCACCTGCATGTTACAGGCATGTTCAGCTCAAGAAGTTGCATTTATAAGACAGTTCTGGGGTGACCTTGACATATCTTACACTTAGTATGTAGAAGACATAGAAAGTTACCTTAAATTGTAAACGCTGAACTTTGTCTCTTGGTTGTTAATGGTGTTCATTTAATAGTGTAGAGGCCTAACAAATTCTGAGAAAGGGCTTGAAATTTTAAGTGAACTAAATCCAAGAGTTGATAGTAAATAAATTCAAGGCACTCTGTAGAGCTACATCTGCATAATAAGAGTTATTGACCTTCTTTTATTCAGTTCAAATGTCATGAGGGAGCCATGTTTTGGATAGCTCACCTAACTCCTGGAATTTGTGGCTAGAGGTCCCAGAATAGCTTATATTGCCTTCTCCAGGTACATGAGCCAATCAGATCAGAGCTATAATGCTTTCCTTGATCTCATAGGAATAGTCTGTCATCCCAACGTCAAGAAAAGAGTGCTCAGCCAAACATAGGGCTAAGTTCTGTTTTCTGGTATATTTGATCTATAATGCTCTGAACACCATCACCCTCACCTCTAAGAATTGCTTCATGGGAAATGGGCCCTCTGCTGGATGAAGGAGCCATGTTAAGGTGTTTTCCTCTAGGCAGTGGTTTAGGGAAGTGTTCCTCAGATGACACATCCTGAAACTACTTTATTGGGCATTTCCCTACTTCTAATCTTACATTCACCTTGAGACTTTTCCTTTTGACATATCAGGAAAGCTTTGTACTGTTGCAACCGAAACCTATGCTTTATGGCATAGTGCTAAATGGAAAGATATGGACAGAGCATGACTGTGTGGATGTGTCACAGGAAAGAGGGCAGGTCACAGACTGCCTGGAGAAAATTATCCTGATGTTCTGTAGTCAGGAGAACTTGTTTTTTAACTTGATGTGAGGGCTGTTTGTTTGTTTGGTGTGTATGTGTGTGTGTGTAGAGGCCAAAGGTCCACCTCTGATGTCAGTCTTTTTCTTTTACCCAATTTGAGATAGGATCTTATTACTATTGTGTATTACCCACAGCTTCAAAAGTTTCTCATGTTTCATCATAGGGTTTCTGGTATGACAGTCATGCATGCTACTGTGTCTTTTACCTGAGTTCTGGGGATCTGAACTTGTGTCTTCATGAATGTGTGGCAAGCTTTGCAATACTGAGCCATATACCTGACCCCTTGTCCATCTTTTAAAGTGTCAAGAAGCAAGTCATTCTGGCTGTAGTGAAGAGTGGTGTTTACTCCACTTAGGGGCTTATGGCATGCTTTACTAATTTGGGGTTCTGTCAACAAGGACCAATGTAAAGAAGGTTGAGTTTGTCTAAGTTCTACATCACATTCATACAAATTGAGACAACTTCCCTGGAGTTGCTCTCATATTTTTTCTTCCTTTTAACAGTTGCTGTAGGATTTAAAGTATCAAACTGGCAGTTTCTAGGGGAGAACACATGTTTTATCACTGAACATTGTGTAATTAGAGACCAGTATTCCTAGGAACAGGGATTTGACTCCAAGTCAAGTTTTGAGTGACATCTTCATTTATTCCCTGACACTCAACTATGTACACCATTGTTATCAAAGCATCCCAGATGCAAGAATGGGAAACTCTGGGTACTTTTAGAGAATTTAAATTAAAAAAAAAAAATCTATGGAGGAGGCTATGAAACAGTACAGGAAAGATTAGTGTGGATTCATCACCCGAGGCTGTGTGTCTACCTGCGGTTCCTCCCTGTGGACTAAAGCAGAAAACAAGGACTGAGTGTGCAAGGATAGGCACTCTGCCTGGAGATGTGACCATGTACCTTCCACACCGTGTGTGTCCTTCAAACCATGGCCTCGAGTTCTTCTCTGAACCTCTGTCTTAGTTACAGACTTTCCAGAGCAAAGGACATGGATGACCCTTCAGTTTTCATTAGGTTCATCACAGCAATGTCAATCAAACTGAACAATATATTGGATTGTAGATGGGTAATTTTAGTATTGAGGCTAAAATAGAAACATTCTTATTAGCAGTAGGTCTTGACATTAACAAGGGAATCAACATTTTCCAAGGAGCTGCTTGGCTGTCATGTTTTTTATTCCTCTTCTTTTTAAAGCTGTTCTTACAATATTCAATGAGTTCTAGAAGATGTATCTAATAATGATTCTGATGCGGGAAGAGTTGCATATTGATAAGATCAAAACAGTGTCCACATTTTAGAAAGTGGAGGCTATCTGCCACTGGTATTTCAAATGTGTTCTTACTTAGAACACATGCAAGACATAAAAAAGTGTGTATGTGTTAATGAAAAGCATGGGGGATGGAGATGGAGAGATGTCTCAGTTGATTCGGAAGACCTGACTTTGATCCCCAAGAGACACATGATAGAAGGAGCGAACAGACTTGCACAAGTTGTTCTTTAACCTCCAGCTATACATCATGGCACTGATTTGTGCCTGAGTGCATGTGTGCATATGCATCTGTCTTAGTTTCTTTTCTATTACTGTTAAGAGACACCAAGACCAAGGCAACTTTTATAAAATAAAGTGTTTAATTGGGGGCTTACTTGCAGTTCAGAGGTTTAGACCTTTATCATCGTGGCAGGGAACATAGCAGTAGGCATAAAAGGTAGACATGGTGCTGGTGAAGTACTTGAGAGCCACATTCTGATCTGCAGTCAGAAAGAGGGAGACACTGGACATGGTGTGGGCTTTTGAAACCTCAACACTCACCCCCAATAACACATTTCCTCCAATAAGGCAATACCTCCTAATCCTTTTTAAATAGTGCTGATTCCTGATGACTAAGCATTAAAATATATTAGCCTATGGAAGTCATTCTTATTCAAATTACCATAACATACATAAACAAAGAATAATGAGTAAATGGGAAATGAAATAAAAATTTAAAACAAAGCAAGATTCATGAAGTCTGTTTTTATCTTTGCTCTAATTGTGGATACATTTGTGCCTGTCAGCTTATGTTATGAGGAGACCAATAACTTCCTTTTTGTAGTATGCTATGTGTAGTAGATGCCCCTTGGAACTAATTAGCTGAGGACTTGTGATACCATTGGTTATCCAGGGGAAAATACAACATTTGTCAAATAACTTCATGCCACTGAATGTATTCTGCTGGACCAAAGAAGCCAACTCATGCCATGTGTAACATAAGTTTTATTATAAAACAAAAGCAAATTGGCCTTCAATTCTCTCATGATAAGCAATATGCTGCAAGAACAGTGACAGTTCCTGCTTTCACTATCCTGGATTTATTTTGGATTTTTGAAATTATGAGGGTATGTAAGGGAAGAGTACCAACCATCACTGTGCCCGAAACTGCTGATTCTAAATTATTACTTTTTCAACATACTACTTCTAGAAGGTGGTAGCACTTTGCTTTCTGCTTATAATAAATCAATGCCAGGCATGGTGGTACATGCCTTTAATCCTAGAACTCAGGAGGCACAGGCAGATGGATCTCTGAGTTTAAGACCACATTGATCTACAGAGAGTTCCAGGAAAGACAGGTCTACACAGAAAAGCCATCATGCCGGGCGGTGGTGGTGCACGCCTTTAATCCCAGTACTTGGGAGGCAGAGGCAGGCGGATTTCTGAGTTCGAGGCCAGCCTGGTCTACAGAGTGAGTTCCAGGACAGCCAGGGCTACACAGAGAAACCCTGTCTCGAAAAAACCAAAAAAAACAAAAAAACAAAAAAAAAAAAGAAAGAAAAACAAAACAAAAAACCTGCAAAAAAAACCCAACAAGAAATGAAGGAAGGAAGGAAGGGAGGGAGGGAGGGAGGGAGGGAGGAAGGAGGAAGGAAGGAAGGAAGGAAGGAAGGAAGGAAGGAAGGAAGGAAGGAAGCTTGGTTTGTTGATTGGATCAGAAGGTAAGTCATTTGCCAAGGACTATACAAATCAAGTTGTAGGTGACTGGGTGCTATTGGAAGCTAGATGCTTTTGTAGATATCCTCTGATTTTTTATTTTCTCTGAGATAGTTTCGGCATCAAATAGCATTCATATGCATGTGGAAATTTCTAGAAATGAAAAGACCCATTTTCCACCCAAGCTCTGTAGCACCTACAAAAAAGAAAAGAAAAGAAAGAAAGATAAGAAAAGAAAATTTGCTTTCTTTTTGAACAAGAGTATCATGATATCATATGATACTTATTTTGGAGATTCACACAAGGTACCCATCAAAACAACAATTTCAGTGAGGAAGTATCCATTTTGGCTTACAGTTCTAGGTGATACAGTCTATCATGGTGGAGAAAAGCATGATGGCAAGAGACAGGAAGTCAGAAACAATAAGCAACTGATGATGCTGTGTACAGAGCCAGGAAGCAAAGAGCATCATTGCTGGTGTCAGCTCTCTTTGTACTCCTCATGTAGTTTGAGATTGCAGCCTAGGGGATGATGCTGCCCACCTATAAGGTCTAGATAATGCCCGAATCCTATTACTTTGGTGGTTCTGAGTCCCGCACAGTTGACAATGCACATTAACCTACATGCTGCAGTCTTCCCTTGGCTTTGGTCCATCACTTTTACTCTATGACTGAGGATGATATTTCACGCTAAACCTCACCTTACTTACCGTTTCCCCTAACAGGATGTATAGCTCGAACCGTGAGCTCCACCCAACCAGCACCTGCTGAGAACTGATGATGTCATCAGTTGCTGTTTAGATCTAAGTGCCCCGAGCATCTCGTTTCGTATTAATGGACAACCTGTGCAAGGAATGTTTGAGAACTTCAATATCGATGGCCTGTTCTTTCCAGTTGTCAGTTTCTCTGCGGGAATAAAGTTAGTACTTCTCTGTTGCTTGCTGTGTTTCTATTTGTACTTCTCATACTTCCACAGAGGACTCTCCTCTCTCTTGCTAACCTTAGTCCTTGTGTCTGAGATGTCTATTTCCCTATGGATGTTCACCATGGAGCCCCATGTCTTGCCCACATGTTCATTGCCCCGTGAAACACTTTGAGGCTCTCCTGCTTTTGGTGACTGAAACTTCACACCCATTTCTCAAGTTTACCATGTTGTTTTATAAAGGAGGATAGATGAAATTCTACAAAAAGCAAACAACCAAAAAAACCCAAAAAACCACTTTAATTCCATGATGACTTGTCATAGTAACTTCCCATGCTGTCACCAGTTAGTACATTTGTGTGTCTCCCTAATAGGAGAAACTCTCTTATCCCTACCAACATTTTTGCTTTGGTTGCTCTTAGAGTTGTAATGATTTCCAAGGAGTGTCTCTAGTTATAAGGCAGCATACTGAAGAAAAGTAATCCAGTGGCATTAGCTATCCATAAAGATATGGCTATTTCTGGTGTACTTAGACAAATTATACTTCTTTCTTTAAGTTTGTGGATTATTTAAAAGTTTTGCTTTATTTTACCCTACTTTTTTGGGGATTAAAATGAGAAAACAGAAAATTAATAATAAGGAGGTAAAAATGTCAATTGTTTTTTGTAAGCTGAGCACCTTCATCTTTACTGTGATTGTTTCAAAGCTCCGTCAATAAAGTTCACATTATGCTTAACTAAACTAAGACAGAATCTTAGTGAGTACTTTGCTTTTGTTGAAATTGGCAAAGTATTGGAACTATGATTACCTGCTTTCTTTAGCAAGCAGAGGTGACACTTAGGGCTTCTTTAAGGAATTTCTCTAGGAAATCAAATTCAACACAGTGGCTGCTTATTCCTAGTAATGGTCCAGATCCTATCATTTTAAGCACATAGATAGTTAGGTGCCATCCTCACTATGTCTCATTAGTTCTTGGGTGCCTTGGGACATGGAGTGGATGAAAACATGTTCTTCATTCATGGAAATAAGGTAATGCACCGTCCATTGTGAGACTGTTCTTTCTAGGTCATCAAGTGCTGGGTCCTCACCGACCTGTGAATACATTGAGTAAAGTTTTCCTCTTTGGCCATGATGATGCTCTTGTGTTTAACCTCTTATGGGGAGAGCCTCTTAGATTCCTAGGTGATAAGATTATTATGATATTGTATTAGTTACTTTACTGTCTTTGTGATAAAATACCATGACAAAAAGAAATGATCTGTTTGTTTTGACTTGTAGTTCCAAAGGTTAGAGTTCATAATGGCAAGCAAGACGTGGCACAGCAGCTAGAAAGCAAATGGTCACGTTTCCATCTTATACAGGAAACAGAGCCAGAGCGGGGAAGTGGGGTGAGGCTATAAACCCAAAAGCCCTCTTTAATAATACATTTCCTCCACAAGGCTACACCTCTTAAAGGTTCCAAAGCCTCCCCCAGACAGTACCACCTGCTAGGGACCATGTGTTGAGATGCATGAGGTTATGAGGGACATTTTTCCTTTAAGCCATATATGGGGAGTATGTGGCATGTAACAAAGTTAGTTTGGTACTACTAATTGTTACTAGTATTTTTAATTAAAAAACATACATATATATCAGAGATCTAATTGATGCAAACTTGCTTCCTTTGCAGGGTTCGCTTTTTGCTTGGGGGGAGACATGGAGAATTCAAGTTTCTCCCTCCACCTGGCTATGCAGCTTGCTATGAAGCTGTTCTTCCCAAGGAGAAGTTGAAGGTGGAACACAGCCGAGAATATAAGCAAGAGAGGACATACACACGAGACCTGCTGGGGCCTACAGTGTCCCTGACCCAAGCTGCCTTCACACTGTTCCTGTGGACACCAGCCAGGTACAGAAGGGGACACAGGTGGCTGCCGAATTGCAGGGGCTCTCAAGCTTGTATTGCAGCCCACAGTAGTACACTTTTCAGCCATGCACCTAAAGGGTCTCATAAGTAATGTGCCCCTCTTTGTTCTCCATCCATATATTTTCCACTCTGTGTTTTGCCATTCCGTAGTGTCTCAACCCACTCTGCTGCTTTCTTAATGCTCCAGTGTATCACTTGTTAAATTGTTTTTCTTAAGTCTGTGTTCTGGATAGTCTTGAAAGTTTTATTACAGCAATTAATGTTGGGGCTGGAGAGGTGGCTCCCCAGGTAAAGGCATTTGCCACCAAGGATGACCTGATTTCAGTCCCTCATACCTACATAGAAGAAGGAAAGAACTGATTATCTCTACATGCATGCCTGAATGCACATACACACACACACACATACCCATACCCACATATACATGAAAAGAGAAATATAAATAAAAAAGTAAAAAGTAATTTACATTATTTAGTTTATAAGTGCACATTATGCTTTAAAAAACTAAGTATAGCAGCATGATAAACTTATTTGCAAACTACATAAATAACTTACGGATGTAATGACATGGGGTGACTTAATAGCTGAAATAACTTACCACACATGAACTAATACCATATTAACACATTAACTTTGGAACAGATGTGTTTGATTTTTCAGTGCAGATGCAGAGGTTTCAGTCTCCTTCCATATAGATACAGTTACAGTGTATCTATACACTATACACTGTATAAAGATATTTAACTGACTTTTATTTTGGGTTGTGACTGAAGTTGTGGCTCCAGGTTGAAAATGCTCAGAAACAAGCCTTACTTTGGGGACAATAGCTACTTGTCAGTTGGGATATATAGAATATTTGACCTAAGTTATTACCCGTTACATCACAAATAGACGACTAAGGGCTCTGACCTTGGGGACAGTGTGTGTGTGTGTGTGTGATACATGTAGCAATATCTAAGTTTGAGAGTGAATTAAATACTGCTCTATAATATAATAGTTTAGTGATGTTGATTAGATCATTCAGTCTGATTATTAGTTGGAACAAGGAAGGCATTTCTAAAATCTAAAGTTGACTTAATACTAGGCCTCAGAAACTTCTGTTTTTATCAGTCATTCCATCATCCTCTCCTCACTTGGTAAACCATCTTGGTATTTATTGAGAGGCACCTGAACACTTTCTCCTTCTAATAGGAGGTGTAGGAGACACTGCCTGCTCCTTGTGTGTATGTTGGGACCAGAAAGGGGCTCAGGGCGGGCGGTGGTGGCGCACGCCTTTAATTCCAGCACTTGGGAGGCAGAGACAGGTAGATTTCTGAGTTCGAGGTCAGCCTGGTCTACAGAGTGAGTTCCAGGAGGCTGTACAGATAAACCCTGTCTCGAAAAACCAAAAAAAAAAGGGGGGGAGGGCACGCAGAGTTTGTGGTAAACCTGTCTGGTTGTCAGATGCTCAATGCTCAATCACAGAGCCAGGGGATTATCTGCAGCCTCCCAACTTGCCCTCATTCAGGCCTGTGGACACTAGTCAGGTTGCCATAGAAGGCTGGGGTGATTTCTTTTTCTGATTGATGTACACTTTGGTATTGGTCCATATCCACTCCCACCCCTCAGTTGTCTCTTGTCCAGTGCTCTTGGAAATTTTTCTGGAGTAAGCACCCTGACACCTAGAAGAGAGGAAGAGAGGAGATGTTACCTATAGGTTGAAGCCAGAACAGCTCCCGAAAGGCTTCCAGACTGGGTCTAGTTTGTATTTTCATTTTATACTGTAAAACCCAAGGTGTGAGATTTTACAGAAGCCTATGTGGCAGTCAGCAGGTTGTTAATGGCAACAGCCCATGGTCTCGGCTCTTTCTCCAGGTCATTCTGCTCCAGATAGCAAGTGAATCATGCTTGGCAAATAGGAGCAAGAGCAGTGCTTCTGGTAAATCACTAAATAAATCAATAAATCGATATCCAATAATTGTTTCTACCTTATTGTACTTTGCACTTATCCTGCTTTCTTTGTCTGTTCATTTACTTGAAATCCTAATGTGTGCACACGAAACATACACACACACACACAACACACACACACACACACCATGAAATAGCTGGTTTAGAGCCCAATGGTCTTGTATGTTAATGCTCTATGAGACTTTTTTTTTTTTTTAGTTCCAAGCAAGGCTAGTTGGCACAGCACCTTCCAGCATTTGTTTCTGATGAGTGTTTTCTTTCCTGTTTTCCCAGATTGTGTTGCCTCCTCACCTGGAAAGGATAAGAGAAAGACTGGCAGAGAATATCCACGAGCTCTGGGTTATGAATAAAATTGAGCTTGGCTGGCAGTATGGTCCGGTATATGATTTTGAAATTTATTCTCAGATTCTGTTCATAAATCACTTGGAAAGATAACATTTTCTTGTTGAACCTGCTGTAGTGTGACATGAATCAATAGAATTGATTTTTGTTTTTGAGGCATCTTAGCTCTGTCTGTCTTTTTAAAAGCCAAAGGGAATGCGGTAATGGCAGACTCCCTGACTCAAAGTTACTAGTGTATGGATTGAAGGTTTTACTTTAAAAATCAAGTTAAATATAGATAATGAGCCTTCATTTCCCAGCTAGAAAACAGCAAAAACAAAAGTTGAAATTGGAATGAAAATAAATATGTAATTTTGTTTTTTTTTTTCTCTGATAGTCTCTTGTTAGCCCAGAGCATGTAGCAACACAGACCTGTGGGCAGTTGGCTCTGTGGTTTGAGGGCGGTGTGGCTAATAATAGTTTATATGGTTCTAAATACTAAATGATGGTTTTACATTATAATTTGTCAGTAAAACTTTTCTTAAAATAAGCACACAACTCTATGAATTTCAGTTTGTCATAAATGTATTTCACCAGGATCTTGGTGATACTGTGCTTTTAGACTACTACTCTGCTAAGTATCCCAAAGACTGGCCTGCTTTTCACAATTGACTCGGCATGGAAATTAGTATATTCATCCATGACACATCAGTGTGTCATGTTGAGCTCTGAATGAAGTACATGATTAGTGTAGGTAGTCATATTCATGCTGACTGTTCATGTATTTTGTCCTTTGATTTAGACTCTCATGTAAAGAGACTATCAGCTTGGGCTGTTGTTACAGAGCACTGGACTCTGGTTATTATTTCTCCTTGATGGGAGTCATGCAGAAAATTTCTATAGAGTCATCTTAGCAGAAGTTACATAGTTGTGAGGAACATTTCATTAACTAGAGACTACATTTTCTGCCTTCTACTTTACATAGTTTTTCTTTTTTACTTTTTTGCGAATATACTTACATCATTTCCCTTGCTCTTTCCTCCATATACCCCTCCTTTCTCTCTTTTCCCACTATTATATATATATAATTATTAATAATATTTTTCCTTATATGGAAAACATTGTGTAATGAATTGTTCCTAAGTATAACGTGTGCAGTCTGTATAATGTTACTTGAGTGTGTTTTCAAGGCTGACCATCTGGTATCCGGTAAGATTCTCTGGCCTGATCTCAGCATCCCTTAGGTGCCTTCAGTACCACAAACTCCTTGATCTTCTGGTTCTTAAGTTTTTGTGCCCTTTATTTTGCAGTGTTCCTGAGTCTTAGAGGCATGTATTTTGTAGATATATCCATTGAGACTGGGCTCCACAACTCTGCATTTTGTTTGGTTGTGGTTTTCTGTAACGGTCTTCATCTGTTGCAAAGAAAAGTATTCTTGATTAAGGTGAAGACTACACATATCTGTGGGTAATAGGACAAATGTTTAGATAAGTCATTAAGTATTATGTTGATTTAGTAAAGCAGTAGTTATGGGTTCTTCTTAAATATTCATACTTTATTAGCACTGGAGTAGTTTGCTAGGTTTCTAGTACCAGACATGTTTTTGATCTTATTAGATAGATCTTGAGTCTAATTACAGAGCTGTTGGTTACTACCAGTACATTTGTGCACTACTGTCCTATAGGATTATCATACCATGCTGATTGTTGACTTGGTTCATAGGTGTCATGGATGGTGTACAATTGTTGGCGGCCTCTCTACTTTGGAAGATTGCATGGTGTGTTCTGATACCATGAAAGCTAGTCCTTGGGAAGGAGGCATCCAGTTCAGTTCCAGCTCATGGTCTCTGGGCTGTTTCTGAAGTGCATGGTGTCTTCAACAGTAGACTTACTTTATACATTTGGTGGGCAGGGCAGCCAAGGACAACAGCAATAGGCTGTATGTTTGGAAAAACTCTTGGATAGCTCTGCAACATGCCACACTAGCTCAGTTACTAGAGCATGAGACTCTTTTTTTCAACTGTATAATTCTGAAACTCAGTTCCAAATAAAGGTTCCATCCTCCACAAAAAAATGTTCAGACATTGCTTAAACTGGCAAAGACTGAATACCTTTCTTTGGGCATCATTCTTTGGTTTTTTTCATTCTTTGCTTGCTTTAGTTTTTGTGAGATGATAGGAATTCACTGTGTGGCCTGAGCTGGTACCGAATCCCATGGCCATCTTCCTGCCTTAACCTCCCATTTGCTGGGCTTACAGATATGGGTCACCCACCTTGCTTGGCTTCATTAAAAACCAAGGAAAAGATAAATGCTAACTATCAGAGTGAACTATGGGCTAAAATCACCAGGGAGAGAGGTTAGTTATCAATGTGTCAGCTGCTAGAGGAACCATGGACAAAATTCACCAAAAGTTTCAGTGTGAAACGAGGATGGTTATAGGCTTAGAAGATTAAAAAAGAGTATGTGCAAAAGACAAAAAAAAAAAAAAAAAAAAATCCCACGTAGTGGCAGCCATTTACTGGGCCCTTGCTTAGATGAGATGGTTTTTCACAGTGTCACAAGATGATCTCAGACAAATGGTTTCCAGCAACTCCTAGTTATGTGTTTTGCTTAACAACAGAATGAAATAATTCTCGTAACAAGTTGGTTAAATCTAGTGCCATTTAATATCACATGGGCTCTTCTTGCTACATACCAAGCCCTCTGAGTTTCCAGGTACTAAAGGGAACAGTGTGCTCTCCCACTAACATTCATCCTCCAGTTCTCTTTTCACTTTCTCTGTTGAGCCTGGGTCTCACCAAGTTAGCCTAGCTGGCCTTGAATTCACTCTGGAGCATAGGCTGACATTGAACTTGAAATCTCCCTGCCTTAGCCTCTTGAGTAGCTGTGATGATCAGGCCTGAGTCACTGGATTTGATTCTTTGGCTTTTTGGGACTTTGTGTTTAGTTGAGTGACAGACATACAACCTCAGAGTGAAAAAGAAATATGTAGTGCTTCTTTTAAAAAATCAAAGAAGGCTTCTAGGTGAACTCAAATATTAGAGGCTGGGAGATAATTTGGTCTAGGCAGAGACCCAGTGTGTGTCAAAGGAGGTAGAAGAAGAAATGGACATTTCTAGTGACCTGCCAGTGGCACAGTATGGTCATAGGTTAGAGGGGCCATGGTGCAGAGGAAGAGAGGTGAGTCTGGCCATGAAGACAGAAGGCATGTGGCAAAGAGCTTTGGTCACTGTGTAAATTTTATTTTATAGGGGGCTAACATGGTGAGAGGTGACATGGTTTTGTACCCTGCACTGGGTCCCACAGAATCTAATAGTATGAAGCATGAAACTAATATGGCAGCAGCATAGAGGGTAAAACATATATTGGAGGAGAGATGGATTTCTGATACCCTGATGCCTACATGGGAGTGTTAAGACATTGCAGGCATGTTTCCAAAGTCAAGAATAGGCTACAGTAAGAGAGGGAAGGGATAGGCAAGATAATACTCATTCTCTTCACCTAGAAAGCATGGTAGTGCTGTCTCTTTCCTGGCATAGAGTAGAGAAGTAATGGAGACTACACAGACAGGGGACTATGTCAGCACTAATTCATTTTTGCATTCTTTTTAGAATTAATAGACTCAAGAATTGGAGTCTTCAGTTCAGTTTTGTAATTCTGCTTCATTTGCAATTCCTATTATTTCTAATGATCCAGAGAAAGAAAGGAATAAAGTCATGATTTCTAATTTGGCTCTAAAGATTAAAAAAAAAAAAAAAAACCCTCATGTTTGCACACTTTTTCAGTGGCATATATAGAACCTGGTAATTATCCCCATGGAGTAATTTGTTCCCTCACAGCTTATGGTTGTCATCAAGGTGCCACCAGGGCAGGGATGCCTATGTAATTTAGGTCTTTACAAAGATTACAAAAATTTAATTACTAAGCCAAGAATAGAGAACATCTTCATTAATTCCTTCCTGCAATCATGAATGTAGTGTGACCACTAATGCACTTGGCTCTTACCTTTGGATTTTACATTCTTGGATTCAATCATGTAGGTTAAAAAAATGTAAAAACACAATTTCCATTGGTGTTAACTTTTAGTTCTTCAGGTGTTGAAAGTCATTCAGAGGTGACTTAAAAAGTGTGCAGGGAGGGACACAGTCCATGGGCTGTGTACAGACATTGCCATCTCAGAGAAGGGACTTGAGCATCCATGAGTAATTTTGGATCTGGGTTCTAGCAAGCTTGAGAAAATCCTACAAGCAGATCCCAGTGGACATCAAGGAACATTGGCAAAGATTTCTGTGAAGAAAGTCGTTACTGTGCTATGAATCTGTTGAGGTCATGAGTTCATTTGTAATCTCAGAAGGTTATTATGAAGGTTGAAATGAGCAACCAAAACCACCTCAGAGTTTATGTGTGTCCAGTCATGTTGCTTATTCATGTCCCTGAGCAGATTAATTCTAATGGAAAAAGTACTTCTAAGTAAATCTAAAGTCATTGCCATATCTTCTCATAGAGTTCATTTCTATGTTTATGCCATATATCAGGGGCATGGATATTATCTAAGGGCTAGAATGCCTGCTTTTGTTTTCTAGTGAAGGAGATAAACAATAAATCAAGTAAAGATCTACTCTTTTAGGCATGGTGTTGCAGGCCTGCAATCCAGCATACAAGAGCTAAGGAGATTCTGAGTTGAGTCCTGTCTGGGCTACCTAGTGAATTCAAGGCTGGTCTGGGCTACTAAGCAAACCCTCCCTCCCAAATGATCTAATTTATTACCACATAATATTATGCATAATTAAAATAGTCAGTAGGGCCAGTGGGCAGATTACTACATTAAGAAGGCAGATGGAGTAAACTTCATGGAAAAATGGGAGATTTGAGCAGATTCTGGAAGGAACCCAGTGAGCATGCTCATGGGCTCATGGAGCCAGCATGGCAGAAGGGTGTGGGAGCTGAGAACTAAGCCATGCCAATGGGAAGAGAGTAGGGAGTGTAGACCATGCCAGCCCTTCAATAGACATTTGAAGATTCCAGAAGCTTCCCAGGGCCAGCTGTCAGGGAGTTCTACCTCCCCATTTGTCCCTACACAGCTGTGTTCCACACTGGAGGCTCCTCTATACTGATTTCCCTTCCTGTTTCAGGTTAGAGATGACAACAAGAGACAGCATCCATGTCTGGTGGAGTTCTGCAAGCTTCCAGAACAGGAACGAACTACAATTTGCAGATGTCGCTCGAAACCTCAAGTGAGTGCCTTTCTACTTTATAGAGTTCAGGTCGCCAAGTATTGACATTATCACTTTGATTCTACTGGGAAGCTAGTTCTACTGTAGAAAGTTCGATGAAGTGCAAGTGGATTGGATCAATATTTGTGGGAACTTGACTTTGAGTTGGTTTTGTTTCTTTGTTCACACATGGCTCTAGAGTTGTTTGATGGTTGAATTTTCTAATTTCTCATTTATTATTTTATCTGTCGCTTCTGTCTATCATCTATTTTCAAATTCAAACTTCTACCAGTGGAGTATTTACAGTGTTCCTAAGAGGGCAAGTCTTAGTAGGGTAGAATGTTTCTTCCTATGTAGGATGGATGTGAATAGACAGAAGCTCTGTTCCTGGTCTTTATCGAGGGTCAGGAACATGCTGGTCAGCTCTGACATCATGCCTGGGTCTGCACCATGAGCTGGAGGCTAGAAAATTCCCTATGCCTGTGGGCCTATCACTTGAACCACTTGGCATTCTTCCCTGGGTCCATAGCTGTTGCAGCTAGGAACTGTGAAAGACTACATAGGCCTATGGGTCCACATAGACCTGGCTCCACAGCTTCTACTGAAGGCCCTGTGAGATGGGTGGTCCTCTTATTTTATGTCTTCTTGTTGTACATCAGTATTTCCAAGTGGAAGCCTATGATTGCTTAAGGGAATTAAAGAATACAAGAGTTCTAGAATCTAACCATACTGCTTGGAGTGTGAACCAGAGACTGGGCTAGTCCAAAATTTACAGGTCTGTACTGATTTTAGATATGAAAATTAAGGGGTTGGAAATATTCATGACAATTTAAAGGAGAAACTTTCATAAATGTAGCAACTTAAAAATAGAGGTACATACATTATATATCTTGATTTAAATGTTTTAACTTTACATTACAGTTTTTATTATATTCATTTACCACAGCATCAGACTGATAAAATAGAATGAAGAGAGAGTTAGCTCTTTACCACGGTTATTTATCTTAAAGAACACTGATTTAATGTAGTGATGGGCATTACTTAAAGGAGTTAACCAACTTTCATTTTTGATGATGGGCTTCATACAGGGAGCTGTACAGTATATGTGTGCACATCTCTGCATATACACACTTGTACATACGTGTATACACACACACACACACACACACACACACACACACACCACACACACCAGAGTTTGATACCAGTGCCTTCCTGAAGTATTGCCACCTTATTTTCTGAGGCAGAGTCTCTCACTAACCTGGAGCTCACCAATTCAACTAGACTGGCTGGCCAGCAAGCCCCAGGAATCTTCTCTCTTCTCTGTCTCCTTGGTGCTATGTTTATAGACTGCCACTGCCACACAGGCCTTGTAAAACATGGGTTCTGAATATCCCAAAGCAAGCACTTGACTCAGAGCCATTTCCCCAGCCCCACAGAATCTTTATTTTTTTTGTTACTTAGCCAGTAGAGATTTGGGATATGAATCTTCCTGTGAATAAATAGTGTAACTGTGGCAGAATAAATAAAGGGATATGTTTTCAGATTTTATTTAAAATTTTAATGTTTTCGAAAAATTGCATAATTTTATTATTTTTAGTGTATGTGTGTGCATGTGTGTTTGTGTGTGTACACCTGTGGAGGCTAGAAGAGTTGTCAGATATCTTGGAGCTGGAGTTACACTACAGGTAGTAGTGAGATGCCTGACACAGGTCTCAGGAACTATCCTCTACAAGAACAGCATGTTTTTAACTGCTGAGCTATGTCTCCAACCCCAATATCCCCTGCTCATCTTCATATCCATCCTTAGTGTTTTATAGAACTAGTTTTGGTTAAATTAGTCCCTTATCTTAATGTACTTCTGTATTTGTCCCTTTGTTTCCTGTTTGCTAAGATCAAGGAGTAATTCACACTGAAGCTACTTACCACAGACTCAGAGTACAAAACCCAAATGATGTTTCCTATGCTAGGCTGGGGCTCAGGGCATCCTCCTATTGCAGTTTAATGTCATGCAAATAGACACTTAAGAGTGATCTTAGGCTCTGTTGGTCACTTCCTGGAAGGGATGTGTGCACTATAGGTCAAGGACAAACCTATTGAAGGCAGACTGTGACCAGGCTGGTTGAGCTAAGGATTGTATTCTGTGTCACCATGAGCATCTCTGGCACTCTGCAGCTCTGGCCTTGGTTTGTAGTCATGAATAGCATTCATACATTTTGTTCCATAATTCATGGTGGCTTGTTATTTCCCCGTATTTTACAGTATAATTTAGTTAAATTTGCAGTACATTCCTTGTCACTTTAACAATTGACGGCTAGTCCAGCTGAGTGTAGAAATGTACAAATTTGCATGGAGTATGCTAAACCTTTGACTGCTGTGTATAATCTAATCTCCTTTCTAACAGCTCCTGGTGGCTGGTTTGATGAATCAGTAGACGCCTGTGTGTAGCGTTTTTCCCTGAAGGGAATGCTAATGATTCTGCTCATGAGTTTATTCTGAACATATCCCTATTGCATCACACAGCTACCTTGGGTTCCTGTATATGGTTTCTTTAAAAGACAGAGTAAGGGGGGAAAAGCTTGCTTCTCCTACACACATTTACACTGTCAGGCATACCAGGTTCTTGGAATACATGCACGCATGCCACACAATTGGGGTGGGGTGGGGGGGGGTGGTAGGAGAGAAACTGCTTCAAGACAAATTCACATAATATATCATTATGAGGAGAAGGGAGTGGGGCAGGAAGGCAAGAAAAAGGTAGACATGCTTATAAAAAGAAACAGAGAAATAGAGACAGATAGATAGACCAGACAGAACCACACACACACACACACACACACACACACACACACACACACAGGGTTAGACAGAAAGAAGCATAGTAGAGACATGGAGACATAGAGAAATATTCAGATACAGAGAGAAAGAGACATGGACAGAGAGACACACACTGGGGTTGGGTGTATATGTAGTTGGAATGGGCTAGCCCACAGAATCAAACAGCAGTGCTCAGAGTCCAGTGGATTCTTCCTGAAACATAGTTCTTGCCTGGAGGGGGGTGGGCAGTCTTGTGCCTTCACATAATCCAAAGTCAGTCTATTTAAATGTTGTCCTCAATCAAAAAATACCTTCTTGGAATGATCTGGAATAATGTTTGACCAAATTCTCACATAATGTGACTGGAGTTAACACATAAAACTAATGAGTCAATACACAAGAGACATTTACTGAGCTTAGAGTAGATGTCAAGCTTGCCCAGGTTTCCTTTTTACCTGTAACCTACAAATGTCTGTCTTGTCCGATCAGCTCTGCTCTCTCCACCACACATATCCACAGACCTTGGCTGTGTTGTCTGCCTGGAGTATTTTCCTTCTTATCTAACCCTTTATGCCAATGAGGTATTATTACAAGCCTTATTTTCAAGGTATTAGTTATTCTTATTATGGTAGATCTCAAAACTATTTATAAAAAAATGTAACTTGCTGTAGTTAGAACTTTATCTGGTTTTACTGAAATCCTTTCTGCTTTCACACTCTGAGAGCTGCAGGAGTTCTGTACCTTGGAGCATGCCTTATCCACAGTGCTAACCTGGTGGATCCCCACTGCCCTGTGCCTTTGTTAGGCCCAGCCTGTGATGGTCTACTCTCTGTGTGAGGTAAAGCCACACTTGCTCTGGGAAGTATTTGCTGGTAAGAGGATTAAAAGGCTGCATGGATCTCTACTGAGAAGGTCACACCACAGTTTGCAGAAGCCATTGGCTCTCTTTAGAGCCCATAGGAAAGGGCTGGAGAGATGGTACAGTAATTACAGATACACACTTCTCCTGCAGAAGATCCACAACCTCCTGTAAATCCAGTTCTAGGTAGTGCACTCATGTGGACATTTCACACATGGACACGTAGTTAAAACAAAATTATAAAGAATAAAGTCATAAGAAGATGACATATACCCACTGAATTTTCCACTGGCTAGGGACCTTTGCAATCATCATTGATATGACTCTATCAGCATAGACTCAGAGCCCCTACCTTTGCAAAGTATAATGTTGAGGTGCCAATTTTCCTTGATAGGAGCATAAGAGCTGTTAAAATTCATATAGGATGTACATCTACACATGCACCAGTTTAGGAATTATGGTATAATTAGATTTCTTGGTGAACATGTACTCACAGGCTGATTACCTAAATTTAAAATAAATACAAACATTATTGTCTAAGCTGGCTTTGGCATTTCCAGTTGATGGTTTCCTAGCCCTCTGCATGTTTCATTGATCTTGAGACCTGGATCTACTGTCCACTGCACAGGACTCAGCACTCAGGCATTTAACAAATCCTTACTGAATGGAGGACTGAACAGGGGACAATGGTTGACACACTTTCCGCTACAGAACACTGTTATTGAGTAAATACAACTTGGATTCACTCCATTTGACAATTTTCTGCTCTTCTGTTGATGGTTAGCCTTGTTCTAATTGTTAAATTCTTTATTTTATTAATAATATTTCTCTACTCACCCATCCATCCATGCAATTATATCTAGATGACTAGATAAACTATATAGGCAGACATCATATATGTGTATGTCTAGATCAAGGGATGGATCAGGCAGTCATGGGTTCTAGTAAGTATTAAATGTATTCATTGTAGCATGGATTGAAACAAAGAAGGAAAGTCACTTGAAAGACTATGAAAAGGAAATACGTTGAGACATTTTGATAGTTCCAACAATAACAACCAATAATCTACATCAGTGATGAAATGGATCAGTAATTAAAAGCACTTGCCACCAAGCTTGACAAATGGAATTTGATCCCCAGAACCTACACAGTGGAAAGAAAAAACTGACTTTGACACATTTTTAACTGAACTCTACTTATATGCATGTCCCTTTAAACAAACAAACAAACAAACAAACAAACAATTAAAAAAGGATAGATAGGTCTAGAGAGATAGTGCAGCAGTTAAGAGAGATAACTGCTCTGGCAGAGGATCTAGATTCAGTTCTAAGCATCCACGTGGTAAATTACAATCATCCACTTTCAGGGAGTCTGATATCTTCTCTGACCTCCACAGTCACCAGACATGCACACAGTACACATGCATACATTAAGACAAATCATATATATATATATATATATATATATATATATATATAATATATAAGTCTTAAAAAATGTAAAGTACAGTAAGTCTCTTTGGGGATTTAAATTTATCAGCTTTATGGAGAGAGCAATGTCAGGAAGGTTGTAGACTATGGAAATATCAACTTACAAAGAAATAGCTCCTGCATGTACTCATTAGGGTAAAACATAGAATACAGTAGTGCCAACCCTCGTGTGCCAACCCAGGCATCTGATGTGCCATATGCAGAGACCTCCACTTCAGCACCACACAGAGGAACTGGAAACACTGGGTGTTTAGAGACAGAAACAGAGCTATTAGAAAAGACTGGGGGGGGGCGGTGTGTCAGCTTTCCAGTCCTAAGGGTTTGAGCCATTCCAGTGTTTATTATCTTTCCCTTTACCTGGAAGTAACATGGTGGACATGTGTTTCCTGTACCTTTGGAAGGAGAGCCTTGCACTCTTCTTGCAAGGTGGATGATGTGGTATAACTCCTACATGGTCTTATGCTGGCTACTTTTGGATGTGGGACCTGGTTCTTTAGGCTCATCTCTGTTCTTATTGCTTTCCAGGACTTTGTTGGCATTGGGCTGTCACGTGGGTATAGCAGATGAACATGCTGAAGAGAAGGTGAAGAAAATGAAGCTGCCCAAGAAGTAAGTTGAATGGCTTGCCTGGACCTGGTAACTGATATGTGTCTTCAGCACACTGGAATGAACCTTAGAGGAGACAGACAGACCGAGCTCTTGGCTATGCAATGCAGATTTTAAATTTTAAATAAATTGAGGAGACAGCTTAGTAGTCAAAACACTTGCCTTCAGCATGTGGTTAGGAGTATAGATTACCAGGGATCCACCTGAATACCCAGTGGGCATGATACCTTCCTTATAATTTTAGCCTTAGAAGGTAGAGACAGTGTTCGTTGAACAAGCTGGCTAGCAAGACTTGTCATACGGTAGAGAACTCTTATTTTTATTGAGAGACCCTGCCTCACATTAGTGAGCAAAATGAACAAGGAACGGAGGATGGTTCTAGGCATCATCTTGGGTGTCCATGCTTACAAACAAATGTTCATGTGTAACACACAAATGCTATCTGTAAACATACAGAAACATGTGCCCACATGTACACCACACATGTGCACATTAAGTGTGTGTGTGTGTATATCATGTTCATGTGTGTGGTGCAGGTTCATGCATGGTTAAGGACAACCTTTCTACCTTGTCTCTCTGCTACTGCATAAATCAGGACAGCTGGCCCATTGGAAACTCTTCCTCTCTATTTCTCATCTCCCCGTAGGAACACTGGAATCACAGATGCTTGCATTCTATACCTGGCTTTCACCAGGTTCTAGGGGGATTCCAAACTTGGGTTATCAGGCTTGTACTTTACCCATTGAGCCATTTCCACAGCCTCTTGTGTTTGTGTTTTGAAGTGATACCTTTTACTTGTTTGCCATGTATCTCAAGGAAATAGATCTATAGTGTCTAGAAATTCAAATCACAATCTATTGGGAATTACTGTTTCTGTTTTCCCTTAAAACTTCATCTCCAACCCATCTGTACACACTGCATTGCCTTCTTTGCCCTCTCTTTGAAGAGATGCTGCCTGCTGAGTGGTCTTAATCATCAGTCTTTCCCTCTTGAAATGGTCCTTTGTCTTGACTCAAGATTGCCAAGGAGTAAGGAAAATCCCCAAGCCAAAAAGAGCCACATCAATATTTCACCACTTCATCACATCAATATTTATTTTAAAATAAACAAAAATTAAGTGAAATAATATAAGAAATATATGCCTTGACATTCCCAATTCTAATTTCTGTTTCAAATTAATTCTGCTCTAGTTGTTTTCTGGAGAGTGTTGTTTGAGTATTCTCTATACCCTTTCCAAAAAATGTCAGCCAAGCGTTCATTTCTAGATTAGCTTCCAGCAAGACATGCTGTTCATATCTCCACTGTGCAGTCATCTGGAGTGCCCCTATTTGTTTCAAGGCCCTGAAAGGGTAATTTGCTCTTCAAATTTAAAGCTAACATCCATTTAACCCAGACTTCATCTTCTCATGTTTACCATGTATCGTTCACCACACAGTGATTTTCCAGCTTCATTTAACTTGATTCATACTAAGCAGGGTGAGGACGGCCAGGAAACACAGGGACTTGCTGAGTGTTGTTGGTGGTCTGCCATGCTTTGGCTACACTTTAGTTGGTCTCTTTTAGGATCATTTACAATACCCCCTTAGGAAGTCTATGGGTCCTTTGGGAATGGAGTATAAAACTGGTCTGCCACTTAACAGGACCCCCATCTGCTCATCCAAGTGATATTAAGGGTTTTTTGTTTGTTTGTTTGTTTACATCTTCAGAGATTTGATGCAAGTAGAATGGGCAGTTCAGCAGGATTTGTCTGGTTTACTTTTGTTCTCTTTTTCAGAGAGTATTTTAAAAAGAAACTCTACTTTAAAGAAAACCAATGTCCAGACTGTAATTTTTATTTTATTTTATTAGATTTTATACATGTCAAAATAAAACTAGAAGATAATAATTACAAAAGAATATTGGCTCTTTGTCAAGTGAATGGATTGGAATTACAATATTCATAGTATATATTATATATATATATATATATATATAATATATATATATATATTTAATGAGGCTAATTTTATAAAGTTATTGTCACAGGGAGTAAGCTTGTTGAAGTGGGTGTACTAAAAAGCTATTATTGTTCAACAAATATATGAAATGAGAGATGGATATAGTAGCTGATTCTGATAGGACTTTTTCAGAAAGTTTTAGAAGGTAGCATACATTGTATAGATAGGTCTGTTATTGAAAGGCTACAGGATTTTGCTTTGCAAGAATTGTTACAAGAATTATTTCTTTATTGCCTGTGAATTTTCAGGAATCAATCTGAAACTTTACTCCAAGCTATCTAGC
Source organism: Mastomys natalensis (assembly GCA_021653895.1). Classification (NCBI taxonomy): domain Eukaryota; kingdom Metazoa; phylum Chordata; class Mammalia; order Rodentia; family Muridae; genus Mastomys; species Mastomys natalensis. Next base: position 3,661,931 of record JAJTUV010000068.1, on the reverse strand, counting down.
TTCCAAGATTAACATCAATTTCCTTTTATTGAAAAACCTGAGCTCTTTGTTTTTTCAAGATAGTCGTTATGTGAGTCATTGGTTGATCGATGTGTACCTTATCAAATAGCGTTAGTATGATGAAATGGTGTTTTAAACCAAAGCACATTTATATGTTTCTTTAAAATACACATTTTGATTTAATGATTAAACAGTGTGTGTGTGTGTGTGTGTGTTCATATATATGACTGTGGCCATGCATGTGCTAAAGCATGCATGTAGAGGTGAAAGTACAAACTCAGATTCTCCACCTTGTTTGGGGCAAGTCTCTCTTGTCATCCACCTCTGTGTGCCCACACTAGCTGGCCCATGAGCTTTGAAGATTTTTTTTTTTGTCTCTGCTTCTTCCTTTACTTAGGAGTGCTAGGTACTTAGTAGTGCATGGTACTACTGAATCCAGTTTTATTATTGGTTTTAGGGATCCAAACCCAGGTCCTTACTCTTGCACGACAAGCACTTTAACTCAGTCCCTGAATTGATTCTTAGTTTCTTTCTTAGAATGACTACAGATAGAAAATGGTTTTAGAAATGTCTAGCTCCCTGTGAAGCATGGATTATATGTCAGCAGCCTCAGATCCAGCCCTTTGAAAGTATGGTTTTCAAAGATACCTTAACTGCATGAGATGATTTGAAGTCAACAAGCACATGTGAAGAGGTTTGGGCAAAGGGATAGTAGGTACCTTAGTTTGAGAGAGATTATTAGTTATTCAAACAAACTCCTTTAAAGCTACCTTCCTTCTTTCCTTGCACAGGGTGATAGAAACTCAGGTGAAGTAAGGTATAGTTTATAGTCTTCGATGATGGCTCAGTTGGTAAATTGCTTACCTTGCACGCATGAAGTTTGATTTCCTGGAACCCATGTTTAAAAGGCTGGGCAAGGTGGTGCACACTTATAAACACAGACCAGGGTGCAACTGAGACAGGTGGATTCCTGAGGGCTTTCTGGTCATCCTGCCTAGTCTTCTTAGTGAGTTTCCGGCCAGTGAGAGAGGTATATCAGAAAACAAGGAGCATGACACCTGAGTAATGACATCTATCCTTCACACATGTATATGTGCATAAGTGTGCATACACACACACACACACACACTCATTCACACTCACAGAGTCTATACCTGAAAATGAGTGTCAACTACTTTTAACTCAACTTCAAATTAACAAACATAAACATGATTTCATGTTTCTCACTGAGATCATAAACAGATCAAAACAATTTGGGGAGAAACTTTATCTAGAAAGAGGGCTGAAAATATCAGGATTACCTGATTTCACATGAATAGAACTTGTCTGTGATGTTTATTAAGAAGGCATCCCTCCCTCCTCCCAACCATCAAAAGAGTCTCCTTGGTACATGTGGCACAAAAGCTTTCTGTTAGCTTCATTTGCCCAGAGCTATCATTTTCTCTTTGAGGATGGCTTGTATGAATGATTGTTGGCTTTAGTCAATGATTTATAGATTGATCTTGCCCTTGCTGATAGCTAGTCAGGTCTACACCCCTCAGTGCACACTTAAAAACTGGGTATGCTGGAATGTTCATGTAATCCCAGCAGTGGGGGTGGGTGGGTGGGTGGAGAGATAGTTGAATCCCTGGGAGCTCGTTGGCCGATCAGACTAGTTGTAGTAGGTCTGCTGAGAAAACCTGTCTCAAAAAACAAGATGGAGATAGATGAAGACACTTGACATTACCATAAGCCTCCACACACAGGAGCACATCACACACATCAACACACACACACACACACACACACACACACACACACACAGGAGCACATCACACATGGCAAAAGTTGAAGAAAAACAGCATTGGAGAGATTGCTCAATGGTTAAGGAACATGATCTTTTATAGAAGACCTAGATTTGGTTCCTAGCCCCATGTCAGGCAGCTAATAACCACATGCAAGTCCAGCTCCAGGGGAACTGATGCTCTCTCTTCTGGCCTCAACTGTTACTTGTGCATTCTCTCTTGTTCTCTCTCTCTCTCCCTCACTCTTTTCTAAATCTTAAAAAAAAAAAAATTACATGAAGAGAAAGCCCTTAAGTGTTGCTCATTTTAAATAATCAATACTTTTGAGCCTCAATTATTAAGAACACACAGCTGAAGGTCCTTTGTGCCTTTCACATATAAATAAGCTGTCTCATTTTACATTTTGCTGGCATGTAAACAGAAACATAAGGACCCTGTAGCTTTTCCTAGCTACCCAAGCAGCAGCTGAAACAAAAGTGGCTCAAGTTTACTGACTGCTCTATAGGTCTGGTCATCACAGTCTTCAGCAGAACAATTGCGATTGGATGAACCAGGACAGGACTTTCATAGGATTTCAATAAAAGAGCAATTTGAAGTTTCTTTGGTTTGCTTTGCAGTTACCAGCTGACCAGTGGATATAAGCCTGCCCCAATGGATCTGAGCTTTATAAAACTAACCCCGTCTCAGGAAGCAATGGTGGACAAGTTGGCTGAAAATGCTCACAACGTGTGGGCCCGGGACCGAATCCGGCAGGGTTGGACTTACGGCATCCAGCAGGTACCTGAGGTCTCTGAGTGTAGACGGTCATTGTTTCCAACCGAAGACATGAGTCATGGCTTTTTACAGATATCTCATCTAGATACACCTTTGTGTGCTAATCCATCTGGACGAAGCATCTCTGCACGTCTGCTAGACTGCTGAGGTGGCTCTGTAGGTACAGTAGTTAAAGTGCTTCCCTCTCAAGCTTCACCACCTGAGTTGCACCCCCACCGCCCAGGTAAAGGTAGATTGGGAAAACCAACTCCACAAGGTTGCCCTCTGACTTCTACTTGTATACTATGGCATACAATGCCCCACCTCCAACCATATATACAATAATGATAATTGCATTAAAAAAGAAATTAGGTAACCACAGCTCTGTGTTTGGTATGACAGCATGTGCTAACTGAGACTTGACCCCTTGCTTCCACCAAGGAGCTCATACTACAGGAGTGGTTTGTAGTATGGGTTTGGGCATTCCCTTCCTTGAGATGGTTTAAAAGGGACTTTTGAGATACAAAGACTGAACTTCAGTAATAATAAATAGATCCACTGAGCCCAACTCTGAGCATCAGAATACCATCTAAGATTTTGTTCTGTGTTGTTCCTGTGAGTAGTAAGATGATGTACTACATGTTACAGAACACCCTTGGGGGCGGGCAGTAGATTGTAAATTACTTCTCCAGTGCAATCTGGTATGACAACATCCCATAGAGTAAGTAAAGTCTGTGAACAACAGCCTTGCATCTGTTCGGGACCCCAAATGAGTTTTTGTTCAATGTAGGAGGAAAACAAGTGTTCGGAATTTTCTAGATTTTGAGTTGAGTGGATTAGTGGGCATGGATTATTTCCTGAACAGAAGGACTCACGGGAGTAGCCAGAGAGGTGGAGGCAGCAGAGCAGAGGGTGAAAGCAAAATTTAGCCTCACCCGTTAACCACATCTTAATCTGTCTTGCTATTAAGATTCTGCTTACCACTGTTGCCCTCATTAACAAAATATCTGACTTCATTGTGTAATGCAAAAGGCAACAGCAGTGCCTGGCAACTGGCAAATTCCACAACCATTTTTTATGAGATGCTGCCACCAAGCTTAGAGTTTCATAGTTGCCATGTGCAACTCACAACATTCCCACTTCACACACAGTAGGGACAGGACCAAAGGGAGAAGAGTTTGTCTCCCAGTGCTGTCCAGCCAGCAGACCACAGAACAGGACCAGGCTCAAGTCTTCTGATCCCATCCAAAGACCTTCACTGTCTTCTTATGATGTCTCTTGATGAAACACCTATACTAGAAGATTTTTCAGGGGAAAAGTGGATAATTGCTCAAAGACTTAGATGGTTTCCATATAAGGAGTAAAAGGTTGTTTAAAAATATATTTGTAAGGCCTTTACCATTTTGAGGAATGGTATATATGTGTTTATGGTGTGTGGTTGTGTGTGTACGTATGTGTGTGTTGAACCTTTCCTACTGGCCCCACATGTTTGCAGCCTAGTGTCTGAATGATGAACTGAGTTTTCATTTTCTTTTTGGTGACATTATCTGGTTCAGAAGTAGGCTGTGAACTCTTGGAGAGAGTGGACTGGTAGTTTCCTCCCTTGTTTATTCTCTCACAGTTGGTCTAAAACACATGTATGCACAGAAACCAGGGGAAATCTGTCAGCGGTCTGACTCTTGCTAGTGACAGTCCGCAGACTACAACCCCACGTGGCTCCCAATTGGGAAGCTGAGAGGGAAGAGCTCAGCACCAGGTCAGAAGTGAGGGGAACAGGCCATAGGGTTCGAAGATGTGTTGTTGGGAAGGCCCGGGGTGTGCTTGTTTTGAGAGAGAGTAGCTTTGGAATGTCACTGTTCCCACAAATGACCCATGTGACTTGTTTCCCCCACAGCGATAGATGGTCAGGCATTCATTATAAACTGTGGGAGGAAGGGAAGAAAGAAGAGACACAACAGAATTCCTGGTGCCTGTCCAGGCCTTTAGCTTGTTTTGGTTTTTTTCTGTGTGTTTGAGATAAGGTCTCACTGCGCAGTCAAGGATACTATTGAACTTGAAATCCTCATACTTCAGGTTCCCAAGTCCTAAGATTACAGGCGTGTGACTCCAAGCTTAGATTTCTTTTTTCCCCTACAGTGTGTGTGGTGTGTGTGTGTGTGTGTGTGTGTGTGTGTAGGGGGAGGGAGGGGGGGGAGGGAGGAGAGGGAGGAGAGAGGAGGAGAGAGAGAGAGAGAGAGAGAGAGAGAGAGAGAGAGAGAGAGAGATTGGCACTTCAACACCTCACAGTTCCTCCTAAGCCAAGATGGAGTAGAAACTGCTAGTGCCTCCGTAAATGTGGAGACTTTGGCTGTGGGGTTGTAGCACTGTGAGCAGAATGCTTATCTCACTTGTGCCAAGCCTCACCTTCCATCCCCAGCACTGCTACATGGCTCCGGTGACTGCAAACCTTCTCCCCTATACAGGATGTGAAGAACAGAAGAAACCCTCGTCTCGTTCCCTATACTCTTCTGGATGACAGAACCAAGAAGTCCAACAAAGACAGTCTCCGAGAGGCAGTGCGCACACTGCTGGGCTACGGCTACCACCTGGAAGCTCCTGATCAGGACCATGGTACTGGTTTTGCTCTGTCACCCTTGGTTGCAAAACATACACATACAGAGAGAGGGCAAGAATCCTCTTTTGCCCTAGGTGTCCACTGGAGGCTGAAGGTGGTTGTTTTTCCCCCTGAAGGATTAGATCTGTCTCTCAGTGGGTAGCTCAGGGCTGTGCATCATCTCTGCAGGGCTCACCTTCCCATGTAGTCAGTTGTTATTCCTCTCCTTGGTGCTTCTTTATTTTATATGCAATCCATCAGTTTAATTTCGATCAACTGACAATTAAATTTGAAGATTGATTGTGGGAGATTGACCTTTTAGTAATAGTTCACACATTTATGAACACGGTATACAACTCTCGATGATTTTTAGAACAAAGGACTATATACTTTATTTCTTACCGTGGTTTAATACTATTGTAGGTGAAATTAGTTTCGATTTAACTTTAGTATGCTGTTCTGTAATGTGAGATATAGTTGTTATTTGTAGGTTGATTTTATATTCTCTGATCTGGAAGGGTGTGTGTGTGTGTGTATGCTCTGTTTATTTTTATAAATTTCAAAGAGTTCTCTCTATATAAACAAAGTCTCAGTGTTTTCCTTTTACAATCATTGTGTCTTACTTTTTGAATTGCTAAGTGTGTGAGGCATTCATAACCATGTGTAAGAGAAGCAGAGAGACTCGCAGCCTGGCTTAGTCTCAGTCTAAGGGAAACATTTTAACACTTCATTGTTAGACATTGTAGTAACAATAGATTTTGTTTGGGTGGTTTTTTCTTCCATGCTAGGTCCAATACTCAGGACATTGTCCATTCTAGACAAAACTCTTTATCTTTGAACTATTTCCCTGGATTAATTATATTTTCTTTCATTTTTTTCTTTCTTTTTTCTTTCCTTTTTTTTTAAAGTTGATTGACTTTGCTGCTTGACAGTTTCAGGAATGTATATGTTTTTGGATTACTCTTGCCATCTTATCTCCCTACTCCTGACATTACCAACCCCTTCATCTCTCAGTTCCTGTCCTGATTCATGAATTTTACATTGTGACCCAATTAGTTTATCTAGGGCTGTCTTTATGACAATTAGGTTGGAACTCTCCTTTGGAGCCTAGTGGGGCCATCAGGAGCACACAGCTGTACAAGTGGTCCCCTTTCTTTGCATCTACTAATAGTAAATAGTTCAACAGATAGGGACAGTGCCCCTGTGCCGCTTCTCCTCTGTCCATACCTGAGAATTGACTGGCATATTCTTATGCAAACCCAGTGCTGAAAAGAAATGGTGGATAAGGGCTCTCTAAAGTTCAGGAACATTGTGGAAGGTATGGGGAGGCTATGGAGTGCATCTTCTGGGCAGGAAACCGCCATTAGAGTTAGGGACTCTCAGTAGATAAGGAAATGCTCTTTTTAAAAATAGGTCTCATTCATCCTACTGAACAGACCTCCTAGTTTGCTGCAAGAGTTTGCCATGAATAGTTATGAAATGTTAAATATACACGTTTTTGTCATTTGCAAAGAGAAGTATTTATTTTCTCTTTTATTCTTTTGACATCTTGTAAAGTATTGATATTTGAATACTAAACCAAGTTTTTTATTTCTTGGACAGTTCTAGTTAGTCCTGATATATTATCTCCTTTTCCTGTGTACAGCTCAAGCTGTTTGCTAATAACTTGTACAGAATCTTCACATCCATCTTCATAAGGGATGTTGGTGTAGGAATCTCCTGTAATTTCCTGGTGTTTTAATAGACTGTAAAGCTGGCTCAATAGAGGAGAGGAGGTCTGCTTCTCCATTGTCAGCCTACCTTTTGGAGGAATCATCTGTTTTGTTTCTGCTTTCCTATTTTTTTCATAGTCTTTACCAGTTTTTTATTGACACTCTCTGAGCCCGGAAGTTATTCTTTAGGAGAAGAGTTTTATTATGTTTACTGATATATCCATTTGCACAATTGAACTAGCTGTGTTTACTGGCATAGAGTTGTCCATGTGCCTTCATATTGTTTTAATGGCGACAGGACTTATTGCTAGCATCACCTCACCCCTTCAATTTGATGGTTGTTGGGTTCTTGTTTTTGCTGGCACTGGAAATCCACATGGCTCTGTATCCTTGTTTTAATTGCTGTTGGATTATTGCTAATAGCAACTTATCTCTCCAAACTGATGATTGCTCAGTTCTTGTTTTTCCTGGCATTGGAGATTGATCCTAAGGCCTGCAGCGTGCTACCACTGAGCTACATCCCTACACCATCTTACTAGCTTTATACTTTTATTTAGTTTCTTTACATAGTTTTCTTTACTTTCTTTCTTAAACTGTTTTGAAGTGGCTAGTTAGTGTTTCTTTAGGACCTAGCCTTCTTTAGAGTCAAGTTCTGTTTTCTTTTCCTTTCTCCCTGTATATAGTACTATATACTTTGTGGTCTTTGCATACCTTAGAACTTTTGTGAGAAGCTGAACATTTTAAATTTTATATTGTGGCAACTCTGGATTTAGTTATCTTGTACATTGTAACCATTTTCTTAAGGATTTTTCAGAGCTGATGTAGTGTGTCCTGTTGTAGAGTGGTCCCTTAGCTAAGGATAGACTGCATCTTCCCTAAGTATCTCTCTAGGGGGAGGCTGTAGCTTCCTGTTGGGACTGGCTTCTAACATCCTATCGAGGAGTTTGTAATTTCCCCTTATCGTTTGCTTGCTGCTCGCTCACAGTCTCAATGTCTTCCATAGATGAGGACAGATGGAAATTCTGCTCAGGTCTTTCATGAATTATATGCATAGCTAGGAGCATAAGCATAACTCTGAAGATTTCTCGAAAAATGAGAATTTTTTCCCCCCATGCAACCTGCTGTGGCTAGCTCCTGCCCTGTGTCTCTGTCATATTGTTTGCTCAGCTGTTGTTTATTACAAAGTTACTGCTACCTGGAGCAGCCGCCTGTGAAGGAATTGCCCCTGCTGGCTTTAACAATTGTCCCCGTGGAGAAGAGTGTTTGCACTGAGCTAACTTTTAAAGCAGGTTGAATACAGACAAATTTGCAAGTGAGATTTAGGACCAGGAGGTAAAATGTTGACAGTTATCTCTGAATTGGCCTTTGGAGGCATTTCAGCCCTGTTCTGTCTGCCCCAGAAACTTGTGGGTGGCTGGTTTGTTTCTGTGCCTGAGGGGCTGTTGCTTTTCAGTGTATCTTGAAGCTGGAGAAAGGGCCCTGCGGATGGACATGGTAAAAATATCACTGAGTCCATGCTGTGGGGACTGTCACTTTAGGTTACTGATATGTTTTATAAAACCAAGAATATGTTTTGTAGAGCCTGACATGGTATGGTAGGAGGGGTTGTCTCAGCGGGCCCATGCTGAGGCATTCTCCCCACCCCCACCCCCAGGTACCAGCCATATGACAGGTGTAGTATAGAATATAGTTTATTTGGGGGCATGGGAAGGGAAGTTGAGAAGGGAGTAGAGATAGAGAAAGAGAGGAGACAGAGAGGCACAGAGAGAGAGAGAGAGAAAGAGAAGAGGACAGGCTGAGGCCAGCCAGGAATACATGGAGGGGAGAGGGGGAAGGGGAGAGAGGGAAAAGGGGAGAGGGGGTCAGAGAGTGAAAAGAGGTAGAGAGAGCGCCAAGCCAGACCTACCTGGCTGTTGCTAGGTAACTGTTGAGGGGAGCCTAGAAGGAATGCTAACAGTTACTTCTCTGGACTTAGGAGGGATGAATGCTGCTAAGGTGCCCTCGATTGATTGATCGGTGTAACAGAGGATTCTGAGCTTTCTTTACTCAGGTGATAGCATCAGCAGCAAAAGTTAGAGGGAAGAATGCGAATAGATGAAAAGATTCTAGAGAAAATTCACCGTCTCAGTCTCATGAAATGTAGAGATGGTGTTAATAGGGACGCCACCTTATGCGTGCGTACATATGTGTTTCCAGAAAGCTCAGCAGAGTAGGGAACTGGTTTAGAGTTGGGGCTAACAGAGCACATAGGGAGATAGATCATGAGGCAAGAAAATGTAGAACACTCTATAGTTCAGGAAGGAAAGAAGGAACTGGGACCAGTGAGACATGTTCTTGCTTCTAAGACTCATGACTTGATTGCAGTACCTGGGCCCCAAAAAGTGGAAATGGTAGAAGGAGAGAACAGACCACCACAAGTTGTTCTGTGATCTCTGTGGTTCCTGCGTGCACGCGCACATGCGCACACGCACACACATGTAGAAAAAAAGGGACAAAGAATAGAAGAGACTTAGTCATTTTGCAAATGGATATATTCCTATATGGAGTGAAAAAAGAGAGGAGAGACGGTGACCCGGCTATGAATTGTCTCACAAGAATTTAGAGATTGAGCCATTAACAGTTGATTGAAAGCTAGGAAGATTGCTCAGTCAGTGATGTTCTTGCCACACAAACATGATAAACTGAGTGTGACTGTTATGAAATATAATGCGGCAAGGGGGTGCCTGGCGGGCCCATGCCAAGATGTTTCCCTGAGAAATTACGCCAGTGCAACAGATCTGGCTAGAATAAGGGGGTTTGTTTGGGGGAAGGGGGTCAGTGAGGACTTGGAGAAGGGGTAGAGACAGATGAGAAGACATGGAGCTAAGCAGACACATGGGAACTGAGCCATGAGGGCAGAGAAAGGATAGGGCACAGAGAAGGACAGGAAGTGGGAGAGAGACTGGCTGGGAACACATAGGAACAGAGAGCTGGAGTGGCCAGACTGTCCTTGTATAATCAGCCCACACCTGAAGCACCTGACAGGCAGCAGGCGATAACCGAGGCCATTTGCTGGGTCTCTGGGGGATCCAATGGGATCCTCTGTAAGCTAACAATGACCCCCAGAACCCACATAAAACGGGCAAGAACTGAGGCCTGGTTCTCTAACCACAGTGCCTGGAGATGGAGACAGGTCCATCCCAGAAGCTTGCTGCTGGTCAGCTAGTCTAACCGAACCAGAGAGCTTCAGGCTCTGTGTGACACCCTGTGTCAGTGAATAAGGGAGAAAGTTATAAAAGGAAACACCCAACAGGGACATCTGAGCTCTACATGTATGTGTACACTCTGGAATTCCCCTACCATGTGCACATCTGCATGTGAATACATACAAACACATAGAGAAACAGTCCATAACTTTCTGTCTTTCTGAAGTCACATAAGCGGTGATCAATCAGGCAAGGGATGTGTCCTGTTGCAATAGGAGATGAGATCATGGTTCTCATGTATAGCTATACCCTTGAACCTAGTAATATGTCTCCCTCTTAGTAGATTACACATAGCACATTACAAAGAGTAGATACAAAGGATTAACTCACCTATGCCAGGTATTGTTTATGGGAGACATTGTTTTCTGAGTCTGAACCAATCAAAGCATTAGCAATTGGTGATCACAGTGAGACATTTTCATCCAAACAGAGTATGTATGGCATAATTGCACACAGAAAGACCTAAGAAATGGTTCTGACCTTGGGCCAAATATAGGGCACAGGTCAGGAGACAGCAGCCATGCATTGAGGCAAAAGTTGGAATATATTGAAGCCCTAGTTAAGATTCATGGAAAATATTTGAGCAGAGAGTACCAGCCCTAGGAAGTTGTCAAGCAGGAGCTTGCGATGCCATCCCAGTTTACCATAGGACTATAACTATGGCAACAGAGAGAGGGGACAGATTGGTGGGGGAGGATGCTGGGAGGTGGAGAATGCTGGGAAGCCTTTGGGAAACCTTCAAGTTTTCTAAAGTAGAGATTAAAGGGTGTGAAAGATTTTATGGTGTAAGACCACATCAGTCTAGCGATTGCCTAGATATGATTAAAAACATCATGAGAGGTAGCTCATGGTAAAATATCTGCTGTGGGAAGCCTGAAGACCTGAGTTCTGTCTCTGAACCCCGTTAATGTAGGAGAGAATAAGACTTCACAAAGTTGTCTTCTGACTTCCACATGCGCACCATAGTACATTATCCTCACGTTAATAACAATAATAAGGATTTTTTTAAAAAAGAAGCATTAGTTTGTAACTTACTCTTCTGCTATGACTTACATTTGATTAAGTTAAATGCAAAAAGATTGCAAAAAATCAAGCCTAACTTTGTGTAATTGGTTATAGCTTTGATTTACCCCCCACTTTTCAGGAGAATGCACACATATCTGAATGAAACACGCATCAGTATTTGAGTTATGTGGTACCTTCGGAGTGTTGTTCTCAATGATGTATTAAAACATCTGAAAGTGGAATATGTTCTTATTCATTAAAAGATTTTTATTGAGATTTGAATGACTTTACTAAACTTAATGGCAGGATGTTGAAAGGGTGGGTGGTTCGGTACCAGTTATTTTTAAAGTATGATATAAATACACCTCGCACATTCCAGATAATGTAAAAAACTTTTAGAGACTGATGCTGTCTTCCTAGCTGCTGGGTGTAATTTGTCCTTTTCAAACATAGTTAGGTCTCACTGCCCTCTAGTGGTTGGTGGCCTCTAAGCCTGTGGTCTGGTGAGAAAATTGGACATTAGACTATAACTCAAGACTTTACCCTCAATCTTGTCTGATCAGTCACCATGTACGTATTCTTTGCCAGTTCTGTGGGTCCAGGGAACACAGTCTTTGATCAGATCTATTTCCTGACTTTCTTGATTTGAGTTTCAATAGCTTTGATCATGTCCAGGAGAAAGGTTCCTGCTAAAGGGTTGGTTTTTTTAATGTTATGTATTCTATTTATTATTTCAATATAAACATCATTTGTCAGACTCACACAAGTTAGAGCTACATACTAAGTGTCTATGAATCAAGCACAGTGTGTGGCTTTTCTACTTGGAATGGAGTTCGGTGTCTTTGATAGGGTTGTGACTCTTTGGCCTGCCTCTGAAGGTCTTAGGCTTGAAGCTGGGGGAGATTTGTTTCTCAAGCTAGCTCAGCAGGTGCTTGAACTCATGTGCTGTAGCAAATGCCAAATACATTTCAGATTGCTTGTTTTCTTTAATCACTGTTGGTCTAGATTTTCATTTTACCTGAAGTTGTTGTTGTTGTTGTTTTTAATCAAGAAGCAGAATGCCAAATGATTGTTTCTTTAAACCATGGCTATTTATCTTGAAATACAGAGAGTGAATTGTGAGCCACTTAGACATTTGCAGGAAGATCTTCAGACTGGTTAAATGAGGGATAAAAATTCCTCTCCGTCAAATGCCTGCAGGAGGGTTTCTGTACATTGTAGCTGATTTTTGCTACTTTGTGTTCTTCTTCCCTCTTCCCCACTTCAGTTTCACCTCCTAACTCTAGATAGGAGAGAAACAAGGACGGAGTGGAGAGAGAAGTTAGGAAAATCCCTGAATCTAATTTCTTTCCTTTTGTTTCTTCTTTGACTATGGCTGCTAAGAAACGGCAACCAACTTCCCTAAACTACCAATACCTGTCCCCAAGAGCCCTAGCATTTATATACTCTAAAGTTCCCAGAATTCCAAATGTCACACAATCGCAGAAACTATTTACAGCTGGCAAAACCATGCCTCTGCTAGAGAACAAGGCAAATCATGGTCAGTTTGATTCAGCCCCACATCCCTGCACCTGGGATTAAAACAAAAAACATTTTCATCTAATATTTTTGTGTTTTTAAAAAAAAACCAAAATTCCAAAATTCCAAAATTGCCACTATAGAGCATAGCGTGTTCATTCAAGTTCATTCAGGCTGAGCACCAACATGAGCAACAGTATTAACACAGCACCTAAGGCCAGGTAGAGCTGTGCCTGGACCAAGGGACAGGAAGCTACCACCGTTGTTATCTCTGCTAGATCCTGGTTTTGGTTTGGGGGTTAGCATCAAATCAAGGGCTTTATATTTGTTAGGTTGAGCTCCTTTCTGTGGCCCTGGAATTCTGGTGGTTTCATTTTTTTGGGTTAGTGGGGAAGACTCATGATATGTCTCAAAACCAGAGGGAGAAATACAGAGTAGGTTTTGGAAGAAATAATATGTCATACTTAAAACAAAACAAAACAAAACACAACCAACAACAAAAAAACAGTTATTTTTAGTTCTGTGAGCATGCGTGTTTCTGTATGCATATGTTTTCCTGACTACAGTGCCCATGGAACCCAGAAGAGGGAGAAAGATCCTTTGGAACTTTAGTTATAGTTGGTCGGTTGTGAGCCACCTGACTTGGGTGCTGGAATTGAACCCAGGTCTTCTACAAGAAATGTATGTGCTCTTAACTGCTGAGTCATCTCTCCAGATCCTGTCATAAGTTTTTATGTCAAATTTGGGTTCCAAATATTTGGAATGTTTTAATCAAGGAATGTTTCTGTTTGCTTTCCTTGACCCTAAACTTCATAATTATGAGCTCTGATGTCCCAGAAATGTAACAGGAAATAGTTACTCCAGGACACTTTAGTAATTTGGTTAAGTAGAGAATGGAATATCCCATACCCTGGAAAAGCATGGCTTGGATTTTTCAGTGATACTTAGGTTTAATTTAAGTAAAACTCAGGAAAATTCTAGAAATAAGCTGTAAGTGTGAACTTCACACTTCATGTTTTAGATCTCTTAGATTAGTACAGCCTCAGCCATTACTTAAGAAAGGGTTAGTAATTTTAGATTCCTGCCTGAAATTTCTTCTTTGTTCTAGCCTAGGATTTAGATTTCTGCCTGAAATGATTTCTTTGTTCCAGCCTAATGCCAGAGTCCTGTCTGCAGTGCATTTCCTTGTCCTTGGCCAATGTCAGATTCCTGCCAGGCAGCCCCAAAAGCTCTCCACATCTCTCCCTTTTTATTGCATAAACCAAACTGAGCCTTTCTTAGGTCGTTCTGTTCTTACCCATTGTGGAATATGCATTTTCAAAAGCAATGCATTTCTATCTTCGGTTGGTAAGGCTCTGTACAAAATCTTACCTGTCCTTGGCTTGCCAGCCTGTTAAGTTAATAACTCTGTCTGGGGGTCCATTTTCAGTTTCAAGTCATGTACTTTGGCTGCCAACCTGTTGATGAAGTTGGAGACAAGTTTTAACACAATGGGCAGGAATAAAAGTATTCCCAGGACAAGAAGGGCTAGCCTGATCAAGCTATATATGCCATTCCTGAGGTTTGATCAAAGTAGAAATACTAACTAGAACAAAGAAGTAATTACAGGCAGGAATCTAAATCTTAAGCTAGAACAAAGAAGTAGGCTTCAGGCATGAAAATGACTCTGGGCTAGGACAGGGAAGTTGGCTCAGATATTTTGGTCATTCTGATAAGCCCTTAGAAATAGTGATCACAGGACTCTGTTTATTTTCGTGCGTGTTCTTTGATTATCTGGGTTTATTGTCTTGCTTGTTTCTTGACTATTTGCATCTATTGTATTGCTAGTTCCTCAATCTAGAACTGACTTTAATACTTACATGTAATTTAAACAGTATAAAACCAAAAAAGGAGGAGGAGGGATGGGATAGGAGATTAATGGGGGGAGGAATGGGGAAAGGAGATAACATCTGAAATGTAAATAAATAAAATATCAAATTAAAATAAAAAAAGAAAATGCAAAAAAAAAATAAAAAAGAAAGAAAGGGTTAGTAAGGAGTTTTCTCAGAATGCATGAGTATTTTTTAAGACAAGGTTTCATAATAGTTTCAACTGCCCTAAAACTCACTATAGCCCAAGCTGGACTTGAACATGGGAGAGTCCTCCTGCATCAGCTTTCCAAGTGCTCAAAAAATGAATTCTTAATTTTGTTGGATTTTTTTCTGTTTTGAATTGACTGTCACAGCATGGCAGACTAGTGACCTCCCAATGGAAGCTACTTAAAGTATCAAAATCGGATGTTTTGCCTTAGAAATGTACTTATTCAGCAATTGACCCAAATATTTTTATTTTTAATTAATTAAATTTGTTTTAGACAACTTCCTGAATATATAGAATGTATATTGATAACTCTCCACTTGCTTTTTTACTTCCCTCCCATCCCTGTTCCTCCCCTCCCCCCTTCTCCCTCCCTCTCCCCACTCATTCATGTCTATTCATTTTGTTTGTGACCTACTGATCACAATACACAATAATGGGCATATAGCTAAAGACATTTCTCTGTTGTGTTCAGAAACATGGGCTGGCTATTGAAAACTGAGTCAGCAGGTGCTCCAACACTGCCTCTGTAATTGCTACTTTCACCATCATTGGGAAACAGCTATGGAGTAGTGTGTTAATCCAACTCCTAACAGGAAGCCACCTGATATGACAGCCAATGTTTCTTCTCTTGCTTTATTTCACTCTCATGTTATACTAACTGTATCTTTACTGTTGACTGCTAGAGCTTATCTAGATTGATCTATCTATCTATCTATCTATCTATCTATCTATCTATCTTCTACACCTATCTCAGGATCTCACTATTTGGCTCTAGCTGACTTAGAACTCATGGAGATTCACCTGTCTCTGCCTTCCCCAGTGCCAGGATGTGGCTCAGGCTAGTCTCTAGCTCTTTATGTACCTCCTGAATGCTGTGATTACAGGCATGTAGTGTGTCGCCACAATTAGCTTTACTTACTTTTGCAGTTTCATTTGATCATTTCTTCTCAATAGCCAACTTATTGAACTCTTATAATTTATAAATGTTGCCCAAACTTTGAGTGGGAATAGATGAAAAGCAGCTGTTTATCTGGTACCTGTTAACTCCGTGCCAGCTGCCAGCAGCTGAGAAGGGAGAGAGATCTATAGCTTCAGATGGCTCCTCTGATTACCTCCTATGCATTGCATCACAAACCTGAAGTCACTGCAGTTTGTTCCTTGGGGTCCAGCTTAGGCCTTACCAGTTGTGATCACTGCCCTTAACTGCCTCCTCTATCCAGTGGACCAGATCTTCAGCCCAGATCCCTGAGATTAATGTGGATTGTGCTTTCAGTGTTACTCTGGCTAAAGGTTTCAGGTGCCTAGGTGATCTGTGGTTCTTTGCTTGGTCTTCTCTGTCTCATAGTCAACATGCATGTATGCATGCACGCATACACCCCCACACACAAACATGTATGCATATACATCTCTATAAAGGATAGCATGTATTCTTTGAAGCCCACCTCAGTATGGTGGGCACAGACCACATGACTCAAACGAGGAAAGTTATTTAAGTGTCAATCACACAAGCAATATTTTAAGTGTTCAACACTCACAGGTAGTAGAGAGCCCCCCTCCTGGAGAGCACAGGTATAGAATATCAAGCATGTATTTTCCGCTTTGCACTCCACTGGCTTTGATCTCGAACCATACCCCATTTCTAGACGTGTTTGTTGGTGTGGCAGGCCTTTTGAAAGTATGGGAGAACAGAAAAGTCCTTTATGATAACCCAGAGCCTGTTAGCCTCCCCGTGGTGAAAATTAATCATGGACTGTCATTGTCTGCTCCTAGAACACCCATCCTTCCCTCTCTGCTCTTTCTGGCTCCTTCATTTCCTGTACTCACTTATAAATGTCTACTTTTTAGTAGTGTAAGACTCACAGCTTATGCCCCAACAAGAAGTTTAGCACCTGTCCTTGATAAGCCAATGAAACAAACCAAACCAGTGGTGAAAAGCAGAAGAGAGACATTGACTGATTGTGACCACACTGTGAGGAGAGACAAATAGATCCAGCCCCTTCCCTCAACCATCTACAGCATCTCAGTTTCAATAGAAGGCAAATGACATGCATAATGAGGCAGCCCCAGGTAGGTGTGCCCCGCCCCCAGCATCTTCACAGTAGGTAGTTGCATTCTGAAAGGGGAAGCAAGAGGAAGCCCACCTGTGTGGTCATCGCGAGCTCTTCCCTGGCTTTCCCAGGAAGTCCTGTCTGGCTTTCTACTTTAATGGATGGTTCTCTGACAAGCCCGAGGGTAGATGGTGACGCAGGAGAAGGTATAGAGTTGGGTAGTCAGCCTCCCTGAGGGTTTTATGACTGAGTTAGGTCAAGCCCTGTTTTTCTCTTAACTTCCCACCCAATGATCTCCAGTCTCTCGAACCCACAGCCTCAAGAGCCGAGGTGTGCAGCGGTACGGGGAGAGGTTTCGTATCTTCAGGGCAGAGAAGACCTATGCGGTGAAGGCCGGGCGCTGGTACTTTGAATTTGAGGCTGTCACTGCTGGAGACATGCGGGTTGGTTGGAGCAGGCCAGGCTGCCAACCGGATCTAGAACTGGGTTCTGATGACCGTGCCTTTGCTTTCGATGGCTTTAAGGTAAGTGCCCTTGCAAGACCTGGCCCATCCCTGCTTATATATTCAGGTGCCAGAACCCTTGCTGGTCTCACAGCAGACCTTGGACATGTCTCTTTAGTCATCTCTGACTCTTTCCTGCCCTACAGATCCAGTGAAATTTACCAAAAGGTTGTCCAATAGTGAGGTCTTCCTTGTCTATTAAGTGGTAAAGAAGCCAGTGCTGTGGTGGATGTCTCAATCCCAGCAGCAAGGAAGCTGAGGCAGGAGGATCACATGCTCAGGTCCAACCTGGCTTCATTTAGAAAGACGTCATCTAAACAAACAAACACACACACAAACAAAGCAGTTTTGGTTTCACTCTTGCTGGTGACCAGACATAGTGAACCAGATCAAGAAATACCTTCAGAAACAAGTTTCATTCCTGGTACACCCAGAGACTATAGTTAAAAAAAGGGAACACAAGTAGAGTAAGGAGAGAACAGAGGTGCAGAAATTCTGAGTTGTAATGCCTTTGATGCATAATTTAGTTTAAAAAATTTAAAGCAATATGTTACATTGAGACTATTATCAGTATTTTACACAAATGCAGTAACACATTATATACAAATCACAATGAAGGTGGTACTTCCAAATAAATTTAAAGGATTTATGTGACAAAGTAACTCATATGAGTAATTTTTTACTTTTAAATGAATGTAACCCAAGTTCACATTTGAAACTTTGTATCTAAGTTTGTTTGTTTGTTTATTTTGGTCTTTCGAGAGACAGGGTTTCTCTGTGTAGTCCTGGCTGTCCTGGAACTCATTCTGTAGACCAGGCTGGCCTTGAACTCAGAAATCCGCCTGCCTCTGCCTCCCAAATGCTGGATTAAAGGCATATGCCACCACTGCCCGGCTCTCTAAGTATATTTATAAGTAGGCTAGTATCCATGTTTTGTTTGGGGTTTGTTATTTTACAGATACCTTCAGAGTATTTTTAGGTGTGATTTGAAACTTTGCTGATGTTAGAAAGGAACTGAGAAGTTTCCAGAATTTCATTTTGTTTAAGTAACATCAAGAAGAGGGATTTTATTTTGAGAGAGGCAAACATGAGTAGGGTTTTCTTTTCTTTTCTTATTTTAGTGGTTGGCACCCAGCTTGATTCTCACCTCTTAACTGTACATGTGGGAGTAAAGAAAAACAACTCATAGCCATAGAACATATAGTTAGATCCACTCTCAAAAGGATGAAATAGCATCTGGTTTGTTCGCAATCCCTCACTCTGTGTACATAGGAGGGATTTTGACTCCCCAGAATCCCCAGCCTGGCTCTAGACCAGTAGTTCCAGCTGAGATCATCCCACCGCTGCTGGTCTGTCTGACTCTGTGAAAAGGGACTCTTTCTACCTCCCATAGGCCCAGCGGTGGCACCAGGGCAATGAACACTATGGGCGCTCTTGGCAAGCAGGTGATGTCGTGGGCTGCATGGTTGATATGAACGAACACACCATGATGTTCACTCTGAATGGAGAGATCCTGCTGGATGACTCGGGCTCGGAGCTGGCTTTCAAGGACTTCGATGTTGGTGATGGTAAGAGCCATGATGTTCTGTCATGTGTATTTGTGGTACAATGTATCTGTCCCCCTGGTTCATGACCAGGCCCAGTGGTAGTTTTATGGTAAGTGGACCTATGAGTTGCCTCTGTAAATTTCTGGGCACTATGCTGACACGTGGCCAATCTGATCACCTTAAGATTATCCCAGCAGAAATGACACCTACCCCACTTATATAGAGTTTTGATGAAGTAGGGATGTCTGTGTGTACAACAAAATAAATGTTGGACACTAAGATGGTGTCCTACAGCATTAATTCATCATTCAGGATATCCCTGGTTCATCAGTGGTTTAGAGCATTTTCTTTTCTATTAACTTTACAAAAACGGAAAGAGAATCTGAGGGCTTAGGCAATCCCTCTCTCAGAATCTGGAGTGACAAAGATGGCTAAAGCCAGGTCTCATTTTCTTGTAGATTGCTGTTTGCCAGAGAGGTTGACACTTTTAAGTTCTATTCACTGGGTAGATTCTACCACAAAGGCATCAGGGTGGAGGTTTTCGAAACCGTTAAAAAATATATATATATATATAGAACTACTATGTGAGCCAACTATATCAGTTTTGGGATATTCTCAGAGACTTCTTTGTCTTACCACAGAGATGCTTGCTCATCCATGTTCACTGCTGCTGTTCTATCCACAATAGCCAGGAAATGGAATCAGCCTAGATGCCCATCAACTGATAAACAGATAGTGGAAATATGGCATAGATGCACAATAGGATTATATATAGATGTAAGAAAAAAAGGATTCTGAAAAAAAAGGATAGAACTGAAAATTCATCCCGACTCAGAAAGACAAATAAGTTCTTTCTCATTTGCGGGATTTTAATATTTGTATATGTGCATATGCATGAACATGGGTCTAGTTATATTTAGGTCTTGAAACTAGAAAAGGAACCATGAGAGGGGAGAAAGAAGGTTTTGAGGGTCATAGAACACACGAGAAACAGGAAAGGGAGGAGCACTGGGGCTGGGAGGACATGGGATGGGGAGGAGGGTGAGTGAAAAAGAAGGAAAGACAAAAACAAATGGCACAGTGAAACCTGATACAGTATCAATACTAATTAGCACACAAATTATGACATCCTCTTAATTGTCACACTCAAGAAAATGATGTAATACATTGGTTGTTATCTTACAAGAAAAAAAATGGGATTAATATTAAGTAACATATACGGAGACAGTCACGCCTTCAGCCAAAAGGGAGCATTAGCTTTCGATTCAAATTTATATGAAATAAAATTTTGTTTCCCATATTGTTGCAGTTGAATGTGTGGTTCCCTGTCTGTATTTGAGGAAGGGTAAAGAATGAAGTATTTGCTAACCCTTAGGAGATGCTCACCATCTGTTGTAGCTTCTCTGCTTGTAGCCTCTGCTCTATGTGTTTTGTCTTACATCCCAGAGGCCGCTAGCTTCTAAGCTGTGCTTGTATGCTCATCACACAACCTCTGCTTTGGGACCAGAGGCTCACACCAGAGAAAGCAAAATCTTGTCAAAGCCATCTGTCCTATACTACATGAGGCAACTTCACCAGAAGATGTATAAACTGTGCGAACAGACTTACAAACAGGGTGGGCAGTATCTCAGACGGATATAATCAGTTGAACTCATTTGCATTAATTATGCTAAGACCCACTGCCAGAAAGACTTTCTTTAGAAACGTCTCACCAGGCTGTTACTGGTAGAATGTCACTTAAGGTAACTGACTAGAAAATCACAAATGTAAAGGACAGGAAAGTGGGACTACCGTTTGACAGATATTGGGTGTGTACAAAGCTTTATGGAACTCTGTTTCATTGTGTTGGGATATTATTCACTTTAGACAGCGTTTCTCACTGAACTGGGAGCTGTCTGGCAGCCAACCAGCCTCTTGCCTTTGTCCCTACAGCTCTGGAGTTAAGGGTGGATGTGCCTGGTCAGGCACTTCCAATGTGAATGCTGGGGATTAAATGAAGTTTCTCATGTTGATGCAGTTAGCACCCTTAGGTACCAAGAGATCGTCCAGGATTCACCCCATAGCTATTTCCTTGTTTACTTATTTTATATTTATGTATGTGTGTTCATTGATAAGTGCCATCAGTTAAGGGCTCTTTTGAATTTGTTCATATTTATAGCCCCAGTGTGTAGATCATGAGCATGCCCTGGGTGTTTATTGAATATTTACTGGGACATGTACAGTAGTATTTGAAGTAAGAAAGTAACCAGGAGCAAGGAGTAGTAAACTGAGGGCTTTGGACCAGGTCCCTGTCTACTATCTGCTTTTATAAGTTAAGTTTTATTTTACTATATTACAGCTATGTTCATTTATTTGTCTTCTGTCTATGATACTTTTACATTAAAATTCATATATACACACACATATATATATGTATACACACACACACACACACACACACATTCCATTTATTAGTATGAATTCCATGAAAATAACCTATAGTCAGTCACTTGTTGCTTCTATAATTGATATGATTAAAATTATATAAAAATGGGCTAGAGATATGGCTTGTCAGTTAAGAATACTTACTGCCCTCAAAGAAGGCCTGAGTTCAGTTCCCAGCATCCATATTAGGAGTCTCGCTACCACCTGTATCTCTAGTTTTAAGGGCGATGACATCTTCATCTGCTCTCAGTGGGAACTTGGACACACATGGTGCACATAAATTTATACAGGAATGCACATATATGCATAATATTAAAAATCAGCATTTTATAAAATTATACGAAAGACAAGAGAAATATGATGTTTAGTATATTTATCTCTATAAAGAATTGAAAAGATGTTATGAAAATAAATCTCTTTGCAGCTTATTATAAATGCTATTCAAGGGCATAAACATTTCAAATGGAATTTAATTATTTTACCAACTCCTTGAGAGATGTCAACTCTAAAACTGTATAAGAAATGATAGTCACTCTTGTGCACTCTTCACCTAAAGGGATCCAATTTTTAACATTGCTATATTAGTCTCATTGTTCTTTTCTGTTGTTTTTATTTGTGTCTGCAGTGTCTCCCTGTATATGTATGTGTGTGTTCATGTATGTGTGTTTGCCAGTATGTCTGAAAGCCAAAGAAAGACATTGGGTATCTTCCACTATTGCTCTCTGCCATATTGTTTGAGGCAGGCTCTCTTCCTGAACCCAGAGCTCACTGACTTGTATGACTGGCTGGCCAGTTAGCTCCAGGATCTGTCTTCTCTTTGCCCACTAGAGCTTGCCTTACATACATGTACAACCACTCCTGGCTTTCTTACATAGATGGACATCATTTAAGTTCAGGCTCTTATGCTTGGGCAGCAGTTGCTTTACTGACTAAGCCATCTTCTTACTCCCCAACTATTCTTTAATGGGTAATAAGATGAATTTTAATGGCTGTCCATATTTCATCTTGTGTATATATCAAAGGTAATCATTTTTCCCTATGGGTAAATTGATTTCTACTTATTTTTCTGTCTGTAATTAAATCCAGTGACCTTCTATAAAGTTGTAGACATATTTTATTTTAGAACCATAATCCATGTTTATTGTTGCTCTGTTCACTAAAGCAAAGAGAAGGAACCAAGCTAGCTGTCCATCAATGGATGGATTACAAAAACTTAGTACATGTTTAAAATGAAATGCTATTCAGTGCAAAAGAAATATGAAATCTTTTTCAGAAAAGAAACAACTATATAATTTCCCTGAGGCCTGTAATATACATGCAAGTATAGTATAGTGTGTAGAAAGAACAAGAAAGGGCAAATCTTAGTGATGACAAAGGACAGAATACAGGTAATGGACACCTGAGTCATTATAATTAAAGTTAATTATGTCTCTAGGTTCAACTTTGTCATGGACTTTTCATCCTTTTGTGGTGGATAAAAACATAAAATATATTGATAGTGAAAGTGTGAAATCCAGTCTGAAGCATCACAGCTTCAGCAGAATTTTCTAAATTCATAGAAGATCATTGAGATGGATAGACATTGGATCTGGCTGATCTTGCTCTTCAATGTTTTTATTTGCAAAGTCTTTGCATATATGTGTTAAAGAAGAAAGATTGAATCTCAGGGAACATATGCAGTACACAGAGGGTTCAGTAGTAGAACTAAGGGTCAGAATGGAACTAAGACTTAGGTCCAAGTCTGCTGAGTGTCTCTTGTCAACCCCCCCACAAGACTATGCCCTGCTCTTAGATATTAACTGTTCTGGAGGTTACTGATCCCCCTTTCCATCCTTCCTCTCTCCAAATACCACATTCTTGGAAAAATAGTACAGGATTTGGCTAACCTTTTCCAATATTTCCAGCCCCTTAGTAGATGGTGAGCAGCTTAGAGCTGGTATCTCTGTGTTATTCTTAGATTTGGCACATGGCACCTGGTATTTGTCAAATAAAGAAACATGTGGTTAGAGGTTTCTCAATTAATACGGTGAGGACAGTCCACATAGATATCACAGCTGCTCAGGGGATAAGCAGAGTTTCTGGTGCAGGGTCTCTTTACTGGACACAGCACTGAAGATTAGGCATGAAGAATATGCCATACAAACAAGTGTATCTGTAGTACTTCAACACATTCCTTCCTGGACAGGAAATGATTAGATGCTGTTTCATTAAGTGAAGTGAAGCGTTGTTTCCATAAGAGAATGCACATTTATTTGGAGAAATTTGTTGAAGGACATAAGAAAAGAGAGACCCAAAAATGTTCAGAGACTTTCCACTCTGAAGGTTTTGGATAAACATGGAAAGTTTATCCAACCTGAGTGCTTGTTTTATGAAATGCATGTATGTGACTATTTTCCTATGTACAGATGATTCTTCGAAGAATAATCTTTCAAAATCGAATGTTTCTTTCATCCCAGAGGCATATAAGCAATGTAGAGTTTCTTGTTCAATATATAACTCTTTTTATGTATTGCTAGTTAGTTTTTTTTTTTTTAATGAAACTACTTCAAATGTACAACGAAAGTCAGAGAAGTACATTTAATACCCAAAGGTCTACCATAGAGTTATTTGCAAATCTCTAGTATCTCCTAAGCTGATAATGCTGCCATAAACACAGTGATCAGAAATAAACAGATGTTCCTTGTCCAAGGAGCTGACTATTATTGTCTCTTCAGTGGTATCAGATAGTAGGTTATGCTTTCTAATCAGCACAAATGACTTCAAGTGTCTCCCATCCATCCTGTCCATCCCTTTGATTTCCCGGGGACCATTATTTGCAGCGACTTAACTGACTGCTGGAGTGCAGGCTGTCAGGCACAGCTGCAGCTGATTCAAACTTAATCACAAACTGATCATTAACACCTGTTGGTGCTTAGCTGGATGTGTCCATCCCCGATCCGTGGTGGTAGCACCACTGGACAGCTATCCCTTTGCATTTATACAGATGGAAACAGACTGGAAGGAAAACACTGGGTGTTATTACTTTTGAATTTATTTTGTTATATTTTATTTGTTTGTTGTTGTCTATGTGTGTGTCATCTCTTCAGCACCAGGGGAATTACTGACATGATTTTTATTGTCTTCTGACACGGGAGATGGGTTATCTAATATGGAGAATCATTGATGTAGCTTTTATCATTGCCCTTTGATACGGAAGCATTGTCTAATTTGAAACTGCCAGTACAAGGAAAGAAGTGTGAATCCTAACTGAACACCATTTTCTTGTGGATCTACCCGGACTCTTTAAGCTGTTCTCTGAATCCCAATGGACTTTGCTTGCATGCTGGCTTCCCATTATGTGAACATTATGTGAACATTAATGTGAAGCAGTATGGTGAGAAATGGGGAATGTAAATGGTACTTTCCCCTTGGAAAGTGACATTCCGCATCTGTTGCAAAAAATATATATTATCTAACATCCTCCATAGTTGATTGCAAAGATCTCAAAGAAACAGTGGAATTCAGAAAATTTTGTCTCTTGTCTAATAATGGAAAGACAGCTAAGTCTGCCTTTTGCTAGATGAGCTGATCAAGTATTTTATTAGTTTTTGTCCCATTGTCTATATGTTTTTTTTATGTACATATGTGTTCATAAAACTTGGGCATATTGTTTCTGTATATGTGCATATATGACTATGTAGAATATGTAATATACACACACGTATATAGGGATGTTTTCTCTCTCTCTCTTTCACACACACACACACACACACACACACACACCACATTACATATTTTCCCCTGCCTAGTCTTAACTCATCCCAGGAGAAAGAAAAAAAATCTCTTCAAAGATGAGAGTATCTATGGACAGTTTAAAATTTTTGTTTATTTTCATTTTATGTGAGTAGGTGTTTTGCCTGCATGTATGTGGATCTACCACATGTACCAGCTGCTCAGGGAATCCAGAATCAGGTACTGCATGCCCTGAAACCGGACTTACAGATGGTTGTGATCTTCCATGAGGTGGATAAGAACTGTACCCAGGTCCTCTATAAGAGCAGTGTATACTCTTACCCTCTAAGCCATCTCTCCAGCCCTAGAAAATTTTTAAATGTTTCTTTCCAGCCATTTTCTCCTTGAGAATACACATGAAGAAGCCAATAACACTGACCATGAGCCCTTTGGCTAGCTGAAGAACAAAGCAAATGGAGCCCCATTGCCATTGGTCCTTGGTCCTTCCTTCCTTTCATGTGCGAAAGAAGGATTTACACCTGTTGATTGTGGAGGTAGTGGACAGGAGAGGTCCTTGTAAGAATGGACACTCTAAGATTTCTATGGGACCAAGTGTAGTTTGATAGGTCAAGTGGAGGAATGGTCTGTAGTTAGCAAATCACAGTGTCACAGCCTCTACTGTCATAATTTGGTGTTTCTTCATAATACTCTGTGTGCTTTCTAGGTTGATAGTGTTCTCAAAGCCAGGACTCGTAAAGTAATCGCTTGTTATGCTGTGCTAAAGAGAATCACACCTTCACTACTGAAGACCTGGTTTTCTGTTTCTATTCCAGGATTCATTCCTGTGTGTAGCCTTGGGGTGGCACAAGTAGGCAGGATGAACTTTGGAAAGGACGTCAGCACTTTGAAATATTTTACCATCTGTGGCTTACAAGAAGGCTATGAGCCATTCGCGGTTAATACAAACAGGGACATCACCATGTGGCTGAGCAAGCGGCTCCCTCAGTTCCTCCAGGTCCCATCAAACCACGAACACATTGAGGTTTGCCTTTCCTTTCAGAATCAAGCCTTTTCTCAAAACTAGTGGGACCTTATCTTACAAATGAGAACTTCTATGTAAATAGTTATTGGTATGTCATGAAAATGTTAACTGGTATGTGTTACATAGTAATGGGATCTAAGCAGAGGATTAACTGCTCCTCGATCACTTTATCCAGCAGCTAGGTTTTATGCAGAGACAGCATTGGGATGGATCTGGATTTGTATAGCCATGACACGAACTGTTCAGTCTGTCTTTAGAGTTAGGGTAGTATTTGATCATTGTAGTTATTCTTAGGTAGCTATAGGGAATTGATCATATGTTTCCCTTGGATACCACCCTCTGCAGATGTCTAAGTCCCTCACACACATGAAAATATTCCCATAGAATCTACACAAATCATCTTATGCAACGGCAGAAGTCTCTAAATCACTTAGAATATACAATGCAATGTAAATGCCATATAAATACTTGTATTGATAAGGACAAGAAAGTGGCCATATCCAGCACAAATATTTCCTCAGATATTTTGCACAGGTCTTCAGGTGAATCACAGACATGGAACCTGTGGGTAAATAGGTCTGACTGTATAGCCATAGCATGGTGCTCTAGCTTCATAATCTCCTACAAAATACTGCTCAGCATGGATCATCTTCATTGTTTGTCTACAGGAAATGCATTGCTTAGTGTTAAGGCCACGAGATGGACAATGTTGATTAGAATGGGAACTATGATACCTTAGTTTTGTTTCTTGTTGTCATGATAAAATTACAAAAACAACTTAGGGAAGGAGGGGTTTATTTTAGCTCACAGCTCTGGGTTTCAGATCTCAGGGTTTCAGTTCATCACAGAAGGAAAGTTCCAGCAGTGTCAGTTTGAGGAAGTTGGTTTTAGGATATCCATACTTAGGAAGAAAAAACAAGGATTGCATGCATGTATATGCTTACCTTACTTTCTCTTAGGTAAGCCAAGATTCCTGGTCTAAGGAATCGTGCTATCCACAGTGGACAGATCTTCCCACCTCAATTAACCCAGAAAAGATCACTCATATACATGACCCCAGGCCAATATAGTCTATTTCTATATTGTGTCAAGTTGACAGTCAAAACTAACTGGCTTCTTCATCTGTTAGGTGACCAGAATAGATGGTACCATAGACAGTTCTCCATGTCTGAAGGTCACTCAGAAGTCCTTTGGTTCTCAGAACAGCAACACTGACATCATGTTTTACCGCCTGAGTATGCCCATTGAGTGTGCCGAGGTCTTCTCAAAGTCGGTGGCAGGAGGGCTCCCTGGCGCCGGCTTCTATGGGCCCAAGAATGATTTGGAGGACTTTGACGTGGACTCTGACTTTGAGGTTCTGATGAAGACGGCTCATGGTCATCTTGTGCCCGACCGCATCGACAAGGACAAAGAGACCCCCAAGCCAGAGTTCAATAACCACAAAGATTATGCTCAGGAAAAGCCCTCACGCCTAAAACAAAGGTGATTAGCAGAGATAGTGTGATGGCTTGTGTGGTCTGGGGTTCTGTGTGTGTATGTGTGTGTGCACTTGTTTATATGTGTGTTTGTGTGTTCACTTGACTGTGTGTGTGTGTGTGCACACTTGTGTGTATATGTTTGTTTAAGCCAAAGTTGGTTACCTGGTTATTACTCTTCTCACCCTATACATTATTTTTGGATGCAAGGTCCCTCTGGGAACCTGTAGCTTGCAAATTCTGCTAGACTGGCCGTCCAGTGAGCTCCAGGAATCTACCTGTCTCTGGCTCTCCAGTTTTAAGATTACAGGCAGACACTTGTGTACCCGGCTGTTTAAATGGATGCTGATGACCCGACTCAGGTCCTCATGCTTGTGTGGAAAACCGTTTCTCTATTAAGCCATCTCTCCAATCTCAAAACGCTGTATGCCAGGCTGGTCTGGAACTCATGCCAATTTATGTTTTAGCCTTTCATGTGCTGGCATTTCAGGTACGCCCCACACCTGTGAATGCTCAACTACAGTATGCTTTTAAGTTATACAGCTATCACATGGCCCAATCTGTAGTAGGTAACAGAGGATTTTAATATTCTTCTTACTCTTCATTCATTCATCCATTCACAAAAATTTTTACAGAGGAACGTAACTCATGAGTCCAAATGACATCTGTTCAGAGTTATCTATGTTTATATTCTTGGTTGAGTCTTAGAGAGTGTTCCCTCTAAATATTTATTATCTTCCATGATCAGACAGACAACTTATTGTGGCATCCCTTCCTGCACTGATCAGTACTTCTCAAATATAGTATTATTGCCACTCTGGTCAGGTCATCTTTTGTTAAAGGGGGCCATCCTAGGAATTAAATGGTGTAGAGTGAGTTTCCTCACATACACCTACTAGATGTTAGAGAGATCCCTTCCCCATGTTATAACAACCAAAGATACCTCTTACTACTGTCAGGAAGAAAGCTACCCCATTGAAGACTGTTAGGCTAGTGGTCTCTTAGGCGAAATGGGCAGAACATGTTGCTGTTGCTGATTCCTCCTCTTGCATGTTGCAGATTCTTACTTAGAAGGACCAAGCCAGATTACAGCACAAGTCATTCTGCAAGACTCACTGAAGACGTCCTTGCTGATGACCGGGATGACTATGAGTACCTGATGCAGACATCCACAGTATGTGTCTCAAGCACTTAGTGTGCTTCCCACATCAAATACTATAAATTGATATATTGTTATGGGCAGCGTTCTTTCTGTTTTGGTTTTCTTTTGGTATGCAGGGTCTCCTGTAGCCTAAGCTTTTTTGAACTTTCTTTGTAGCTGAAGATTACTGAATTCCTGATCCTCCTGCCTCCACTTCCTATGTACCATCACACCCAGGTTATATGGTTTTGGAGATGAAATCCAGAGCTTCCTGTGTGATGGACAAACACTCTACCAACTGCTCCCCGTCCTTGTTTGGTTTTGTGAGACAGTATCTCACTATGTAGTCAAAACTGACCTTGAACTAATGATCCTTTTGCCCTAACCTTGGTAGTGCAGGCATTATAGGCATGTGCCACATACTTGGCTGAATAGCATCTTAAAAATAAGTATTTGCTTATATTTTAGGCATATTTGGAAGATGGATATTTTGAAGCAAAACTTGTATTGCAGTATCTATTAAGAAATGAGAGCTATTTCAAGTAATTGTCCTTAATGGACAGCTGTAACTAAGGCTTTGATGTCCTGTTTCCTGATGAAATTTGACAATTCCACTAGACTTTTCAAAGTCCATATAGTTTAGTTCATCTTAAAAAGTGTCTGAGAGCAGGTCATTTATTGTACTTTACAAGGGGTCCAACTTTTGTTCTCTGCCATTTAATTTTTCAGAACTATGTATCTAGAATGGCAAGTTGGAAAAAATATAGTTGTATCTGTTAGAGAGTGCTTCTGTGTTTAAAATTATTTGTGTATGTGTATATATATGTATATGTATGTGTATGTGTATGTGTATGTGTATGTGTATGTATATGTAATGGTTGCTTGTATGTATATGTGTGCATGATATGTATGCAGCAATAGGAGATAGATACACACCAGAAGAAGGCATTGAATCCCTTGGAACAGAGTTACAGGCAGTTGTAACTCTCCCATGAGAGTGCTGTGACCTGAACCCAAGTCCTCTACAAGAGTAGCAAATGCTCTTGAGTGCTGAGCTGTCTTTCTAGTCCCCCAGTGATTTTATGTTTAAATATGATATTCATGTGTTAGAGCCAAACCAGTGACTTCAGATTTTGAAATGTTACATATATGACAAAGGAGAAGCTGCACATAGGCAAAGAGACCTGTGACTGAGGTTAAACTCTAAAAGGCTTACAGACATTTGAAAAATTGAAAATTTACATCTATCTCTATATACATATATATATATGTGTGTGTGTGTGTGTGTATATATAGTGTGTGTGTGTGTGTGTGTGTGTATGTGTACACACATAGGAATGTACAAACTTCCCATTATTGTCATAGATAATCTTAATATTTTATTTGTGTGTATGTGCATGAGAGAGGGTGGGGAGAATGCTGTGTGTAGGGGATTGTCTACGGACGTCAGAAGAGGGCATTAAATCACTTGAAACTGCAGTGACTGTAAGCCATCCAATATGGGTTCTTGGTCCTCTGAAAGAGCAGAAAATACGGCCACTTAATCTTAATCCTTTTTGAATGCTAGCCCCCTTTGCCTATATCATTCTGATTCAGCCAAGTGATCTTAAATAAAGGTTCAGATGACACCCATACTTCGTTTTGTCTTGCTTCACCCTGCGCATACTTGGCTCCTCTGTTTCCACAGTACTATTACTCGGTGAGGATCTTTCCTGGACAAGAACCAGCTAATGTCTGGGTGGGCTGGATTACATCTGACTTTCACCAGTATGACACAGGCTTCGATTTGGACAGAGTACGCACAGTGACCGTCACCCTAGGAGATGAAAAAGGAAAAGTGCATGAGAGGTTGGTTCTTACAGAATTTTATGCAGATTAAGGTTCTGAAAAAAAAAAGCATCAATAGGCCTAGATACTCTTGTCTCTTGGATTTTGTGCTCGGAATATTTCCATTTTAGGATGATGTAATTAAGCAATTGATGTCAATGAACTTTTTTCTTATCCATACAAACCAGCAAGGAATCTAAATGTATTAAGACCAAAAAAAAATGTCATATAATAAGAATACAGCCTCCTTTGGGGTAAGAATCATATGTTCTCCAGCTGGTACAACTAAGATCTTAGGTTGCCAATACTTGGCCTTTGTGTTACGGAAGGAAAATGGGTGAGTTGAGGTGGAGTACCCCCGGTCTGATAAACCTTGGGGACTAGCTGTGCGGGGAGGAGAGTTTGCAGATAGAGTGGGTTGGTAGCTTATGGTTAGACCAGGGGCACACCTTTGACCTTCGACTGAGGACCAGTGGATTCTTTCCTCAGCTTTGCCCTTGACTCGCTGTGTGGCCTCGGGTAAGTCAGTTACAACTTTCTGTGCCATCCTTTCTCATTTGTAAAACGCCGATCTCAAACCAAACCTTCAAAAAAGTGAAGAAGGCCATCTTCCTTGCAGAATAAGACAAGAGAAGATTCTCCCATTCGCTTCTACCCCGTGCGCCCATGTGATCCTCTCTGATCTGCTGTGACAGGTCTCAGAGAGAGCCTTCCATAGTGTTGCTTTACTTCTTCAGCTGAGCCATCCTTTTTTGGTGACGTGGGAAATGCGCTGTCCCTCCCTCGGCACCGCAGGCAGACAAGGGCTTTTGCAAAAGCCTCAAAGAGTGTTTGATATCAGCATGGGACCCCAAATGGCATGTGTTTAATTTTCAAAGATGGCACCACCGACGTAAGGAAAATCCCAATTCATATAAAACACTGTGATTACAGGTTGCTAGAGCTAGAAACAGGATGAGGGAGAATCACTGAGTACCAGGTGCCCAGTGCAAAGAAATGCAACCTGCATTTGGACAATCCAAAAAGGACTCTATTCTAGCCTTTTGTTTTTGTCCCCTCCCGCTCCTGCCTGCCTCTGGCCTTTCCTTGCTAGTCATGTGATATGTTGGCTGTAGTGCAAACACAGAGAATGGAATGGAACTTTCCAGTGAAGGTTCTGGTGAAGGTAGAGTCAGCTGGAGTTTATCGTCAGCATCATCTAACTGTTCTTTGTGGCATCACCAGAAAGTGTCCAGAAAGGCACATCATTTCAGTCAGATGTATTACTGCACTCGTGGCTCATGTAGAATTTGATTTTGATAGTGTTTAGAATGAATTTTCTCTCAGTCTCAGAACAAGTAGTGATGTGCGGGGGGTGAAAAATTCAAATTTGGATGATTTTATAGTTAAACTTTTTTGAATCACAGAAAAAAGGGTCTAGTTTGGTTTGAGTTTTTTTGTTTTTGTTTTTGTTTGTTTTGTTTTGCAGAGGAAGTACAGATCAGTTCTTATTTGGTGCCAAGTTCATTGGCCTTGTCTCCATTAGGTGTAAACTTTGGACACTCGACAGACCTGATGCGGACTGTCCCCTGCAGTCAATGAAGTACTGCTCGGAATCACAGACTCGGGCCCATGTTGCATCTCTCCCATTACAGCATGAGCTTGTTGCTTGCACAGCATAAATTAGGCTTAGTTTGCAAGATATACTCGCATTCTGTCCTAGCCGTGTCCATACAAGGATTCAAATGTGGATCATTCTTTCTCTTTAACTCAGCATCAAACGCAGCAACTGCTATATGGTGTGTGCAGGAGAGAGCATGAGCCCCGGGCAAGGACGAAACAACAGCAATGGGTTGGAGATCGGCTGTGTGGTGGATGCTGCCAGCGGGCTGCTCACATTCATAGCCAACGGCAAGGAGCTGAGCACTTACTATCAGGTATGCGGTCAGAGATGGCCTGAGGGTTTGCTCCTGCTAAAGGGAAACACGTTTTCTATTGTGAAAAACTTAGAAGTTAAGAGAAGAAAGAAAACAGAAATGAATTTATGGCATATGCAATTCTCTGTTGCATATTTGCAGAACCTTTCAGAATTAACAGCATTTTCCTCTCAAGCTGTTAGGAGTCCAGGATTATTGACAAAATATTCACAAGATGGAAGAGAAAGTCTCTAGTCTCCTTCTGTCACCTGCCTCTTGGTTGTTGTAGATAAAATGCTTTTTTCTTCATCTCCTCTCTTTACTAACGGTGACACACTCACTTATTATTTAAGGTGGAGCCAAGCACAAAGTTATTTCCTGCGGTTTTTGCGCAAGCTACAAGTCCCAATGTTTTCCAGTTTGAGTTGGGCAGAATAAAGGTAAGAAAGCCTGTTTTAGATTTTTGTTGTTGATATAATAATACACTCTGACCAAAAGAAGCTTGGAGAGCAAAGAATTCATTTCAGTTTATACTTCCAGGTAAGAGTACATCACTGAGTACATCATTGGGGGAGGAACTATTGAGGAATACTGCGTATTGGCTGTCTCTTTGGCTTGTTCAGAAAGCTTTCTTATACAGGCCAGGAGCCTAGTGCTGATTATACCCACAGTATGCCAGGCACTCCTACACCAGATAAGTCCATTGTGAAGACAATTATTCATTCATATATATATATAAATGTGTGTTCATATAATATAACATATATATATATATATATATATATATATATATGAAAATAATTTATGAGTGATTGGCTGCATATATGTATGTGCAATACTTGATGTCCATGAAGAGGCCAGAAGTGGCATCATATCCTCTGACACTAGAGTTATAGATGTTGTGAGCTGCCGTGTTAGTGCTAGGAACTAAAACTAGATCCTCTGAAGCAAACTCAAGTGCTGCTCTTGACTTCTGAGGTATCACTCCACCTGGAGTCTATAGCTTTTCCCAAGTGACTTTAGGTAGTATCAAATGAGAATAAAAACTAACCAAGACAGACTCCTTCATCATATTGCATTCCTATTATCTTCTATTTGTGCCTAGTGTATACTTTAAAAATGGATACAGTATTTTATTATCACCAGTATATATTCTTTATTATTGTATCTATACTTAGATATAGCTAAATCACCAATATAGATATTCTTCAGAAGAAAAACAGCCACATTTGAAAAACTCAGGTCACTGTGATAACATAATTCAAGAGTTACCTTGTTTTGAATATATAATAAAGTTCAATAAAGCAAACTTTATAGAGGAAAAAAAATATCTCACCAAGTTGTACAAAATAAAGTAATCATTGATGTGGTAACTAGATGTCAGTCCTTGAAGCCATGCACTGAGGAGAGCATGATCTATGGGGTTCTCTGGAAACATAAATGGAAGAGTTACTCTACACTGGTGGAGGAGGTAGAGATGATATTCGGGTTGGTTACTGTTACTCAATGTTCACAGGGTACATTTACTAGGAGGAGGTCCTCCTGATAGAAGGAGAGAGAAACCAGAAATTTGAAGAGCAGAAGTGATGGGTGTTAAGTGCTTGCACTCGAGGAGTCCTTCTGGGGCCTGAGTAGAGAGAGACTAGTTCAGATTGAGAGGTACATGGCACATGCTGTGTTGAAAAGCTGGCACACCTTATGTTGAGGTATTACTGACGTTTGAAGAGGGGCATTGAGTTCAGTGCAATCTGTCCTGGGATAGTAGTACACTGATAGGAACATGGAGGTACAGAATGAGAACAGCCATTGTTAAGTGTGTACCAGTGATCTGATACTGTGTACATGGGAGCTGTGCTGAGGGCCTTGAGACGCATAAAGGAGAGGAACTGAAGGGTTCACACTGCTTCCTGGGAGAAGGACATAGGGCTTGGCAACAGACTGGTTTAATAAGATTAGTGAAGTGGATTTGGGCATTGGAAGCAAGGCTGAATACTTAAAGTTTATTCCAGTTTGGGTGATTGGGGAATGTTCATGGCACAGCTAGATGAGCTTTTGAAAGTAAGGAAAGAAATTGGATTTCATCTTGTGAATGTAAAGTTGGGGTGCCAGGTACTCTCTAGGTGAATGTGGTTGGTTGTGTTTCCAGGCTGACCCAGTGACCTGCAGCTTGCTAAGCACATTTGCTAATAACACAATGTGGTTCTCAGTGTCTGTTTAGTGGAGGGAAAATGGCATAGATAAGAAATCTTACCACCGCTATGCTTAGTATCTTCTCAATGAACTTACATATGTATAATGCATGCATATATACATACATATTTATAGTTGGAGATAGGGGAAGAGGCTGGGGCAAGACAGGGAGACCGAGAGACAGAGGCAGACTAAAACACGTGCTGTGCTAAAAGTTAAGGATTTTAGTGATCCTGAGATTGGGTGGGATTTATCTTTGATAGTGGGAGGAAATGCTAATATATAAGAGAGAGAGAGAGAGAGAGAGAGAGAGAGAGAGAGAGAGAGAGAGAGAGAGACAGAGACAGAGACAGAGAGAGAGAAAGAGAGAGAGAAAGAGAGAGAAGACAGAAGGAATCTGGTTGAATCAACTAAGGAAGGGATATCTGTGAACGAGGCTGAGAACAAGCCACCAGGAGTGTGTGAGGAGAACGGAGGAGGCAGGTTATAGAGGCCACTGCATGTGCAGACTCTTGGGTGGCAATGGTCACAGACCAAAGATGACCCACAATGGTCAGTGTACCTTGAGCTGAGGGAACGTGTACATGTGTTATGAAGGAGAACTTTTGGTGAAGGGAGCAGAAGAATTTTCACTAAGTGGTAGGAGAAGCTGTATCATGGCGAATTCAGGAAGGGATGTGGCATGGCAAGAGGTGTGTGTGGATGGAGGTCATTTTCCTTCTTGCTGCTGCTTTGTGAGTTCCCAGGGAATGACTCCAGCAGCCTCCTGGTGAGGGCTCCTTTATCCTTGCTATGTGACTTACCGCACTACAATCTGAGTGATCCTTACTGCTTTAAATCATGAGTCAGATCTTAGCATCCC
Source organism: Mastomys natalensis (assembly GCA_021653895.1). Lineage (NCBI taxonomy): Eukaryota > Metazoa > Chordata > Mammalia > Rodentia > Muridae > Mastomys > Mastomys natalensis. Next base: position 3,626,577 of record JAJTUV010000068.1, on the reverse strand, counting down.
GTTGTTCAGAGCACTAAAATCTGTGTGTCCCCAGGGATGAAAATCCACATCTAAAACCTCACTGACCTCTATTCCTTCCCCGACATGGCCCTTCCCCTCTCCTGCGCCACTGCCCCCATTCCCTGGCTGTCTTGGGATTCCTCTGTAGCCTCCTGTCCTGCTTTTCTTTACATCTCCAACAAGATCAGTGGAAGCCGTAAGAAGCAAGGGCTCTGTTCGGCATGTTCATCAACATATCCTCAGTATCGAAAACAGTGCCTGAGCTCTGTAGCAAATGTATTTTTCCAGTTGTAAGAGGGAATAAGAAATATCAGGAAGGAGAGCTCCTGTAGAAAGCGGTCCAGGGCTCTCAAAAGGGAAGGAGAGGCTGAAGCTGGGGCAGAGATGGCAACTATGTTGTTGTCATAGGCTCCACTTGGAGGCAAGCAGGCATGTTGTCAGGAACATACATGAATGAATACTTCTCAGCAAAGCAGAGACCTTTCCTTCTGGAATGAGAGGAATTAAGTCTGACTTAAACAGCCCATTCCAGGTTGGGAAAAAAAAGTAAACTGTGCTGATTAACGTCAAGTTCTTGACTTTCATGGGAGAGCAATGGTTTTATCTACTGTATTTTGCAGGCTAGATAGAATGTGCTTAAAATAGGAGGAGTGGGTGACAGTGGGTAGCTGATGAAAGAGAGCTTAGTAGAATCTCCTGAAGTCAAAGTGTCTGGTACTCAAAAGGCTTGCCAGTTTCTCCGGAGCCCAGTCCAGTGAAACAACAGGATGAATACAGGCTTAAACTTGGTCATACTTGCATGGCACTCATGGGGAAGACACACCCCTAACTGTTGTCCCTGCCCCAAATCCTGACATTTCAGTTGTTTGCTTGACACATTTTTCTCTATTTGTTCTTGCAGGAAAATTTAAAACTATTCTATTATTTCTATCTGCACAATCTAAACTTACAGTGCATTTTATTTACACCGGCCCTTTCCTATGCAGAATATGAGTCAGTGTGTTAGCAGCCCCAAGTGACATGAACAGTGACCTCTCTCTCTCTCTCTCTCTCTCTCTCTCTCTCTCTCTCTCTCTCCCTCTCCCTCTCCCTCTCCCTCTCCCTCCCTCCCTCCCTCCCTCTCTCCCCCTTCTCTTTCTCTCTCTGACTCACCATGCTCTAGAATGTGATGCCTCTCTCAGCGGGATTGTTTAAGAGTGAGCACAAAAACCCCGTGCCCCAGTGTCCTCCACGTCTGCATGTGCAGTTTCTGTCACATGTCCTGTGGAGCCGGATGCCCAACCAGTTCTTGAAGGTGGATGTCTCTCGAATCAGTGAACGCCAAGGTTGGCTGGTACAGTGTCTGGATCCTCTGCAGTTCATGTCCCTCCACATCCCTGAGGAGAACAGGTGAGCCTCAGGCACTTTTCACCATTTGAGGTGGTATTTGGAATGAGAGTCTCCATGAGGGAGGTTTGGGTGTTTTAAAAGAGTAATCTGGTGCAGAAGGTAAAATGTGAGGGCTTGAATCTCCAGCAGCCATGTGCAAAAAGCCTGTCATGGTGGCTTGTGTTTGTAATCCCAGTGCTGGAGGGGTAGAGATAACAAGCATATCTTTGAGGTTCACTGGGCAGCCAGCCTAGCCCCCACCTCAAAAGTGAGTGGCTTATGAGGAATGATACCCATGGCTGGCATCTGAACTCTATATGCATCCACACACACCGCATGCCGCCTCCCACCATGGCCTGTATAGCTCAGGTTTGAGTATGTTTCTCTGTCACTTTGTTATTTATGAGACTTACTAAAGCAATAACTTCCAGAACTGGGAGAGCTTGGGGGTAAGATGCTAGGAACTATATTATAAAATTCTTCATTTTAACCATGTGTGAGTCCAAGAAACTTAAAGAGCAAAAGCCATGAAGACAATGAGAATACTTCAGTAGCAGGCGTAGGCATGGTCTAGGCAGCAATGACATTGTCAAGGCTCTGCCTTCTGGTTCCCAGTCTTTTCCCATGGCTTCCCTTAAAATCACAGAGGTTTCACTCAGCCATCTTTGTTATGAGTTAGGAGCTAAGGTTCTTAGGCTGTGCATCAAGGTAAGGTATCAAGGTAACATGGAAACACTAGGTCATAAACTAAGTGCAAACTTGGCTTGAAGACAAGGCAAGACTCAGTATATACCCTGACTGTCCTTCTCAAGTCTTTGGTTTTCAAGAAATGATAGGCCTAGGCTGAATTTTAGACTTTCATCAGAGGTTGGTGAGAGAAGGGGAGTGAGCTATCTGAGCCCCTTTATAGGGTACCTATACCCTGTGACTCAGTGGTCATCTCTGCTCCTGGGTGTACATGCACAATACTAGTTGGACTAGTAGGATATAGACTTAAAGACATTCATACCATATATATTTTGAAGAAAGAAGAGGACATGGATTTGAGAAGAGAATGGTGTGTGTGTGTGTGTATGTGTGTGTGTGTGTTGTAACTCCAAAAGAGTTTGGGGAAGTGATAGATACTATGAAAGTTGATTGCATTAGTGTATAAAATCCTCTTGATATTTTTATTTGTTATTATTGGTTATGTACGTATGTTTGTTGTTACTGTATTATTTTAAACAGGCAGCACCTGATCTGTCTTGTGTTATGGAGCCACCATGTTCCCAACTAGGCTAGGCCTGAGGTCACGAGCAGCAGCAGATATTCTCGCTGCTGCTCGGCTCAGGCTGCCAGAGACACTGGCCCTGCCATCCAGGAGATGCCAGCATGGGAGATGGCTCTGCCATTCTTCCACACTGTCTCCAAAAGGTTGGGGTGAGCCTGCCATCCACACGGTACCCGGTAGAAATGAGACTCTAATTGTTAAAGATTATCCAATAGCATTATATATTTGGTAATGCTCAAATTAACAAGATACCCACACAATTGGAGGTGTTAACCAATTAACTAACCTAGATATAAGTTGTTACCCAGGACTGCTCTCCATACATGTGTGGCTCTCCATGGCTCCTACATCTCTCCTCCCTTAGCTCCTCCTCCTCCTTCTCCTCTTCCTCTCCTTATGCCTCCCACATTAGCTCCTCCCAAAATACCAAGTTTAATGACGCGGGAAATATACCTCTGCAGTATGCATGTATGTATGTATGTATGTATGTATGTATGTATGTATGTGTATATGTATGTATACACACATATTCTTTAGATGATTAGATTGATTTAGTTCTTTCTGTGTGAGGAAGCTTTTTATCAAAATTTTGTAACTGATGATGTTTTCTTAAAAAAGTAAGAAAGAGGAAGAGAAAGCACCAGAGAAGAGTTCCTTTTTGTGCAGGAAAGATTCTCCTTTCTACTGGTAGAAAACTTTACACACATTAGGATATTTTGTGATGGCTTGATAAGAAACAGAAGGTGTTTTATCCCTGATATTGTCTGTGATAAATACAGTATGTAAAAGAATAATTTAAATCACTAGAGTTTATGAATAATTTGAGATTTTCCTAAATGTGAGGAACACAGCTGCATTGAAAAAAAAGTAACTGGAATTAGGTTCCTGAGATGGCAAGGGGGCATCTGGATAACCACAGCAAGGGAAGACAGGTTCTCACGTGACAACATCGCCCTGTTTACTGACCTTAGTGACCAGTCATGGCCTGGCCTGTGTCAGGATCCTCTGCAGACACAGGGAAATCTGATAAGATCTGCTTTCCTGAGAAGAGTCCCTAGTGGCATAGGAAATCACTGAAAGTTACGAATAGTAGTAGGTATGTGCTAGCATTTTGTGTTTTTCCTAATGTACATTGTAATTGTTATTTAATTTTAAGACCTGGCCAGCCTGGAACTTACCATGTAGACCTAGATGCCTTTAACGACAAAGAGATCTGCCTGCCTCTGCCTCCCTGGTGCTAGTGTTGAAAGCGTGAACCACCATATCCAGTATTCTTTTTCTTTTTTCTTTTATGTAAGCCATAGGTGTTCAGGTTCCTGTGGAGGCCAGAAAGGGCCATTGGATTCCCTAGAGTTGGAGTTATTGGTAGTTGTGAGTAACCTGTTGTGGGTCCAGCAAAAAGAGCAAGTGCCATCAACTTCTGAGCCATCTCTCCAGCCTTGCAATTATTATTTATTTTCTTCTTTGGGGAGGGATGTGGCTTTGTCTCCTCAACTGGAAAGGGAGCTCTTCAATGGCTGCAAGCTTGCTTGTGCTCTTCACACTGTGCACAGTGCTTAATGTGTTCTACACAGCAGTGTCTGATGAGTAAGTGAATAGTACTGAGTTATGAAATAGTTCCTCCCTCAGGAGCTGTTAAAAGTATGAGTTATATTTATCAGACTTTGACATACTAGCAACCTAGAGAAATCAGTAGCTCTCAAGTGAGCATTTGTTTCTGGCTCAAGTTCTATGGGTCATAGAACTATTGCTCTCCAGGCTTACAGTTGAGGACAAAAACAGTGGAGGAAGGCCTTTCTGGATTAGCAGGTCCTTCTTTTCACGAGGTTATGCCATGGTTCTGCTTGTAATGCCACTGTCTTCTTGCACTATCTATCTATATGATTTAAATTCAGTAGGATGTGGACATATCCAAGAAACCATGTGCATTAGCAGAAATGAGCTGTTAGGTATTACCTTGTCGTGTGGCTTAAGAGAAGCAGAGTAAGCTGACCTAAGGGCCCAGGCTGGTATAGATAAGGTCACTGCCATCAGACATGCTACTTACGGCACTGGATGGAGGGATCTGGGAGACTCACAACTAGTCAAAGTGAAGAGAATATGGGACTGTGGAGTGCTCAGCCCTCAGATGAGACATCTTTATTACCCCTCCCCCAAGGCTCGGGGAACCCTGTGGAAGAGAGAGTAGAAGGACTGTAAGAGCCAAAGATCAGGGCAGATTGGAACAAGGCATGGCCTTCTGGATATGACTGAGTCCATGTGCTTACAAATGCCCAGCAGCTGCTGAGGCCATCTGTATATGACCTGCATGAGATCAGGCCAATCAACATTTTAGAGTGGACTGGAAGGGCCTCCCAAAGCCCGTAATAGAGTTAATGGCAGTTGATGGCTGCTGGGAAAAGGAGAGTCAGTTTTAATTTATTTAAAGGTGTGTGGTCCCTAGTAGGCCTTCCGCACTCCAGTGGATACCCTCACACTCGTGAGTATTGAAATTATCAAAGAAGAACATAATAATAATAATAATAATAATAATAATAATAATAATAAAAAGAGTTCAGGTAGTTCCCCTTTTATTTTGCTAAGAGGAAAATGCCATTTGCATTTCTTGTTTCCTGAGCTGCATGCATGTACCCTGTACCATGCATGAGTTTATCTGGTGGGTGATGCAGGGTCTGTCCAGTATGCCTGAGGATAGACATCACTGGGATGAGAGCTCTGTTTACTCACTTCTCACCCGTCGGGGTCATAGTGCAGAGATAGTGGCACTATGGCCCAAGGAAAGCCTGCTTTTTCACGTCATGTTAGCTTGTTGTAAAAGGAAAGGCAGGATTCCCTCCACCTCAAGAATTCTCAGGCTCTGACATTGCGGAATCCCAGGCTTGGGCTGAAACACCCATATCTAAAAGGGTGCTTGCAGCCTCACTACCAGGGAGGATGAAGAAAGTTCTAGATGAATTTGGATTGACACGTTCAGCTTACATCCTCTAAGTAAGAAAACGTGTAGGCCAACTAGAAATGATTTGCAAATACTGTGAAGCCACTAAATGTCAGAAGATTAAAAGATATCGGGGCCTGCTCCCTTAACTCTCCCCTCCTCCCTTCCACAGATCTGTTGATATCTTAGAGCTGACAGAGCAGGAGGAGTTGCTGCAGTTTCACTATCACACCCTCCGCCTCTACTCTGCTGTCTGTGCCCTTGGGAATCACCGGGTAGCTCACGCACTGTGCAGCCACGTGGACGAACCTCAGCTGCTCTATGCCATTGAGAACAAGTACATGCCTGGCTTGCTGCGAGCTGGCTACTATGACCTGCTGATTGATATCCACCTCAGCTCCTATGCCACTGCCAGGCTCATGATGAACAACGAGTTCATCGTCCCTATGACAGAGGAGACAAAGAGCATCACCCTCTTCCCGGATGAGAACAAGAAACATGGCCTTCCAGGAATAGGCCTCAGCACCTCACTCCGGCCTCGGATGCGCTTTTCCTCTCCTAGTTTTGTGAGCATTAGCAATGACTGTTATCAGTACAGTCCCGAGTTTCCACTGGACATCCTCAAGGCCAAGACCATCCAGATGCTCACAGAAGCTGTGAAGGAGGGCAGCCTCCATGCGCGGGATCCTGTGGGTGGGACCACAGAGTTCCTCTTTGTGCCCCTCATCAAGCTGTTCTACACCCTGCTCATCATGGGCATCTTTCACAATGAGGATTTGAAACACATCCTGCAGCTGATCGAGCCCAGTGTGTTTAAGGAAGCCGCTGCTCCAGAGGAGGAAGGAAGCGCCCCAGAGAAGGACATCAGTATAGAAGACTCCAAGCTGGAAGGTGAAGAAGAAGCCAAAGGGGGCAAAAGGCCCAAGGAAGGCTTGCTCCAGATGAAGCTCCCGGAGCCTGTTAAACTACAGGTAACTGCGGAAAAATGGAGGGACTTTTAGAATTGCTAAGTGTTAAAGTAGTAAAACCCACCTGGCTTCCTTTCCCTCTTGTGTTGTTCTTTATAAATATACTTTCTACTCTTAACCTTCACAGTTCACTACCCATTCATTTGTGTGTCTCCCCATGTTTCTTCATAAGCATTTCACCCCTCCCCCCAGTGACAGTTGTGTGAATTTGAGGCACAAGTGTCCCCTTTCTTCCCACCTTCTCTGTTGTTCATGTTAGAACATGCACATACCCCTTTGCTTAGAAAGCAAGAGTGATCTTTTCCAACATGTATGTAAGGAGTCTAGACATTGCCTGGCCCTGTGTTCGCCAAGGTTTATGGAGTTTGCTTAATTCATGCCTCTTTGATGATTTAGTCTGACATTTGAGTCATTGGCATTGGTTTATTAGCATTAGTTCATTGGTATTTAGTTTTGCTCGTCAACTCAGTAAGCATCAATGGAAGTTGTATTCTGGACCATGTTTTTGGTATATAGAGAGGGAAACAAGTATGAGTTCTGCCTTCTAGAAGTGCACAGTCTCTAGGAAATTTGTACATGATCATGAATTTCTTTTTAATGTCATTGCCAAAGATGAATCGCTAGAAGAAAGATCTTTGGAGTTCTGTTAGAGGGAGAAGAGTCTTTGTAGGTGGTGATTTTTCAGCTGAGGTCAGGTAGAAAAGCCGAGGTTCCACAGGCAACCAGGGGGATTGGATAGAGGGGCCAGGAGCTTTATACACACAGCAGATAGCACAGCACAAGACCCGAGGCTGGAGAGGCCAGGTAGTTGTTTCAAGGAAAGCAGAGCAGGTGAGATAAACATAGCAGCCCAGAGTCTGTTTCTTCAGCAAGCAATCAGACTTGTCCAGACCCAAGGGCATAGTGCCCTCATGGCACCCTGTACTTTGACAAAAGACTTGGAGGAAGAGTAAGAGAAGAAGAGATTACGAGTTGAAATGATCATACTACTTTGACATGCAGGATTTTTTAAAGTTTTCTTTTGGACTACTGTGTATTTGCTACAAAGGGTGTTGAGTATAGCTGTAATTTTTCTAAATTAGACTCATATTCTTTTATAGGCAGCTTACTTTATAAAATACTTAGTTTTGTTTATGTGTATGTAACTATGTGGGGTTATAGACCTGTGAGAACAGGTACCCACAGAAGCCATAGTAGAGCATCAGACACCCTAGAGCTGGAGTTAGGAAGTTGTTAGTCACCTGGCACGGGTGCTGAGAACTTGACTCAAGGCCCCTAGAAGAGTAACAAGCTCTCTTAACTCTGAACCATCTCTTCAGCCCCCAAGTTTTTGTGCATTTTTTTTTCATGTGTTGCTTGGAATTTCACCCAAGGTCTCATACTTCCTGGGCAAGTATTCTACCACAGAGCTACATTTCCAGACCTTTCACAGACACATTTATCAGTAAACATTTCACAACAAATACTCTACCAGTTAAAATTTATTTGGTTTTCTATAAGAAATCACCAAGCTAGTCGCTGAAGCAGTGAGCTTTCACCTCATAAGCAGCTTGTAGGTTAGGGTTAGGGTTAGGGTTAGGTTAGGGTTAGGGTTAGGTTAGGGTTAGGGTAGGGTTGTATATGACCAGCACATCCTGGCGCTTCTGGCCCTGGGTCAGGGATTCAGTGACGTCTAAGCTCAGAAATGTTCACTCTGTGTTCTTTCTCCCAATGGTACATTACCACACCTTTCCTCCAACAATTGAGCTATAACCCAATTAAATGCATTTTGAAAGAAAGGCATTCTATTTTCCAACCAATCATAAAAACCCTCCCAGAAGATCCCTCTGTAAACTTTTCCTTTATTATCCATCGGCTGCTCTGCCTGTGGTACCACAGAGGACCCCTGAATGATTACCTCCTGCAGGGGCATGTATTTGCTATGCTGGCTTGTACATGTTAGCTTCATTCAGTAAGACTAAAGACATTTTCTGCTTGTCAAGTTCTAGGAATCTGTGTTTTAGAGATAATGGGAAACTAAGAACATTTAACGCTGGTTATGACTTGATATACATTAAATATTAATGCTATGTCTTTTAAAATCTTTTCTCAGATGTGCCTCTTGCTTCAGTACCTCTGCGACTGCCAGGTTCGGCACCGGATCGAAGCCATTGTAGCCTTCTCAGACGACTTTGTAGCTAAACTCCAAGACAATCAACGGTTCAGGTATAATGAAGTCATGCAAGCCTTAAACATGTCTGCTGCACTCACTGCCAGGAAAACCAAGGAGTTCCGGTCACCACCACAGGAGCAGGTACCAGAGTGGAATTGAAGAGTTTCTTTCTCATTTTGGAGTTTTAGAGCAGTCAGGATCTGTGCATTACAAAACTGCATGACAAGTCATGAGTGACTTTTTCTTTTCAGTTCTGTTGAAGTTAGCTATGTTCATTTGGTCAATAGTCTCAGTTCACCAAAAGAATTTACCTGGTCACAGTAAACTATTATAATAATTTAATGAGATATTGTTATACTATTTAATAAATAAGTAACTGATCACTAAAAGGCATCAAGTCAACTAGAGTTGGTTCAAGGAAGTTAGGATGGCACAACTTGAGGTTCCACAAATAGTGACAATATCCAACCAGAGAAGAGTCAACTTTTACTGACCTGGGTCTCTTCAAATAATAGAAACCCTCCATTCCAGGAGCATACACTAGGTTCATTTCACTTTGACACTCTTGTAGAAGAAAGGGCCAGTAGCACAGGACCCTTTTTCTAAGTCTTCCATTAGCTAGTGTCAGAGAACGCTAGCTAACATGGGAGTTTGAGTAAGATCCAGAGCTCATGGCATCACACTGAAAATGTTTATATTTGAGTTAAAAATCTCTCCTGTGACCAACAGTCAGAAAAGTTCTAAGTGAACAAAGAAAATACCAACACTGAGACTGCAGCTCTTATTATCATGACAAAGCTATGCTCACTAAACTTCTCTAGAATGGGAAAAATAGATCTTAGCAAAGGCGAAAAGGTCAAAGAAGACCTAGGACATTTTAGATAAAAAACAAAACAAAACAAAACACAATAGCTAGTAAGAAAGGTGGGCTGGAGAAAATGATGGAGAGGACTGACATGGCATTTTAACTTGGAAGAGAGCAATGCAGAAGAATCCTCAGAGGAAAAGAGAGAAGAGAGACAAGGATCTCAACATGATATTGAGCTGCAAAGGAGGAGCAATAAGCAAACTGAAAAAAGGTCACTCAAGAAAATGTCTTAAAATATAAAATTCTCTAAAGTGGTAGCTCTCAGACTTCCTAAAGCTGCAGCCATTGAATTTAGTTCCTCATGTTGTGGTGACCCCCAACCATACAATCATGCCATTTCTATTTCATAACTAAGCTTGTTACTGTTATGAACTGTAACGTAAATATCAGATATGTAGGATATGTGGTATTTGTGGATGGATCATTTGCTATCCAGAGGGGTTGTGACCCACAGGTTGAGAACTGTGCTTCTAAAGGCTATGCAACTAGAGATTCAAGAAGCCAGTGAAGCTCTCAACAGGGAAATACAAAGGATTTCACACCAATGTATATTATAGATGAATTTCTGAAAATCACAGCCAAGGAAAAAGTTTTGAAGGAAATGAAGTCTTGTACTCAGAGGGAAGATAAGTCTGAATAGTTGTACGTTGTTCTCAGAGAAGATGTGGCCAGCATGAGGTGGAAGGTATATCCTCACCACTGAAAGAAAACCTGTCAGCTCAGAGTTCTACATGCTGTGCAAAAGACCTTTTAAGAGAAAGTGAGCATTGAGACACTTAAAATAAATAGAACAGGTTGGAAAGATGATACAGAAGAAGTGAAATCTGCCTCCTTCTCTTCAGGAAAACTCAAGTTTGGTTCAAAGCTTCCACAAGTAGTGGCTCACCACTTTGTAACTCTGGCTCCAGTGGATCTCTCTCTCTCCTCTCTCTCTCTCTCTCTCTCTCTCTCTCTCTCTCTCTCTCTCTCTCACACACACACACACACACACACACACTTAAATATAATAAAATGTAAAGAAGTTAGGGAATCTTGGACATGCTATTTAAAAAAATCTAAAGATTATTTTTTAACAGAAAGAAGAAAATGACAGAAGAGAATAGGGAAAGGAAAATGAAAAAGCAAAACAAAACACTGGAAAGTGTTAGGCTTACGTATGTAAATAAAAATACATTTCCTTACCTCTTAGCTTTATCCAAATATTGTTTAGGGGTTAAGTAGACATTATACAACTATCTTTTGCTGTTCTAACTGGGTGTGTAGAAAATTTAAGATGACTGTATTGTAAACGGAGATTAGAGGGACATGGGTAGAGATAAGACTTTAGAATTCTTCCCAACTGAAGAAATGCTGGTACCAGCAGCTAAGTTATACATAAAGCCATGTGCAATCTCTCTGTATTATGACTCCTAAGAGCATATGAATCTGTAATTATCTCAAATCTGTAATAAAAGGACATTATAAACTAAAAACATTTTCAAAAGAAAAATATAGGAGGACATCAAAGCCCTCTTATCTTAGTTTGTGAATTTAATATTATTGATACTGAAACTTAAGCAAATGGAAAGAAGAGTCCTGAGTTTGAATGAAACATGAATATCAGCATCAGCATAGCTATTGTGTGGCTTTCCTATTGTGTTCAGACCTTTTCTTCTCTTTGAATTGGTATCCTTCTCAAAAGCTTTCTTTAAAATATGCAGAAAGTGCCAGTGTTAGGACATAATGGGTATGTGGAGCATAATAAATTGTGCAGAATATAATCAAATACTTCAAAAAGATTTTTATGTTTATGGATGTATGTAGGAGAGTGTGTGCTTTGTGTGTGTAGGTGACACCCTGAAGCCAGAAGAAGGTGTCAGATCCCCTGGAGGAAAGTTACAGGAAGTTATAAGTTACCTGATATGGGTACTGGGAACTAAACTGATGTCCTTTGGAAGGACAGAAAGCATTCTGACCTATCTAGCTCCTAAAAAGACCTGTTGTTAAGAATTATAATGTGTATGAGTGTAACATTTAGTAGACCCGAAGAGGATTCTACATGAATATAACTATTTTCCATCTTCCAACACCTGGGAGAAATTGACTTATTTTGGTGATGTTGGTTGGATTGAATGATAGACAACAATGGCTTTTCACTTATTGAGGGGAGTAATTTGTGCACATGAGAAATGTGATTTTGAATCTCCTGAATTCAAATTAATCACTCTTTCCTCCCTCGTTGGTCCTCCTTGTTGTTTCCCTCTTCCAGATTAACATGCTTCTCAATTTTAAGGATGACAAAAGTGAGTGCCCCTGCCCTGAAGAAATCCGAGACCAGCTCCTAGATTTCCATGAGGATCTGATGACTCACTGTGGTAAACTGTTGTTCTATCAATCTCTGTTGCTGTGTCTAATACCATGACCAAGGGCAGCTTTGGAAAGGAAAATACTTATTTGGCTTTGGCTTACACTTCTAGGTCACAGTCCATCAGTGAGGGAAGTCAGGGACAGAATCCAAGCAAGAACCTAAAGAAACTGTGTAAGAAATGCTGCTTGCTGGCTCTTTCAGGTTTATGTTTAGCTAGTTTCCAACACGTCCCAGCACTACCTTCATAGGGAATAGTAACACCTATGGTAGGCTGTACACTTCTCTATCAATTGACAATCAAAACAGTGTCTCCACAGGCATGCCCACAAACTAACTAGATAAGGAAATTATTCAGTTTAATAACAATAATAAAAAAACCAGAGTCCTGTATTTCTTTATGAAATGATGTGATGAAGGTTTGAGTTTCGATGAAAGAAAACTAATTTGTAATGTTTCCAGTGATGTAGATAGATAAACAGATATAAGTAAAGAACTAACCAGCTAGAATATATATAATATTTATATAATATTATATTAATGACAGATGTAGCACCAGTCAATTTATACTTATCTTATTCTAGAAGAGATTAAGAATATCACACTGCACATTAATTTTATGAACAAAAGCCCATTTGCCTACATATTATGCTATCTATATTCTATATAATATCAATAAATTATACCCCAAACAGCAGAATTATTGCTGTCAGTACAAAACATTCCCTGGCTTAGGACATCTAGTTATGCCTTTTCTCTCTACCCTCAGTGAAAACGCTGAGATACTTGGCAGAGAGGAGTATAGAAGTCCTATGAATTTTATTATTTTAGACAGGTAGGATATAGTTCAGGCAAACAGTATTCAAAGTCTTTGATGCTGCAAAGGTCAAGCAAAGAGCAGAATTGATTTTGACTCCTGATGGTGCCTTTTTGTTCTTCATTCAATGTGAATGTGCCCCAACTGTCAATGATCCTGGAATAATAAGAACTGGGGGAAAAGAGGAAGGGGGAGAGATGCTGAGAAGTGAGTCGTATTTGAGTGCTCTGGAGAGAGATAGTCTAATAGGTGCTGCCAGGTGTTTGGGGCCTCACTGAAAGCTGAAAACAGAAAAGCTGGAGAGCCTGAGGTTAGTTCTCAACTATGTACTGTTTTCAAAAGGTTTCCTTTTCTGCTCCCCCTGCTGTTAATGCCAGGAATTGAACTGGATGAAGATGGATCCCTCGATGGAAGCAATGACTTAACAATCAGAGGACGGCTGCTGTCCTTGGTAGAAAAGGTGACCTACCTGAAGAAGAAACAAGCTGAAAAACCAATTGCAAGTGACTCCAGAAAATCCTGTAAGCATTTGAAGGGGTCCTGGTCTAGTGCCTGATCCTGAGGATAAACATCCATTCAGTAGGCGGTCCCAACTTTCAAGGATCAGCTTCTTAAGTCAATGCCTGTAGAACCCAGAAGTAGATGGTAGCATCAGCTGTACCAGTGTGAGAGGTAGCTGCATTGTGGAGGGCCTGGGCACCCTGCATATCTGACATTTTAGGTGTTTGGTCACAGACTATCCAGAGGAAGCATCGCTTGGGAGATAACTCAGTAAAATATTTGTAGTGTAAGCATGAAGATCAGAGTTTGTATACCTAACATCCATACAAAAAGCTACAGTACACACCTATAATCCCAGTGCCGTGAAGGCAAACACGGGATCCCTGGGGCTTGCTTTCTATCCAGTCTATCTGAAGTATTTAGCTTCAAGCTATTGAGAGACCCTGACTCAAAAGGAAAATGGAGAACTCTCCAGGAAGACATCGACATAAGTCTCTGGTCTCTGACCATGTTTATATTCATGTATACACATGTAGACAAATGTAAACAGACACATACACACAAAAAATTATAAAAGGAGTAACTTAACCTTTGTAGGTAAACAATGTACACAGTTTTTAAATGATCATATAAAATTAGGCCATTCCTTTTAAGGCTATATTTGGTTCTGAAGTCTTTTCTAAGTTTCAGAAACTACTTCTAAACATTTAGAATCATCTCTGGTTAATTGTATACTATTTAATCAAGAAAATGGCTGCTGGTCCTTGGAACCAAATAAACCAGCTCTGCTGTACTCTGAGTTCTTCAGAAATATACTTTAATTCTGAAGGGGTTGTGGAGCAGAGCCATTGGATCTCAATTCTTATCTCTGCTTTTCTAAGATCCTACCAATTTTAAGATACAATACTGGTTTCAAAAAGGTTCCTTCTAGAAAAAAGTAAAAATCTTATTCATAAAAATTATCATTTAGAGACACAACCAAATTTGAGGTAGGCTATGTTAAGCCAGTGTTCTAGATTCCTAGCCAGGTACATTTGCTGATATATCTAAGGCTTTTGCCTGTTATGACGATGAGATTTTGAGACACTTGGGAAGATACTGACATTTGTTTGCACCATTTCTGTTTGGATACATTTGGTGGATTGGTTTTTCCATTAAATGAGATACAGGCACAACATAGATAGTTTCTTTGAGAACCAGCTGATCTATTAATGACAGAAATTAAGCCTCACTGAATCTCAGCCACTTCTACCCTACCTAACTTACATGTCTCTATTTTACTTACAAATGTTTGGAAATTTCTATTACTTTAAAAGAGACTGTGTTGCATACTATGCCACAGATAGCCTTGTATGCCTGATAAGACTTTTTCACTTTAGTTAAAACTGAACAATCAAATCCCTTCAGAGGCATTTTAAGTGTCAAATTAAGATCCAAATTTAAGTAAAAACATATTGATGTAATAATCCATGCTGCAGACAACTTAATTGAAGAGCTAGCTGAATAACCAAGCATAACCTGGAGTATTCCACAATGGCCCTTAGGAGCTAGAGTGGCATCAGACCTTCTGGGAGGAAGTCAGAGAAAGTAAAAATTTTGGCTCCTTGTGCTGTTTGACAGATTTGTGGGCTCTCAACAGTAGTTGTTATTCTTCTGCTCTCCTGATAAAAATACCTGAAAAAAAAACTAGTAAAGTTATATTTGACCTAACACTTCTCATGGCATAAAGTCCATCATGGTAAGGAATCTTGGATGAAGACTAGGAGGCCATCTGACACATTTCATTAATCACAGGAAGCAGGGCCAGGTTAAAAACCTCAAAACTGATCCCCAGTGATGTACTTCCCTCCAACAAGGCTCCACCTCTTGAAGAGTCCATAACCTTCCAAAAACTGCACCACCCACTGGAAACAAAGTGTTCAAATTCATGAGCCTATGAGAGACATTTCTCATTTGAACCATAACAGCTTGTAACATTGAAATAACTCATCTTAATTATAAAAATACTATTTAGTCAGAAGTGCTTATTTTTTATCCATAATAAACTACCTATGATCTCTCTGGAAATAATAATAATATTTACATCACATTTGTCATGAATATTTCAAGTGTTCTTAAAATGTCTTAGCTTTTGTGATGCCAATTTGAAGCTCTGATGTTCTGGAGTTAAAATGTATGATGTATGTTCTCTTACTGCTTGACACAAACTTGCCATGCAGCCAGCCTCCAACAACTTATTTCTGAGACGATGGTGCGGTGGGCTCAAGAGTCTGTCATCGAGGACCCTGAGCTGGTGAGGGCCATGTTTGTACTGCTGCATCGGCAGTATGATGGCATCGGGGGTCTAGTCCGAGCGCTGCCAAAGACCTACACTATCAACGGCGTCTCTGTGGAGGACACCATCAATCTGCTTGCATCACTTGGTCAGATCCGATCTCTGCTGAGTGTGAGGATGGGCAAAGAAGAGGAGAAGCTGATGATTCGTGGATTAGGGTAAATACGTAGCTGTAGCCATCTTTCTCTTGTGCACGTCTTCTCAAGTTTGTAATGCCAGAAGGATACTGATACTGTAACTCTGACTGGATTATGGAATGACATCAAGTAGTTCCTTCTAGAGTTTAAGCTTATAAACAAAATCAGAAAGTTGCTCGCTGTGGCACGGGCAACCTGGCGGAGGGGATTCATTCCTGAAGAAAACTGGCTCTTGATTACCCAGTAGTAATTTATTGCATGGAGCACCTCGGGTAGGGTTCTGGCCTTGTGAGCTTTCTCCCACACTGGATGTAGTCTTATGCAGGTCTTGTACAGACAGTCATGGCTTTTGAGAGCCCCTGTGGTAAGATATTTTGCACAGAATAGACTGACATGAACCTTTTCACATTGAACAATATGTTAAAAAACTGATAAGCAACAAAAGTTGACTAATATGACAGATGAAGATGCTAATATAGTGTTGGTACACAGCAACTAGGTTATTTTTTAGCTCTTCAATAATGCACAGTTATATATAAAAACACATTAAATCTGTGACATGGGCAGATGACCACTTACCAGCAGGAGGTAATAAGAAAGCTGTCTCCATCCATTGGATGCTGGGAAAAGGAGGAGAGGAGGAACCAAGTTCTGATGATTCAACATCATGAGTTTATATTTCATGAACATTAGGGGTTAGCATTGATGCCCCATCTTTAGGAGTGAGAGTAAAGCCAACCATGTTTTCTCCCAGTGATCACAGAAAGGTATTCTAAAGTTAGGGTTCTAATTTAAGAAATCCAAATAGTAACATCACCACCACCACCAGCAGCAATGTAGATTATATGCTGTTCAAGAGAAAAATGTAGAAAAACTGTAGAGATCTAGAATGTTCAATGGTAGCAAGACAATGAAAGAATATTCATAGAAAATTATAATTAGGGCCAGGCATGGAAACACACCTTTAATTCTAGCACTTGGGAGGCAGAGGCAGGTGGATATCTGTGAATTTGAGGTGAGCCTGGTCTACATAATGAGATGCCATCTCAAACAAAAACAAATAGAATATAATTAGATAAATATCAGAAAGGTTGAGCTAAAAAAATGTCATGGCCACATGAATAAAATAGAAGAAAAAGAAATAATTAACCTTGGGGCTGGAGGGATGTCTCCATGGTTACATATGCTTGCTGCTCTTGTATGGGACTCGGGTTGGGTTCTCAGCTTCAGTATCTGGCAGCTCACAACTGCCTTGTAACTCCTAGTGATCTGAGGTCCTTTACTGGTCCCCATGGGCCCTGCATCTAAAGTGTGCACCCACACACACATAACACTTACACACAATGAAGAGGAAAAGACAAACTTTTTTTTTCTCTTATATGAAACTAAAACACAATCCAGAGGACTTAAATGAATCATTAAAGATGACATCATTATCACTTATATAGGTTTTCACCTTGCAGAACAATACTGTGTATTGCTCATGAACCTGTTAATATTTAAATTTATAAAAATCGACTGGAAGACTATATTTCACATTCATCATAGTAGGTATACACTGAAAATATAAGAGTGCTAATGTGATATGTTACAAAACAGAAAAATCTATGCCAATAATCAAACATTATGTTCTCTGGGTTTCGCCTATAATGGAATGAGAGTGAGTGTTATTTGGGTTCTAATATTTGAATCTAACCTAAGGAAGCCTCTTATATATGAGAAGTGGGTTTTTTTTGTTTTTGTTTTTAATTAAGCTATTGGAAACCAAAGTCTTCTAGGAGTTAGAGATTACTTGTTAAGTAAACACAATAGCAGCAATATGTTCCATTAACAAATAAATTGTTTGTTAGTGATATAAATGAAAATTATATTAGGGAATAAAATTCTACTTTTGTGGTAAAAATAGATATGCTTCATGAATGCCAACTTACCTACTTAGCAGCCAATTTATCTAAAAGAATAACTAAAATATATACTATCAGCAAATCTGTATGTAAATGATACAGTGAAAGAAAGGAAAGATTTCAGGTATGTGTGTGTGTGTGCGTGTGTGTGTGTGTTTGATAAAGACAGAGACAAACAGGCAAAGAGAGATAGATATCTTATTTCTTTAGACTTGACAAGAAAATATTATTTAGGAAACTCTTGTGTTGATTGATCCTAAAATAGATGTCTACAGAGCTGCTTTTTCTTTAC
Source organism: Mastomys natalensis (assembly GCA_021653895.1). Classification (NCBI taxonomy): domain Eukaryota; kingdom Metazoa; phylum Chordata; class Mammalia; order Rodentia; family Muridae; genus Mastomys; species Mastomys natalensis. Next base: position 3,608,686 of record JAJTUV010000068.1, on the reverse strand, counting down.
AATTAGAGATTGCTTCTGGTTCAGGATGGCGATCCTTGGTAATACCACAATGTAATACTCAAGGCAGAAATGACGCTAGAATTATGCTTTCACCTGCTGCAGTTTCTTTTAATGTCCATCACAATCAGTGAAGGGGGGCTGCTTGTACTTCAGACTTCACATGCATCTAGTTTCTCTCAGAGAATCAGAGAATAAGCATTGTGTTTAGGCATGTCACAGTCTTAACTATATAGTAAAAAATAACACTGTTGTAATTATGTTTTTCCTAGGGATATCATGAATAACAAAGTGTTTTACCAGCATCCCAATCTCATGAGGGCCCTTGGGATGCATGAAACAGTGATGGAAGTTATGGTGAACGTCCTTGGAGGTGGGGAGTCCAAGGTAAACTGAAGCCTTGACTTTAGAAGCTATGTTGCAGAGAAACTACAAGAGTGATTATTTCTTATATTCCTTTAGTGAGCTTGTGTTTAAAGAATAATGATTCTCTCTCTCTCTCTCTTTCTCTCTCTCTCTCTCTCTCTCTCTCTCTCTCTCTCTCTCTCCTCACACACACACACACACACACACACACACACGCACACATACACTCACACATTCTTTAGTCTAAGAGTTGTAGTTGTCAATTTGAATTTTCCGTAATATTGAGAAAGAAATTCCTACACTGTGCTGTGTTGTTTGTTGTCTCCTTAAAGGATATCTAGCAACTTACAAAGAGCATATAAATATTTCAATATTACATCCAATCTCATCATAGGTACAAGGTACATACCTGTCCTTCAGACTCAGTTATTGCTAGGATTCATACAACAGATAGATGCTCTAAATTAGACAGGGTTGTTCTGGAATGGGTTTGTGGTAAGACTTTAAAGTTAACTTTTAAGTAAGTACGATTTACAACAAAGTCTGAAACACCCAGATATCTAGAAGGAAGAGCACAGCAAAGAGCTCCATCATTGTTGCAGGAAATATTAAACAATTGTACCATCCCACGCACTATTCTCAGCTACTCTCTGCCCCGGTCATCTCTCTGCCTCTTGGCTAGCCCCAGTGGGCAGTCTTCCCAGCTCTGGTTAGCCTGTCTTAGGGCCACTTCTACCTTCTCCAGCCCTCTACTCGATGTGGCTAGTTGTCACAAATCTTCTTAACCCAGAAAATCAAAACTCTAGAAGCTTGTAATTAATCAGTCAGATTTATATATCAACAAATTCTCAATTCACAAGATGCCCACACAATAATTTCAGAGCCAATTGATAATGATATAAATTGTTCACCTAGATAAGACAAATTGTCCCAATTATTCTACCATTTTATGATATTCATAGCTTCCTGTGGCTATTTAAAGCCACAAGGAACCTGGATCATCTTCCTCTTCCTCCATTTTCCTTCCTTCTCTTTTCTTCTTGTCTCTATCTCTCTGAAACTCTTAGCTCTGCCTCCATTTTTCCTGTCCAATCACAAACTTCTTATTGTATTAATATTTAAATTAATTGGGAAAAAGTTCTGCTACACATCACTCCATGTGAAGCAGTACAATTTCATAACCTGAGATCCAAATGTCATGCCTGAATTTAAATCACAGCACATATTCTTTACAATATGTATAAGCCTAGGTTTCCCATGCCCCACAGATAGACAGACATATAAAGACCTTCACAATGTATTGAGTTCAGGAAGAAGCATCTAGAGTAGTAGTTCTCAACCCTAATGGGGCCATAGGGGTTGCATATCAGATAGCCTTCACATCAGATATTTAAATTACTATCCATAACAGTAGCAAAGTTACAGTTATGAAGTAGCAACAAAAATAATTTTATGGTTGGGGGGCACTACAACATGAAGAACTATATTAAAGGGTCATAGCATTAGGAAAGTTGAGAACTTAACCTAGATTCTAGGGTAAGGAGAGATGCATGTGTGGGTACTGACCACTTGAGCCTTCTGGCCAGAAACTTGGCAAAGAAGTGGTGTCTAGAGCAGGCAGGTTGTGAAGCCCTGGAATATCACAACAGCAGCAGCAACAACAACAATTGATAGTGACAAAAACATTCCATTATGAGACTCCAAATTCAGTGTATCTTTCCCTTCTGTTCCTAAATTCTTAACATATATATTTTCTGAAATGTATAAAACAGAATTAGAGGAATAGTTTCCCAGGTAGGCACAGACAGTCATGTAGCCAGGTAGCACAGCTGTGTCTCTGTCAGTCTGATTCCTCCAGGCTCAGGCTAGCTGTAAGTTTAGGGCTAAGTGATGATAGAATCTGTAGATGCAGGTGGGTTTGGGAGTCAGTGTTAGGCCTGATGTTCAGTGGCTGGAGGACTGAATGAATCACAGGCTGAATGTGTGAAGGTTTTCAGTATCTGAGCTTGGTTTCCATGGGTATGAACAGGTTGATACTGCCCTTGTGGCCTTACCTTCAGAGCTCAATCCTATCTTTGTTTCAGCAACTAACCAGATACTCTCTCTATAGGAAATCACCTTCCCCAAGATGGTGGCCAACTGCTGCCGTTTTCTCTGTTACTTCTGTCGTATAAGTAGGCAGAATCAGAAAGCCATGTTTGATCATCTCAGTTATTTACTGGAAAACAGCAGTGTTGGTCTTGGTAAGTTAATGTATGATATGAGTTTAATCTTTAAAGAAAAAATGACCTTGACAGGAGCTGGAGCAATGGCTTAGTGGTTATGAACACTTGCTTCTCCTGCAGAGGACTGGTGTTCTGATCCTTGAACCCATGTTAGGTGGCACACAACTGCTTGTAATTGCATCCCAGACAAAGCTACCAGTTTTGACTTAGATAGTAGGCATATCAGTTAATTTTCTCATTGTTGTGTTATCTGACAAAAAGGAACTTAAGAGAAGGAAGGGTTTATCCAGCTTACACTCTGTGGGTATAAAGTGTAATTGTGGGGAAAGATTGGTGACCATGGCCACTATCTGATGTGGCAGTGGCTGGAAAGGTGAAGCTGTTTGCTGATATCTGAGCAAATTAAGAAGCAGGGGGCAAGGAGGATGCAGCCATAAAGATAAAGATTAGCTGTCTTTTTCTTGTTTTGTTTTATTTTTAATTCAGTCCAAGCCCTCTGCTCATGGAACGGTACCACCCATCATTCAATTAACCTACTCTAAAACTACATCCTCAGGTTGCCCAGAGGTTTGCCACCTGAGATGATTTTTTGATACTGTCTAATTTATACCAGTTTAAATGATCATAACACCCAAACACCCAAGTGCATGGTTGCTGTAGTACATTGTACTTTTTAAGAATCAAAGGAGATCTGAAGTATTCTCATCACAAAACTTGGTAAGATCTTGAAGTCATGAATGTTCATTTGTGCAACTGAATCCTTTCATAATCTGCATCTATTTCAATCGCAATAAGCACACACAGTTTTGATTGTCAAAGATCTTACATAGATTTAGGAGAGTGTAATACATATGTTACTTAGGTATTAAGTGTTGGAAAGGTGTGTTTTCTTACACTGTACACCTAGCTTCAGCACAATCCAGGTATTATTTCCTCTTCATTTGAATTAGCCTCACCAGCCATGAGAGGTTCAACTCCTTTAGACGTGGCCGCAGCTTCAGTGATGGATAACAATGAGCTTGCCCTCGCTCTACGAGAGCCGGATCTGGAGAAGGTGAGCCATGCTCCTGCCCTGAGTGTCTTTGGACTGGACCTTGGGCATACTTCGGTATATGCGCCTGTGATGTAGTGAGTTAAATCATGGCATGTGGTTATAATTCTGTATATTTGACATAATTCTGTTCTCCATTCCATATCAGTTAGGTGTGATGAAGTTTAAGACGTTTGGAGAGGTTGTCTCTCTTACCATAAATATTTTCTGTGAAATGCGAATCACCTTTCCATGACTGGCATAGTTTTTTCCATGATATCTGATATTTTATTTAATAATAGAGGTCTAGTTTCCCTAAGTATATTTTGTCTTCCATTGTATGAATTTTGTATCACATAAACATGTATGTGTTCCAGTGAAATTGCAAGGCTGAATATTCCTAAGCATATCTGATCATGTGTGTTGACCAGCATGCATGGAACGTTCCCCCAAAGCATGGCTGCAGACCTTTCATTTGTTTGTTTGGTCCTTCCCCCAGAGTCCCTGTCTATTGTTCCTTTACAGACATTAATCCTCTTAAAAGGATCCCCTCATCTTCTTCCCAGGACTGCCCAGTGGTTTCCTGTGTCACTCAGTGTTAAAGGAAAGAACACAACTTTACTTCAGTGCTGTCCACCCCATATTGATCTGCTCCCATAGCCTACCACTCTCCTGCCCCTTCTCTTTGTTCCAGCCACACAGATCTCACTATGACTGAACATCCCAGAATATGTCCCTGTCTCAGGGCTTTTGTGTTCGCTCTTCCCTCCACATGCCATGTCCTTAGCACTTTTAGCCTGTGGCTGTTTGTCAGACATCTTTTTTATAGTGACTCTAAAGTCAAGTTTGTGCTCATGTTTTCCAAGTCCTGCTATTTAAAGTTGGAAGTCTGTGCTTTGGCCCTTCTTATTAGCTTTATGGGTTTATTTTCTTTCATTGAAAGTATTTTATATTACACACACACACACACACACACACACACACACACACACGTATATATTTGTTAGATAGCATCTTTGTGATGCAGACATCATAGAATGTTCCTTCCCAAAACAAGACATCTACAGTATCTCTAGAGGCTGTAGTCTTTGGGAACTGTGATCACACATGAGCTCTATCACCAGTTCACACTTCAGGTTAAAAATTATTGTACTTATGTATTTCTAAAAATCCACCCTCTACTGGTGATATCAGCATTTTTGCAAATGCTTGCTCAGCTTCAGAAAAACGTGTTGGCACTGGGGCACACCTGCATGTGCTGGTTACAAGTGTAAGGCCGTGAGCTCTTCCTCAGTACCCTGCCATGTCAGATCAATGTCATGAAGCTTTACATCTCTGACTCATGGAGAATACTTTACTCCTATATCTCATTAATCCCTTAAAATAGTTAATATCCAGACCCTTGATAATACCAAATATAAATGGAGAATGTGGAGCAATTGGACACCCCTGCCAGGGTGCTGTTGAATGAACATGGCACAGTGAGTCTGAAAAGCCCCCTAACAAGTTTATCAGTTTAAACATGCATTCTCTACAATGACCTGTACACATAGTCTTTACATTCCTAGGGATTTGCTCAATAGAAAGGAACCCATCATAGTCCATAGCTAAAACACCCATCACTGTACAAATTGATAAGAGAAGCTGTATACTATCCATCCATATACAATGGAATGCTATTTAGCAATACAAAAGAATTCAATGTTAACTTATGATGCAATGTGACTGAGTCTTAAAATCATCATACCATGTAATAGAAGTCAGATACAGGAAGGTACATGCCACCCAATTCCGTGTGTTAATATTATTGAAAATATAAGCTAGTTTGTATTGGGAGAAAACAGTTCATCCCCAGATGAAATATAGAAAAAATATAGAACAAGGGATACAAAGAGCACAGGGTACCATGGGAGGAGGATGGAATGTTGGGAATACATTGAAGTACCTTAAGCGGGCCATTCTCTTGAACATCACTTGCCTCAATGCTACAGACATAAAAGTTGTAGCTGCAACATTTATTTCTAAGGTTGACAGAACTCTGCTAAGTTATTCCTGTAATGCTCTGTCACCATCGGCTATGACTTCTTTGGGGATGGATTTCTTTTTATGTCACAATCCCTCATGAAATGTTATGCGCTATCATCATGCCTATGAAGTGAAGTATCTTAAAAAGATAAACCAAGAAGCCTGTTTTTTTTTTTCAAGTGTGAATTTCAACAGCACTGAAAAGTGCTGCCGATAGGCAGGTTGAGTATCTCCCATCCAAGATGCTTGGGGGCCATTGTGATTCAGATGTGAGCATTTTCTCAATTCTGAAAAGTTACCACACACACATAATGAAATATTTGATTCCGTGTTCTTAGCACACCTACCTTTTGAAAATCATCTGTCATCTGAGGCCAGATGTAGTCTTTTCTATTTGCGACTTCATGTCAACACTCAAAAGTGTTTTAGATTTCATAGCTTTGGGGATTTTAGATTTTTGGATTGCAGAGAGTTGGTGTATAGCTCAAGTAATGTGGGCACTGACACTGGTGCAAGGAGAATAAATAACTTGCTCAGAATGATGCACCCTGAGACATGTTTGGTCAGAACTGAGATCTGCCTTTAAGCATCTTCTCATAACTGCCCTGTCATTGAATGGTTGAATCATTTGGAAGCAATTCCCTCCAAGATGCCTTTGCATCTCAGACAGTTGTTCCTGTGTTCAGAGGGTTGGCAACCCGTTCCATACCAGATGAACTGTAGGAGGACCCACTCAGGTGGTTTTGAATTGGGCCAGAGGTCATTAGACATTCAGGGATATGTCAGATATTATGATACTTGTATACAAAGGTTTTGAGTCTATGACATGGAATTCAAGAACATTATTTTCTTAGAGAATTCATTCATCATTTTGATAACTACATTTTTATATCATGATATTAAAAAGAATTGTAAAAAATACATTTATTAGGGCTGGAGAAATGGTTCAGTGCTTAAAAGTGATGGCTGTTCTTCTAGAGGACTCAAGTTCTATTATCAGCACCCACATCAAGTAGTCGATGATGGCTGCCTACAACTCTAGCTTCAGGAGATCCAGTGTTGTGCCTTTTGACCTCCCTGGGCACCTCCACTCACACATACTCAATATATACACATAAAGAAATGAAATGCATGTGTTTCAAACCACCATTGGATAATCTCATTTACCAGACTTAGTATAGGCTCATGTTTGTTTCAAGTGAAGGCTAACTCCTTGCTCATCCTTTGTTTGTAGGTAGTTCGATATCTGGCTGGCTGTGGTCTGCAGAGCTGTCAGATGCTGGTGTCTAAGGGTTATCCAGACATTGGGTGGAATCCAGTTGAAGGAGAGCGATATCTTGACTTTCTCAGATTTGCAGTCTTCTGTAACGGTAGGACACACCACTGGCAGATTCATAAAACTGTGAAAATAAGGGTTCTGAGGCTGGGGAGATGGTTCAGTGGTTAGGGTCACTAATCTGCCCCTGTAGAAGACCCAAGTTCAGTTCCCAGCACCCATAAGAGATAGCTTACAACTGCCTATAACTCCAACTCCAAGAGATCTGACATCCTATTGTGACCTCTTTGGGTATCTGTACTTACATGCACATCTAGACATGTAGATATGCAAAATTTTAAGTAAATATTAATATTTTTAAATGAAAATAAAGTAAGTGTTCATCATAGCATTTCATGAAGAAAGTGAATGTAAGAAGTTATATATTTTATTTAATAGTTTTCATTCCACAGAAGTAACCCATACTACATTTTTTTAATGTGAATAATTTTTTTTATCGTTTAACTTTAAATCTGTATTTACTTTCTGGATTTTGCAGTTGTGTCTTAAGGGTTAGGATTACAATATCCTCTCCCTTAACAGATAGTTTGTCTCTGTAATATTTTGCTTTACTTGGAAAATATTATCAAAGAAAGTAACTTACGTTGTTTAGTTTGTATATCTGTCACTTTTTTCATTGCTATGTTAGAATACCTGACAGAGGCGCCTTGAGGGAGGAATCTAATCAGTCTATCACTGTAGGAAAGTTGGCTGCAATGGCTTAGTCCTTGGTTGGTCTGAACTTGCAATGCAGCTTCTTGTGTGGCACCAACCAGGAAGTAAAGCGTGAGAGCCAGGATGTAGCTAGAGGTAGAACTTTCAAGGCTCTCGCTGACAGCCTGTAATAGCCAGCTAGGCCCCAAATCCCAGTCATCTTCCAGTCTCTCAAGATTGTCAGGAACAGGTACCCAGACATATAGGTCTCTGAAGATCATCTGGCATGTAGGACATAACAATACACATAGAAGTTGTGATGTGGGCTAAGTGTTGAACTTATGGTTCAGTAAGATGGCTCAGTGGGTAAAGTGCTTGTCACCAAGTCTGGCTATGAGAGTTCTATCTCTGAAACCCATATGGTAGAAGAGAAACAACTCCTGAAGGTTGTTTTCTGGCTTTCATGTGTCATGTGACCTGACCACCCCACCCCCAATAAATAAATGTAATTTAAAAGTCAAATGTACTATTATAGTATATTTCTGAGGTATACCTATTTCTTTAAATGAGAAATGCTTATGACACAGGGTGGTACCCAGAAAGCCTATCTTTTGTTCATGTTCCTCTTTTGACTGCAGGGGAGAGTGTGGAAGAGAATGCAAATGTTGTAGTGAGGTTGCTCATCCGGAGACCCGAGTGCTTTGGTCCTGCCTTGAGAGGAGAAGGTGGTAATGGTCTCCTCGCAGCCATGGAAGAAGCCATAAAAATAGCTGAGGACCCTTCTAGAGATGGCCCCTCTCCGACCAGTGGATCCAGCAAAACCCTGTAGGTCTACTTGCACACCCACAGCAAATGATACCACCTCATTAAGGTTGACAATGTGTAGATGACATTCTGTTACTATTATTTCTCTATCTGTCATTGAAGAGTACTCCCTTGAAAACTGAGTGTCTTAGATGAGTGGGGAGTTGGCTCGTAGGACAGCTAATATATCAGAAAATAAGCTGGAGACATTGTGTGGACTTAGGACATGCATCTTGTAGGCATTTTTGGGCTAGCTAGACAAAGAACACAGTTCAAAAACTTGTATTGTTGACATTGGAGCATGATGTCATCTACAAAGTGTTTGTCCATATTTATAGGCCATAGGTTGGCCATACCTGTGCAGTATAGATGATCAGAGGTGAGTATCTGAGTGTGTATGTGTGTATATGTGTGTGTGTGTGTGTGTGTGTGTGTGTGAACACACATATCCTTTTATGTACAGGGGCCAGAGGGAGGTATTGGTTGTCCTCTCTGTCACTTTTTACCTCATTCTCTGAGACAGAGCTACTCACTGAATTAGGAACTAGGCTGGCAGCTCAAAAGCCCTAACAACCTTCTTGAATCTGCTCCTCTGCCAACCCTGGGGAGACAGGCATGCATGGCCAGGCCTGGATTTTTATGTGAGTCCTGGTGATTTGAACCAAGGTCCTTATGCTTGTGTTATAAGCTTTCTTTGCTGCTGAACAATTGATCCAGCCTCCCAAGATGAGTTTCTATATTTCTTATAAGATAGATAGAGAAAGAGACCTTTACTAAGGAAATGGGGGACTCATTTCCTGACTACTATGGTAACAGCAAGGAAAACAGATACAATTCAGAAGAGCAGAATGCTTGGTTAATGCTTGGTTCTGGAGAGAGATGTGTGTCAGAAGACACTGATGCTCGTCTAGTAGAGTTGTAAGGCAATGCAGATGGGCATGTTTCTAATCTGTGGAGGTAAATGTTTTCTGAGGGGTCATACAGCTATACTCTTAGTGCAATTATAAAGATAAAGTATAGGACTCAGAGGGAACAAACTTGCAAGTAAGGGAACCATATTTCTTCCACAGGCAGAGGAAGCCCAGGCCATAATTGTTTATCACTTAGCCATAGATGATTAACACAGTTCTTAGCTGCCCTCATAGAGAGAAATACATACTGGGAGCTCAGAACAGGATGATGGTAGCCTGTGTGCACACCAAGTCCCTTATGCACCTACAAGGCAACTCACTGCCACTCTGCAGACTCGAGTCCAATTGAGGACACTTCCTTCAAGCCACCAAGAAGGAAAGACATAGACCCCAAAGGCTGTCCACATGTGCATTCTATCAGCCAGATAATGAAATGTTTTCAGAAAGAGAACATTTTGGAGGTAGCTAAAGGAACAACTAGAGTGTCTGTGTTTGATGGAGTGAAGATAAGGTTATTGGTATCATAGGTGAATACATGAAGTAACACTTCTAAATGTTATTTTTGACCAAGCAGTATACATGGGGTCTGACATATGTTATCATTCATGGTGACTTTGGTTACGCTTTCTCTACTTGAGCGGTACTTGGAAAAGCACTCGTAAACTTACTTCACAAAAGTCTTTCAACCATTTTTGTTAATATGCTTTCTGTCATTAGAAATGAGTGCCATTCACACATATATGTATGTTGCATATATGTATGTATGTTGTACATGTATATACATTTCTTTATATATAGAATAAAAGCAAAGAGGGACTATTGGGAAGGAGGCAGGGTGATGGGAGGATAAATATGAAAAAGCAGAATGTGGCAAATATGAAAATATAACAAAAGCTATTTGTACACCAGCTCAAAGATTAACATAAAAAAAAAAAAAAAAAAAAGCAAGGGGCTGCAGGGATGGTTTGTGGTTAAGAGCACTTGCTATTCTTCTAGAGCCCTCTTGTGTTTGGCTCTCAGTACCCAAATCAAGCAGCTCACAACTGTGTGCAATTCACGTTTCAGGGATCTAATACCTCCTTCTGTGTGCACATTCGCAAACGCACATGCTCATAAACAAAAAAGAACATTAAATTGTTAAGCCTGAAAAGAAGGAAATGATCAGGACCCATCAGATGTGCGATCCTCTGCCTATCCTTTGTCAGGAATCTTAACATGCCCTTGCAATGTGCTCTTGGTAATAAGAGTCCCAATTCTGATCCTTAATGCATTGTTATTTTGTTTGAAAAAAAAAAGTGTCACTGGTATTCTGAGAAGTGTAAAAGGACTGATGGGAAAAGGTTATCCTTTTTCCTCTGAGCACTGCAACTTCATTTACTTTTTGCTTCTTTTGGGACAAATTCCCGAAAGTGATACAGAAGAGGAGGAAGATGATACCATCCACATGGGGAATGCGATCATGACCTTCTATGCAGCTTTGATTGACCTGCTTGGTCGCTGTGCTCCTGAAATGCACGTGAGTCTCTTTGGGGACTTGAGGGCAGCAATCTTGACGCAGTCATCAGTGCCAAACATCATGATGGCAGGGCTCACAGCAGCATCCCAAACTAGTAATATTCATGCTCCATTAAAAATAATAGCTACTGCCTAACTGTTGAATGAGTGTTTGTTTAGTTGGAAATGTCCCACTGGCTATAAAAATTGGTAATGAGATTGTCAGTACAAGTCATTAATAGAATATTTAGTCACCCATATGTCTTTAAAACTCACGTGGCCTCCTTGCCTTCGAAGAAGAGAATATGTTTTCCCCTGCATGGTTTCTTCTTCTCTGATGGAAATCCACTGTTTGCTCCAATCACTGATTCCTTTTGTAAATGCTTATCTCTACTTGAGTACAGATGGGCAATATTGATTTTAAAACTGTAAGGCAGACATAGTTGTTGAGAGAGTGTATGGTAGAAGGCCTGTCATGTCTAGACAAACTGATTTCACATCAGCCTCTTGGTCTTCTGCTTCACAGAAGTCTTTTACTCCCTTTTCTACACTATTCCCCAAGTCTTGAGTATAAAGGTTGTGTTACAAATGTCCAGTTTGGGGGTGAGGACTCCAGAGTCACTTGCTCTCTGCACTGTGACCAGCTGTAGTTCTCTATAACAGCTTCCAGGCTCCTGAAGCCCCGCCCCTAGCTGATGAGCCACTGGCAGTTAATAGCTATTAGGGGAAGAAGAGTCACTCTTCTTTGGAAACTGCCAAGTAGGTTCCCCATGTCTCTGTGGATGGTCCTACACCCATGCACACATAGACAGCACAAATTTGGTTAGGTTGGTTCTTAATTCTTTAAGGAGATGTGTATTTGTGAATGAGATGTGTTGGAGGGATCAGAGGGAGTTTGCAGAATGGAATTGGGGGTGAATATGATTGGCACATAAGCACTATGAAATGCTAAAAGAATAAACTAACTTGCAAGTCTATTTTGAGCTGGGATAAACATGAAGTCAGAGCAGGTGGCTTGCAGCACATTTCATTTCCCTTCCCTTGGTGCCCATGTTGGTTTTCAGCTCTTTAAAGGCCTTTCCTTTAAATTCATATGATAAAATCTACGTGATGTTCTCTTCTGTTGAAACCAGAGAAGAACCACAGAATAGAGAAAATCTGGAATCATTTTTTTTTTAAACTGAGCCTCTGCTGCTCTTGTGATTTCTCACTTTGGTAACTGAGAAGGCATGATGGAAGATATGTGTGCTGGAGGTGGTTGCAGACAAAAACATGGATGCCCACACAATTTGTACCTTTGTTTGTCTCAGAGAAAAGATCAGAGGATCAAAGAAACAAATTATAATACATAGATGCTTTGTTATCATCTTGCCATCTTAAGGGTCTGGGAATGCTAAAGCCGACCAGTGAGGGCTCACGTTCCCACCTTGCCCCTGCTGATGTTCTACCATCTTTACAGTCATTGGCTGAACTCTCCACTAGACTAGGACTTGAATATCACTTGCTTTTCCTGCCTTGTGTGAATGTAACAGATGCTGGTCCTGGCTCTAGAAATCCGTGGCTTAGTTAAGAAACCTACTGAGATTCTTAACTATTCTGATCTACTGGCACCATAGGAACTTCCTCAGCTAGAAGTCTTAAATGGAATGTCAGGATTCCTGTAAACTGAACCCTTCCTCCAAGAATCAAGACAGAATATGGGTGGATATAAAATTAATTCCTAAGACAAGAAAGAGGCTAAATACATAATAAATATTAGCATAATTTCAGTGGCTTGAAATAGTGGCTGTTTAAATGTGTTATTTCTCTGGTTATTGGTGGGTATATATACTTTTAAGGCCAATTGTTCATAGACTTTTCTGGTTATCAGTTTGTTCTGGTACCCCAAACATTATTTAAAAAAAATCTACAAACTTTATTGGAAAACAGATGACCTAGACTGAAGTATATGTAATCCAGTGTTTCTTCATGATTATGGTAACTGTAAGCTGTGGTTGCCCACCTGTATGCCTGAGATGGCAGTTTCTGAGAGATGGCTAGCTTTATACATGTTCAGGGCAGACAATTGCTGTATATATGGATTCTCACAGTTTAAATTATATAACAAAACTACAGTTAAAGTCCACAACTAGTTCTAAAGTTGCTTTATCCTCTTCCTGTTTAGTTGATTCATGCTGGAAAGGGCGAAGCCATCCGTATCAGGTCTATTTTGCGATCCCTGATTCCATTGGGAGACTTGGTGGGTGTCATCAGCATTGCATTTCAGATGCCAACAATAGCCAAAGGTAAGAGCAGCATCCATCCTGTGCACTCTGTAGAACTGGGAGGACAGTACTTTATGAAAATCTCATCAGTGCTTAGCATCCCCTCTCCACCTCCATCCAGTCAGATGCTTGCTCACATACAGGAGTGGGCAGGTCCTCACTGCATTGTGCCCTCCCTATGTGTTTGAGGACGTGGTGATAATGGAATAGCAGTGGTAGCACACCAGTGGGTTTTAAACCTCAGGCAGTTGTGATTCTATTAAAATCGATGCCCATAGAGCACCTGAGTTCAATCCCAGTGATTCACACGGTAGAACTCACAAGACCACATTATAATATTTATGAGGTAGGTTGTGTGTTTGTGATATCAGGTAGCTACCATCGTCTTCATGATCATGGTATGCTGTTACCCTTTCAGGGTATTTCTTCTCACAGTCCTTCAGAAAAATTCCCAGAGGGAGTAAAGTCACAAAGCAAATGGTATTGTTATGAAGCCCCTTGAAGAATGCAGACCCCTCATTGGTGCAGGAGATATCCTGGCACATAAGTTTTTGATACAATGGGAACAACAAATCTTCATTCTGAAGACTGAGAAGGGGGCATCTGATCCTGAGGAGGCACAGCTACCAGATTTCCAGACTGCCTCCTTCCTGTCTGTCTTTGAGTCTAGTCAAGATCCTGTGGTTGGTTTCATATCAGGGATCAGACAACCTCTGTTTTAAAAACTGACGCTTTTTCACGGAGGCAGGAAATATGGTGTTAAAATATTTCAGCTGTGTAGACATATGCAGGGTCTGAGTTGTCTTCTAGAAACTTCTACTAGCTCTACCACTCAGATCTATCATCTATCAATGCTATCTATCATATTCCCAGCAGAGTTAAACTCTAAAATCTATTTTTCTTACAATATAAAGCAGAGATAATATTAGTTATATTAGATATTTTTATAATATGATCAGGAGCTAGTGAGTATCAACTTTGAATTTTATTTAAATATTATTTGTTCATTGGCTCCAAGTGAAAAGCTATCTGGGTCTGGTTATGGTCACGTGTCCTTGTTTCCTGGCTCTGCTTCCTTCAACATTACATCCTTGTGGAGAAACTCTGTGACACCTTTCATAGACTCTTACTGTGTGCTGCCAGGACCAGTTTGACATAATTATCTTATGATCTAAAAGGGATCAGTAGGCTCCCCATGATTTTAAATTGTCACTAAGTCCCATAATTCTTCATACTAATGGTCTCCAACCTCTGAACTTAAGGAATTATTATAAGAGATTCATTGGTCTACATAGACTTCAAGCACTGAGTATTGAGAGAGAGAAAATGACATGACTCTCATATGTTGTGATTAATGAAGTCTATTTCATATGAAATCCATTCTGGTTTCATTGTGTTGATTTGTTACTTTATGCTGATTGTGTAACTATATTCACTATTATGCTGTTTTATTCATAATCATCCTGAACCATAGCAGTGGAAGGGTACCCTTATTATCACATAAGTTTAAAGGGATGTGCCCTTGACAAGAGTAGAAGAATGTGCTCCTTATTGTTTGTTTATTTATTAAGTTAGATAGTTTCTTTTAGACAGGGTTTCTCTGTGTCCAGCCCTGGCTGTCTTGGAATTCACTTGTAGACCAGGCTGGCCTCTAACTCATAGACTTGTCTCTGTCTGCCGAATGCTGAGATTAAAGGCATGTGCCCCCAGGCTTAGCCTGAGGTTATATTTAACTTTTCATGGTATCCACTCCACATTTTACCAGGTCTATTTGATGCCTTCTATTTCCTTCTTGGCATCTGCCAGATACCTATGCTTTTACAAATATGAAGTGAACAGTTGCCCAAATGACATCATATGACCTTGGTTCAAATTGCACTGCCCTAGTTTACCAATCAAGCACACAATTGTGTGAGGGAAGTAAAACAGGAAAACATTTCATTAATATAATTTATTTAAAACATGACATGGTTGGCAAAAGCCAAATGTCATGAACCCACATATGGCCAGGCCATTGACACCAATATGTCACCTTCTCTCTTGTAGATGGGAAGGTGGTGGAGCCTGACATGTCCGCGGGGTTTTGCCCAGATCACAAGGCAGCCATGGTTTTGTTCCTTGACAGGGTCTATGGAATTGAGGTGCAAGATTTCCTCCTCCATCTCCTTGAGGTTGGCTTTCTGCCAGATCTTCGAGCTGCTGCCTCTCTAGACACGGTATGATAAGAAAAGTGAACTTGTACCCTTGATTCTGAGTCTGTGGACTCACTCATCCACTCATTCTCAATCAGTATTCACTGCACACCTGTGTTGGTTTCAGGCCAGCAGTGAGTAAAGAGAAAATCAAACAGCCCCTGTCCAAAGGAAATTCATTAACTAGTGAAACTACCTGCCTCAGAGGGCTGGCAAGAAATCTGATAAAGTGCAGAGGGAGACAAGAGGTTCATTGATCTACGCTTAACTTGGGAGGTCATAGGGATATCTATTAAATGTCTGTTCATTATCTTATTTGTCCTAAATATATAGAGATGGCTCATTTGATAAAGTGCTTGTCACTTAAACATGAAGACCTTAGTTTATCCTTAAACCCAAGTTAAAAAAACCCTAGGGTTTTGTGTGTGTGTGTGTGTGTGTGTGTGTGTGTGTGTGTGTGTGTGTAGAAATCTAAGCGCTGGATGGTAGACAGTATGATTCCTGAGATTATTGGCTAACTAGTCTAGCTAAATCGGAAAGGTTTAGATTTAGTGAGATTTCCTATCTCAAAAAATAAGGTAAAGAGAAATTAAAGAAGACATCTGACAATGACTTCTTGCCTCACCACACCCACCCACACACACATAGAGAAACACACACAAGTGCTTACAGACATATACACATGAATACATTTGTACAAAAAATAAAATAATACCTATATAAATAAATTTACCCACATGCCTTTGCTGTTGTTGAAAGCAGTAAGCATTAAGGTAGTTGAATGGTCACTTTAGTTTGTCAGTTACAGGGGCACCCTGGGTTATCATTCTCTTGAGTACTCATTGGGTAGTATCTACCCTGAATGTTAGGTGGCTCCATGGATGATCTGCCATTACTGGTGTCAGGCTGGTGTATCTGAAACATGGTGGAATAAAGTAGAGCACCAAATTCCATAAAAATCATCCTAACCCATTTACTTACTTACCAATTAAATGAGCCCCATTTGATCTTAGGTCTTGAGTTAAGAAATCCATGGCAGCAAAATCATAAAAACAAGATGGAAGTTCCATCTTTGACATTCTGAAGAGTAGAAATGTCAACTTAGTGATACTGTGGATTCCTGATGATTGACACTTGTAGACCTGAGTAGAAGTGTGAATGACATTAGTCAGTTGAGTTCAGCATCCATGTTACTGATCTGAGATCAGTATATCAAACATGTTAAGTTCCACCTCTTATGCCAACAAGAAAGTGCTCACTGGTATCTTCCACTATCCCCCATCCTACTCAGGTCTGATCTTTTAGAACAAGCTTTGCTGCAGATCAAACTCACAATATCCCTTCAGAATTTCTTTAGGTCTCTAGAGGTTGGATAGGCTTCTTACTAAGTTCAGGTTTACCATCACAGATGTGAGGGGAGATGATATTATCATAGCTTAACTTACCTAGAGCTTGAATTTCCTGTGCCCTTTGAGAAGATAGATGATGTTGCATCTACTTCCATCAACTGTTGATGATTTTAAGTGATGAAGATCACATGAGCCATGGGTAAAAATTGATCTAAGGACTGCATTTCCAGATGTCCATGCTGCTGTTGTTTTTAGACAGGGAGATTGTGTGGCAGGCAATGCATTGAGTCCTCTGCTGATCATACAAGGGTGTGTTCTCTCTTTCCTCTCTAGGCTGCATTAAGTGCTACAGACATGGCCTTGGCCCTAAATAGGTACCTCTGCACAGCTGTCCTGCCTTTGTTAACAAGATGTGCTCCCCTGTTTGCTGGAACAGAGCACCATGCTTCCCTCATTGACTCTCTGCTACATACTGTGTATAGACTCTCTAAGGGATGCTCCCTCACCAAAGCTCAGCGGGACTCCATAGAAGTGTGCCTGCTCTCTATATGTGGGTAAGTGGATGACTCTCTATGCCAATTTTCTCTATGATGTGGGCCTTTGAAATTATTATGAATATATATATCCAAAATTAATTTTTATAGTCTGATATATGAATGTGTGAGTCTTGAGTTTTGCCTTGTTCCAACAGCCAACTGAGACCTTCTATGATGCAACACCTACTCCGAAGGCTGGTGTTTGATGTTCCACTGTTGAATGAACACGCAAAGATGCCCCTTAAGGTAAGTATGAGAAATTCTTGACACTATGTGGTCCCTGTTTTCTTGGACTGACTTCTTGTTACTAATCATATGTCTCTTAAGAATATATATATATTCCTCTATATCTATATCTTTATCTATATCTATATCTATATCTATCTATCTATCTATCTATCTATCTATCTATCTATTATATCAATGTGTGTGTGTGTGCATGAGATAGAGAGAGAGAGAGAGAGAGAGAGAGAGAGAGAGAGAGAGAGAGAGAGAGGAAGAGAGACCCTTAAATAAGCAATGCAGGTCATAGACTGTCTAACATTGATTCTATAAATTTGGTAGATATAGATCACAGATAATTTTTCCAAAAATCTTCCAAATAGCTGAAAGATCCATTCATAATAGTAGAAACTGGAATGATCAAAGACTGCACCTGAAGGTATCAAACAAATGTAATTTTCAGAGTTTACTTATAGAATTTAAAGTCTGACATCATCATAATTGATAGGTAAGTCAGAAGAAACAAAAATACCCACAGAAGCAAGGTTCCATTCAGTATCTCTAGACTCTAAGAGATCATCGTGAATGAAGTCCAGGAGAGAACAGTTCACATGATTGTGAATAAATGAAATTAAACGACACAGAACTCTGGGGTATATGAATATCTAAATAACTTCAAGTTATTTAGTGCATGTTAGTGCATGTAAGTGCAGTAAGAAATAAGCTCCCTGAGTGCAGGTGCTGGAAACCAAATGTGGGCTTCCTACAAGAACTGAAAATGCTCTTAACTACTGAGCCATCTCTCTAGCCTACCTCAAGATACATTTTAAAAGTTGAAAATTTGGTCCACAATTGTATTGTAATCAGTGCTCAATTTGAAAGAAATGTAGTATTCAAGTAATTTTGTTCTGCAAATACTCACATGGATTTGAGAGTTTCCCTTCCGTGAACCTCATACCATAGCATTCAGAATGCCATGGATGAGGAATGGAAACACTGAAAAGATATTTTAGCTTGATAACTTAATGACTACTTTCCCATGCAGCTGCTGACCAATCATTATGAAAGATGCTGGAAATATTACTGCCTACCTGGAGGGTGGGGCAACTTTGGTGCTGCCTCGAAGAAGAACTTCATTTATCAAGAAAATTATTTTGGGGCATTTTTGATGCTTTGTCTCAAAAGGTAACTGAAGATCTGGGGGGGTTATCTGTATTGATAAGGCAACAAAAAGCCTTAGGTTCTCTGTAAGATGGTATTTATAGTGGGTTAATGTGTTTACTAATCAAGACCTGATTAGTGTCAGGTATGATGGTGAATACCTATACTCTCAACACAGAGGATGCTGAGGCAGGAGAATCTCAAGTTCAAGGATAACATGGGCTCCAGTTAGGTCTCAGTTATAGAATGTGATCCTTTTTCAACAAAGCAAAACAATGGAAAGTTACTTAATTTTGTTTTCCTTCTTTCTTAATAGTGTATGTTGAGAACACATTATACATTGATCTTTAGTAATCAATATTGTCACATATTCTGTGTTATCATAACACTGTTTCTGAAATTAACGTTGTAGATAAATGTAGGAAATCAGGCATGTGGTTGGTTGACGTTAGTGATGGAATATCCTGACACAAAACAAGTTAGAGGAGAAAGTCTTTGTTTTGTTTTATACTTCCAGAAGCCATTTAGTCCACTGAATCAGGGAAGGTATAATAGCCAGAGTGAGACCTGCAGTCAGGAAACTAAGGATGGGGAGGTAGATAAGAGATGGGGAGTGAGGGATATGTACATATAGTGACCTTCTTCCGCCAAAGCTTTACCTTGTAAAGGTCCCATGACTTTCCAAAACAGTGTCACCAATTAGGAATGAAGTTTCAAACACATGAGCCTGTGGGTGTATTTATCAACAAGCCACAGCAGGAGTCACATGGATAATAGTTTACGATTGTTGTTCTCTTCCCAGAAATATGAACAAGAACTTTTCAAACTGGCCCTGCCTTGCCTGAGTGCAGTTGCGGGAGCTTTACCTCCAGACTACATGGAGTCAAACTATGTCAGTATGATGGAAAAACAGTCATCCATGGATTCTGAAGGGAACTTTAACCCACAACCTGTTGATACCTCAAAGTATGGACTCTTTCTATTGCAGCAGATTTTTATTGTAAATGATGTGTGAAGTCTGAAATTGAATAAGGTACTGAAGTGAACTTTATCTGGTACATGCCCTCTTTGAGTAGGAGTCCCTAGAATTTATCAGATGGCAGTAAAAATAATGGTGAATATACCAATATCAGAAATAGATGTGTGCCCTCTAGGGTATTCTGTGCTGAAGGAGGAGTCTCAGTGGATAGCCATGTTATTATATTCAGAAGAAGGAGACTGAACAAAGTAAATGAGATTTATTTAGTTGAAAATTTAACTGAAATGTGTATCAGTAGCCACAATCCACCCCTACCTAGCATCTTAGCTGAGGATAGTTCCAAACTGTCACTGTTCCTGAGAGTGACAGGATCATTTCACCCATCACAGCGAGTTGGCCAAGGTCTGGCTTCATTGACAATATCACACATCACAAAGAGATGAAAGAAATATCAAGTTGTCACAAAGAACTACGCATATTGTCAGATGTGGACAGAATTGAAAGCCTTATGTAAAGATCAAATGTATGATTTCTACCAAGCTTCATACATGCGTTTAGATTCCTGTACAATTGAGATATATGGGTGCTTCATATATTTGAAGTTCAAGTAGGATCACAACTCTAATTTTCAAGGAAATCTGCCTCTTCTCTTAGTTCTCTGGTTCATGGTAACTTGGTAAAACTAGTTAGCAAGTATTAACCAGCACTTCTGAATAAGCCTGAGACTGAACCTCGAGGTTTCAGGGCAGCTCCCAGCTGATTTATCTCCCCAAATCAATCAGAATATCAACCCAGTGATGTCATTAATCTAAGAATGTTTTAAAAGTATACTTGCTTGATAGTACATGACAGTCCTGTGAGCAAAGAGTCCACTCCTAAGTGTTTGGATTATGTGCTTGGTCCTTTTTATCTCTTTCAAAGTAAGTACCAAAACATCACAGGGTCACAGTCTGCATAGGTAAGTCTCTGGTCTGTTCATGTACAAAATAATCCAGTGTTTTCAGAAGAGTGGCATCATGCTTTGGGTGTTGACTAATGGAATTCAAATAACTAACAAGTGTTGGGCATGCATGCTAATTTACCCAGGCTTGTTTCCTAGGGAAATTCTTCATTACAGGTTTACATGGTGGTTTGAGTAATTTCTACCTGGGTATGATTTTTTTTTTTTTAAAAATATTGCTTCTTGAGTATGTATTTGTCAGTTACTAACTGATAACTTTGTTGACAAAGATCAGAAAGTCAATTCATTATGTGGGTTTTATTTAGAACTCAATTCTCAGAGTTAACTGCTCTAGTGAGTTGTATTTACTCAGGAGTAGAATGTGTATTCAATTCTCTCTCCATAGATACATCTGATATCCACACGTCTTTAACAGTTATGAGCAGACTCGTTCATCAATTGCACATGCTGGACATGAATGGAATAAATATTCACTGAAACAAGAAGGAATCAAGAATAATATTATCGAATGATAATTACTTTTCCCTGTACCACAAATTAGTAACTTTGTAATGTTGTCTATATGGAGGACTAATATCATAAAGTCTTAATACATAACCAATTATATAAAATTAACTTTAAAATGAGGGAGATAAAAAATCAACAGTATTTTTTCATTCAAAGTTTGAACAAATATAGTTTAAAAAGACAGAATTACTCCAAATAAAAAGTATAAAAGAAAAGCATGTTTTCAGACTTACTGAGTACTGGTTTGGGTTTGGGTTTGTTTTCCTTTTCTTTCTTTCCTTTTTTTTTTTTTTTTTTGAACGTTTCCTCGGAGCGGACTGTCCTGGAACTCACTCTGTAGACCAGGCTGGCCTCGAACTCAGAAATCTGCCTGCCTCTGCCTTCAAAGTGCTGGGATTAAAGACATGCACCACCACTGCCCAGCTTCCTTTTCTTCTATAATCTATTGTCTTCATCTTTGAATATATTTTAACTAACATATATCTTATTACATTTATTTTTTAATATTAACCCAATAAACGATGTCTCAGTTTGAGATGAATAGATAGACCCTGATCTACTTGACTTACATTGTTTGGAAATGTGAAGAAGCAATTGTTTGTTATAACAGTTTTTTTTAAACAGTTATGAGTGAATGGAATATGAGTATTACTCATCTGTGAATAAATACGAATGCAATTGCCTGTAAATTCTGTAAAAACACCAAATTCTTTTCCTTTATTTTTCTTGTAGCATTACAATTCCTGAGAAGTTGGAATACTTCATTAACAAATATGCAGAACATTCCCATGATAAATGGTCCATGGACAAGGTAAAGATTACAAGTGCTGTATTCCCATCCAAGGCTATCACTGTGAATGACGGGGTGCTGCTTAAATATATCTAATTTTTCCAAATTCCTCTTTGTGTGTGTACAGTGTATATTTCTGTGTGTGCATTTCTATTCATTTACATGTATGTGTAGTGTGGTCATAGGTTGACTTACTTCATTGACTATTACTCTATTTTATTTCCCTTGAGACAGGGTCCTCAGTGACTCTAGAACTTGCCATTTAAACTTGATGGATCTGCCCATCCTCACTGCCCCGAGTGTACCACCATGTCATACTTGTACTCACTAAGCCACACCCCCAGCCCCAACTTTCTCTTTTCAAGAAATACCTTCACTGAAGTTAGTATACATTTAGTTACAAGCTGTTCATTTTCCTTCTTAGCTAGTTTCTTATTGTAAAAATGTGACATAATCCAGACATTTTAGCATTTCTAAAGATCAAGTCATTAAACTTTGAGTATCATTTCTTAATGTGTATATTTTTGTGGGTTTCAGGAGGAAGTGATAATTCCACATTAAAAACTTACCTTTAGCTAAGCAGTGGTGGTGCATGCCTTCAATCCCAGCACATCTGAAGGAAGAGGCATGTGGATGTCTCTGAGTTTGAAGTCAGACTAGTCTACACAGAGAGAGTTCCAGGACAGCCAGGGCTACATGAAGAAACCCTGCCTCAGGAAAAAAAAAAAACCTTTTAGCCAAACTCTGTTTTTTATAGGTAGTTATATATTTGATGAGCAATACTGGAAATTTGTGTGTGTGTGGTGTGTTGGTGTTTTGTGTGTGTGTGTGTGTGTATGTATGTAGGGACCAGATGTTGATGTTAGATATCTTCTTCTCACTTTAGCTTTTGAGACAAGGTCTCTCCCTAAGCCCAGAGCTTACTAATTGGTCAGACTGGCAGAGTGGAGGTGGGGGGCTCCAGATCCTTCTTGCTTCTATCCTCCCAAATGCTGGGGTTGTAGACATGACTATCTACCATGCCCATTTTCCCATCTGTTTGAGGGATCCAAACTCAGATCTTCATGTTTGTACAGCAAATACTTTCCCCATCCCCTTGAAGGGGCATCTTCCCACCCCTTAAGTTTTAGTGGTTTTGTACTTTCTATACGTATATCAAGTAGGTCTATATAGCTTATTAAAAGTAGAACACATCTACTAAAATGTATCCCCAAGGAAAATAGTACAATGAGAATATTCAAGGAGTTGCAAATGTTCTCATTTCAGTTGAGTTTAGTTTCAGTTTGAGAGAGAATATGATCGTAGTTTGTCAGAGAAATTGAGTTGACATGGTACAAAAACAACACGTACATGTGCACCCATGAAGTTGAAAAGCAGACAGTGAATGCCCTAGAGAATGCTCATGTCCAAAAATAAGCCAGTGGCATGGCAAGTCCCTTTCCTAGTGTGATGTCTGTTGCTGCAATAAGCACCTCACTGAAAGGAACTTGGGAAGGAAGGGGTTTACTTGCCTATATGACCTGATCATAGTTGATCACTGAGAGAAGGGCAGGTACTTAAGCAGGAACAGAGCAGGACTGTGCAGGAACACGTGTTCCATATGGTTTGCTTAGTTTGCTTTTTTATACAACCCAGGAGCCCTGCCCAGGGATGGCTCCACTGACAGTGAACTGGGCCCTTCCCCATGAATGAGGAATGAAGAAAATGCCCCTACATATGCATTTAGGCCAGTCCAATGGTAGCAGTTCATTAGTAGAAGTCTCTCCTTGGTGACCCTGGTTTGTTTCAAGTTGCCAAAGACTAACCAGTACAGTCTCATGCCCTATTCCCCAATATGCTAAGACCACACATCTCTTCCTTTCTCATAGAAAGATTTTCCATTTTTATGATAATTTGTGTCATTCCTTGTTGTAGAAATTAAGTCTTATCAGGAATGTCACTCAAGAGTCACATTGGTATAGTGACTCCATTGAACACTAGGTGTCTGAGCTGGGTCTAGATACATTGGAAGGAAAGTCCTGAACTGGTTCCAGTGTAGCTACCTGGTTCCTGAGCCTAATGGTGTGGTCTGGGCAAATGATGCTAATCCAAAATGGTCAAATTATTGGAGGATGAATCCATTGGTAGCGGGATACAGAAATAAGTGAGTAGGAGATGTTATTCTGAGGTGTTCCTGATTTACATATTTAAACAAATTTTCATAGCATGCATACATCACATGTTGGGGTTTAAGATGTGTCAAAATAAATAATGTCAGTTGTCATTCTTTGGTCCATATAGCCTTATTGTAGGGGATTAAGCATTGGGCACAGGTGTAGACCTGGTTGCATTTAGGAACAGGATGCATTTAATCTCTGGTCAAAAGAACTCATTCCACGAGGCTACTGAATGTAATAATACTAAGAGTGGAACTCTGAATTAAGTTAGATAACATTTGGACCTCAGCCAGGTCACATTGGTGAAGGCTTATAATTCCAGGTACTTTGGGAATCTGAGGCAGGAGAATTTTAATTCCAAGGCTTGTCTCAGGATACTGAGTGAGTTCAAGGCAACTTAGTAAGTTGTCTCAAAATAAAAATTGAAAAGAGTCCTGGGAATGTAGCCCAGTGGTAGATAACTTGTCATACAAAGACTTGACTTCAGTCCTCAGCCATACCAAAAAAAATACTAGGCCTTTATCATTTTCTTAATCCAACTTCAGGGTTATTTTCACAAAATAGGTTCTAAACAAATACACACTTAAAATCACCAAAACTAATATATATATATAAAGTTTTTTTAAACATTTTGTTTGTTTTAGTTGGCAAATGGATGGATTTATGGGGAAATATATTCAGACTCTTCTAAGATCCAACCGCTAATGAAGCCATATAAACTCTTGTCTGAAAAGGTGAGAGATCCCCCCCTTAACTTTATAAAGTATTATGTTTAGGAACATTTTGTTTTATGTTTTATTATTAAAATCTTCATTATTTTCTTTAAAGCTTTTTATATGTATTTGTATGTGCATGCCTGCATGCCTGAACATGTACATGCATGTGTGCTGTGTGGTGGTGTGGGGTCTGAGGACAACTTGTGAGAGTCGCTTCTCTCCTTAGGAACTACTAGTTGGGTAACATTTCAGCTTTTGACATTTCCCTTGAATGTTTTTATTTTTGGTTTTATTTTAAGGAGCCTGTGGTAATCCGTTTCTTAATGAAGGTAGTCTGTTTCAGAACAAACCATTAAATACTTGAATTTTATTTTGGATTCATGATACCACTAATGCTTGATTTTTTTTTTCCCTCTAGGAAAAAGAAATTTATCGTTGGCCAATCAAGGAGTCTTTAAAGACATGCTGGCTTGGGGTTGGAGAATTGAGAGAACTCGGGAGGGAGACAGCATGGCCCTTTATAACAGGACTCGGCGTATTTCTCAGACAAGCCAGGTGAGAATCACAGTGACAAATGAATTATTTGTGTTATTTAAACATATATACACTCATATATGCACACATGCATACAGACACAGACAACACAACACACACACACACACACACAATTTGCTCATGCTAGAGATTCTATTCAAGGCCTCATGCGTGTTAGTCAAGCATCCTGCCTTGAGCTATGTTATCATCTCTAAAAATAATTTAAACTGACTTGGCTACTGGAGAGGCTGCAGGAATTTCATTTAGGCCTAGAAATTTGCCTAGAAATTGACCAAGCTTGGAAATATAGAAAAGACCCTATTTCAAGTAATAATTACAATGAAGCAATAATTATTAGGTTTGGGTGTAGCTTAATTGATAGGGTACTTATTTCACATTTACAAAGCCAGTTCCTAGCACCATATCAATACAGGTATGGAGATACAGGTCTATAACATCAGCACTTGGGAGACAGAGGCATAGGATCAGGTGTTCAAAGGCATCCATAGCTCCTTAGTGAGCTGAGGAAGACCCATTGTCTCAAATGAACAAACAAAGGGTAGTATTACTTTTTAAAATACTATAATGGTGCAATGAGATAAGTTATAAATTTTACCCAAGATTACCCCTTGCTAATAAGTTCACAGTTAACATTAACATTCCTGACTTCAAGAGAACACATGGTCAGGTCAGATGAAATTATAGAAAGAGAAATGGGTAGACTTTTGAGAGAAATGGCCATGAAATATAGGAGTGGTAGTAACAGGTATGATTGCCATGGATTCTAGGGTATGTCCACAAGACAATAGTTTTGTTGAGTGAGCTAAAGAGCTCAGGAATTCTGGGAACAGCAAAGATACAATAATTAATATGACTGCTGTCACTAAGATAGCTGAGTCATGACCCCCAATGACACTCATATTCTGGTTGTGCTCACTGCTCAGATCTGTGGTGAAGATAGTCAAGGCCAGCAGTGGGAACAGCCCTTAGCCAATGTTCTGAGCATTTATGTGTGCCCAGCACTGTGCTGAGGGGCTCCTGTCCATTGTCTAAGCCACACCTGCCTGTGAGCTAGGCTGTGTTTTAGTGTTAGCTCCATTGTACAGGGAGCAAACACAATCTTGAAAGTGGCAGGTGACTTGGCTTGGAATGTGTAGGTTGTCTTGTCAGATGCAAGCAAGATATCACTTACAATGCAAGACATCATCAGTTGCCTGTGCAAGGGACGAACGACAAGGATTAACATCTGACTGGGAAGAGAAGAATGGCTGATTGTGGACAGTGCTTCATCTATTTCAGTTCTGTCACTGCGATAGAATATATTGACACAGCAGGACTTAGAAGAGAAAAGGTTATCCTAGCTCACACGTCCAGGTTTCAGGCAATCACTGTGGAAGTCAGAGCAGGAGCTTGAGAGATGGTCACTTCACACCACAGTCAAGAGCAAGAGAAGTGAAATGCAAGGATGCTCACTTGCTTGTGCTCAGCTTGGGAGTCTCTACAGTCATATGCAGTTAGAGTAGCTACTCAGAAGCTGTGGGGTCATATTCGATTTTACACTTTCACTATCAATTAAGATTTATGCACTTACTGAACACATAGTAGCACACACACACATATGCACACATACACATACTCACACACACACACATACAGAGAGATAGAGAGATCAATGATAGAGTTAAAACTAAAAGAATGATTAGCTTTCTGTCTTCTTGCCTGACTTACATGCATTCTTCCTCAACACGTATTATTTATTTCTAATAAGAGAATAGTTAAGATTTGCTAGAAGACACAGAGTTCATGTCCTCCCTACTGGATAAACTAAGATAAGGGGTATAACGCAGTGAAACTATGAATGTTGACAAGTAGATGTATTCTTTATTGCTGGTTTACTTTTTTATGTCTATGTGTGTGCATCTCTTGGCACATATCCACACATGTGAGTGCACCTGTTCACAGAGAATTGAAGAGGTTGTCAGATCCCCCAGAGCTGGCATTCCTGAACTACCTAATGTGCTAACATGGGTGGTAGGGACTAAATTCAGGTCTTCTGCATGCACCTAGCCATTGCTCTCAGCCCCTTTAAAAAAATAATAGGTTTTAAAAATTATTGTTTGAAAATGTCATGCACATATTCAATCTGTCCATTCTGGGATGTTCACTGACTTGATCTCGTGTAGGTAACCACAGCTACCGAGAGTTCTTGTGTGCAATGGTCAGGTGAGGTCCAGAAGGCAATCCTCTCAGTCCTCCTCCTCCCCTGGCTCTTACCGTCCTTCTGACTTTTGTGATATTCTCTCAGCTGTGTGTGTGTGTGTGTGTCTGTTCTGTCCCTGTATATGTGCAGTGTGTCTGTCTCTCTGTCTCTGTATGTGTGTATTTGTGTGTGGGGGGTCAGTGCTAGATCAATCATGAATCTATGTACTAGCCATTACCCACTGTAAAAGGGCTTCTCCGAGAGCAGCAGAAACCTGTAGCTATAAACATAAATATTTATGTCGAGTTTTGAAAAGTAAACATGTAGAAATAAGGAAGTCTGGTCATTGAAGATTTCCCTGTGAGCCATTAAATGCTACACAGTGAAGTTGTTTAATCTGTGTTTATCCTCACAACTGACTTACACATAGCTTGTAAAGGACCCTTTGGTTCCTTGTAGCTAACCAAGGTTGGTCAATTTCAAGGCCCCTTGGCTGGGGAAACACTGCAGTAGTTGGGATTTATCACATACCGCTGACTAGTTAATTATTAACTTTTTAGACTGTCTATCCCTGAGGTATTAATTATTTAATCATAAGTGATTGTGAAACACTCAAATAAAAATTATTTAAGCTGCCCTTGAAGTTATTTTGTTGTCTTTACCTCAGAAAACATAGTGTGAATCTTGTGTTTCTGAAGGCTCTTTCTGCAGTTTTTAATGAGATACTGTTTTATCTCATTAAACAAATCATCCAGGTGTCTATAGATGCGGCACATGGGTATAGCCCCCGGGCCATCGACATGAGTAACGTTACACTCTCTCGAGACCTGCATGTAAGTATCTGGGTTTTTACAATAGTCTCTAAAGCTCACTTATAAAAATCAAACTAGAATGCTTTCCTATGCATTTTATGGCATGTGTTGTTTCATGATGATCATATATGATGAGTCCAGAGAGTTCATGGTTATTAGACACCAACCTTGTAGTAACCTGAAAGTTGATAACGTAAGTCCTGACAAGTTCTCACCTGTGGTTCCATCTTTCCTGCTTCTTATAGCTGAGAGTTTACTAAACTACTTTGGTTCCCAGTGGGTCATACACTGTACCTGCCCAAGAGCTTTTTGGATTCACGAATGAAACAACACACACACACACACACACACACACACACACACACATACAACACACACACACACACACAGGTCAGTTAATTTTGATATGTCATGACTAGCTTAATGGCTGGGTAGTTATAATCCTCGACCAGCTAGCATACATTTCCTTTTGATACTCCTGGCTTAAGACCTTCTAAGTCTATTTCTATTTTTGCTACCCTGTTACCTTCTGGGCAGCCCTACCATAGGGCCACTTTTCCTTTCTATCTACATTTCAGATGATTTTCCTTCTGCAGCTCTAAATCCGATCTGTCTCCCTCTGAATCATGGTGATCTTTTCCTTCTTTCTCCCTTGCCTGTGCAATCACAAGGTCCTGCCCCATCTACCTGTCCAGTCATTGACTGTTGGCATCTTTATTTCCCAACCAAAACCAGTTTGAGGCAGTGGACCTGCGGCATCTTACAAGCAAACCCGGGAATTCCCATGTAATTTGGGAGTCTATTAAATCAAGTCCCCAACACCTCCTGTTGCTCTGAAATGTTAAGTGGAGATGTTCCACAGTTGATACTTCCCATTCTGAGTCTATGATGTAACCTTAGCCATCCTGCTCCATTCCACCCAGACAGGAATATTTCCTGCGTTCACTATTTTCCTGTTGTGTGTATTGAGCCCTGTTTAATCATGTAGTAGATGTCAGGGTCATCAGACTGACTGTCAGAGCAGGGACTGCTTGTGTTCAGTTATCCTTATTTTACTTTATGGTGGTCCTGGACTGTAAGCTTGGTGACACAGAGGAGGCCTGAGCCGTGGAACACAGGAGGAAAGATGGGCTCTAGTGTAACATGGCAGCACTGCAGGGCATATGGAGGAAGATGTATACACTGTACTAGGATCTAGTACTATCTGAGGTTTTAGGCCTTCACTGGGAGCCTTGATGAGTGCCACTCAGGATGAAAGTGGCTACTGTTCAACTTTTTAGAGCTGTTTCCTTGGGGCCTCAGAGAGGGATCAGTGGTTAAGAGCACTTGTCCTTCCCTTGGAGGAACTGAGTTTATTCCCAGCAGTGTCAGCAGCTCACAGTGTCTGTCAGTTCAACTCCAGAGGATGTGATGCCCTCTTCTGGTCACTGTGAGTACCAATACACACACACACACACACACATATGCACACATACACTATGGGTGTCCCCACCCTTTGTGGGTGCCCACAGAGACACACATAAATATAAAAATGCATGAGAAAAAAGTTAATAAATAATCATGAATACTACCTTAATTAATGACCACCTTAATTGCTCATATTAAAGAATGCATATTTTAGTTTGTTCATCTATGGAAATTGATCACATTCCATTTGTCCTATCCATAGTCCTGTGCTCTGTGTCACTAGGGTGTGTGTTTTGGGATGAATTATTTGAATGAGAGATAAACACTTATTTCCATAGAGCTTACATTACCATGTCAATGTAGAGTATTGATCTTTGTGTGATTAGTGTTAGCTCAAGAGAACTAAGGATAAAAGTAAGAACTTCATGTTTTGGTAAAATGTTTGGTTTAGTCTCCATTCTTGCTCATGTAAGAATCAATTAAAATGACATTGTAATATGGACTAGGAAAGAACCCAAGAATATTAGAAACTTTTTTCCCTCAAAATTCACAAGGCCTCAGAAAAGATCACCTGTGTGTTCCAAGACTCTCCATTAAATTAGGCAAAGAATGATTTAGAAGTAAAATCTTTGTTTGTATTGGATTCTTCATTTAATTATTTAAGAAGGTACAGGTTGGTTTATAAACTTTGAGTTAAAACACAAAATTGTACTTATGTCTATTTTCTGGTCACGTTCATAGCTTCATAGCTATCTCAAAACCTCATTGTCAAATTAACGAAAGACACATTTAAATATATTGAATAACAAAGGCTATTCCAATTAAATCCACAGTGTGGAGATATTTACCATGTAATTTTCAAATTAAAATTCTATGGAGTTGGATTGCCGAGTGAGAGGGTTGTGTTTGACTACATTTTTGGTTCATCTCAGCACTCGTATCCTGTTCTCTTGATTTAAGACATGTCTGTTGTCTCGCCTGAGAAGACAGCTCTATCCTCTTTTACGGAAGTATCAATTGACTCCTTAATATTTATTTGTTCCATTGTAGGCTATGGCAGAGATGATGGCTGAAAACTACCACAACATATGGGCCAAGAAAAAGAAAATGGAGCTGGAATCCAAAGGTAGTATTTCCTAGAGACCTACATTTTAAAACTGTAGGAGTTTTGCTGCAGGGGCGTAGGATGTTCTTCTCTTTTGCTTAACACCTCACCATAGCTTCGTCATACAAAAATGTTTCACGTGTGGAACCTGCAATGTCTTTACTGTTAGTATGTATTCCTTGTATTTTAATACTTTCCCCTTCCCTCTTTGTATCTTAATGCCATCTGGATTTATACTACCTTTGAAATATTTGAATAAGTATGGAAGTGCTGGACACTGGGTTATTAGTGTATCATATCCGTTAGACTCTGAGCTCGATCTTCATGGCTAACTAACCTGTCGCCAGTCCTTTTGTGTATACTAGCTGTGTTATTACCACTCCCCTGCTTAGGTTTCCTCTTTCCCCACTCTCTCTATTTTTAGTTTTAGTGCTGGGGATTGAACTCGAGCCTTGTGCATGCTAGAATAGTGCCATAGGGACATCTGCTGCTAGGAACTATCCCCTCACCTTCCCTTTAGCTTTGTGTTTGAGAAAGAGTTACCATGTGATGTGAGATAGTAAACAGGCTGTGACCCTCTTGCCTCGGACTCCTAAGTTCCAGACCTTCTTTTCTCCTATTTTCTTTTAAATAATTTTTAGATTCATTTTGATTGTGTGTATATGTGTATGTGTGTGTGTGTGTGTGTGTTGTATGTATGTATGTATGTATGTATGTATGTATGTATGTATATATGTGTGAATGCAGTGCCTACAGAGGCAGAAATTGAGTATCAGTTCCCCTAGAGCTAGACTTGCAGGTGGTGGTTGGGATGTGGGTACTGAGAACCAAAGTTGTCCTCTGGAAAAGTAGTGGCTGCCCTTAATCACTGAGTCATCTCTGCAGTCTCCTTTCTCCTCTTTAAAAAGTACTAGTATGCTAATGAAATCTTTTCATGATTTACTTATATAAATACATTATTCAAGCTAATGCAGTCTACATGGAGAGTTTCTTACACTGTTATATATTTGGCCTGAAATTGTACACATATTATGTGTGTATTTGTATATGCATGTATGTGTTTGTATGTGTTGTGTGTGTGTATGATATGTATGTATCTGTGTGTTAAGATTGGAAACTTAAGCATTAAACTTGCACAACTGTATTTCCTCTGATTCTGATTTTTTTTTTTTTTTGTCATTATTGCACCTAAATGAATCAACTTTAGAAAAACCTGGAGAAAAAAATTATGTTGCTCACTCGGGTGTTTGGTGCCCTTGGGAGTGTATGAAAGCTTAAGGGAGAATAAGAGACCATGATAGAAATGTGAATCATTAAGAAAAGGAGGAGTAGGGGCTGGAAATGTAGCTCTGGACTTCCTAGCATATACATGACCCCAGGGTTAATCCCTGGACATACTAATGATGAGAGAGGAAAAGAAAAGAATAGAAGCTGAAGAGTTAAAGTCCTAAAACTTGTACCAGTGCTCCAAAATCCGTGACCAGGCCTAGGCCTACATTTATTTCTTCTCCACTTTGATATGAACAAGTTCACAAGTCACAGCAAGTATTTGGTGTTTTGGGTAGCCTCCTGGAAACTCTTACAATACCTCCTGGGCTCCCTGTTGAGCTAGCTCCTTTCTTCCCACATAACACACCCACACCTACATAGCCAGTGGGATGGAAGAGGGAGGTGGAGTTATGCTGCTATTTAGAGGGACTCTCATCCCTAATTATGAGTTCTTTTATTTTGTTAATGTGACAAAATCTCATGCAGGGTGTAGCACAGGGTGGCTTGTACTTGAAATATAGCTAAGGTTGAAGCCAGCTCCTGATCCCCCTGTCTCTGCCTCCCAGGTGCTGTAATAGAGGCATGCACTCCCAGACCTGGAAGAGTCTCCTGAGTTTTAAAATCATACCTATTTTCTATAAGTTCTACATGATATCCAGGCTCTAGCCAGAAGCTACTGGCTGAAAGCTTTTAATGTTTCAAATATTAGATACTTAACAGTAATCAACTTATAACTTACCAGGCTTACATGCATTTTTGTATGTATTTATATGTCTACTGTAATCTAGAAGTTGCCACAAGAATTCCATACTGAAGACATTTTTCTTTTCTTTTCTCTTTGGACCAGAAAAATGAAGCATCACCTTAAAAATCTCTTTAAAATCTCTCCCCAGGGATACCTGCTTTATTGTCTGTTACTTTAGACTCCGTCTAATGAAAGAACTCCCTGGGTTTTTTTCCTTCCATGATGACAGCATATGTAACCAGCACTTGATATTTCAAATACATTCATTTTCAGGCTAGAAATGCTGGTTAGAAGGCTCATGTAGCATTGACTGGGTGCCATCTCAGAGTATGTGGTATGTTCTTTCTTTTTCTTGCTGTTTTCTCAGGAGGAGGAAACCATCCCCTGCTGGTACCCTATGACACACTGACAGCCAAAGAGAAAGCCAAGGACAGAGAAAAGGCCCAGGACATCTTCAAGTTCCTACAGATCAGTGGTTACGTGGTATCCAGGCAAGTGGACATCCATTTCATCTTCTTTCCATACAATCACTGGGGTTCTGACTGAAAATGAACTCAGTGGCCTGACTAAACCTTGGGGCAGCTGGTTAGTATGTTCAAAGTATATGTCCTCGCCTCCCTTCCTCTGCTGTGGTAAAGCACCCGATAGAAGCAGCTTAAAGAAGAGAGGATTTATTTTATCTCCCAATTTTAGGTTACAGTACATCTTTAGAAAAGCCTGTGGCAGGAAGTTGAAGCTTTTAGTCCCAGCACCATCAAGAGCAGAGAAAATGCACACTGATTAGGGCTCAACAAGAGTCTCTCCCTTTACACAGCCCGAGAACGAAGCTATCTATTTTCAGACATTGTTTTCTTATATCCGTTAGGGCAACCAAGACAGTCTCCCACAGACATGCCCACTGGCCCGCCTAGCCTAAGACAGTCCCTCACTGTGGCTCTTCTCAAAAATCTAAGCTGTGTCAAGTTTAACCATCCCAACTCAGAAACACAACACCCTTAGCTATTTTTTCCGTAAGTTCCTTTTGCAACTTCATTCAACTGCTTTCCATCATTTTAGCAAACTCTAAGGCACAAGGAAAAGAAGAGAACCATTCTCTGTTTGCATAAATGCAACGTTTTACTGCTTAGTAGTGCAATGATTCACTTTAGTTTTATATTAGATGCAAATATTCCTTATAGGTAAACTCCCTTTGGTCATAAGCAGTAAGAATATTCGTACACTCAATTTTATGTATTGTTTTTAAAATAAAGTTTTATGTTCTGAGATCTCTCTCTCTCTCTCCTCTCTCTCTCTCTCTCTCTCTCCCACACACACACCACACACCACACACACACACACACACACACACACACACTTCTTTATTTACTTTTGCTTTTCTAGAGGGTTCAAGGACCTGGATCTGGACACACCTTCCATCGAGAAGCGATTTGCCTATAGTTTCCTGCAGCAGCTGATCCGATATGTGGACGAGGCTCATCAGTACATCCTGGAGTTTGGTATGTAGCTGGTCTTGCTGCTCATTACTAAGTTCTTGCTATTCCTAGAGCATCCACAGCATAGAGGAAGGGGTTGCTTCCACATTCTGTCCATCTTAATACAAAGGAGAGCGTAACAGTCAGGAGTACATAACACTCAGTAAGCAACAAGGTGCTAGAGACTGGGTCAAATTTGAGAATTTTAAAATATCCACATAGTGTTGTATGAGTGCACATGCATTTCCCACACACTGACAGAAGTTTGGTTGTTTCTAATACCCACCCCCCCACACGTTTGTAATGACCTATTGACACAAAATGACTTTTTTCTGAGTCAAATATCTTCAGCAGTGGGGCGACCAGGTTAAAGATAGTTTGTATTTGAGCTTCTTGGTATTTTTTTGTTGTAATTCATTTGTTTTGTTTTTGAGGTAGGATCTCACTTTGTAGTCAGTCCTGAGTGTACTGTATTCAATAGGCTGGTCTTGGATTTAAAGAGATCTACCTGCCTCTGTCTCCTGAGTGTTGGGATTAAAGGCCTGTGTCATCACACCCAACCAAGAACAATATTTTAGTACTGAAAATTTGAACACTCTGGTGATGAGAGTTTCATCGAGGGGCCTTTTCATGCCACTGCATGGCAGTTTTACAGGGATAGAGAAAACTGAAGGCCAGAGCATGTTCCCTCCCTCCCTCCCTCCCCCCTCCCCTCCCTCCCTCCCTCCCTCCCTCCCTTCCTCTTTTTATTTCTATTCCAGTTTCATTTCTGTTGGTGTGGCTCTGTTCTCTCCAAACCCTGTTTCTACTTCTTAATATATTTAATGTAGAGAAGAATATTTCTTAAATTTCTTGAAATATTTCTGTTTGGCTGTGTACAACACCATCTTGAGATATTTTACACAAGAAGTCCCTCATCAAGATATTTGGAAGCTAGTGTTTTGGAGGTGCAGGCCCTGAAATACCAGTCACAGGGGAGGCTGAGGCAGCAAGATTTCAGGTTCAAGGCCAACCTGGGCTACAGGGGGGAACAGCCTAGATAACTTATTGAGAGCTAGCCTTAAAACAAAACAACAAACCGCACAACATGCGTGCGCATGCATACACACACACACACAACACACACACACACAAAACCAGGCAGAAGGCTAGAATTTTTACCTAAGATTTGCTAAAGCATTCCTATTTCTAATTGCAAAAGTTTTTTTTTTCTAGCATGAGTCAGTTGGAGCCTTATAAAATTTGGATTCTTACGTTCAACCTAAACCTTTTAGCTCCACACAAAGCTCTGCACATTGACAGGGCTGCTTAGACTGTTACTACCTCTCCTGTGTGTGCATGCACAGATCTCTTCTGTATACATGAAGGAGGTAATGGAGACCGCCTTCCAAGCCAGTATGCTAAGGCCGATCATTTCTTGTCCTGCATCTTTACACTCTAAACCTTTGGGGAACTAAACGTGGTTTTGTTTCTCATAACAAATCCTTCTTTGACAATTCCTTGTAGGCATGCTCACAGGCCAACTTGACCTAGGCAATTCTTTAGTTGAGACCCCCTTCCCAGGGACCCCTGGCTGGGTCAAGTTGACCAAGAACACTAACAGCACAAATGTCCAGGGTGTTTTTGTGCTCACAAGTCTCCATATGAGTTGGCTATAATGACTGTCTAATTTGGACATGCTTTTTTTTTTTTTTTTTTTTTTTTTAAAGATCTTATATATTTCATCACATTGCTGAATTTATGAAACACCACATACTTTGGTGTTTCTATTCAGTTCGGTGGGACGATACATGTGGGGAGGCATTTTAAGCTATGTGTTTTGGAGTAATCTCTTAAAGTGTTGGAAGTTTAGCATGGACCTAAAACCTCTTCCTGTCTACAGATGGTGGCAGCAGAAGCAAAGGAGGACATTTCCCGTACGAACAAGAAATCAAGTTCTTTGCCAAAGTACAGTATACAGCGCACCTTGTTTCTGCTTCCGTTGTATATTTACAAACTAGACCCATCTGCTCCTCACTACTTTTTAGAATATACTTGTCTATGAATACTACTTTCTCTACAAGTACACACTCTCTGGCTCAGAAATCCCTGCGTGACTCATGTGAGACAGTTCTGTTTGTGGAACTCTTGGTCAGTACAGTACTTACCTTATGCTCACTCAGATGCCCCAACATGTTCCTCACACAATTTAGTTATGCCAAAAAAAAAAAAAAAAAATCTAAGTTCTAATTCTTGTGACTTTCTTGTGTAAAATAGAAGATCTCTATTTCTTAAAGTTTTGTACATTTTTTGTTAGCTAATGAGCTTAGCTGTGTATGAATGATTATACATACATTGCTTTGGGCATAAATTCTGTGTTGTGGAGGGTCTCAATCTTGCTCTTTCACAAGATGAGGCTCGGAGGATAAATTGCTTATAGGAAGAGTATAGCCCATCATTATTATCAATCCCATTTCATAGGAACTTGTCATGGGCTCTCCATATTGCTGGGGAAGTCATCACTTCCTTCAACCAAGGAGGGATGGATTAAAGACAGTGAATCCAGCCACTGGGGTCACTTACTTCCTTAGGTGTGTCAGGAAGTAGACTGGCCTGGGGACTGACAGAGATGCATTAGTTTCCCTTAGGCAAGTGTGTCTCTTAATAATGCCTTGCAGTTAAACTGGGGGCTTACTGTTACTGACAGTTTCCTACCAATATACTTGTATTGTGATAGTTCAGATCATTTCTATAAGTACCACACTTGATAGATTTTCAAATGGCATGCTTACTGAATGATTAACAACCTTTGTTTATATTTTCAGAATTATACATTTTACAGGATGTCTTGTTGTTTCTTTCCACTCAGAGTTTCTTCCAGTCATCCAAAGATGTGGTTTATGCCAGGATGCATATTGTTAGTGATAGATGGATAAATGGTAAACTGATATGACACACAGAGATAGATGATTGCTAGATAAATAGATCAGTCATTTCCAGTCGCTACATTATTGCAATCCCCTCTTGGTACCCAATTATCAGAATGATGTATATTCATGCCACAAATATACCTTTAAACTGCCTACTTATCCAGCATTCCTAGTTGCTGCTTGCAGATGTTTAATGTGACTTAATTCCATCCTCCATTTTGATCAAGTCTCTACTATCTGCCAGCTAGTATATTCAGGCTCTTATGAAGATTTTCAAGAGAGCGATCTTGTATAAATTGTGTATTTAGTCATGCCACAAGGTAGGAGAAAAAAAAACCTATATCTAACGAAATAGAGCACATACCAATCCTAGAGATCAGAAAATGACTCTATGGATCTAAACTCCAACCTTGTTTCTTGCTTTCTTTTGCCTAAAAGGCTGAGAGAGAGAGAGAGAGGAGAGAGAGTTCTGTTCAAAATTATATGTACAAATGGCTTGGAGGTGCAGAATAAAAGATTTTTCTCTAGTGAGGTCAGAAAAGGCCTGCCCACCCAATGAAGCACCCCTGAGCTGAGGTCTGCCAGTAAGGAACATGAAGAGTCAGAAGTGCCCATCACAGGCAGGAAATTGCATGTACGGAAATATGTACACAAGTCCACTGAGTAGGAGAAAGAGTCAACCCAGGGCAGCGGGGCTAAACCTGAACATAACGGGGACTTTGGCTTTGAGAAGAGACAGATACTGTGTACATTGGGTGGTTTTGAGTGTGGTTTTTTGTTTCATTTTTCATTCGACTTAGCATCAATGATGGGGGAACCACACACAGTAGACAGTAGGACAGACAGGACAATACCACACGCTTGGCACTTCTCACATATAATAACGATTCAGTGTGTGGTAATCTAGGGAACTTGGGAGCCCATTGGCCACTGCACTGCATTTCATGAACACTATTATATTGAGAAAATAAGGAGAATAAATCTAAATTATTGAAAATTTCTGTGTTCCTAGTAACTATCTCCTAGTACATCCTACTCCGACTCCCCACTACATGCTCATATGCATGTGCACATGTATACATACACACATGCATATGTACACACATGCATACATACACACATGCACACATATACACATGTGCACATGCATATATACACACATGCACACATGCATACATGCGCCCATGCACACATACACATATATACACATCTGCTAATGCATATATACACACATGCAACATACACACATTCACACATGCATACATATACTCATGTGTACATGTATACATGCACATATGCATACATACACACATGTGCACATGCATACACACTTGCACAGTGAATAATGCACACATTTGAACATGCATACATGCACACATGCATGGAATGGAGCTGACAGAAGGGATCTGTATGTGCCCACTGAATCAGCATGGGTGCCATGTTGCACAGGGCTCTCTGAGTGCTCTGAGCTCTGGTTCTTCTTCTTCTCATACTCCATTCTATAGATCTGTTTTCTCTTCCTCTCTTTCAGGTTGTTCTTCCTTTAATTGATCAGTATTTCAAAAACCATCGCCTGTACTTCTTGTCTGCTGCAAGCAGGCCTCTTTGCACTGGAGGACATGCATCCAACAAAGAGAAGGAGATGGTGACAAGGTAAAGAGCTATGGCCTTAAAGCTTTATATTTGATTTCTTTGTGTTTGCATTTGGGTCAGAGAACCAACCCCAGGACCTAGAGCACGGGAGAAGAGTCTCCTCCCCTCTCCCTGAGCCTAACACTAGGTGTGTAGAGGTTCTGCAGGTTAACATATTATATGTTAGAGACAGGTCTTCTTGTTATTTTGCCATTTAAAGGTAGCACTAATAAAAGAAATAAAATGCCATTCAAGACAAAGTAGTTAGGGTATCCTCTCTAGCTATCAGTTCAAAACCTATCAAACTATCAGCCAGAGTCCAAGAAGGCTGGGGAGCAGTCTCCACACTGGTGGTTATGAAAAACTGTTCAGAACATTTTCTGAACATTATTTTCTTTGTTTTTTTTCTTCATAATCTAATATTTTGACAGGTTTTTAAAAGGAAGGCAATGTCTTACTTAGACACTCTTAATTTAAAAATTTTAAATTAAATCATATCTCCATCATGGTAATGGGATGAAACAAAACAAAACAAAGCAAAACAAAACAAAACATGCTTTTCTGGTATTCTCTTGTGCCTTTTAACCTGGCATCTTAGAAATGCCTTATTTGATTTAACATTGACATCTTCTTTATAGATTTTTTTAAAATGTGGGGGTCTACTGCATTTCTGGGGTGTATTTTCTTAAAACTCTGTTAGGACTTAGTCCACATGAAGAGTGACAGCCATGAAGATCTCGGGCACCACATTGCTCACAACCATCCTTAGCTTTTGGAGTATATCTGAGCAATATTTTCACAAAGGAGAGTAAACTATATGAAGAGCTGTTGCTTCTCTTGGCCTAGACTTTCCTGCCATGTGGATGGATCATGTCATATCAGAGCGAGTGAGTTGCGGGGATGGTCAGTGGTGGAGAGGACTCAAGAGTCCAGGCTTGAATAATGTGAGAGGGTGGAACTGGCTGGAGTGTCCAGCTCATTTAACTTTTATTATCTAATTCCCTGGCTACCCGATGCCACTGCACACATGCACACTGTTTGTCTGTCTGTCTGTCTCTCTCTTTCTCTGTGTCTGTCTGTCTGTCTCTCTGTCTATGCCTCTCTCCCCTCTGTCTGTCTGTCTGTCTGTCTGTATGTCTCTGCCTCTGTCTCTCCTTAAATACTGATTTCCGTGTGAGGTTGATAGAACACTCTACTGAACCCAGCAGGATCTGGGGCAGTCCAGTCACACCCCACTGTGGGATTGCACCCCTTCCAATTTGTGCATGACTGTCCTTCCTAAATTCCCTAAGAAGGGAAAGGGCAGTCTTGGAGAGTTTCACACAGGTGCTTGTCAATGTCTTCAGGTCCGTGGTCCTGTGGCAAGGGAGAGCACACGAACAGCTAGAAAATCCAGAGGCACCCAGAACACACAGAGCATGATGAACCCAAATCTTCTGCTCTTTCTGTGGTCACTTAGCTGTTTGTAACAGAAGCCTTACTCCCCAAAGGTGTCTTTGATTTAAGGATCACTTGATGGATGTAAACCAAGAGAAAGTATACCAAGAGAAACCAATGAAAACACATAAATAAACTAGAACAAATTCCATGTATTTTCATTTTCACACATTAATCAATATCAGACTTACTCCTGGAAATGTTAACTGTCCACAACACACAGGTGTCAAAACACTAAGTTGTGTATTAACACACAGTTAAGCACACACAATTTTTTCTTGCTGATTATACTTAAATAAGCCTAGAAAAAAAATAGAGTGATATACCCCTGAAGTAGACTAGCCTACTATCTACAAGCAATTTTGTATTATGTATCCCTTGGAGAAAAAATTAGAACCATAGCTTTCCAGTGCTGCCACCCAGTGATATAGTAGTGTGACCTTAGAAAGCCACTAGATAACTCTTGCTAGTAATAGAACACTGGTGTTTTCAATGATGCCATCTTCCATTTAATAGCACCTAACAGAAAGAGGAATGATTTACTTTTCCCATTAGTATTTCTACAAAAGAAACACATATGCCTTTTAAAGAAAGATCTCAGCAGGCACGTGCATGTGTGTGCACACATGTGTGCACAACCGCATGCACGCACGCACACACACACAAATGAAGCCATAGTAGAATTAGATTATTTCATAATGGTGCTTTAGTATCTATCATAGGAAGTTTATCTTACAGGGAAAATTCATACCTAAACCAATAGATAAGGTAATGATAAATTAAGGAATATAGATAAATGCAATATACTATGTAGTTAAAAATAATGATGGCTAGAGATATCTAACTTACAGAAATGATCATAATAAAATGCATTTAAAGTATTATTAGCCTGACTTGTAGAAGTACCTACATTTTCATATATATAATACTACAGGTAAGAAGTAGACACTATTTTAACAGCTGTTTTCTTTCCACAGTGTATATATAATTTGTATCATTTTATGTGTTCTCTATTTTAAAAATGAGAACAAAAATCTGATGATCCAAATATGCTTAGAAACAGCCAATAGCAAGCACCATGACAATAACACAGAAACAGCTAATTCATTTAAGATGCAGAGATAGAATATCTGAGATTTCAGATGCTTGAGTTTTACCAGTTGAGCTAAATATAT
Organism: Mastomys natalensis; assembly: GCA_021653895.1. Taxonomy (NCBI): domain Eukaryota; kingdom Metazoa; phylum Chordata; class Mammalia; order Rodentia; family Muridae; genus Mastomys; species Mastomys natalensis. The sequence continues at coordinate 3,567,335 of JAJTUV010000068.1, read as the reverse complement.
AAATAAGGAGCTGGAGAAATGGCTCAGTGGTTAAGAGCATGAATGTCTCTTGCAGAGGACCTGGCTTTGGTTCCCAGCAACCACATTAGGTGGCTCACAATCATCTGTAATTCTGCCTCCAGGGATCCACACCTTCTTCTGACCTCTTCCAGCACTTACACTTTGTGTGTCTCTGTGTGTGTGCTTTTGCATGCAGTGACACACAGACAGGCAGACATGCAGACAGACAGACAGACAGATATACACACACTCAACTACACACACACACACACACACACACACACAAAAAGAGAGAGAGAGAGAGAGAGAGAGAGAGATGGTCAGGAAGATTAAGTGCTAAACCCTGACCTCACTATTAAGACTAGGCAAGGATACATTGAAATACATTGTTAATGCTGCAGCACTCATTTAAATTAACATTTAATCTTTATTCTTAGCAGTAGTTTCCTGGGTCTGAGTTCATTTCTCCCCAGTTATAAACCCATGATTCTATGAAACACTTTATATACTCATTTCATAGCACTCAACATTGTTCCAGAAACATTTATTGTGTCTAAAGTCAGGATCACCACGTCTGTAAAAAGTAAGATTTGGAACAACAGAGACACAGGCAGTAGTTTAGGGGAGGTATGGGCTGTGCTTTGTAAGAATCACAGGTCCTAGTTTGCCTAGAAACATATCCCCAAAATAGATGGAAATTTAACCTTCCTGGAAGAGTTAGCCTTCGGTGTCTGCTGTTCTCCCTGATGCTAGGTGGTTAGTGAGCTGTAAGATGAGGAAGAAAGACCTTTCTCTGGATCCTTCTCCTTGAGTGAACAGAATTGAATAGATGGAGATGCAGAACTACCCTGTTTCCAAAAGAGCCTAACAGCCGAGATCCATCAGGAGTAGCTGTGTTAATATATAGTTAGTGTTATAAATTCAGTAGCCCAAGAATGCTCAGATGCTGCATTCAAATGCTGGAGGATCATGATCAATCCTCTTTAACACACAGGATGCAGCCATGTAGTGTGTGACCTTAGGTCAGAGCTGTCACTCTTTGTAGAAAGACAAATCCACCTTTGGAAAGAGGGCATTTAGAAGCTACCATGAAGGTCACAAGATGAGGGATCTTGGTCAGAGTTGCTTTTGTTTAAAAATTAGTAAATAAAATTATAGTACAAATAATATACATATCAGCATCAAATATCACATCAAAGAGCTACATACAGAAATCTTTATTTTTGAAGTAGTTTGCTCTGACAAATGGCATTCTCAAATCTGACTCAGACCTGGTGCTAGGGACTCAGGTGTCAGCAAGGGTGGGAGAATCAGGGGGGAGCTTTCCTGGAGAGCATGGGGAGCGAAGGGCCAGCTGACCCCACTGAGGAACCCGGTTTAGGTAAACCTTTACAGTTCTCCAGGAATGAGTGCTGGAAAGTGCTGACAAACTGTTCCCTGGAGGGCTCAGAAGAGAGTGTAGTCAGATGGTAGAAGCTGTGACCTGGTGGATTAAGTGACATGATGGAGCTTGACACTTGGTTCCTAGAAGTATCAGAAGGGAACACCCTGAGATGGCAGAGCCAATGGAGGTCTGGACATCAGGAAAGGCTTCTTGGGGGTCTTTACAGCCTGAGTTGAGTCTGGGGGACAGGTTTAGGGACAGTGAGAAGGAGTAGGGTATAGCAATCAACTTGAGCAAAGGGTGTCTCTACAAGGGGGGCCCATGGGAGTTCATGGAGCTGGGAATGGGTGAAGAGGCAGAAGCTCCACCTACTGTCATAGCTTTGTAATCTTCACTGAGGGGTAGTGGGTTTGGGGCTGTGATACTGACTAAAGAATATAAGCTGTGGTTACCTCGAATATTCCATTGATAACTGCTGTGAATTTCCTGAGACCCCAAGGTAGGAAGATAAGAAAGACACTCAACTCATCTGTCATCATTAAGATGCCTTCTGGTCATCACATCTGCCATTTCCTTTGACTGATCTTCAAATAATTAGTCCAGATTCAGTTTTTAATTCATGAAGTCTGAATCCAAAGGGTGCGTTGTGTTTACATAAGGAGCACAGTTTAGTTCAGAAGAGATGGTTTGCCAGAGAAAGGAGCACTAAAAATTGGCATAACATTTATGCCCAAAGTACTATATTTTTCTGCCCATAAGAAATGCCCATGATCATAAACAAGTGCACTTGGGCGTAGTAAACTCTTTTCATATGGTTTTCCAGTTGTTCTGTTCTTTGTGAGGTTTATAGAGATGGCTTCTGTATTAATGAGCTTTGCTTTCTATTTTTTTTTGTTTCTTTACTTATAATATGTGCTTTTTTTAACCATGTTGTTAAGATACGCAGAAATCCTTTCTTTACTATCTTACTCCACATCCTGCTCAGAGAATCGACCCTTTCTGCGTGACATCATGTTCGCTTTTTTTTTCTGGCTCATAGGTCAGCTGTTTTGTTTTTCTTTCTTTCTTTCTTTCTTTCTTTCTTTCTTTCTTTCTTTCTTTCTTTCTTTCTTTCTTTCTTTCTTTTTTCTTCTTCTCATCTTGTTTAATTTATTTTTAATTTCCCCCTGTCTTTTTTCTACCTCCCCTACCCCTCCCTTTTTCTCCTTTTGTTTTTTCTTTTGTCCTCAGCCTGTTCTGCAAACTTGGAGTTCTTGTCAGGCATAGGATTTCACTGTTTGGTAAGGAGACCCTTGGGGAATTTCTGAGCATGGCCATCTGGGGCTTTCCTTTGCTAATTTCTGAGCATGGCCATCTGGGGCTTTCCTTTGCTAACTTTGCACTGCATTGTGTGTTGCTCTGTTGCATGAATGCATGGATGCACGGCTGCATGCATGGCCGTCATAGGCCAGACAAGTTCCTGGAGGTTGTATATAAATAACATTACCTATGGCAAAATGGAGGGCTTTGACTTCCCTAAGCCTGTCCAATTCATGACTGAAAAGCAAAAGGTATTTAAATAAAGGAGCGAAAAGAGTGAAATGGTCAAGTTCTTCCGTATTCTTATTTTGAGGGTAAAATGAATCCAGGCTCTTGGATTTTTTTTTTTTTTTTTTTTGCTTAGTTCTCTGAAAATTAAATAATAAGCTGATGTTGATCCAGATTTGGAATTTACCTTTCATTTTCAGTGTTCTTGACAACAGATATGCTTGTTTCCTGCATTCCAAACATTGGGATAATTGGAACCATAGTGCCCAAGAGCTTGTCTTGGTCAAAGTGGCTTCTGCAGACCACTCCCCACACTCAGCCTTTTCCTGATGTGTCTGAGGATCCATGTAGGTCAAGACCACACTCCTGAGTGCTTGCCCCACACAGCCATGCAGGTGCCACTCACCTTTGCTGGTGTTCCTGCTTGGAACTTTAGGAATCGGCAGCCGCTGCCAGAAACTAGTTGCTCATTGATTGTATAAACTGCCAAAACAAATTCGAGCCCTTTGTTCTCTATGTTTTGGGGATAATTTTGGGATTTTTATTAAGTTATGTGACTAGAAATGCTTTTAGTTTAACAATAGTTTTATGAAAGACTATAGATTTAGAAAAATAAGTCCTTATTTGAAAACTCACAGTGAATAAATTGAAGGTCTTACACACACACACACACACACACACACACACACACACAGAAAAAGAGAGAGAGAAGCACAAATAATACACAAATGATTTTTATTAAAAAAATTTAAGAAGTAATCGGTTTTGGTACAACTAGCTAGTTTTCTACTGGATATTTCTCATATCTAGAATGTTCAGTACACTTCTATTTATTAGTTAACTCATATTTTATATAAATTGTCTGAGTTTTCATGTTATTACTTAAGATACTTAAACATTTCAGGGACTTGTTTTCAGAATGATTTAGGCTTAACTATTTTGTTTAACTTCTTATCAATAGACAACAATTCATGTGAAAAATCTTCTGTTAAGAGTCTCATATTGTGTTCAACTTTCTCAGGGTGCAGCATGTTCAAATACCCCCTTTGTCATCAGAGAGTCTTGTCTAATGATGGATAACTCTGATGGGAGGCTTATCTATTACTGCTAGTGTTTATATACTCAACTAAAAGCATAACACTGTGTTATGCTCTAACTGGCCACCTATTTCATATTCATTTCTTATGTTTTATCTAATTAATTCCCTTTTTAGAAAATATATAACAGTCTACAGCCATACCACCCTGAACGCACCCGATCTCGTCTGATCTCGGAAGCTAAGCAGAGTCGGGCCTGGTTAGTACTTGGATGGGAGACCACCTGGAAATACCAGGTGCTGTAGGCTTTAAAAAAAAAGAAAAGAAAAGAAAAGAAAATATATAACATATATTTGACATATATGACAAAGCACATACGTCTTAAGAATAAGAAATGTTCCATAATTATACATCCACTTATTCAACAGTCAGGCCAAGACAATGTTTCCAACATTCCAGACACTTCTATTATGCCATTTTTTAAAATAATGATAACCTTTCCAAAAGGAATACTATCTACATGGATCTTCCACAGCAAGGCTTTCTTTCGCCTGTTATTTAGATTTGTATTTTCCCTTCAAGTGTATCATCTAAGGGTAACTGACAATAAATGTGTAATATAGTTTGTTGTTCCCATGCAGGGGGTAAATTATTCTTTCTTATGTGATCTTAATATCTATTTGGATGCTCTATTTGAAATCCATTAAGCTGAAAGATGTCTTCAACTTTCAGACATGCTCTGCACAGTACACAGACTTGCCTAGTTAATAAAGTCTTTAAGTCTTAGCACATAAACTTTACATAGCACAACTATAGCCTAGCTTTAGACTCATGTGATGACCAGGAGGTAACACTGGACTTTGACTGTCTAAATGCTTGCTGCTTTTGAGAATTAACCATCTTTATGATTTGGATAAGAGACATTGGATGCCTAAACTTTGACTTTTTTGTATTTGTGGTAGGCTTAAAATCACCATTAATCTTCGAGATTTATTATGAGTTAATAAATATTAAGACATTGTGGAAACTGTGAACTGGCTGTGTTCATATTCTAGTTTGATCATTAGATTTTACTTATTGGGTTTATTCAATCTTATTTATTAGCTCTCACTTAGGTGAATTGGATTAAATACAGAATACAGTGCAAGTGTGGCTACCTTTGCATAGCCCATTCCATGATGAATGAGAGGCGAGTTTGACTAGAGAGACCTAAACAAATATTAAGCAGATGCTTGCCTAAAGTCATATTAATCTTGCCTTTAGTACTTTCACACTATATTCTGGGAGGAAATAAGCTATTTATTAAATCTACCATGTATACTGCCTTAGTTCAGAGAAAATATGATTTGGAACCAGATGATAGATCAACAGTTAACAGTGTGTACTACTCATAGAGAGGACCCTGGTTCAGTTTCTAATACCCACAAGTGGGCAACTCATGACTCCTGAAACTTCAGTTTCTAGAGATCCCTCTTCTGGGCTTTAATGGCACCCTCACACAAATCACACACACATACACACACACACACACACACACACACACACACACACACAAACACACATAAAAATTGCTTGAAAATAATTTATGACTTTATTTAAGAATCAGTTGAGACAGATTTAGACTTGATAATGGGTACCAAATTAAAGACACAAAAAGATACATATTAACTTTCCATGGTTAGGCATTGAAAACCAAGGGGAGCAATAAACAGACTAAGTTCTAGCTGTTTATGGTCACAGTGATCAGTAGATCTAGAAGGTACTAGGAATATTTAGTCTGAATTATCTGCCAAATTAAATTCACATCCACAATTCTTCTGAGTAGTCACAAGATTGTTATGACATCTAAACCATGAGAATTACCAGAAATTGGCTACTCACATTCACCTGTGTCTTTGATTTCCTTTAAAAGTCTTTTCTTTACAGATCTCACATCGCAAACTGCTCTTCTGGAGGCCCCTAAGGCATGTCATGTTGTGTGGGAAAATGATAAAGTTCCTTTTTCCATGGATGGATGTTTTCACCATAGGATCCTAGAGAATAGAGCAAAATATTTTGTAATGGAGTGGTGGGGACAGAAAGAAAATGCCATCCTGCTTAAATCCACGCTTTCCCATGTGAATTCCTAAATGTTTCCCTGTGATGCTAAGTTGATGCACATATGAATTCTGGAAATTCACTTAGTATTGGAATGGGACTTAGTTTGACAAGCAACAGGGATCTCAGTTGCTGTTTTAGGAACCCATCATTGACTAAAGAAATATTGTTTTTATTCTCATTATTACTCTGTACTTTTGCTAGAGATAAAATCTGTTTGCTAACTTCAAGGCAGCAAGAGCATCTCTAGCTTTACCCATGACATTAAGTCCTTCAGTTATTAGTAGAGGGAGCAGAGTACAAAGGCAGACAATCTAGGGATGATAGCATGGGTCTATGCCTGTAGGGTCCGTTAAGGGCATTATTTGTACACACAAAAGAAAAATCTAGTCCCTTAAATACAACATTGAATACATGGTCATTGTGTGTCTGCTGTATGAAAGACTTCCCTCAGGCTGTGAAGATGGAGAAATGAAGACTTTTCTCTTTCTGTTACCACACTGAAATCAATCTACAAACACTTTTATCTGTGCCACTCCAAGACCAAAGAAGTTATTCTGTCTTAATCCCCTCTTCCCACTTTGTACTCCAGGCAGTCATGTCTTCCTCTGACACCAGCCTCCTATCCTACATCTGCATGCCCAATGCTTTCCATTTGTGTAGAGTAACCTGAGCATGCAAGTCCCTATGCTGGCATGCTTGCGTGCCACTCCATCCATGATCACCATTACACCTTTCCTTGCTCACTGTGCTACCTCAGTATCCCAGCAAATGCTCTCCTTCTGCAGTTACCCATGTCCGTTTGTGCTTAGGGGCTTTGGCGCCATCATTACTCCATGAGATAAGAGTCCCTCACCTAACACTTAACTTCTTAGTTCTTCTCCCTTAAATGCAGTAAATTCCTATCTTTCTGGCTTCCATCTGTCCCCATAAGGCTAAACAGAAAGCTTGGCAGATAGCAGCCTTATAAAAATATCTGATGAATGAAGGAATGAGAGAACCAATCAGATCTCACTCTCATAGAGCCCATGGTCTTAATAGAGAAGGCAGCAACAGATGCTCAAATTAGTAAGTGCTGCAAGTTGCAAGGTTTTTTTTTTTTTTTTTTTTTTTTTTTCATTTAAATAACCCAAATGTTATTCTTAGTAAGACACACAGTTCTCCAAGATATACCCCTGAGGCCATAGAGAAGTCTCAAACCTTTGACATGGAGGTTTTCAGCATTTTCTACATGACAAACATACTGTCCAAAACCATTTTTTTTTTTTTGGTTTGTTCTCACAATGGGCTCAAACCCAAAGAGAAAATCCACATCACTGCAGTTCGCTGCAGTGTTAACTGTGAGGATACTGGCATAGCATAAATATTAGATGTTTAAGAGAAAGCTGCTTGTTTTATGAAATTTTTCTATTTTCCAGTTGAGGATATATAATTTTTCATGGATCTTAAATTTCTATTTGGATAAGTTTCAAAAGTGAATGCTATGTGATGTAATCCAGAGAAAAATTTCACCTGTAATCTCTTCCTGATTGTTAGCAGATTAGATTTACATTGATGGTTTTGATGTCCCCCTTCAGAATGCTTCAGGAATTCAAATAATTGCTGCTATCCTCTAACAGGAAATATCAGAAAATTAATGTGTGTATGTTAGCCCTAGAAGGTTCAGATTGTACTTGAGTTGTTGGGCATGATATAGACAATGAAAAAGAAATCCCTTTAAAGCCCAAAGCATCTCTGAGGATAGTCACTATCTAGAACTGAGGGTGTCTTTGTCTTATGATGTATCTAAGTTGGCCTGATCCTGATCCAGGATGATCAGCCAGGTCCCTGGATGTGTAAGTGGGCTATTTGAGGAGGTGTTGTTGTTTAAAGAAGTAATATTCAGATGCTACAAAAAACTTGCATTGAAACATGACTCATTATCCTAAGGATTCATAGAATTTGTGCATTCGAGGGTGTGTGCGTGTTAGATTAAAATATAGAACAAAGACTGACCATATTTTGGTAGTCAAATTATTTTTAATAGAGTCACATTTCATTTATTTACTTTAAAAAATATTCACCTCAATGTATTACACACACATACACTCATACACACACACTCAGTCTACATTATTCATAATTTTGTACTTTATTCACAAAATGGCATTTAAAGTGCAAGAATCTCATTGTTTTTAAAAATTACATTTGAATAGTGCAGAAGACTGCTGGCTTAAGTTCTCCAGAGACAGCTCAGGAATTAACAGCAAGTACTGCTCTTGCAGAGGACCCAGGTTCTGTTCTTGGCACCCACATCAGGTGGCTCATAACCACCTGTAACTTCAGCTCAAGGGGGTCTGATGCCCCTGCTTGCTTTCCTCAGGCACCACATGCACATGTGCACACAGCCCTCACACATGTGTAATTAGATATACATAATAGATAAAGACATTTAGAAATACATTTTAAATTAGTGAATTTAATTGCAACTTCCTTTTTTGCCAAAAGACCAGCTTGTTTCCTTGTTTCCTTGTTACCACATTGGAATTCAGGCATATTAAGTCACACTGAGAGCCATAAGAAAGCAAAGACTCCTGAAGTAATTAAAATAGAATTAGGATAGAGGTTTAGCCCATTCCATTTCAGATGGGGTATGCGCTGACGTTAGACGTTTGCGTACTGTATGCATTACAGTGAGTTAGTGTGGGGAGAGGAATGTATCTGAGGAATTGAGCAAAAGTTCCTTCTGTTTTGTGCGACGCTTTCGAATGCTGCTGGAGCATGTCTGCTACCTGGTAAGACATGCTTCACCGCTTGTCTACTTACATGTGCATAACCACTTTTAAGCAGAGAAGCTGCATGATTTCAATTTTGAGTCTTCAAAAGTCTTTTTCATTAAGTTACAACTGAACTGTGTGGATTAACCAACATTTGTGACACACGTGTTAATGGGACAAGACAAGGTTGAGAAATTCCAAAGGCAATTTATACAGTGTTTTGTTTTCCCTTCAGGGAATGATGCCACCTCAATTGTGAACTGTCTTCATATTTTGGGTCAGACTTTGGATGCAAGGTAAATAGTCACATTTTTATCTAAATGAATTAATATAGTTACAACACATAAGAATGTTTAAAAAGGACTACATGTCCTGATTTTATTTTTGTGGTTTCATGAATATTTTAGTACAAGCAAAAAGAAACCTTGTAAATTACAGTGGATAGCATGGTCCTTAGATTCTGCAGTTGTAGGAGGTTATTTAATCTTTACATTATTTCTCTAGCAACTAATTTTATTACTGAGTTATCAATAATGAATATATCATGTGTGAGCACCCCTTCCCCTGCACACACTCACTCACACATCCACTTACACATACACACACCATACACACACAACCCCCACACATACCCCACACACATACACAGACACTTACACACGCACATACACATTCACACTCACACTGTACACACACACATACACACTCACATACACATACACACACTCACCCCCCCAACATCCACACATACTTACAGACACACACTTACACACATACCATATAACACTCAAACACACATATACACACATTCACACACCACACACACACTCACACTCACATATGCACACATACTCACCCCCAACACACACACACACATGAATATAGAACTCTCTAGAAAGAGGGAAGGATGAATGGGAGGGGAACAAGAGAGGGTAATTGGAGGTGAAAGTGACCAAAATATGTTATATGTATATGTGAAAATGTCATAATGAAACCATTACTATATATAATTAATGTATGCCAATAAAAGATTTGAAAGGTGAATGTATTCTAGGTAGCTACTGTAGTGGAGAGGTAGCATAGTGGAGGGTGGGGGCAGGCTTTCTCCTTTGGTCATTGTTGTCAGAGGTCTGATCTCTTACCTTCTTGACTTCCTAGGACTGTAATGAAGACAGGCCTGGACAGCGTGAAAAGTGCTCTCAGGGCCTTTCTGGATAACGCGGCAGAGGATCTGGAAAAGACGATGGAAAACCTCAAGCAGGGACAGTTTACTCACACCAGGAGCCAGCCCAAGGGGGTGACCCAGATCATCAACTACACCACTGTGGCGCTCTTGCCCATGCTATCTTCCCTGTTCGAACACATTGGCCAGCATCAGTTTGGAGAAGATTTGATATGTATGTAACTCTGGTCCTTAGGAACTGGCTTTTGAACTAGGGCCATCACATCAGGGTCATCCCAATGGGCTTCTGTATGCAGAGGCTTCGATTATTACATAACTGCATAGATGGATGTATGGATGATAGAAAACATCCTGACAGAGACAGATCTGTGTGTCTCATGGACCCAGAATACAGTTGCAGTTTTAGACTGACTCTTCTCTACTGTTGAAGCCTAGATTCCACCAGATATCCTGAATCCATTACATCTTTCCAATGTTTATTTTCAATGGATTTGGAGCATAGAGTTATGCTATCTTACATGTTTTCAAATCATTTCTGAGTCCAACACAGACTGCTGACTGGACCACAAGTTATTCCACCAAATAATACTATCTGTGCTGAGCCAAATGCATCATCTAGATCGTTGGACTATGCCAAGCAAAAATAGCTCTGTTGATAGGTTTTTATGTGATTTTTGAGAGAGATTTGATTAACTAGTTTGGGGCCAGAAATCTGAAGTTACTTTAAAAAGTTTGTCCCAAGAATACCCAAGATTAAGTGGGAAATTTACACTTGAGCTGTCCTGACGTTTTTGCAGGGCTGTTCACAGGAGCACGGGATGAGCAAGGAGTTTTGGGGGAGCTGACACACCTTCAGACTCTCATAGTCTGGGTTTCCAGGTGTTGGACAGTGGAATGTGAAACCACTGTGCTGTTCTGTGGCTCTTCCCCTAGCATTGACAGAACCATATTTTCACCAGTAGGAACATTGCTTGTGGCTCAGATTGTAGATGGAAATAGGTCTTATGTTGAAGATGATTTCTCCTGTCATGCCATGGTATATCTAGCAGTGTTAGAATTAGAAAGCTATATTTCTTAAATTTCTTTGTCTTTTAAGTCTGTCTTGTTCAATGATTTAAAGACATTTCCTAGATCTTCTCCTTGACTTTCCTAACATCAAATGCTATACAAAGGGAAAAATGGAAAGATAGCTCAGTGACTAGGAGCATATATTGTTCTTGCAGAGGACCAGATTTTGTTTCCTAAAATTAACTTCAGATGGTCTAAAAGCCCCTGTAAATCCAGCTATGGGGACCCAGGTCTCTGGCTTCATCAAACACCTATACTGACATGTCCATACTCACAGATAGACAGATAAACATGTATCTAATTTAAACATCTAAAAAAATCTTTAAATATCTCCTGGAGAAATTTACATTTGAATGTCAGATCTTTGAAGATATTTGTGAGTTATGGTAACAGACACTTATTATATTCAACATTGTATGAACTAAGAGACCTTTTCCATGCAAATCTTTGTAGAACGTAGAATCTTTATTTCTCTCCAGAAGAATACTAAAAACTGATAGTCATTCTTTTTCCCTTCAGACAGTCTCATGGTTTATTTTATTCCTGGGCAAGTCCTTCTCTTTCACATACTGAGAAAGATTATTAAAATATTTTTCTCAGAATGTTCTAGATCATTGCAACACGTTCATTAAAGTGTCTTGAGCTCCTTTCATGAAGGGGACGCTTTTAAAAAGAAGCTTTTATGTTTTGTAAATGTGTTTTTATTTTTCATTTTCCAAAGTTTCAAGCATACTGACTGTAGTGAGGAATTCTGGGTTGAGCCTACAAATTGTCAGGGTCATGTGCTATGCAAGTGTTTACTTCTCAATGGAGACTCTCTCTGTTCTCAGTGGAAGATGTGCAGGTGTCTTGTTACAGAATTCTGACCAGCTTGTATGCCTTGGGAACCAGCAAGAGCATCTACGTGGAAAGGTAAGAGCTAAAACCAGCCCAGTACTGATAGCAACTGCACCTCAAACCTCTTCATTTTATATATATTTCTTACTTTTGAAGCAACCCAGATTAATTTGTTCAGTTTCTCAAGAGGAACTTAACAACCTTTAAGAATTATTATTATAAAGCTCAGTAGGGGCATAGTATATAAAATTTAATGCTTTGTCTTTTATATAACAATGTAGTATATAAATTTTAAACTTGGAGCTTATAAGTCTTAAGAGAGGTTCTGCTAGCATTGTTTGTTATTGTGTATCAGAAAGACAAAGGATTGGGGAGAGGCTTGCTGAGTGAAGATGAGACCCATATCACCCAACTAAAAAGCCTGACATGGCAGCAAGTAGCTTGTAATCTCTGGGCTGGGGGCGCAGATGCAGGAGAATGCTCAGAGCTTGCTTGAGAGTGCAATCTAGATGAACTGGTGGCCTTCAGGGTCAGTGAGAGACCCTGACTTAAAAACTAGGATGGAGAGTGGCTGAGGAAGTGACTCGGTGTTGACCTCTGGTCTCCTGTTGTGAACATGCATGCCTATACCACCACATGCATATGTGCATGCACACAAAGAAATGCAGTGAGCTCGAAGTTCATCTTCTCACTCCAGACAGAAGTGGCTCATCATTGTCAAATGCTGTCCACAGGTAAACTAAGACTCAGCACCAGCGTACAATCCTCTAATTCTGGTGTCTATTTCTGATTATTTTCTTAACTAATAACAATCCAGAATTCAGAGATTCTCAACTAAAAGCATCCATGAGTGACATAGTTATGACTTATCACAACCCTTTCACAAAGTTGGTTTGATTTATACTCTTAACTCTCAATTAAATACCCAGAAGCTCAGAAGCTCAGTTTTACTCTTTTGTTTTAACTCTGCAAAGTTAGTAGCAGGATTCTGATTTTATTCTCAAAGACATTTTCTTAATTCTTCCTTATTTTTTTTTTTTTTTAGTAGCAATATTGGTATCCATCTTGTAGGTTAAACTTACTGATTTCTGATGTCACTCCTTCAGTTATTCATATGGAAACAATCAACTTTTTGCACTTGTAGGCAACGATCTGCACTCGGAGAGTGCCTAGCTGCCTTTGCGGGTGCCTTCCCTATCGCCTTTCTAGAAACCCACCTGGACAGACACAATGTTTACTCCATCTACAACACCAGGTCTTCACGAGAAAGAGCAGGTAACACAGAACTATACTTGCCTTTTGAGAAATGAAGCCATATCTTCATGGTGCATATGGAATTATTCCACGACACTTTCTGTCCTTGGGATAATGAGATCATTTATCTAGAAGTTTGATTTCTGAAAGTACTTGTAAGGGAGCAATGGGGTGGAATGAGGTTGCTCATGAGCCCAGGTTACCAGAGAAGCCATTTTTCCCGGACTCCGAAGGAAGAGGAAAAGGAGGAAAAGGAGGAGGGAGGGGGGAAGAAGAGGAGAAGGAGGAGGGAGAAGGAGTTGGTTGCAAGGGACAGGATGTGGGTGATTTCTTACCATGACTAACAGATGGGCTAGCTTATAATATGGGGCAATCTGTACATATGTGGGCTAAACATACCATAATTTTTAATAATTTTCATGCTTGTTCATGAATAGACATAGAGAGTAAAATAGAAGGATTCCTGTAATCCAGTGGGTTTTTTTTTATTACCTTTTAAATTTTTAATCTCTGAGGCTCTTTGTTCTCAAGCATTATGATTTAGCATTGTTTTTTCAATGTGTACTTCTTCTAATGTTTCTGAAAGAAAAATTTTAATTGCTTTTAAGTTAGTGAGACAATGACAAATGGATACTCTTCTAAAGCAGAAAAATAATCAGTAAATATGAAAAAGTAGGTTTATTGGCTTTCTTGTTGACTAGTCTTAACAGCAAGTCAGGAAGGGTTATGGTATTTCATTGGTAGATTTGTGACCTTCATTGTTTTAAGTTTGTAAACATTTATTTTGTGTATATAATGTGTGTATGTGTCTGTGTGTCTGTGTATATATGCATATACTCAAACATGTGATACACTGCTCTTGTTGAGGTAAGATGACAACTTGCTTGTCCTATTTCATGTGTTTTAAATGTATCTTTAGCTGATTTATCACTTTAAAAGTTTATTATTGGGATTTTGAATACCTAACCAACAACTTTGGTTTACACTTGGATATAAGGTGTGTCTCCCTAAGACCCATGAGTGTATGTGTATAGTTGTTGTATCGTGAACCCCAGATCCATGTGTGGTATCTCATGCAGGGCAATCTGATCAATTTGTTGGGTAGATAGCCTTATTTTGCTCATGACTCCAACTGAAAAAGACATTTTTCCTCTGATGACTTCAGATATTTACTTTTCAGAGCCTACTAGAATTATTAATAGGAATGTGAGTTTAGCTGAATGAAAAGAAAGTAAACTCCAGTTATTCTTCTAGTAACCTCTAGAATAGTCCAGACCAATTCTCAGGGCAAAATATGTTACAAATGCCCACTGATAGGACTTTTTCTGTTTGATGTTTTTCTCAGTCTGTTGATTTTTAGATGCTTTCTAATAATTGTAGAATCTTTTCAAAACCTGGAATGCATACCCCTCTACCTGTGAACTTGCTTCTCTGTGACCTAGTTACACTGTTGGTTTTTTTGTATTTTTTTTTTTTAGTGAATCTTACCAAATAAGGAGTGTTTAGTGACCTGAATAACTATTATTTAATTTGGCTATTTTATCAATCTCACCTCATGAACAAATGAAAGCACAGACAAATACATTGAATGTACAGTTTTTGACATAACTTCTATATGTTTCTAAGCAGTGAAAATGGTTAAGGTCAATATATTGATTTTTCTGTGTATTAATATAGTCATCTTATTAAGGTTTTGTGAATCATTAGTATTTGGACACGGGTCAAGAACAAAGTAGATTTATTACCTCTGTAAAGATAAGAGACTGTGCAAACAGATTATATCCCACTCAGGTTTCTATATCATCTCATTTGCATAGCAAAGGGAATTAAATTTCACGATTTAATTTTTCTTTTAGCTAATCATTTCAGGAGCATTGTTGTGAGGTTATGGTACATAGAGGGGATATGATACAAAGATGACTAAGATTTGATTCTTTCCCTCAGGGAGTTCTGGTCTGTAGGAGAGAGAGAGGGGTAGGGAAACAGGGAAAGGAGCAGGGAGAGGGAGAGAGAGAGGAAGAGGGAGAGAGAGAGGGGGAGGGAGAGGGGAGAATGAGTGAGACTAAGACTTATATACATGGACAATAGAATTCAGAATAAAGACTACTGGGCACTAGAAAGTAATGTTATTCTAGAGCCCCTGGGAAGACTCAACACAGATAATTCAGGATAAGTCTTGAAATTGGGAATACCGAAGTTTTGATTCATTAAGGAAACTGTTGACTGGAGATAGCTCCCAGGAGAGATGAGCAGACAATGAAGGAAGGCTAGGAAGTCAGAGGAGGGAAGCAAGAATGGGGACTGAAGCCAGTAGCAAAGAAGATTCACTTACCAGCTACAGAGAGGGACTGATGTATCATAGAGATCCATTGGACAGCATTAAGGAAGATAAATGCACAGCTCAGCTGTATTGAGTCCTGGAGAAGCAGTAACTAGACAATCCCACTGGAAAGAATAGGCAGTGGAGTGGTTGTAAGATTTCTTGGAGGGAGGATCAGCTCAGATGTGAGCCAAGGAAGGTTCAGCAGCCTCTAGCCATGGTGATTGATTGGATAACACCTTGCTTCAGTAACTGTGTTGAAGAATAAGTCACAAGTTTAAACCTATTTTTTCAGGGTCATAGTGGACCCTGAAAAAAAAATCAAGGATTAGACACACAATAAAAAGGATAAATTAAAACTTGGAAGGTTTGTAGTTATAGCAAAACAGAAGCCAGCAGTAGTATATGTTGTTGTCAAGATAAATATATAAGCAGAGGAAGAGAGGGTCTAAAAATGGATCCTCAAAAAAGCCAACATCTAATTGGGCAAGGAGAAAGAAGTGAGTTAAGGACACTGCTGTGATTAAATAGAGAGTCACAGAGGCTGGAGATGGTGATGACAAGGAGGGAGGTGGTTCAGGAAAGGGGACAAACTGCCTAGTAACTAATGAGGTATGAATGTAAAGTCATGAATTCCCCATGCGTTGGGAAGCTGAGTTTAGTTGCTGCACAAACAATGATGCCTGGGAAGTAGATCTTCTGGAAACATTTGCACATCCATAGATATGGCTGGCCAGGAGCTGCTAGAGAGGAAAAGGCTGGGAATAGAGACCTGAGCAAGGACTTGTAGTGGGAAAATCATTTAGACAGATAGGAGGTAACAAGTGAAGGACCTCAAATTTCCTTTTCCTAAGTGGAGGGAGTAGAGGGTGAATAGGAATACATATAGATGGCTTGAAAATGGTGAGTACAAGAAGCAGGACAAAGAGAATGCCTAATCTTATTTGCTGTGAGTAGTCAGAGCAGCTGTGAATTAGCTTACTAACATGAAGGCATAATAGGAGTGTGATATTAGGAAAGAATTTTTAAATGGCAGCTAGCCATGATAAATGGAAGATGGTATCAGGAGAAGGATAGCTAGGTTTGAGTTTTGAAGCCCAACATGAAATATGGTGTCTGTTTGAGAAAGTCAAATCTGCCATGGTACCTGTTCTTACATTGAGCACACTCCGTTTTTATCTGTGTTTCTCTAGCTCTCAGTTTACCCGCAAATGTGGAAGATGTCTGCCCAAATATACCATCCCTGGAGAAGCTTATGAATGAGATTATAGAGCTGGCAGAGTCAGGAATCCGTTACACTCAGATGCCACACATGATGGAGGTTGTATTGCCCATGTTGTGCAGCTACATGTCAAGGTGGTGGGAACACGGTCCTGAGAACCATCCAGAGAGGTCTGAGATGTGCTGCACAGCCCTCAACTCAGAGCACATGAACACACTGCTGGGCAACATTCTCAAAATCATCTACAACAACCTGGGGATTGATGAAGGAGCCTGGATGAAGCGCTTGGCTGGTAAGGACTGGAAAGAATGCACCCTATCATCTGTTTTATTTCAGGCAAAGATTTCAAATATCGAAGGCTAGAAATTTCTCACAGTAATCTTCAGTGATTTCTTCTGTGTTCAAAATTACCATTGCTTAGCCCTGTTATGCTATTTTAAAAGATTTGGATAAGATTGGACATTTGCTAACTTCCCAAGTCTCATTTTTGTTGCTGTGATAAAATATCCTGACCCAAAATATATTTTGAGAGGAAGAATTTCTTTCTTTTTTTATTGGATATTTTATTTATTTACGTTTCAGATGTTATCCCCTTTACCCATTCTCCCCCCAAGCCCCATAAAGCCCCTATCCCATCCCTCCTCCTCCTTTTTGCTTTATACATTTTAATTACATGCAAGTATTAAGGTCAGTTCTAGGTTGAGGAACTAGCAATATAATAGATGCAAATAGTCAAGGAACAAGCAAGACAATAAACACAAATAGTCAAAGAACAAGCAAGGCATTAAACAAAGTCTTGTGATCACTATTTCTAAGGGCTTATCAGGATAACCAAAATATCTGAGCCTACTTCTTTGTCCTAGCCCAAAGTCATTTTCATGCCTGAATCCTACTTCTTTGTTCTAGCCTAAGATTTAGATTCCTGCCTGAAATTACTTCTTTGTTCTAGCCTAATCTCAGATTCCTGCCTGAAGCCCATTTCCTTGTCCTTGTCCAATGTCAGATTCCTGCCAAGCAGCCCCAAAAGCTCCCCACATCTCCCCCTTTTTTGTTTCATAAGCAAGACTGAGCCTGAGCCTGTCTTAGGTCGTTCTGACAAGAATGCCTTCCTTACCTGTTGTTGAATATGCATTATCCAAAGCAATGCACTTCTGTCTTAGGTTGATAAGGCTCTTTGCAGAATCTTACCCACTCTTGGATTGCCAGCCTGTTAAATTAATAACTCTGTCTGGGGGTTCATTTTCAGTTTCAAATCATGTACTTTGGCTGCCAATATGTTGATGTTGTTAAAGATGAGCTTTCACACAATGTGCAGGAATAAAAGTATTCCCAGGACAAAAAGGGATAGCATGTTCAAGCTATATATACCATTCCTGGGGTTTGACCAAAATAGAAATACTGACCTCAAGCCATGGGTAATTTTGTCAGCATTATCTGCAGCATCAAAGCTGAGCAGAGCAGCATTCTTTAAATTCATAATTTCACTACGCATAGTTAAAACATCCAGACAGTTGTTAGAATTATGCCAAATACACTACAAGTGTCTTTAAACTTAAAGTGTCCTAATTATAGTGACTATCATTGTAAATTTTAGAACTAACATAACTCCATTGGTATTTGGCATGGCACTTGAGATGACTCCTTACTCTTAAACTCTGAACCTCCTTCCAATAATTTGGATAGGTTAAAAAACACAATCCAATGTTCCAAATGCCTATCTAAATCCTCTTGTATACTCAACACATTAGTAACATTTTTTTTTTTTTTTTTTTTTTTTTTTTGCTAAATGATTAACAAAAGTAGCTGTCTTACCTGCTTATGTCAAAGCAATTACAGAAGCAGTGGTGCTAGCAATTAATGTAGTTAAAGCTGTTATACTAACAATAATCAAGCCTACTACCCTCTTGCTTCTGCTTAAAGTCTGACTCACTTCTTCCAGTACTTTCAAGCTTGTTTCAGAAAACCAAGGTTCTGTAATACTCAGGGCAATAAGACAAAAGCTGGATGATAGACCCCATAACAGACATGCCAGATTTCAACACACTAACACAACTAGAAAGTATACACTCAATACAATTTACAATTAATACTGTAGAAGAAATAAAAGTAATTTTAACTTGACAATTAAAAGAGCCTTAGCACATGCACTAACATTTGCTTGAAATCCACATCCTGTCCCAACTTTATTTCTTGCTATCAAAAAATCATAGAGAATTGTAGCTAACTTCCAAATATGTCTCTGAAGATGTCCAGATCCAGCCTTCTAAATGAAGACTGTTATTTCCAGTATTTGATTGATTTCTAGACTAGTACATGATTGAGTCCAAATAATTGTTCATATTTAAGAAAAATACAAAAGTCATTATAACTTCTCTTAATGCTTCTCTGTTCCATAAGGTCTAAAAACTTAAGGCAAGGCACCTAGTCCCCCTGGGATATAGGAAAGTAAAGGTGGGTCAGAAATCTCTGTCCAACACAGATTCCCAGTCACCTTTGTCAGGGCACTCAGCAAGCTCACAGGTCAATATCATTCTTTGTCCCAGCATCAGTATGTCTCATCAATCACTCTGGCAGCCACCATGTTCCTTCAGCATCCTGCAGAAAAAACACAAACATGCCCTCTTCCTCATCTTAGATACCTGATCAGGATCATGCCATATGCCAGTAAGTGGATCCTTCCTTTTCACCTAGACATAAGTATGCCTAGTTGTAGGGTGCCATAGACACTCAGCAGAAAGTTCCTTGGCATCCAAATTTTAAAAATTTAAAATAAGAAGAACATGATTTAAATAAATTTGTAGTGTATGGGTATATACCTTCCCCTTTTTTTTTATGTAGATATTGTTTTAAAGTTCCATGGACCCCTTCCACAATACCTTGTCCTTGAGGATTTTAAGGAATCCCAGTAGTATGGGTAATATTAAATTGTTGACAAAAAGTCTCAAATGCTTGACTGCAATAGCCAGTTCCATTATCTGTTTTGTTTTTTATTATTATCATTGGATATTTCATTTATTTACCTTTCAGATGTTACCTCCTTTCCCATTCCCCCCAAAACCCCTTATCCCATCCCCCTTCTTCCTACTTCTATGAGGGTGTGCCCACTCATCCACCCATTCCCTTCTCCCTGCCCTCAAATTCCTCCACACTGGGGCATCCAGCCTTCCAGGGATCAAGGCCCTCCTCTCCCACTGATGCCCCATCCTCAACTACATATACAGCTGGAGCCATGGATGTCCTCCATGTGTGTTCCTAGGCTGGTGGTTTAGCTCTGGTTGGTTGGTATTGTCACTCTCCCCATGGGGCCACCAGCCCCTTTAGCTCCTTCAGTCTTCTGAGAGGAAGAGTTTCTTTTAGCTTATACTTACCAGGTTAGAATACATCACTGCAAGGATATCATTGTGGTGGGAGCCTAAAGTGGCTAGTTGTCTCAAATCTGTCAAGTACAAAAGTAAATAAATGATGCATGCTCACTTGCTTGCTTTTTATCAGATCAATTTCTTCACTTTTACATACTTCAAGACTTCCTGCTTAGGTAATGGTATCACCCACAGTTGTCTAAGTCATCCACATCAGTTATTATAATTAAGATGGCCGACCATAGGCATGCCCACCAGCCAACCCAATGTAGACAATTTCTTATTGAGACTTACTCCCCAAATGATTCTAGGTTGTGTTCAATTGACAATTATAGTTACTCATTGCATAGTTAATAATTTCAAACAATTTTCTAAATCGTTTATTTCTATATAAAACTATTTAGTAATCACAAGAAATAATATATAGTAACATTAATAATGATTATGTAAACAGAGACAAAAGTAAAGCTGGATTTTGAAACAACATACCTTAATATTATTCTCTTGTGACAATGGGCTGAGAAATGGAAGATGAAGTAAAATATGTACAAGTCAGTTTATTATTGCAGAATTTATATTAAAACTCTGGAAGCTATCTAAATCCCCAACAGCTGGAGCAGCATGGGTAAATGGTTTCTGTATCTCCTCTTACAAAAATATTACATTTTCTCCAAGTATTCAGGTTTCAGCCATGTTTTGTGTCTTGGGAAACACTCATGTTAAATATAGAAAATAAAAGCAAAAATGTTTAAAGGAATGCAGAATGATCTGTGTATAGTATGAAGTAATAAGTTTATCTATTGATGAAAACTAAAAACATAATACTAGCATTAGTATCTTAATGATTGAATAGGTGGATTTTTAACTTTTCTCACATATACATTACCCAATGTATGTATATGTATATTTTTGTAAATATATGCATATTATATAAGTGTAATGTAAAAATCCATCTTAAAAATTGCTTGTGTAAGCCTACACCTATTACTGAATGTTAACCAGGACAGCAGTGTTATACATAATCTAACCCTTCCAGGAGATGATGATGGTATAAACTAAGGGGACTACAGACCTCACATATTGCAGAGAGTGTTCTAAAAATGAAAGAGCTAAGAAACTCATTTCCATTGTTGGGCTTTGTATGATAATACTGAATTTAAAACTAATCTGATATGATTCCAGGTCTTTTAAAACTTTTATTCTAAATCAGCAATCTTTTGTGAAAACATAAGCCCATTGAGCTCAGTAATCATGTTATGCATCAATTATGCAATTAAGTTTGTAGCTAGAAAAATGGCAGAGACACGGGCTTTGTCCTTAAGGAAGTAATGAAAGAGAAAAGGTAGAGATCTCACTCCCATTACTTTTCCATCAATTCATCCTAATTTTAATGGGTGTTTTTCACAGTAGAATATTAATGTCTGTTTCCAAACAGTGTTTTCACAACCTATCATCAACAAAGTGAAACCTCAGCTCTTGAAAACTCATTTTTTACCCTTGATGGAGAAGCTAAAGAAAAAGGCCGCCATGGTAGTGTCTGAGGAAGACCATCTCAAAGCCGAAGCCAGAGGGGACATGTCCGAGGCTGAGCTGCTCATTCTAGATGAGTTCACCACACTGGCCAGGGATCTCTATGCCTTCTACCCACTCTTGATCCGATTTGTGGACTATAACAGGTACACTGTGCAAAGGTGGCTCATTCCCCCAAGTCCTTCATGATCTGCTCGGCTCATCTGTTTGGATAGACCACATAGTTCTCTGATTCCTGGGCCATGAGCTTGCTCATTGTTGTAACATAACAAAATATTAATGCATAAATTAATTCTCACCAGGCATCTTCAGCTTAGAACTGGATATTGTTTGACGAAGCCTTCTTTGCTTTTCAAGTAACTTATCTGTTGTGATATTGTTCCAGTTTCTACAGCAGAGACTGGAGTTGTAGATGAACATATCTGCAGATTATACAGAAAGAAATGCATTTAAATTGTTCTATATATTATATAAATAATATGTATACATATACCAAACACATATATCACATTCAAAAAATTGTGGATGTTGATTATAAAGCAACTATTTTTCAAAATAAAACTAAACATTTTATTTTTAATTTCTTTCCTTAAAAGCTCTTGGACAGTTACAAAGTTTGCAAGTTTTTAAATGTTCCAGCAATATCATTATAAATTGTTTGGTCAGCAAACTTTGCTTTGGCAGATTGGGCATAGGAGCACACATTTTTAATCCCAGCACTTGGGTAAGGCAAGAGTTAGCAAATCTCTGTAAGTTCAAGTTCAGCCTACATAGCAAATTCCAGACTAGCCAGAGACCCTGTCTCAAAAAGAAAGAAAGGAAGGAAGGAAGGAAGGGAGGAAGGAAGAAAGAAAATTTTAAAAAGACTTTGATAGAAAGGATTGTGGGGTGGGGGGGTTGGAGGTGTTGTTTTGCTTAATTAACTTTAACTAAGAACCTACTTATCACATGTTTCAGGGCAAAGTGGCTGAAGGAACCCAACCCAGAAGCAGAGGAGTTGTTTCGAATGGTGGCTGAAGTCTTCATCTACTGGTCCAAATCCCATGTAAGTATGAGAATGCAAATTATCTACTGTTTGATGTGTGATGAGGGCTTTGCAAAGGTAGACCAGTAATCTGGTCCCTGCAGTCAATGTCTAAATAGCATTTTCTTAAGTTTGTCTCCTAGAGTTCATTTGATAGTTTAGGACTGAAGAAGATGACTCTGGAGACTTTAGAGAAATGGAGTCTCTTATAAGCTCTGTAATTTATCTTAAAAGATAACAAAATTTTGATAATATTGTATAAACATTAAGATGTTTAATTATATCCCCCTTTTAGACAGTGTGTCATATAACCCAAGCTGGTATTAAGTGCCTGCTTCACCTCCATATACTGGGATCCTTTAGGACATGTATGATTTTAAATGACATTTAAAATATTTAAATTTGCAAATTCACATTGATATCTATTATCTGTGGCACCCTAGAAAATTTTTTAGGTTGTTTCTACTCCTCTAAATCAAATGAGGTATTTTGTTTGTTTGTTTTGGGTTTGAGCATGCTGGCATAGAGATACGCTCTGATATGGACCTCAGCCCTTGGTATTTTGAAACAAGTTTTCACTTTATAGCTTAAGCTGGCCTTGGAGTTAGCCTGACCTCAAATTTGTAATTTTCTCACTTCTCTGGACCATTGGCATGTGCCACCATGCCTGATGAATGATTCCTTATTTTATGCAGCACATTTTAATTGAGACATTAGCTTATTTGGGGGTATTTTGGAGGAAAATGTATATTCTAGGATAAATCAGTCTATTTTCCTCTGCCCAAATCAGAGCTGGATCGACAGTCCTTTCTTTGTCTCCCATATATAAACCATTTTTTACTTGCCAAGGGGACAAGTGGGAGGAATCTTGGATTACATGTTTAAACATGTTGAAAACTGCTAGAAAATTGACATAAATAGTACACTCATCAATTATTTAAACATCAATGAAGTATCTTTAAACTTTTGTCTTAAAGAATATTTTGGAATTAGGACTCTATTATAATAGTCAGCAGTCTCATTTAATGATTCTTTCAATAGTAGGAATATATGGTTATGAGCCTAGCCTTTTATGGCTCAGCCATCTCTCCAGCCCTGATATATATCTTAAAATCAAATTTATTTATATGTATTGATATTTTTCCAAATATTTAAGATAAATTCATTTTACCATTCTGTTTCTAAATTAAAAGTACTTAAAATCATGTTGTGGCATTTTTTAGAATTAGGTGGAATACCTATCAGAATAGGATATAGAAATTTGTGTGTTCTCTGGAAAGACTGTTTATTCCTGGAAACAACATATGCTACTTTCCAGCTAACCTGAGGCTAGAGTGTTCATACTGTCATTAGGTAATGTACGATTTTATAACAGTAATGTTACAAGCCTCGTTTTTAAAACATACTTATTCAGGATGGGCCTGGTGACATGGGTCTGTCGTCCCAAAGCCCAAGAAAGTGAAGGAAGGAGGCTTACAAGTTGATGGGCTGCTTCGAGCTATAGAGTAAATTCAAGGCCAGTCTTTATAATTTAATGAGAACCTATCTTCTAATAAGAAGTAAGAAGGTTGAGGTGTACTCAGCAGTGGAACACTTGCCTTGTATGGACCAAGGCCTAAATTCCCTCCCCAACATTGGAAAAAGTCAATCATGCTCATATATCATTCTTGAAGCAGTTGTAACCTAGCTGTCTCTGCATAAGTCATACACCAACCCAACATCTGCCCCTGACGACACTCTGGACTCCTGTGTGTCTCTGACTATATTGTTTTCTCCAAGTGGTTTTAACAGAAATTTCCTTTTCAACCTCTTAGAATTTCAAAAGAGAAGAACAGAACTTTGTGGTGCAGAATGAAATCAACAACATGTCATTCCTCATCACTGACACAAAGTCCAAGATGTCCAAGGTATCAAGTCTTCCCATCTGTTTCTTTATGAGTTAATGTTTTTAGAGGGCGTTTTTTTATTTTTTGAGAGTTCATAATGGAAATTGGGTTGGTTTGATAATATTGCTTACTAATGTGAAAACATTTGTGCTGTTTAGATAGTTTTAGGATTAGTTTGAACTGGGTGCAGTAAATACTGAGACATAAAAATGACCTGTGAAGGATAAAGTTCTTACAGATTCCTAGTTACTAGATTTACTAAAAGTCATTTCATAAAAGGTGGTACATATAAAAATGTGATCCATATAATAAGTGTATATCTTTGGAATATAAAGTTCTTGCTTCTAATGTTCAGAAATTTATGGATTTGATGAACACAACTATATATGGAATATTATACTACAATATTATTACTTAGTACACCAGTCCTTTACAAGGAATCAATTGCCGGAGCATGAGAGACAGCTCAGCAGTTAAGTGCACTGGTTGCTCTTGTGAAGAACCTAGGTTCAACTCCCAGCATCCACATGGTGGCTCACGACCATATGTAACTCAAGTTCTTGGTGATTCGATGCCTTCTTCTGGTCTCTGTGGGTCCTGAACAGACATATACACATACAGGCACAAACTATGCACACATTTAAAAAAATATTTAAGTAAATAAATCAACCACAGTGTCACTTCTCTCTGTGATGAGAAGTTTTCAGTACCAGACTTGGACTTATTCTGACTTCTCTTTCTTTTGCTTTGCTTTGTTTCTTTGTTTTGGTTGTTTGTTTTTGAGACAGTGCTTCACCATGTAGGTCTGGGTGTCCTGGAACTCATTATACCAGGCTAGCCTCAAACTCACAGAGATCTGCTTACCTTTGCCTCTCAAGTGCTGGGATTAAAAGTGTACGCTAGTTCACCTTCTTTTAAGTAATGCCAATTAATCACTTGCCTGCTAAATTTCCCATTGTTTCTCTTCTCAGTTCCCGGGTGACCTTCATTGTATGTCATTGTTATAGAACTGTTTTAGCTTTGAATCACTGCTACAAAAGAAATATAACATACTTTTTTTTTTTTTGAGCTTTTCTTTTTTTTTTTTTTATTGGAAATTTTTTATTGGAAATTTTTTTTACATTTCAGATGTTCTCTTCTTACCCCATTTCCCCCCCTCCCTCCCAGGAACTCGCTATCCCTTTCCCCCTCCTCCTGCCTCCACGTTGGTGTACCCCCACCCACCCTCCCCTGTACCTCACCTCCCCACCCTCGAGTATCCCCCCCCACGACGTCCAGCCTTCATGGGACCAAGGATCTCTTCTCCCACTTATATATAGCTCCCTTGCATATATAACTGGAGCCATGGGTCCCTCCCTAAGCGCTCCCAGGCTGGTGGTTTAGACCCTGAGGGCTCTGGTTAGTTGGGATTGTTGCTTTCCTCATGGTGTTGCGAATCCTCTCAACTCCTTCTGCTTTCACTCTATCTTCTCCTTTGGGAACCCCATGCTCAGTTTAATGGTTAGCTGTGAGCATCTGCCTCTGAGTATGTCAGACTCTTGCAGACCTCTAAGGAAACAGCTATATCAGGCTCCTGTCAGCATGTACATCCTGACATCCACATCAACCTCTACCTTTGGTGACTGCACATAGGATGGATTTCCAGGTGGAATGGTCTGTAGACAGTCCCTCCTTCAGTTTCTGTCCTGCACTGTGTCTCCATATTTGCTCCCTTGAGTATTTTGTTACTCCTTCTAAGAAGGACTGAAGGCTCCCCTATTTGGTCATCATTCTTCATGAGCTTTATGTGGTCTGTGAGTTGAATCTTGGGTATTTCAGGCTTCTGGGCTAAAATCCAATAATCAGTGAATGAATACCATGTATGTTCTTTTGTGATTGGGTTACTTCACTCAGGATGATATTTTCTAGTTCCATCCATTTATATAAGAATTTATCAAGACGTAGACTATCAGACTGGATACATAAACAGGACCCAGAATTTTATTGCATACAAGAAACGCACCTCAGTGACAAAGATGGACATTACCTCAGAGTAAAAGGCTGGAAAACAATTTTCCAAGCAAATGGTCCCAAGAAACAAGCTGGAGTAGCCATTCTAATATCAAATAAAATCGACTTTCAACCAAAAGTAATCAAAAAAGATAAGGAAGGACACTTCATACTCATTAAAGGAAAAATCTACCAAGATGAACTCTCAATTCTGAATATCTATGCTCCAAATGCAAGGGCACCTACATACATAAAAGAAACTTTACTAAAGCTCAAAGCACACATTGCACCTCACACAATAATAGTGGGGGATTTTAACACCCCGCTCTCACCAATGGACAGATCGTGGAAACAGAAACTAAACAAAGACACATTGAAATTAGCAGAAGTTATGGACCAAATGGATTTAACAGATATCTATAGAACATTTCATCCTAAAGTAAAAGAATATACCTTTTTCTCAGCACCTCATGGTACCTTCTCCAAAATAGACCATATAATTGGTCACAAAACAGTCCTCAACAGATACAAAAAGATTGAAATATAACATACTTGAAGGTGGATATGGGACACTTATTTACTTAGGATATTAGAACTGTAACTCTTTCTTAGAAGGTTACTCTTTGCCCTTAGATTTTAGAGTAGATTTGAGGTGCCCTTGTGACATCAGCCTAGTCGTTAAAAGAGTCACAAGAGACTGATCATATGATCACACTGTAACATGATCACATTGATGCTCCTAAATATTTCTGCATCTCTGAGACTGGCTTGACTTCTCAGGAGATACACTGACCTATAATAAAAAAGGAAAATGTATTTTGTAATAATTATTTATAAACTACACAGATAGTTTATAAACAATCCAAATAATGGATGCATATATAAAACACATCCTGTGCATACATGTATATTGCATACCATCTATCCAAGCAAAAATAATGTGTCTCTATGTTAATTCTTTTAAGAATTGAGAATTAGAAAGCATATTATATATGAAATTACTATATGGATTTCCTCCCTAATATTATGATGTGTCTTTCAGTCTAACAACTATATGGGAATAGAACATCATTAGTTAATGGTAAAAATGTAGGAAGAATAAAAACTAAAAGTAAAAAAAAAAAAATGCCGAGAAAGAAAGATAACCTTTTCAGAATGGTTAGGATTCCTGAAAATAGGAATCAGAGAAAATAAGGACAATGGGACCATAATTATGTCAAAAAAGATCATAGATCTGAATGAAAGAAATGTGGGAGGCATCCCGGTGTTCATCTTTGTCCCACAGGCAGCCATTTCTGATCAAGAAAGGAAGAAAATGAAACGCAAAGGGGACCGGTATTCTATGCAGACATCTTTGATCGTAGCAGCTCTGAAGCGATTACTGCCCATTGGGCTGAACATCTGTGCCCCTGGGGACCAAGAGCTCATTGCTCTGGCCAAAAATCGATTTAGCTTGGTGAGTCTCCTGGTCACCCCAAGGGTGATCGTCATCAGACCTCCAGACTTGGCATTGCATCCTTTAAGTAACTGTCAAGATTCCATTTACAATTACATTATTAATTAGTAGTTTTTCTGTAGACCCTAGGTCTTAAATCAATGACTGCCTATTATATTTAGGGCGTTTTTATCCTAAGTGATGGTAATTATCTCCAAGGTATATTCTGAGAAAAAAAATATCCTAACCTAAAGATGGAGATGCCTATAAAGGTACAAGGAGCTAACAGAACACCAAATAAATTGAACCAGAAAAGAAAGTCCCTTCACCTCAGATTCTGAGAATGCTTCAAATTTGTAGCATGCATTTTGATAAACATACTTGCCAGAGATACATTATTTAATGCAATATTTGGTTTGTTCTTTGACTGTGGCACTAGATGCATTTATTATGAGATTTCTTTTAGTAACATTTATTTCTTGACAGAAAGACACCGAGGAGGAAGTACGTGATATAATCCGCAGTAATATACACTTACAAGGCAAGGTAAGCCAGCTTTTATTCCAAATCATGTTTAACATTTTTGGAATAATACTACTAATAGTCTCACACTAGCAAATAAGATATCTTAATTGGCCATTATTTTACTTAAAAAGACTTTGGATTAACAATATGAATGGTAGTAAAATGACGTGTCCTTAAAAGAAGAGGATCATAAATTATAAAATTAGGAAACAATATGACACAGATTGAATAAATACTACATATACATTTTATAATTGCTCTTCATTGTTTGGGTGACCTGGAAACAGATGTCAATAACAACTTAAAAAATTTCCTTTAGTGTTCAGACAAAAATTCATATATATATGAGGTAGTGAAAATTGCTATGGTAAGAAAAATGAGTTAAACCAAAGGAGAGGAAAATATTGATAAATGTGAGTACAAACTATGTTTTCCAGAAGTAGTTGAAGGAATTGTTAAAACTGGTTTTCTGTTTTGTTTGTTTGTTTGCTTGTGTGTTTTGGCAGTCCAGTAAGCATTTGCCCTTACTTTGAAAGTTTTTTAATGCCAGTAAATGAATCACTTATATATTTATGAGGTATATCATGTAAGAAGTCTTATTGTTGCTGGGCATGGTAGGTGGTACATGCCTGTAATCCTATCACTGAAGACTCTGAGATGGGAAGATTGTGAATTTGTGGCTAGCCTGGGCTACATAGTAAGGCCCTGTCTCAAAAACCCAAAATGAGCAAACAAAAGAGTTTTAACCATTATGTAACCCATTTTTAGAATTCTATTGTAGTCACTGACCTTTCTGAGGATTCTGTCTCATAAAAATGAGATTAAGGTATAAAAGATATTTTTAAAAAATCACCAAGTAAGTCCTTCAGTGTATTAAAGTATTCCTTCCCATAGAACTGCATTTCTGGGAGGTGTGATAGAGGTAAAACACACTTCTGCTATTCTCTCAGCGCGCATGGTTGTCTTTAAAGCAAATTTTCTGTGAACCTCCATGTGAACTCATGTATATCTTAGTAATATATCCCCCAGAGAAGGAGATTGATTCCTAGTAGAGTTTCTTCTTCAGAGAGAAAAGAAAAATATGCACATGTTTTGTAAATCATCATAAAACCTCCAGCTAAACTCAGGCCATTATATATAAGGTCTCATGCAGTGAGAGACACGAATGTTTTATAGACACAAGTGTTAGATGACATTCTGAATCCCTGAAAGGGCTCCTGGGCTCTCCCAACTTAGACAGCCCCTGTTGAGCCACTTCAGGGTCTGTGTTCATGTCAGGAAATGGTCACATAACCCTCAGTCTTTGAGATCCTGGATATTCCCCTGGGAGCTTACAGGAGCCGCCTTGACAGTGCGACTTCCCATTGAATCCTTGTTGGAGGAGACCAACCACACACCCATGCTAACACTCTTTCCCACTCTCCTAAGGCTCATTGCATCATCAAAACCTTCACCCACAGAGTAAAGAGTGCCATCGCCTCATCTAAGGCAAGGACTGCCTGTGTAGGGCCTATCACTCACCTTTCTCTACATGGTAGCCCCTCGTCTTACAGTCCAGATGGACACCTGGGCCCAATAATGAAGTAGCCGCATTCTAGCCTCATGCTCACACTCTGGGAACACTAGATAGAGGAAGAAGCCTTGTGGAGTCATTGTATGAGAGAGAACATAGAGATTTTGCTTTATCAAAAATACCTGTTTATTGAATTTATAGACAAAAATGAGACACATAGTCCTTTGATGAAACAAATACAGAGGAAAGCATTCTATTTTGAGCAAAGGACAAACAGTTTTAGAAGTCATCTGTATACGAAGTTCTGTCCCTGAGTTTATCTCCACTTCAAAGTTATTTCTGTCATTTGGAGATGTGCCTTTTTAAGAGGCTGGAAGTTTCAGATGATCACTGGTCATTTCTGTTTCATAACATGCAGTTTTGTTTTTTAATGGAAATCCAAAAGTGGAGGAGAAGGAAATGGAAATTGTATTGTTTATTTTTAATGCCATGACTCTTATATTTACATTTTTTTAAATGAAGGCTTTTCTCCCACTGTTTATATCCATTCAGATTTGTGATTTTAATAGTCTTTCTTTAAATCATGAGGTCAAAAAAATTCATAAAAACAGTTTTTACAGCAGGAGAGCTGGCTCAGTCATTAAGAATACTTACGGTCCTTTCGAGAGGGGTTTGGTTCCTAGCACTCACACCTGGCAGCTCCGGGGTTCTGATGCCTTCTTCTGGACCGCACCGGCACATACACTCAAGTGCATGTATCTATAAACAAACACACATTCAAAAAACATGAAAGAATAAAACCAAAACACGAAGAACTTGTTTTAAAATTTCATTCTTGAAATATGACTGTATCGAGATTTCTTTGTGGTGAGTATAAAACTTATATGCCATATTGGTTTATATTATTCAATAATCTTCATTCCAGTGAGAATTTGCTGTGTTGTAAATTCTCTAAGTTTAGAATCAATTGTGGGTTTATTTCAATATTTATAAAACTACACAAATGAATCTTTCAACAGTCAGTGTGTGAGCAGGCAAGAAACAAATGCAAGACTATCTTATCTTATTCTTTCCTTCATCTGTCTCCACTTCTACCTTAAACCTTAATTGCATCTTTTTCGTTTTGTTTTTAACTCCTCTCTCTCTCCCCCTCCCTCTCTCCTGTCTCTCTGTCCCTCCCTTCCCCTCCCTCCCTCTACCCTTCCATCTTTTCTTTCTTTCTCTTTTTTGAAAATAGATTTTTCTTGTTCAATATATCCTGACCACAGTTTCCCTCCCTCTACTCTTCCCAGCTCCCAGCCTCCCCCTGCCCTCCATCCACTGCTCCTTCATCTCTCTTCAGAAAAGAACAGGCCTCTAAGAGATAACATCCAAACACAACAACACAAAATACAACAAGACATGGCAAAAAGCCTCACAGCTGAGGCTGGTCAAGGCAACCCAACAGGAGGAAAGAGTCCCAATAGCAGACAAAGAAGTCAAAGGCACACCCACTCTCACAGGAGTTCCACAAAACCCCAAGCTGACAGACACAACTTATATGCAAAGGACCTGGTGCAAACCCATGCAGGCCCCATGCTAGCTACTTCAGCCTCTGTGAGTCAGATGCTCCTGCTTAGTTGACTGGTGAACCATGTTCTCTTGGTGTTCTCCATCTCCTCTGACTCTTAGAGTCTTTCCTTCCCCTCTTCTGTGGGATTCCCTGAGCTCTGAGGGGAGGGATCTGATGGAAACCTCCAGTTTAGAGTCTCTCTCCAAACAATATCTGGCAATGTTTGTCTGCATTCACTCCCATCTGTTTCTAAAGGAAGCCCTTCTGATGGCAACTGGGCAAGGCAATGATCTATGAGTATAGAAGAATATCATTAAAAATCATTTTATTGAAATTTTTTTAGTCCAGCTGTGTTTAGTCATATGTTTGGTTTCTGGACTATCCACACTGCTTGGACATGGGCTCCTGCTCATGGAATGGGCTTAAACTTAAATCAGACTTTAGTTGGCCACTCCCACAAATTCTGTGGCAACATTGCCCCAGCACATCTTGCTGGTAAAACAGATTGTAGGTCAAAAGATTTTGTGGCTAGGTGGTTTTACAGGTTTCTCTTTCCATAGCCTGCAGAATATCTTCCTTGACCAAAGAGACTAGAACATAGGGGTCCCCATGCAGGCACCGCTCAACCTCTCTATATTCAATCAGCTGTGTGGACGTTGTCCTCAGCAATGGGGCCCCATTGTCTGTTTGCAGAGAGAGACCTTCTATTCTAGCATCAGTCTGAGTTGTTTGAGGATCTCCACAGGACCTTCTTGGCAACTCAACCAAATATAACCCAGTTCACCACTAGGAACCTTGCCTGCTTACAAAAGAAGGCTAGTTGAGACTCATCCCCATTACAAGTAAGTTTCCATTGTACTAGATTTCCACACTGCCCTGCCTGAATTCCAAACATCTCTTCCCACACTCTCTCCTATCATTCCCCCCATCTCACTCCTGATTCATCTCACTCCTGTCCCCACCCACCCCCAGTCCACCCACAAAACCTATTCTATTTTTGCATCCCTTGGAGATCCATGTGTTCCCCTAGAGCCCTCCTCTTTATCTAACTTCTATAAATTTGTGGATTGTACCTTGGTTATCCTTTACTTAATAGCGAATATCCACTGATAAGTGGATATACACCTTATTTGTCTTTCTGTGTCTGGGTTACTTTAGTCAGGATGATTTTTTATTTTTAGTTCAATCCATTTGCCTACAAATTTCATGATGTCATTTTTTTTTAACAGCTGAATAATACTCCATTGTGTAAATGTACCATGTTTTCTTTATCCAGTTTTTTAGTTGAGGGACATCTAGGTTGTTTCCAGTTTCAGGTTATCATGAATAAAGCCACAATGAATGTAGTTGAGCAAGAGACCTTGTGGTAGGATGGAGCATCATTTGGGTATATGCCCAAGAGTTAGGTATAGATGGGTCTTGAGGTAGACCAATTCCCAATTTTCTAAGGAACTGCCATATTGATTTCATAGTGGCTGTGCAAATCTGCATTCCCACCAGCAATGGAGGAATATTCTTTTCACTAGCATGAGCTATCATTTGTGTTATTGGTCTTAGCCATTTTGACAAGTATAAGATGGAATCTCAAAGTAGTTTTGATTTGCATTTCCCCAATGGCTAAGATTGAACATTTTAAAAGTGTTTCTCTGCCATTTGAGATCCCTCTGTTGAGAATTTTCTGTTTATATCTATACCTCATTTTTAAATTGGCTTATTTGGTTTGTTGATATCTAGTTTCTTGATTTCTTTATATATTTTAAATATTAAACCTCAATTAGATGCGAAGTTGGAAAAATCATTTTCCCATTCTGTTGAGTGCCACTTTGGTTGACAATGTACTTTGTCTCACAAAAAGTTTTCAGTTTTCTGAGGTACCATTTATTGATTGTTGATCTCAGTGCTTGCATTGTTAATGTTCTATTCAGGAAGTTGTCTCCTGTACAGTGTGTTCAAGGCTATTCCTTACTTTCTCTTCTATCAGGTTCAGTGTATCTGGTTTGATGCTGAGGTCTTTGATCCACTTGGACTTAGGTTTTGTGTAGGGTGATAAGTATTGATCTACTTGCATTCTTCTACATGCAGAGAGCTAGTTTGAACAGCACCATTTGTTAAGGATTCTATTTTCCAGTGTATATTTCTTGCTTCTTTATAAAAAATAAATTGGGTGTCCATAGGTGTATGGATTTATGTTTGGGTCTTAAATTCAACTCCATTGATCAACATGTCTGCTTTTATGCTAATACCATGAAATGTTTATTACTTTAGCTCTGTGATGGTGATACCCAGAGGTCCCTTTATTGTTCAGGATTGTGTTAGCTATCCTGTGTTTTTTTTGTTTTCCCATATGAAGTTGAGAATTGTCTTTTTGAGGTCTGCAAAGAAATGTGTTACAATTTTGTTGTGTATTGGCATTGAATCTGTAGATTGTTTTTGGTAGGGTGGCAAGTTTTATTTACTATGTTAGTCCTACTGATCCATGAACATGGGACATCTTTTGATCTTCTGATAGCTCAATTTTTTCTTCAAAGACTCGATGTTTTTATCATACAAGTCTTTCATTTTCTTGGTTAGAGTTACCCCAAGATAGTTGAGATTATTAGAGGCTATTGTGAAAGGTGCTATTTTGCTGATTTCTTTCTTAGTCCATTTGTTATTTGTATAGGAGAGCTATTCATTTTTTTGAGTTAATTTTGTATTTAGTCACTCTGTTGAATGTGTGTATCATTTGTAGGAGTTCCCTGGTAGAATTTGTGGTGTAACCTATGTGTATTATCATATCATCTGCAAAGAATGACTTTTGACTTCCTTGATTTCTTTTCAGGTTGTGGTATCCCTTTGATCTTCTTTAGTTGCTTATTATGTTGAATAGATAGAGACTGGGAAACCTTGACTTGTTTCTGATTTTAGTGGAATTACTTTGAGATTTTCTCCATTTAATTTGATGTTGGCTATAGGCTTACTGTAAGCTGCCTTTATTATATTTAAGTATATCCCTTAAATATTTATTATATTTAAGTATATCCCTGATCTCTCCAGGACTTTTATCATGAAGGGGTGTTAGATTTTTGTCAAAGGCTTTTCCTACATCCAATGTGA
The DNA here is from genome assembly GCA_021653895.1 of Mastomys natalensis. Taxonomy (NCBI): domain Eukaryota; kingdom Metazoa; phylum Chordata; class Mammalia; order Rodentia; family Muridae; genus Mastomys; species Mastomys natalensis. Next base: position 3,532,741 of record JAJTUV010000068.1, on the reverse strand, counting down.
TGATAATATGTTTTTCTTTCTTTCAGTTAGTTTATGTGATAGATTATATCTACTGATTTTTGTATATTGAGCCATCCTACATCTTTGGGATGAAGCCTACTTGATCATGGTGGATAATATTTTTGCTGTATTCTTGGAGTCACCTTGCAGATATTTTATTCTTAGTTTATAATTCTCTTTCCTTGTTGTGTCTTTATGTGGTTTGCATATCAGGTGACTGTGGCCTAATAGAATGAATTGGGCAATGTTTCTTCTGTTTCTCTTTTCTGAATAATTATTTAAACATAATTTTTAATGAATCTTTGGGAATTTTACATCCTTCACCCCAATTCCATTCATCTTTCAGTCCTTTAGTATCTGCCCTCCACTCTTGTAGCCTCCCTCCAAAAGAAAATAAAAAATAAAAATTAGAAAAGAAGAGAAAAAGAATATAACAACAACAACAACATCCTCCTGTCAACTCCCCTGGGCAACAGCCCACTCCTCTCTCTTCTGTAACTTTCTCTATCTTCCCCACATCTCCATTCCTTGTAGTGGGATAGGAAGCTGGAGTGTGTCACATAGTACTCTTTTGTCCAAACAGCTTTACTAGCTAGTGTTCATTGCAATGAATCCTTAGGCCACTTCGAGGTCTCTGACTTCTGCTATACTATCAATACTGCAACCTCCAAGAGACTCTCAGATATCCTTCTATTGCCCTGAGTTCTGGAGATCCTGTGGTTATGGATACATATAACTGGCCTCTTCATGTGCTCCAGCGGCTCATAGATGGGGAAGATATTGGGGTGGGTCTACTTTAAAACCCTGGATCTGGGCCTGAGTGGTGGTTGAGTTGATCAACCTATCAATTCTCCTGTGTCCATGCCACTGATGGTGCTATAATGTGGTGACCAGTGAAGTGCAGACCAATCTCAGTGCACCCCTATGATGTCAACATGGTTTTGGGCTATAGTACAGATGACAGATATCCTCATAGCCTTTGGTAGTATTATGTGCCATGGACATTAACACAGACTTCAAGTGTAGCAGGACCATGGACCCAGAATTATATCAAGGGCTTAGACATCACCATAGCCTCTGGTGGCTGATCTGGCTTCTCATATCAGGAATTTTGTCACCTTCACACTTTCTCCAGTCCGGCCTCTCTTTATAGCCTCAAGTCCCTTGGCTTCTCTTTCTCTCCCATTACTCTGCTACCTACTTGTCCACTTCTGGCCATGCCTTTCCCACAGGGCTTATGTTGTCCTACTTTCTGGAATAATTTGATGAGTACTGGTGTTAACTCTTCTTTGAATGTCTGGTAGAACTCCATGCTAAACCTGTCTGGCCCTGGAGTTTTTGGATTGGGAGACTTTTCATATCTACTTCTACTTAACTAGGGATTATAGGTCTGTTTAGACTGTTTTTCTGATCTTGATTTAACTTTGGTAAGTGGCACATAATAGAGAAAATTATCTTTTCTTTTTTTTTTAAGATTTTTCCAATTTAATGGGGTACAGGTTTTTAAAGTAGATCTTTATGATTCTCTGGATCTTCTTGATGTCTGTTGTTATGTCCTCTTTTTCCTTTCTGACTTTGTTAATTTGGATGTTTTCTCTTTATCTTTTAGCTAGTTTGGATAAGGATTTGGGTATCTAGTTGATTTTTCTCAAAGAACTAATTCTTTTTTCATAGATTCTTTGTATTGTTCTCTTTGTTTCTATTTTGTTGATTTCAGTCACAAGCTTGATTATTTCTTGCAGTCTACTCCTCTTGGGTATGCTTACTTCTTTGTTTTCTAGAGCTTTCAGGTGGGTAATGTGAGATCACTCCTTTTTTTTTTTTTTTTTTTTTTTAATGTAGGAGCTTAGTGCTATGAACATTCCTCTTAGTACTGTTTTCATTATGTCCCATAAATTTTGGTATGCTATATATTTATTTTCATTGAACTCTAGAAAGTCTTTAATTTCTTTTTTTATTTCTGCCTTGTCCTATTTTTTCATTCAGTACAGAGTAGTTTCAGTTCCCATGAGTTTGTAAACTTTTTGTTGTTTCTTTTGTTCCCCCCTATCTGCTTTTTTATATCATTTTAATTACATGCAAGTATTAAGGTCAGTTCTAGGTTGAGGAACTAGTAATACAATAGATGCAAATAGTCAAGGAACAAGCAAGACAATAAACAAAGTCCTGTGATCACTCTCATGATCACTCTTTCTAAGGGCTTATCAGGATGACCAAAATATCTGAGCCTCCTTCCCTGTCTTAGCTCAAAGTCATTTTCATGCCTGAAGCCTACTTCTTTGTTCTAGCCTAAGATTTAGATTCCTGCCTAAAATTACTTCTTTGTTCTAGCCTAAAATCAGATTCCTGCCTGAAGCCCATTTCCTTAGAGATGGTTCATCGATTAAGAGCACTGATTGCTCTTCCAGAGGTACAAAGTTCAATTCCCAGCTACCTCATGATGGCTCATAACCAATTTTAATGGGATCAGATGCCCTCTTCTGGTGTGCCTGAAGACAGCTACAATGTCTTTAATTTTTATTCAAACACATAAAAAAATAAATAATTCTTTCTGTTCTTTCTATTGTTGATACCCAATTTTAATCCCTGGTAGTGTGATAGGATGCAGGAAGTTATTTCAGTTTTCTAGTATCTGTTGAGATTTGCTTTGTGTCCAAGCATGTGGTCAGTTTTGGAGAATGTTTCATGAGGTGCAGACTAGAAGGTATATTCTATTTTTTAATGGTCTATAAATATCTATTAGGTCTATTTGGTTTATAATGTCTGTTAGCTCCATTATTTTTCTGTTTAGTTGTTGTCTGAGTGACCTGTCCAGGAGTGACAGTGAAGTTTCCCACTATCAGTGTGAGGGTCAATGTATAATTTAAGATGTATTATTGTTTCTTTCAGTGGGTGTGCTTGTTTTGGAGTATATATATTAAGAATTGAAATGTTGTCATCTTGGTTAATTTTTTTTCTTTGATGAGTATTGTGTCCTTTCCTATCTTTTGTTATTAGTTTTGGTTTGAACTCTATTTTGGTAGATATTAAAATGGCTATACCAGCTTGCTTCTTAGGTCTGTTTGTTTGTCAAATCTTTTCCCAACTTTTTACCCTGAGGTAATGTCTTTCTTTGAAGTTGAGCATGTTTCTTGGATGCAGCAGAAGGATGGATTCTGTTTCACATACATCTTGATAGTCTGTGTCTTTTTATTGGGAAATTGAGGCAATTTATATTGAAAGTATTATAATGACCAATAATTGTTGATTCTTATTATTTTGTTGTGTTTTTGTTTGTGATGGTGATGGTGGTAGTGGTATATATATGTAAGTGTGTGTATGTGTATGTGTGTGTGTGTGCATGTGTATACGCCTATGTGTGTCTTTCCCTCCTTTTGGTTTTGCTAGTGTGAAATTTACATATTTTGTATTTTCATGGGTGAAGTTAACCTCCTTGGGTTCCAGTTTTCTTTCTATTACCTTCTGTAGAGCTGGGTTTGTAAGTATATACTGTTTAAATTTGACTTTATCATGAAATATCTTATTTTCTCCATCTATGGTGATTGAAAGTTTTGCTGGGTATAGTAGTCTGGACTGGCATCTGTCGTGTTTTAGAGTCAGCAACACATCTGTCCAGGCCATTGTGGCTTTTAGAGTCTCCATTAAGAATTCAGGTATAATTCTAATAGATCTATCTTTTGAATGTTACTATGTCTTTTTCCCTTGCAGCTTTTGATATTCTTTTGTTGTTGTTATTCTGTATATTAAGTGTTGTGATTATTTTGAAGTGAAGAGAATTTATTTTCTGGTTCAATTTATTTGGTGTTCTGTTAGCTTCTTGTACCTTTATAGGTATCTCCTTCTTTAGGTTAGGATTTTTTTTCTATGATTTTGTTGAAAATATTTTCTGGGCCTTTGAGCTGGGATTCTTCTCCTTCTTCTATTCCTATTATTCTTAGGTCTGGTCTTTTCATAGAGTCTCAGATTTCCTGGATGTTTTGTGTCAGGAATTTTTTAGATTTAACATTTTCTTTGACTGATGTATTCATTTGTTCTATTGTATTTTTAATGCCTGTGATTCTCTCTTCCATCTCTTATATTCTGTCAGTGAAGCTTGTCCCTCTAGTTCCTATTCAATTTCCTAAATTTTTCATTTTCAGGATTCCCTCCATTTGTGTTTTCTTTATTGCTTTATTTCCAGTTTCAGATCCTTAACAGTCTTATTCATTTCCTTCAACTGTTAGGGTTTTTTTTCCTTGCTTTCTTTAAGGGTTTTATACATTTCTTCCATTGTTTTTTGTATTTTTTCTGTCTTTCATAAGGGATTTATTCATTTCCTCTTTAAGGACCTCTATCATCTTTATATAGTTGGTTTTAAGGTCCTTTTCTTATGCTTCAGCTATGAGGAACATTAAGGGCCTGCTGTGGTAGAAGATCTGTACTTCAGTGGACACATATCATTAATAATTGTATTTGTAAGCTGGTGCCTAGCATCTGGTTTGGGGTGATTATATGTCTAAAGGCTAATTTCTGGGTTTTCCCTTGTTGGGTGGGTGTTTTGTCCTTTGGCTTCTGTTTCCCCTCTAGATTTTCAGAGAGTGTGGTATCTGTGTGTCACCTGTTTTCTTGCCCTCCTGGTTGGTATATTCATAAGGAATGCCTCTTGGTGTCAAAGGCTGGGAGGCTGTGACTAGCAGGGGGCGGGAAGTTAGGAGGGGATTGGTCTAGAGGATCCACATGAGGCATGGGAAAAGGGAGTGGAAGGTTACATACAGCTGCTGTTCTCCTGGAGTGCTAAGGATGAGCCTGAGGGATTGAGTCTGCGAGGGAACAGAAAGAGCAAAGAAGGTCTGCAGGCAGCCTACCTGGTCTTCTGGCCAAATTGTGAAATTTCAACTCTGTTCTTTACTTCAGTATTTAAGCTCAATCGTCTAAGATTTTTTGTGTGCACAGACAAGTGTCCTTTATGATTCTTCTGGGGACAGTTCTTATGATTCTTTACTGGAGACAGTCATTCTTACTGTTTCACTTCTGTGATATATATATATATATATATATATATATATATATAATTTTATTTTTCTGACCTCTGCATAGCATTTGCTTGCTTTATTTAGTGATATATTTAAGATGTGCATCATAAAATGTAGATATACAGAGACAGTGAAATCATTATCACAGTCAGGTAAAACTGACTTTTCCATTTGCTCACACAGTCGCCCATTTGTGTATTTGTATATAGGTTTGAAATCCACTCAGCAGGTTTTTGTAATGTAGTACCATCTTATTAAATGAGCTATCATGCAGTCTAGCTACTTCCTAGACTTCTGTTACTTAGGTATAGTTCTGTAGGTGTTTTAGTACTGTCCTGTGTTTACTTAGTGATCCAGGTAAACCCAGTTAGTGATCACGTGGGATTCTTTCTCTCTCAGTTGCCACCTTGTGTTTGCTTTCCCACAGCTGGAAGACCCTGCAATCAGGTGGCAGATGGCTCTCTACAAAGACTTGCCAAACAGGACGGAAGACACCTCAGACCCGGAGAGGACAGTGGAGCGCGTCCTGGATATAGCAAACGTGCTTTTTCACCTTGAGCAGGTCAGAGTTTGTGTTAAGTCAATCATAATTGCCTGAGACACATAAAATATTGTAAATGAGTGTTAATTTTTAACTGTGGTACCTCAAACCCTACATATGTGTTCATTAGAACAAGCATGTAATTTGCTATTTCCAAGATTATAGTTTTCAGAAACATTTGTAGAAACTATGCTTCAAGAGATCAAGGCCTTCATTTTATTCTATTCTTCAAGCTTTTCTAAAATCCTATATATTTTTAGTAGTAAACTTTATTCTAAACATTTCTAACAAACTATCTCAGAATTAAACCAGATTTCAAATGTTTTATTTTATATCATTTTTAAGGCTTCACATAAAATATGTCTGAGATATTTTGTCTTTCACTGGTTTAATATCAAAGTGTTTTCTCTTTTACCTGCTTAAAATTTGGTTGTATGAGAGATTTTTTGAGCATTTTTTCTCTGAGATAAAAAGCAAATTATATTTATATTACATTTATAGAAGAGCAATACACTGACAGTAAAACCCTAAGTGAGGCAGATGGTTTTATGTCATTTTCTAGTCATCTCCTGTCTTTACTACCAAGTTCTGGTGTGTTTTATTCTCTATGTTCTCCCCTCAGTTCAAGAATTTGCAAAGCAGTAATTCTTGAGACACTTTCAGTTAGAAAGTTATATCATGTATTTATATATATATTAAAAGCAATCCTTTATAAAACTACAGGTATCCAGGCAATTGTCTGGTTTGCATACATGTATCTGAAGTTGCTTGTATAAAGCTTAGGTAGATTAAATGAAACTATACTAAATACACTGAAACACTCCTTTTTAACATGACATCTAGTCAGCAAGGCAATGTTAGAGGGCTGGAGAGAGGGCTCAGTAAGTAAAGTGCTTGCTGTGCAAGCAGGAGGACCTGAGTTCAAGTCCCCAGCAATCCAGTAAAGGCTTAATATGGTGGCACATATCTATAACTCCAACACTGGATGGGGCAGGGGCAGGGAAGCCCTGAGGACTTGCTGGTTAGGCATCTTACTAAGGTTCACTGACCTGCAAGTTCAGTGAGAAATCCTACCTCACATACAGAGATGGAGAGGGTTCAAAACACTTCACACTTATTTCTGCCTCTGCTCACAGTCACGTTGACATGCGTATCCACCCCCCACATGAAATAAATACTCAAAATAAAACAATTATATCAGAGAGGCAAGAGTTGTCTGCCAGTAGGTGTCTGACAATACCTGTGTGATACGCTTTATTAATACTGAATCTGAAATAATAAAATCCCCTGTGTCATTCCAGGAACCTTTCAACCTGTGCTGTAAAGAATTCAACTTGATTTTCTATCCCCTTTATCTACATCTGCGTATATAATCATAACATTAATAAACATGTTGCTTTGATTTAAACTAGATGTTGTTTGGACATCTAATTCTGCCATGGCTGGTAAAATAATATTCGGAGATTGTTTAAAGTAGCCTCTCCAAGAATTTTTCCTTATATAATTCTCTGCCAAATGTTGAGGTTAGATGCCAGTTGAATCCTTTTATGTCCACTCCATAAATGTATCTCAGGTTCTAAAAGCTTCGTGTGTATCTGTGGGTTGTCAGCATATTCAGCAGAATGCTATGTATTCATCTTAAAGTCTAAGACTTCAAAGTGGAATTCTATATTGGGATGCATTGGATCTCACTCGGCAACTCGGCTCTTGATTCTGTTTTAATCTACACTATCTTCAATAAGTGTTTATTCCACCTAATATACCTGTACTGGCTGGTTTTGTGTCAACTTGACACAAACTGGAGTTATCACAGAGAAAGGAACTTCAGTTGAGAAAAATGCCTCCATGAGATCCAGCTGTAAGGCATTTTCTCAATTAGTGATCAAGGTGGGAGATCCCCTTGTGGGTGGTACCATCTCTGGGCTGACAGTCTTGGGTTCTATAAGAAAGCAAGCTGAGCAAGCCAGGGGAAGCAACCCAGTAAGAAACATCCCTCCATGGCCTCTACATCAGCTACTGCTTCCTGGCCTTCTTGAGTTCCAGTCCTGACTTCCTTTGGTGATGAACAGCAATGTGAAAATGTAAGCTAAATAAACCCTTTCCTCCCCAACTTGCTTCCTTGGTCATGATGGTTATGCAGGAATAGAAACCCTGACTAAGATAATACCCATCAATACACGTGGACATTTGCTAGATACGTTGATGTTATAGAGAATAGAGGATCAGAGAAGTAAGTGCTTGTCAGTTAGACTCATTGCCCTGTTAAAATGTCTGCAATGGCTCAGTCAGTCTTAACATTTTCTTCAAGAATTATTGTGTTCATATTCTGAGCATTTATTACAAGGCATAATATATCTGGCTTTACATTGGGCTAACATAACATTTTCATTTTTTCCAGAAATCTAAGTATACTGGCCGGCGATATTTCAGCCTGGGAAGTACAGTGCTCCATTGCCTAGAGAATACTAATTAATTGACCAAACCATACTGAGAATTTATCTTCTTTCTAATACTTATGATTAATCTTCTTTTTTTTTTCTCTTGGATTTTCAAGCACCATGATTCAAATAAATAGCTAAATGCTTGCATCATTTCTTATAACTTCCAAATTTTCATTTATCTTACCTAACAAAAATAGCTATATACTTTAATACTTTTATAAGATTAAATCCTTCTATTCACTCCTAGTATTCAGTTCACAAAGCCTTGTTATCTTCTTTTATTAAAGAGCAGTAGGCTTTTCATTAATGCTATTTGTATTTGTGGTTATCATACTTAGAATGAGAGTAGTGTCTATGGATATGTGAGTACATTTCTGTATAAGAAAACAAAACAAGACAAAACAAATCAAACCAAGCAAAACCAAACCAAAGCCCCAGAAAGGGGACTGAGAAATGACACAAGGATCTGAGTTGGCTCACCAGAACCTACATTTCAAAAGTTGGGCCTAAGTATGTGCTTCTAATTCCAGCATTGGGGATGCACAAATAGCCAAATCTCTGGGACACACTGGCCAGTCAACCTATCCTAATTGGTGAATACCAGGCCAGTGAGAGACCTTGTCTCAAAAAAAAAAAAAAAAAAAAACCCAAGGAGGATGTCAACTGAGGACCCCCAAGGTTGTTCACTAGCTTCCATGTGCCTGTTCACATGTGTGCTCACAGATATGTACACACATGCACAAACTTTAAATAAAAAAGTTTAAAGTACTTAAAATTTTGAGAATGGTGCAAAAGGATTTTATGTAGAATGCTTTTGTCTGTCTCTTTGATTTTAAAGATAACAAGGCTTAGGAGCTACTGGGCTGTTTGGAAAATAGGTAAATTTTACTAAGCACCATTGGAAAGCATCTCAGGTTTAGCTTTGGATAATGTTGAGGATATAGTGTCAACTAAAATAATTGTTAGGTAGTTTGACATAAATTTAAAGGATGCGGCTGATTAATGCTTCACCAGTGAGGGTAGATTGGGGCTGTAAATGTATGTTTATTTGTGACATTCTTCCTCAGGTGGAACATCCTCAGAGATCGAAGAAAGCTGTGTGGCACAAACTACTCTCTAAGCAGAGAAAAAGAGCTGTCGTTGCCTGCTTCCGGATGGCCCCCTTGTACAATCTGCCAAGGTCAGAACTGTTGAAATGTTTAAAGGAAATTAATTTTCTTCTCCAAATAATGGGGTTTGAGGAGCAATGAGACTCTATCAAGAGAAGAATAGGAGATAGTTATCATTTCCTGAAACTCATCAGTTAGCTTTACTCTGCTGAATGTTTTTGTTTATTTAGAAAACTATGGTTTGTCCTGTGATTTTAAAATAGTATATGCTGGAGAATATCTGATCATATAGGGAGGGCATTTAGTGTGATTGGAAACATTCTTTGAAGTCCAATTGCTTGGATTTCAACTTCCATTTCTGTGTTGCGTGGCACTGGTCAAGTTGATGACCTCAGTTCACTATGGTTTCCCCTCTGGACTGTGGTAGGACTGGCCCCGTAGAGTACCAAGACAGATTGATGAGCAAATATATTCAGAGTGCTTGTCAGTGTGCTAATCACAGTTGATGCTAGCCATGGATGTTATTTGTATAATTATCCTCATACAGAGTAAAGAGAAGACACTCCCCTGACTCACAGGAATGACATAAACAAACCCAACAGACTCATCACTGTTCTCTTAGTAGTACATCAATATACTTGGCAATAGAGATATAACTTGGTGTGTTCAGGTCTGGCTTGAATACCTGCTATGGCTTTCTGGGTATTTGGCCAAGACACTGGGCTCTTCACTTCTCTTAACTTTCTGCAAGTAACCACATTTCTATTGTGTTGGTTGCTTTTCTATTATGATAAAACTTAGGACCAAAGGAAACTTCTAGACAAAAGAGTTTATGTGGGCTTAAGGTTTCAGACCTATAAGAGTCATCATGAAGGGGAAGTGACACACAAAGCAGATGAAGTAACAAGCCAAGAGCTCACATCCTGAACTGCAAGCTCAGGCAGAGAGAAAATTGGAAATGGTGTGAGTGTTTAAACTCTTAAAGCCCAACTCCAATAGCACAATTCCAATGACAAGGCCATGCTTCCCCAAACAGTTCTACCAATTGGGGATCATTATCCAAATGCCTGAGACTGTGGAGAACATTTTTCATTCAAACCACCACAATTATATCTTGTAAGCAGGGCTCAGCTCAGTAGCATCTCTTTTTTGTTTTTTTTTTTAATATTTTTTATTGGAAATTTTATTTACATTTCAGATGTTCTCCCCTTACCCCACTGTAGTAGAAATTATTCCTGCACATATGTTGTAAATGTGCAGCTTGGTTTTCATGTAGGTCTCAAACATCTGGAGTGGGGGCTATCCCAAAACATGCAGCCTGTATATGGAGTATGGTCTTCTAGCTGGGTGCCTCATCTGGCCTCAATGGGAGAGGAAGCACCTAGCCTCTCAGAGACTTAAAGTGGCAGGGTGGGGGATACAGGAGGAGGGGGTACTCAGAAAGCAAGAGATGGGGAAGGATTGTGGGAGGGGGTGACTGGGACGGGTTATAAAGTGAATAAGCAAAAAAATAAAATTAAAAAAGAAAAAAAAAGAAATTATTTAAACCCCAAATTTGTCATGGTAAATCTCCTACCGAAGGAGACCAGTAAAGGAAGACACAACTCAATAATTATAGTATAAATAGCACGCCTAGATTGGGCAGATTTACCGCTACTCTAATCCCCGGCTATGAGATCCCTTATAACTTGCGGTTATCCCAGGCCGCGTGCTTGTCCTCCAAGCTCCGGCTCCTTGTCATTGGCTTCCTTCTACTGCCATCTTCCTTCTGCTTCGACTTCCTCCTGCTGCTACTTCTTCTTTTCTTCTTCTTCTGCTTCTCTTCTTCCCTCTGCTTCTACTTCTGCCTCCTTTTATATCGAATTCCTCTCACTCTCTCCTCCCTAAGCCTTTTCTCTCCGCCTCCCCTTCTACTGCCCAATCTCTGGCTCTAGCCTTTATTTTACAGGTTTTAATTGGACAGAAGGTTTACAAGACGTCACTTGTGTACAGATTCAATCATCCTCTGCAGCCCCTCCCAGAAGGGTGGGACTAGGATCAAAATACAAGGCTGGGGCTATCCACAACATTGATTCAATCCTCCTCTGCAGCCCCTCCCAGGAGGGTGGAACTAGGATCAAAATACAAGGTTGAGGCTATCCACAACACCCCATTTTCCCCTCCCTCCCAGGAACTCCCTATCCCATCCCCCTCCTCCTGCTTCTATGGGGGTGTCCCCCACACACCCTCATCCCCCCACCCCGCCTAGTGCAGGTATCTCTTTTTGGAACATCTCTGATCTTGTAAGTCAGTTCCTTCCTTCTGTATGTTTGTACAGCAAGATTACAACTCTGGTTGTTACATTGTATCCAGTATTCAGGTTGCTTGCCCTCTAATTTCCACTTTAAGGTCCAACATAATTTTAAGTTTCTATTTTCCTAACCCTGGACAGCAACCAGTGTCTTGCAATTCAGTACCTTTCTAACATTAGAGAAAGGATTTGTTTTACGAAGACATCATTTAAACCATTTCAGGAACATCTGAGCTGAGTTCCATGAATCTGAATTTCCCTGAGGGTTGAATATGTGGTCTGTTTAGAAGTCTAAATGCTGTGTGAATGACTCTAGGTTCAAAAAACAGCTGAGCACATCTTTTGGCTTACCTTTCTTGTGGGCTGGAATTCACAGTGATTTTTAAGTGTTTCCAAATGTGTTGCTAGTTCCTCTCCTATTTTCAAGGTTCTTCTTAAACCAATCTAGCTATTATGCCTCGTGCCTTCGTAACACACTTCTGTTATTGTTAAGTGCAGACTTTGCACGATGGTATCATTCTGTTACTTCTAATATGTTACCCACATACTATTCTCTTGCCTTTTCTCACTTAAATCTTGCCCATTTCTCTCAGCATCATGATGAGGTTCATTGACTTTTCTAGTCTTCACTGAATTTTTTTTACTTCATAGGCAAACATGATTTTAAGGTGTGTGTGTGTGTGTGTGTGGTGTATAGGGGGTGGTGGTGGGGTTGCATATGTATTCAGTAACCTGAGATGCCAGAAGAATGTATTATACTTCCTGGAACTGGAGTTGCAGGTGATCATGTGCCAACTGCCATGGTTGCTGGGAACTGAACTTGGGTCCTCTTGAAGACCAGTTTATGCTCTTAACCACAGAGCTACCTCTTCAACCTCAGGTAGAAACTTTTAAAGTCAGTGTTCTGAGACTTCATCTTCACTCATGCAATTGTAAAAAGTTCATGTAATACATTCCACTCTGGAACAGCCAGAGCCTGTGTCTGAAGGTTAAGTCTCCTGTTGGCACTTATATTAATTAGGAAGAATTACACGAGGAAATAATAACCACTATTTAACTAATGTCTGTCTAATGTACTTTCCACCATTTATCTCACTTTAATTCTTAGAAGATCGAGATATCTTGTAATGCAGTGATTATTCTTGTTGCAGGTATGAGAATTGTGACAATTGAAATCTAAACTGATGTTGCAGAGCTTAGAAATGTCTGAGCAGGGACTAAACCCAAAGTCAATATGTGATCTGAGAAAACTACTTTTACTTGGCACAAGGAATTGTCTGTGAAGAGAGGAATCTGTAATTGGAAGTTCATTTTTATTTTATATTGTAGTACACAGATAACCTAGTAATAAACACTATTGAATTCTTGTTTATATATTTAAAATCCCTTTGTTTGACATTGTATTTCTCTTTTAGGCATCGGGCTGTCAATCTTTTTCTTCAGGGATATGAAAAGTCTTGGATTGAAACAGAAGAGCATTACTTTGAGGATAAATTGATTGAAGATTTAGCAGTAAGCTTCTTAATGGGATTATAAAATATAAGAAGATTGAAAGAAAATTATTACACTGCACATTGGTGTTAGGAAACCATAATTCCCATTATTACCACATTTACTGTTTATGACAAAAATACCCCTCTTTTATTTTCCAAAATACAGAGCTATCAATATCACATGATTCAGAATAGAAAATGAAAAGTATAAGTTGCATTATTAACTAGTAAGTTGATCTCATAAACTCTCTCTCAAAGCCCTTTCCAACTTAAAGTCAAGATAAAATCTAAAAGAAATCATTCACATCAAGTAATTTGAAGATTAACAAATGATTGCTGATTTTCAAAAGTAGACGTGTCAGAAGATGCACATCGTTTGTGTCTTCTCACAGATCCGGAAGCACCGTGTGGTCTCTGTGTGCCACAGCATTCTTGGTTTCTCTAATGTTGAGTGTGGTCTATCCTCCACTCATGTTTCTTTCCCTTATTATTTCTAACAAACCATCTCATTCCATAAGCATAGAACAACTATCTCTCTGGTCTGGTCAGGTAAAGAAGTTTTTTTGTTTGCTTGTTTGTTTGTTTTGTGTTTTTATGTTTGTTTGGTTTTGTTTTTTGTTTTTTTCTGTTTTGTTTTGTTTCTCATAAGTGGAGTGGGCACAGAGGAGGAAGAAGTTGGTACTCAGCAGGTAGAGCTTCCATCTGACAGGGTAGGGAGGGAGGCTGTGTGCAGGTGGGTGCTACACCCTGAAGGACAGAGGAACATCAATATCTTTTATAAGCTAAGCCACTGTTTTAAACTACCTTTCCGAAAGGAATTTATAAGCCCAAGTCCCTCTGTGGCATTGCCAGAGACGTAATGATTTTCAAGTTAAAGATCTCCTATCTGGCAGACAGTTTTTAATTTACATACTGTCAGGAACTATAATAAACCAACACAATGCAATATCTAAAAGCCTAGCCTTGATTGGCCTTCTGCCCTCTCTCACACAGGCTTTTATGTTGCTCAAGTTGGCTTCCAGCTCACTGTGTAGCCAAGGAGAGCCTTGATCTGATTCTCGTGCTTCTTCTCTCATGAGTTTTGGAATTCTGTGCTTGAGTGCCCGGATGCCTTGCATCCTGTGCTGTGGCTCTGCCCCAGGGCCTCCTGAGTGCTAGCCAGATACTCCAGCAATCGCACCCCAGCCACAGCCCCATTACACTATCAAAACATCCACAGACTAGTTAGATATCTCATACAATTTTAACTACTAATGACATCAAACAGTTAAGATCTCTTTTCGTGTAGAAAGAAAATCAGGCCGAACTGGAAAAAAATATCTCTGGAGACATAACATTCATTAAATCATTCAGTAAAATCAGGATCAGTCAATTCTGTAGGCAAAAAATGCTTAACAATTTTTCTCAATGATGAAATTTTATCCAATGTTATTTTTTTTCATTTTAAAATTAACTAAAAATGAAAAAATAAAGTGCACAAACTCAGTCAGTAATTCATTCTGTGTTCTTTATCTTTATTTTTTTGTTTAAGCCAAGAAATATTTTATGTGATTGCAGTGTGGACATAATTGTCACACATTATGTGACATTTTATTCTTAAAAATTATGTTTTGCCCTTTCTAAAGCTGAGCTTTCCTCCAACCTGAATACTTTCTTTGTTAGCTTTAAATCTTGCTTATAAGAACAGTGTTTTCTTTTAAAATTTTGATTATCTCTATTCAACTTATTTATCAAATTGTTAAATGCTTCTTCTGTTTAACACCAGCAGTGAAATCAGCACATGTGCTAGATTTATATATGTATTGTATTATATATTATATAGACACATACATGCATATGCACACATACATATCATATGCTGATTTCTAGAGTTTGCTGGCCAGCAAACCTAATCTAATCACTGAACTGCAGGTTCAATGTGAGACTCTGTCTCAAAAAACAAAGTGAATGACTTCTAAGAAAGGATGACACCTGGGGTTGACCTCTGACCTCTGCACACACCCATATGTACATATGTGTTCTCACACATACAATCACCTGCCTCCCAATCATATATCATGCAGAGCACACATAGGTACGCATACAAACAAAGATGTTTCTTTTGTTTGCTCTGCTGTTCATCGTATTGCCCCTGGTTTTGGTTTTCAGTTGTTGAGACATTGTCTTGCGATGGAGCGCATGCAGGCTTTCAATTTGCAGTTCCTCTGATCCTCCTGCCTCCAGCTCTTAGAAGCTGGGCTTGCAGATATAAGCCACAGTGCTCATCTTCAGCATTTGCTTTACGTGAGAAATGTTATGTAGTTGTCTGCTTTTTCTTATTTTTTTCTTTTTTCAGAAACCAGGGGCTGAACTCCCAGAAGAAGACGAAGCCATGAAAAGAGTTGACCCTCTGCATCAGCTCATCCTTCTGTTCAGCCGCACGGCCTTAACAGAGAAATGGTATGGTGGGGAGGGCTCATACACACAGGAGATACTGAGAGGGAAACCCACATGTAATTCTCATTTGTCATTTATTTATGTCTCAGTTACATCCTGTTCTTGTCAAGAGAGGGAGAGAATAATTCATACATCATATGATCTGTCTGACATAAATCCACAGAGTAGCATCCACTCTCTTTTCTGTTCTATTATGAAGAGCTGGGAAGATGACTCAGTCAGTAAAGTACTTGCCTCTCAATCATGAAGACCTGAGCTCTATCCATAACTCACATTAAAAAACCCAGACACGGTAATGTGTGCATGGAATCTTAGCACTAGGGGAGGAGAAACAGGCTGATTCCTGGGATTTGCTGACCAGGAAACCCCGGCTAATCAGTGAGCTCCATTGGGAGACCCTGTCTCTAAGGCCAAAGTGGATAGCTTCTAAGAAATGATGTCACGTGAAGTTGACCTCTGACCTCTGCACACACCCATACATGCACATGTGTTCTCACATCAATCATTGACCCCTTATCCCCTCCCCCAAATCTATCAAGGGATTCTGGGTTTTCTTAACTTTGTATTAGGCTAATTTTGTTGATCCCTACAAAAAGTTTTCATTTATCAAAAGCTGTCATTAAATAAAACAAAAATTACTAAAAGGAAGCAAAATTCGTTGTGGAGAATGCATGGAAACTAGTGACCCTCATCATCCCTTTAGAGGTTGTGTCCCATTTAAATGATGGTTAAGAAGCCCTTAGGTGCTGGGCGAGGCCTTTGGTAGCATCTCTCAGATCTGTTTTTAGGATATTGCCCACTTTCCATGCCTTCACTCTTGGTCCTGCAACTACCCCAAAGCTATAGAGAGCAAACTCCTGTGGAGTTACATGACAAATTCTACCTCAGAAGATGCAATGAAGTTGCCATGGCTTCTTCTCCCTATTAGGGCTCTAAAACGTGTTCGATCTGTGGGTGGGGACATGGTAGAGCCTACAGACCCTTTGATTTCCTGCCCTTGGGCCTCAGGTCTTACCGTTTCTCTTCAGACCCCAGGGAGATCATTTAATTATCAATATGCATCCACATGGGTCTTCTCACAAGTCCTGAAGCACCATGTGATCTCTGGGCACCACAGCATCTGGGTCTCTGCCTCCAAACACTGAACTGAATGTGGTCCATCCTTTCACTCACATTGTCTCTCTCTTATTATTCCCCACTAACAAAACCATCTCATCTGATAAGCATAGAACAACTGTCTGTCTGACCTGATGAGGTAATGATGTACTTCTCCTAAGTGAAGTTGGGACCTGCTATAATACTTTAGCAGATATTAGGTATTCCTCATAGAAACTTAATTGTTCTGACCATTTTATTATTTTTAACTGTGACATTATAACTTGTTGAGTCTTCCACTAGATGTCAAATATTTCTCTGCTGTCAAAAGCTCTGTACCACTTAAGTTTGATTTTCTTTACTTTACATTTTGTGGTTTGAAGAAAATTAGTTGTTTCATTTATTTGCATGTATATAATAAGTTGCGTTAATTCTCACACTTGAAGGACTCTGCTATAAGGCCAGAAGAGGCATTTGATGAAGACCTCTAAGGTGTTCGTTTTCTGATTATAAAATGGTTTGTTTGCCAACACTTACTGTTGCCTAAATTTTATGCCATTTAATTGTAAAGAAGAACATGTGTGAAAAATGGCAAACAGGTACTTTACATAGGGATGGTTTTTCTACAACAACCTGCCTTCTACTTAAGAATTGATCTTTCCCCACTTGGTTTCATAGCAAACTGGAGGAAGATTTTCTATACATGGCGTATGCAGACATTATGGCAAAGGTAAGTATACATCTTTCTTGGTTTTAATATTTAATGAAGTAAGCTATTTTTATTTGCCAAAGGTTAAGAATATATATAAAAGATACTGTTAGAGCTTGCAAACATGAAGTGCATGCATCTCAGCATTGCATGGGTTTCAGGAAATTCCTGCTTAGCACTTTATGAATGAGGAATCACCAGTTTTCCAACATCCTTTTATTTGGCCTTCATTCATCAGCCATAGAGTTCCTGCAGATAAGATGATGGAAAAAAAAAAAAAGGTTGCACTTGTAGAGTTTAACAACTGTTGGAAATAACAGGAGTGATATAAGGGCTGGAGAGATGGCTTGATTGTTGCTCTTCCAGTGCTCTTGTGTTCAGTTCCCAGTACCCATATCTCTTAGGCAGCTAACGACCACCTTAACTCTAGCTTTAGAGGATCCATAGTCCACTTCTACCCTCTATGGGCACCTGCATGCACATATGCACATCCATTCACATACATACACATACACACACACACAAATTTAAAAAGTAAATCTTTAAAAAATTGAAACAGTTATATTAAAACTGCTAATTAGAGGTTAAAAGAGATAGCTCTGTGATTAAGAGCACTTACTGTTCTTACTGAAGTCTAGAGTTCCAGTTCCCAGCAACTGCCCCAGGTAGTTCACAACTGTTGTAACTCCAGCTCCAGGTTATCCAACACCCTCTTGTGGCCTTCACGGGTACCTACATACACATGGTATGCACACATGTAGATGCATACTCGTTCTCTTCTCTCTCTCTCTCCTCTCTCTCTCTCTCTCTATATATATATATATATATATATATATATATATATATATATATATATATGATATTTAAATGATAGAGGAACTATTGAGAGTATTGTGGGTAGGTTCCTTAGGCTGTGGTGACATTTTTTTGGGAGTCCTAAACTGTGGGAGGGCTGGCATTAAGTAGAGCAGCAGTGTTTGCTACTTTTGTTACCTCTTGACAAGAGTTGATATTTACAAATAGGAGTCCAGTTTCTCCTGACATTCCAACCTTGGATGCCATGTACTAAGAGAGGAGAGCCCCAGAATTATCACAAGAGGGTAGATGACAGATCAAATCCTAGACACGTTGAAGATGTCTATGAGACTGTCGTGTGGCAGTGTGTCAGAGTTTTAACATGAAAGGTAACCCACAGACACGTGTGCTTCACCACCTGGTCCTCAGAGGGTGTTGCGTTTCAAGGAGGCTGTGGAATCTTGTGGGTAGACGGCATGGATGGTAGATGTGAATCACTGAGTGATTTTCTTGGAGGATTATCAGCTGGCCCACTTCCTGCCCGAGCTTTCTTGCTTTCTATCTGTTGCCATGTTATATCCAATGGCATCATACTCCTATGGACAAGATCAGCCCCATCACCATGCTCTCTGTGCCCTGGAGCCAAAGCAAACCTCTCTTCCTTAAGCCGCTTCTCTCAGACAATGGCACACACTGTTAAAGGGATGACTGCGCATGCATGTCTGGGGTCTGGTCTCTCAGGTTGCCTTCTCAGTACACTCTCACAAACCATCAGAATCAGATCGATGCTGAAGCTGTAGGCTTCAGTGATCCACTCCAGAGAGGAAGGCAGCAGACGCAAACTCATGATCAAATCTGAAAGAACAGAAGAGATGGCATAGGGGAAAGGGACTGAGCCTTACTGTGAGCTTACCAAGGCGTAAATCTGTGGTCAGCAATTCCCCAATTGTCTGGGAGTCTGGACCAGGGGAGCACTGAAAACATCTGTAGGTATGGTGAAAACTTTGGAACACTCAGGAGACTCAGAAGAGGATGCAGGAAAGGAGGAAGTGTCAGACTGCAGTCTCAAAAGTGTGAGGGAGTGAGGCATTTCTTTTTTCCTTTTCTTTTTGAATTTTTTTTCATTTCTCGTGACAGTAAGTTGACTTTGCAGCCTCCTCTCTACAAGGAAAGTGATTGGGCCCCTGAGCTAGATCGCCATTGTGAGACTGTCTCAACTGTCCCATTCCTCTACACATACCAGTATTTCCTCCCCAAACCTTATTAACATGTTTGCTGTTCCAAACAGAAAAGTGAAGTTTCGTTCATATGTACTGGAATTTTCAGAGACCATGACAAGTCTTTTAGGAATTAGTTTGGAATCAGGGGTAGACGCTCATTTGATATCCTCTCATCCATCTCTGTCTCTGTGCCCAAAGCCCTGTTTCTCCTTGAGTTGCAAGTGCTTTTCTGATTGTGACTCGAGCTTTGTCATTTTGCCTCTATGCACCACACAAGTTACAGAGCACTGACCAAATGTAAGAAATCATGTAGAACAGTTGGCATGGTTGTCAGTGGGTGGTGAGTTTCTTCCACAAGAGACATTAGTTCATGACCAGCTTCTTTTTAACACCACTGTATTCCAAATTCCTAGCTATGATTTATTAAATGAAGATCATTTTCAAATAGTTTTCCCAGGTTTTGACAAATATTAAAGCATACTATTCACTTCAGAACCCACGTGCTTTTTCTCATGACCAATATAAAAAGGAGACATGGAGAGAAGTCACTTGCCAAGTCAGACTAGCTAATGGCATGAAGTATCAAGATGAAACCAAGCCTCTGCCTGCTGAGTTCATGCCTCCGCCTTCCTTCCCTCCCCTCTCTGAGTTCTGTTCCTGGCCACTATCTCCCTCTGCCTCTTCACCCTACAGCAGTGTCAGCCATGGGAATTAGCCTGAATCTGCCTGTGGCTCAGGAGAATGGAATAGTCAAAGTGTCTATGTTTCATGTGTAAATAATAATTTTGTTAACAAAGATTTACTTCCTTCCTTGGATGACATATGAAAAAATGAACTTACAGAGATGCTAATGTGATGTATCCATATACTCAATGC
The DNA here is from genome assembly GCA_021653895.1 of Mastomys natalensis. Lineage (NCBI taxonomy): Eukaryota > Metazoa > Chordata > Mammalia > Rodentia > Muridae > Mastomys > Mastomys natalensis. The sequence goes on along the minus strand of JAJTUV010000068.1, from coordinate 3,512,724 downwards.
ATACTCTTTGTGTTAATTTTAAATAACAGCAAGCAATGTGCATCTGTGTTAATTAATACATGTAATGGCAGGTTACAAAAGAGGGGATTGTTTCCTGTGCTTAAGGTTTGCTCATTGGGTTGAATGTATCAAGTGCACAGAGAGGTATTTTATTAAGCATGAGAACCTTCATATGAACCTCTTAGTCACATCTGTTGGGGATGAAATTGGTCCTTTGGTCTTTGAGTTTTGCAAAAGTCACATCTTGTAAATAAAATACAGTTTTGTCTTAGCTCACCAATTCACTGATGGTATTGTGTAAGTTTTACATCCTCCGGCTTTAATAATGCTCATGAAACATTAATAAATATCACTTGGAGTTTAGGTTAAACAAACATTTTGCATTTTCTCTCTCATCATATCCTCCTTTCCTTTTCTGTCTCTCAAATCAGAGTTGTCACGATGAAGAAGATGATGACGGTGAAGAAGAAGTAAAGAGCTTTGAAGTAAGATGGATCTTTCTAGAATTGCCTTCTCTCCACTTGGAGACATTGTTTCATAGCTTATAATGGACTTTTGTGTTTCTTGCTTCATGGCTTATTGCAGCTTATTTTGTCCAAGAATTGCATGTCAGAGCTGGATGGACAGACCTGAGTCCTAGTGTTTGCTAAGTGAAAAGCAAAGAGTATAGAGCAATGGAATAGTACAATACAGCCCATATGTCCAGAATGAGTGTACCTGGCAGTCCACGGAGATGACACTGCTTCCAATTACCCACATGGCAGGGATGCTGTGGTCTGTAATTGCCAGTAACCACGAGGAAAATGCCATGGAAGAGCAACACAGCATCAAGTTTCTAATGACTCCATTGGTGTTAGATTCATTTGTTCTTTCATGAATCAATTGGTGTCTTGACATCTGCCCAATTAGGTCACTCATTCAGTACACATATGTAAGTGGTTGCCATGGTGCAGTTTGCTTGCATGGAATAGAGGCGCATCTTTTCTAGGATAGATTTCATTTCATGATTATTTTCTCGAGCATTTTCAGCCTTTAAGTACTGCCTATGATTTGAATTACTGCTTAATGTTAATCATCTTTAAAGAAAGTTAAATTCATTCCCACTTTGCTTATAGTGTCCTTTGGCTTCTTTAGGAGACTAGTTAGCTGTTGTTTACCACTTTCTGATTTGCTATACTTTTTTTTTTTTATAGAAAGAGAAATAAAGTAGAAGGAAGTAGAATAGATTCTTCCTATTAGTTCATATATATGGACTTTGAGCTAGAAGTCTGGAGAAATATGAGAAGCCAGCAATGAGTCCTTAAACTTATGGTGGGAACACAGCACATTGAACCAAGGAATGAACTGGTCATTAATCGATGTGATAATGAAGTAATCAATGTGACCATGTCTGCGGTATTGAAACCAGTATATTAAAAAGACAAATAAACAAAAGAACAACTTAAATTTAGAATGACCCATGACTATTGCTGGCTGAACAAAATGCCCTGTTTAATTTCCTATACAATTCTTGCTAAAGTGTGTGAGTTCTAGTCTGAAGTCCATTCTCCCGTAAGGAGCCAGGTAACTTAGAACAGTCCACGAGCAGCAGATGATTACTGTTTTCCTTTGCGGGTTTATCCATTGTCTCCAGAGCAGCTGTTTATTGCTATTTTGCTTCTTGTCCTCATCCTTCCTTAAGGTCACAGGATCCCAACGCAGCAAGGTAAAGACATGTGTATGTGTGTATCTGTCTGGGTCTGAGTTTCAGTTTCTTGTGGCATTTACCTTTATTAGACCCAAAGTCTTGGACTCTTTTGTGAGAAAAGGTCTTCAGAATCACTCGGCCAGTTTGTAGTGGGTAGCATTCCTTCTTTGGTTTATTAGTCTTGCCAATTAAATGACTCATGATTTGAAATTGTGTCCTCTGTGCTAACTGAGCTGTATATTGAGCTGGATGAGTCCGGTCATTTAGTGGACTAATAACTAGAAACTGTCTTCTACAGAAAGGGCCTCTGCCTCTGCACTTTGAATGTGACTTGCACCAGACTTCTTAAAGCAGACACAGTAAAATGGCCTTTTCTTTTCTTTTTTCCCCTTTCTTTTTCTTTGCTTTTGTTCTTTAATTAGTACCTGGGGTGTGCGTATCATAATTTTAACATTGACTTTTGGCACTTCATTAAATGAAAAGGACTCTAGATGATGGTTTTCTGCCTCTTGGCATTTTAAATATGTCATCTGGAAATTTTGCAAATAGAAGATATTTTGACTTAGAATTACAAGATGTTTTTCCTTTGTATGGTTTCTGTGAATTTGAGTTTTACTTTTAATATGAGACTACTTTTAACAGGAAAGTCGATCATAAATTTGCCTAGGAGGCAATGCTCTCAATGGCTTTATATTTGGAATGATGGATATTAAGAAACTATTTAGAAGAAACAAATTGTAATGTGTTTAGCTCACTGGAATATGGTGTTCTTATTACATACCTGGATCATTGTAATCTTAAAAATCCAAGTGAATGATAATGTCAGATTCAACCCCAATCTGATAGATACTATCAGATTGCCTTATCAGATAGTATCTGCCTACTATCAGATAGTATCTGACTGATACTATCAGTGTGATGTCCACTATATGCCCATGGCACTGAAAAACAGAGTGAGCTTCTATAATAGATACATTTTGATTTTTACCTTAGCTAGAACTCGGATGAATTATTAAGTGATGAAAACATGAATGAGCCTTCTATCATTAATCAAACACTTGACTTCCTGTTTTAGCGTGGGTGCTTGTGACCAAGAGTCCCTGATAGGTGCACCAGGAGGAGTGGATAAGATGAAACAGGATGGGAGTTTCTAGCCAGACAAATTACTGGAAAGGTTGGATGAGGTCTTAGGGATCTGAAAGCCAGTGGAATTGATTTACAGGCCCAAACTTAGAGGCTTTGGAGATGTTAGGAAAGGCTGACAGGACAAACGTGATGTTCAGCGAGTAAGATGTGGGTCAAGATGGGAAGAAGAATCAGCCACAGTACAGAGCTGGCCAGACAGAAAGCAAGGCTGCTTCTGGGTTTAAATCATTGGTCAAGTTCATCTGACAGGGAGACCCAAATGTTAATCTTGGCTGTCTTGGCCAGCCCAAGACAGGATTTTAAAGCTCCTGGAAATTGCCACTCATTCATAAGTAAAACAGTCAGCCGTGCTTGGGGATTTTTACTTGCACAGAGGTAGTTTTATGATTTCTGTGTGATTTGAGAGATTTATACCTAATTCAGTAACATGCTGCTCTTTGCAAAATGCATGCTATATGAATGTCATTACATTTTTCAGTTTAAAAACAAGTTGTATGGAATCCAGCACCTATGAAAACCATTTACTCTGAGATTGACCACTTGAGTCTAATAAAAACAGGAAAAAGGTTTACTCAGACAACTGACCGATTATTTTATTTTCCATATTTTTTTTAGCGTTCTATCAGACTGTTTCTACTTCAGTGTCTGGTTGTTTGGCATAATTTCTGTGTAATCGAATTGTGGCATTTTTCCCTTAAGTTATACTGACTAAAATACCATTTGGCAGTTTCAATAACTCCTAGAGCAAATTATGTTCCGTAAACTTGGATAGAATAAGATGTGTATGGGACATAAATGTTATCCCAGTCACTGGTGGGTTGTTACAACTGGCCATAGTCTTTCCTCAAGTGCTTTATAACATACTTAGCAAAGATGTCAAGGAGAGTTCAGAAATTGCTATGTTAAGAAATGTACTATTATAAGAACATTTCCCCCAATGGCTAATACAAGAAAATTCAAAAATCACAGAAAATAGCAAATGGGGAATCAAAATGCCAACTCTTTTTCTTTTCTCTCATCACCTATGTGTTTTATTGGTGTGATCCTGCTATAGCTCATCTGGCTTAAATAACAAGTTTAAGAATGAGTTCCCTGTTTCCTCTATAACATAATACAAAACTGCTTTGCAGCTGCCCATTTAAATCCATAACAGCAAACTTAATTATTAGCTTTAGATCTGTAGTTACTTCAATGTTTAAATTATTAAAGAGTAATTAAATCTTAGAAAGAGGCTAGCATATTTTTTTCAGGTATACTCAACAAGTCAACTATTCTAGCCAAATGCTTTATTTACCTTTTAAGATTTATCAGACTCCATGGAAACATTCAGATGCTGGCTGCTCTGTTGTTCTTGTCAGCAATTGAGGCTAACTTTAAATTAGTCTGGGCTTGAGAGCTGGCTCCTTGGTTAGGAAGGCATGCTGCTCCTCTTACTGCAGTGGATCCAAGTTGGGTTCCCAGCATTCACACAGGGCCGTTCATGGCCACCTCTAACTTCAGCTCCAGAAGATGTGATGCCCTCTCCTGGCTTCTGTGGGGCATATGTACTTATGTCCCCATGATTAAAAATATCATACCCATTTGAAAAGTAAGTAAGTCAGTAAGTACATTTTAAGGTTCTAAATACAGTTTTATTTAAGGTTCCAAAATAGTTTCATAACCCAATGAAAATCTAAGTTAGTGATGGTGACCTGGCAAGGGAAAAGGGTAGAAGACAGCCTTTTCTTCCAGGCTGTCCTTCTCACATGCTAAGTAAGTCAGCTCCCTTTGCTAGTTCTCAGTTCCAACTCAGATATACATGGTCTCAGGAATCTCTGAAGTCCCATTATTATCATCACTGCTGCTGCTGCTGCTACTACTGTAGTTAGGATTATTCAGGACAATTTCTTGAGTCTTAAGCATTAAATTTACCTGTGGCAGAGCTAGCATTCTGGTAAGGGTTTAAGGAGTTTTGCATGTTCTCTTCTAGTTGTGTCTCAGATATAGCTAATGGTGTATCTTTTGTGCTGCAGTACTCAAACCTGTACCTAGCTTATGGCTCAAGACATGACATAAAGATTAAACAATCTATTTAGAGCCAAATGTTTAATGGGATGATAATAAATAATACTTCCCAGCGATGACATAATATGCTGGGCCCCTCTGAAGATTTAATTCTTCAAATTTTGAAGAATTCCATTTTTTAAGTAGTTTTGAAAACTGAATTGGATAAAGATGCTCTGTCCCAAGGAACTATATAATTTCCTTGAGTAGGATTATTTAGCAATAAGTACCTGAAATGCCCAATAGTCAGACATAGAATTATGAATATAAAATATTGATCTAGCAACTTCTTTATCAAAAAAAATTGCAGATTTTTAACTCTAACCAGCGGAAGCTGTACCCATCTAGGATACAGACTAAAGCATCACAAATGAGTCTTACAGGGCCACAGGCTAAGGTGTTGGGTGGAATGCTGGTGCTGTCTATCAGATTCACTTATATTTACCAACCTGTTGATCCCATACAATGTGCTGCTAACCCAGGTCTCCCGTAAACAGAAACCACAGGCTTGTGTGCTGACATGTCATTAGGGTTAAGAGTGTCACAGTCCCAAGGAAGTAAGAGTTATGGAAGAAGAGACATGGTAGAAGAAAGTAAGAAAATATAAGAAGTAACCATACCTACTGAATGGTACCCTTGGCTGCTTAGTGATGGAATGCCTCCAAACAGGCCTTATGCATATGGCTCAGTGGCTTCTGCATGATGGGGAAAAAGGTGAATGTCTTCAGTGTTGTTTGGGTAACAGAGTTCATCTCTTTATGCCTCTCGATATTCATTGGCTTTTCTAGCCAACTCCCAGGAAGCCAGAGCCGTCTCAGCTCCAGCTTGTCCTGAGCCCAACCCTGAAGCCTGTCCCTCTCTATTAGGATAAAGTCTCCTTGGTGCATAGTTAAAGTAGTTGCATTGAGATTTTATAATCTACAGGGCATTTAGGGCTCTGAATCCAGTCTAAGGCATAGAGAGAGAGTTATGAGGTGGACTGGGATACTAAATCTCATATGAGAAATCTCCCAGGGAACACACAGTCCTTTATAATACATATGCATGTAACATATGCATATGAATATATGACCCTCCACACTGTGTAGAAGACACATTGTAACTTAAAGTTACAATGGCTTATTTTTTACATGTACAAAAATTTGACTTCATGTCCAGGCTTTTAAGAAATAATCTTGGATGGAGCTTTTCCTTGACCAAGTTATATAGAGTAAATAAGAAAGAACAGAGTCAATGAGAGTGCAGACGCTTGGATGAAATCCTATGTTTGAATCCCAGCTACACCACTTACCTATGTGAGCTGTATCTAGGTTCCCTGTCTTAAAAAAAAATGGGAAAAATTACAGATATTACTGTACACTGGAGTTTTGAGCATTGAATTAGTTAACACATGTAAAACTCTCAGAACACTACATATCATATGGCTAGCTCTCTAAGGGTCTGGTGTTATTGTCGTGTTTCATGGATATTATTTCTCTAAAGAAAGTCATAGAGGCCTATGAAGAGGGACTTTTACAGCGGAGCGAGCCTGCTATACAGAACTGTCTATACAGTGCCAGAGACATGGATGCTAAGTGGCCTTCAGCAGGCTACCTTAAATGGCTTAAGAACTTTGCCCAGGAAATCTGAGGGTCATACCTATTTTTAATTTTTTCTGGGTTTTCTGTTTGTACATACATGTTCTTTTTATTTCTGAGGACAATTTTACAGTTACTAACACCTAACTAAATATTTGATCAAGGCATCAAACTTTTATTGCTCTTTAACTGAACACTTGGGGAAGGTTGAGGAGGAAATAAATTTCTGTTGGTTTGAATAAAAATATTTCATAGTAAAATATTATGTAGGAAATAACATTTAACTTGAATACATATGTATCATTGTCTTTTCTTGTTTGATACTTAAAATACCATGTAATTAAATATAATACAGTGAGACAGAGAGTGTATTGCATGTCACAAAGAAAAGAATCTTAACAATAACTTTAATTCACAAGCCCATGCCAGATCTTGCCAATATGTTGTGACTATTAGCACAATTGGTTCCAAGGTTTCTAGAAGCCAACTTGAATTTGCAATAAATGTTAATTCGGTCAATCAACAATAAGTCTTTAGAGAGAAACAGAATTTTAAAATTTAATAATACAGTAGAATGTATTCCTCGAGGTCAAGTTGTGATGTAATGAAAATGTCAACAGTTCAGTCAATGTTATTATGACTGTGTGCACCAACTGAGGATGGATTCTAAGTCCATGTAAGAATGGAAGGAACATGTGCATCCCTAAGGTACTCTTAGAAAATTCCTTCTCTAAGCTATAGGGATGTCCTCGGTTAGAAACAAGAACTCCATTAAGATGCAGCCACTTGTACAGAATTAGCCTAGATTAGAATTAAGAAGGCCGGGTGGGTGTGGTGGTGCATGCTTTTAATCCCAGCATTCTTGAGCTAGAGAGGCAGGTGGATCTCTGTGAGTTCAAGACCATCCTGGTCTACAGTAATAACAAATAAGAACTGTATTTGAGAACTGAGAACCATGAACACTGGAGTTGTAGAGTTATGGTCTCTAAAAACATCAAGGGATGAGTTAGAGACATTCGATGCTGAAAGGTATTTTAACTCCTCATTCCCCACAAAATAATATGATGTCATCCCATACCTTGATGATCTGTATTAGATTCTTGTGGCTCTGGCAAGAGCACCTTGTGGAAGGAAGGGTTTATTTTATCTTACAGTTGAAAGGCACAGTCTATCATAAGGGGGCAGCCATAGAGGCATGAACATTAGACAGCCAGTCACATTGCATCTCCACTCAGGAGGCATAAACGAGATAAATGGTAGTGCTCTGCTCCTTTTCTTCTTTTTATTCAATTTGAGATCCCCACCGATGGATGACACTGTCTACATTCCGTGTGTCTCTTCTCTTCTCAGTTAAACCCTTTGGCAAACTTCCCATAGACACAGACGTCATTGGTCTTGTCACCTCAGTAATTCTAAATCCTGTTAAGTTGGTATAGAGATCAACTAATCACATGATCAAACCTTGGCATTCACCATTTTCTCCTTTTGTCAGGGTTGGTCAGTTGAGGTTGCGTGGCATTTCCTATCTGCATTTAAGTCATTTTAAACAAAAGCAGGTAGGAAACAGGCAGTTTTAAATTAATTCTGTGCTCAGGATAAACCATTTTGGCTTAATCTTGTTAATTTGGTAAGTCTTGACCTTAGAATTATTCTTTTCATAAATTTTAATAGGCCACTCATGGAGCTCTTTTTGTGGGAGAGAATAAATTCTACTAGCTAGACATGCTAGAAACTGTTCCAACTGAGCTGGTTGTGTTATTCAACACATTTATCCTAAACTGTTTCTAAAAATGCTGAATCCAGGAGGAACATTATTCACCCTCAGATCCAGGTACACATCATATTAAAAGACATGAACAGTAAAAGCACACCGTGCAATAAATCTTGCCCCCAGAACCTTCCACACGCTGGCAGGAACATTCACTTCTGGCTTTGTGTTTCTCTTGTCTGACTGTGTTAGTGAGGTTGATTTAACCTTTTATTTCAGCAAAATATGCTCTGAATAAAAACATATTTTTTCTTTTCTGATTTTTATCAAATAGAGAGCCTTAGAAATTATGCCTATCCCATGGAGAAGTAAGATTCTGTGAAATTGTTACCATGTTTGAAAATGAATGGACGTTAGAAAGAGAATATCAAATGAACCAAAGTGGACCATCTAATAATTATTATTTACTTGCGTTACTATAATTCTGAAGTCCCATTTGATTGAAATGTTGCTACAAGTAACAATGTATTTTCACAATGCACCAGTCACTTAGATTTTCAAAGAAGAAGATATCACTTGTAATACTGCAAATTATGATTATACCTACATGGTACCATGGTGCCCTATTATCTTGTTCTGTCTGTCATCCATTCAGATTTTCTTGGACACTTCCAAACTCTGGTTTTGTGGTTGCAACAGGTTCCCATCCTTATATGCCCCTTATATCGGTAAACACAAGTTTTTTCTTAAGAAATTGAAAAGCATACATCATTGAGTAAAGTTATAATCTAAGTGTTTTTGTAAACTGAATCAGTTCTCTATGAAGGCCAAACTAAAGTTGTAACACAACATGGTTAGCTGCAGAGTAGAGTAAGACTCTCACTTTTGGTGGTGGTTTTCTTTCATCTAATTTGGCTTGTTTGCATTGTAAACCAGTGTATCCTTCTGCTTCTCAACTCCGTTGTCTTTGTCACTCAGTTTGTCCAACAGATCTTCTAGATCTCATCTTTTCTTTTAGTTGCTGATAATTGTGATACTTTCCATCTCTCCTTGTGTTTTAAGACATGGATGGATATTTGCATTTGGAGTATTACTAAACAAGAGGCATTCATAAGAAGAATTCAGTTTCTGGAAATTTCCATTTACTTAGATTATAGGATCTTTCTCACGCTATTGAAAGAGGAGAAGCACATGAAGACCTTATTGGAATCTTGGAAAACATAGAGAAAAAGCAAGGCAACTGAGCTCTTTGTTTCGATGCATGGACTGCAGATTGGTCAGCCACAGCTTCTGCTACCCCAAGTTCAGGCAACTGAGAAAAAAAATTAAGCAGTCTGGCCTTTGCTTTCTTCAGGTTAAAACACCCTCTCATCTACTTTTTGGGGGATGCACTATTTTCTTTATCAAGCATCGAGGAACAATTGAAGTTCACGATTATTTAAATTCTCAACTAAGGAAAATTGTTGAAGAACTGTGTGTGTCTTTATTTCCCCTTCAGAAGGTTTTCTTTTCCCATCAAAGGGGGAAACTTGAGGGTCTCCTGCAGAAGATGCCATTTTGTCATGACCTGCAGTTACGCAAGAAGGAAATGTCCCAGTACCTGGGATTTCCATTCAAGGCGGGCAGTTTGATCAGGAGTCTGGTTTGTGACACCAATGGATCTTGAAAAGGCGACAGTTTGGTTACAATGTCAGAAATGGGATGGTTTGGGGTAATTTTCAGCAACCAGAGTGTTTTGCCTCAGGGAGCATTCAGGCTGTGGTGCTGGTTTTGTTTTCCAGTCATTTGGAACCTGGGAATAACTAAAGACAAAACTACAGTGTTGTTTCTGTAGGGGAGTAAAAAGAATCTGCAAGGCATAAGAACCCTAAGATCCTGTGTCTCTGAGTAAGAGTTTTAAAAAGCCTACTTCAAATGCTCGATATGATGGAGCTGGAATCCACGTCTTTAGTAAACGTGAGCAGAAAGACCTCAAATTCCAGGGCAGTTTGTAGTGTGTGTGTGTGTGTGTGTGTGTGTAAATACACTCTGAGAGGAAAGAAGGAAGGAAAGATAGAAGGAAGAGAAAAAATACATATTTTAAATTTTCATTTTGCATAGAAAAGCTCACATGCAATCAATTTGAAGGAAAAACATCACTTCTTTCTATATAATCTATCTTCCTGTCTTAGTTATCTAGATTTTGTTTCTTTTATGGAATGATAAAATATCTCCATGAAAAAATTAAAGTAATACAGCTGGAAACAGTTCTCAAAGACAATGTACCAGAAAAACAAACATACTCCTATGTGGATCTGAAACGATAGTCCCAGCTCAGTGGAACTAAGAAAGTTTGCAACTTTTCTTCATGAAGCAGGATTGCTTTTGTTTGGGTTTTGTTATTGTTCTTGTTGTTGTTTGGTTTTCCTTCTATATCAATATTTCTCACTATTTACTATTCTCCGGGTTGTTCTTCCCAGAAACATTTATTACTATTGGAATTTAGTTGTCAGATATGAGAAATGGGAGTCTTTGTCTAAGGTGCGTGAATATAAAAGAAGTTGATTGCTCTCCCTTCAACTCTCTACTTTCACTGTGCTCAATATCCAGTGTGATTTCAATGGTAAAGATAACAGCAGCTTGATTTGTTTCGTGAGATGTGAGGTGTGGAGCCAGTCTACCATGGCGGAGTGCAAGCGGCAGATGGTTGGTTCTACTTCCTCAGGGCTTGTTTCTGCTGCCATCTTTCCTGTTCATGGCTTTCTGAGGGCTGGTTGTCTTTGTAATTTGGTAGAAGGATGGCTCTTTCCAGCTTCCTGGCCTTTTTGGTTAGTGAAAATGACAGGGGACAGACCCCCAGAGTGATTGTTTCTTGATGTTGTCTTCCCGGAAATCTCTTTTGCAGATGGAGTTGGTTAGGGTTTATTAAATACAGGTACCATTTTCAGCTCTGGTGACAGGAGGGAAGTCAAAGATTGTTGGGTCTGAAAGGAAGACTCAAATGTTGATCACGAACAGTAAACCATGACTGGAGAGCAGACAAAAGGGTCTTTTTTTTTTTCCTGTTTTCTCAAACCTGTGTTGTAATGACAGTATGGTTTTGTGTGTCTGTGTGGTTTCGTTTCTGTTCTGTTTTTGATTTCTCAGGAAGAGGTTTAAACATGAAGGCAACCCTTTCCGGCGTTAGCATGGCTACAGTCGAAGCTCAGCAGCCTCTTTTTGTGTTCTCTGCTTCCATTTAGGCCTATCACATAATTTAAGAAAAAAAAAATTATCACAGGAGCAATTAACTAAAGTATGGGGAAAAAAAACCAACAAAAACACCTGATCAATTTTGTTTTTGCAGCACGATATTATCAAAGATTTAAGAAACAAATTTGCCAGCCTCGGCGAGAACTCTCTGGTAACAGCATAAATGTCTGTGTCGGTTGCTTTTGATTTGAAGGTTTCTTTTCTTTTCCTTCCTTTTTCTCTTTTTCTTTTTCATTTGTTTGAGCCCATTTCTCCCCCGCTCCCCTCCTTTCGGTTCACTTGATTTCTCACATTCTGTAATGAGCAAGCCTTCATTTTTTAAACCTCTTCCATCTTTCAATGTCTATTTTCCGTACTTTGGATGGAAAGTTGACGGCAGCACAGTTGTCATCCTGGCTACTGCTGCGGCACCTACTGCCCTAGGTCACGTATGTTTTGGCCGTTGTGTTAGCGGACATGATGCTGATTGAGCGTTTCATGTCCCATTGACTAAGCTTCTCTACCACGCCATTTGATGGACGCGCTGTTACAGGGCTCTATGCAACTTGCATTCTGCAACTTATACTGCTTAGTTCCGTCTCAATTCTCCAGCGAACTGGATTGCTCAAGTGAATGATCATACCAGCCTTGAACTCGCTGTGCCTTTATATTTTCCTTTTGAGCTCCTCCTTTATGTTCACAGTGGTAGCTTAAGTGGAAAAGAACAAAACACAGCCATTGCTCTAGTGGCATCATGCAGTCTCTTTTGTCACCTCCTGAGAATACAAAATATAAAGGCACATTGCTTCTCTTATTCTTTGGGGGGCAGTCGGGGTGATCTGTGTCATAAATCCACGACTCAGTTGAAGCCTACCTTTTTTATCCATATCAGCTTTCAATTTTGCTTAAACTCCAAGGCGTCTAAGTTAACGTTCTTTTTGTTTTCGTTTTTTCTGTGATTCACTGGTAACTTGCAACTCGAGCCATTTGCTGAGCAGTATCAAGTTATGGCCATGACCTAGGAGATTGCCAAAAATAAATGACCAACCTCTATGCACAGATGTATCAATCGGAACGTGCAAGTTTCAAAGATGAAGCGTGAAACAGGCTTTGGACTGATCAGCCAATTAAAATTGAGAAAATAAAATGCATCCTGATAAATCAATACTAAAAGTATATCTGGAAAAAATATCAAGGGAAAAACAAATCAAACCAAACCATGAGTTGAATATGTGCCTATCTGTTTGATAACATTGTTGGTATTGAAATGGTCCATAATGTTGTCATAGAGCCCATACATGAAGAGATAACTAGAATTGTGGTCTGTAGAGAGCCACTGTGATGTCTGATGGCCACTACATAAATGGTTGGGATTTGTGTTCAGGAAAAGGAAATGGAAAAGCAGAAACTTCTGTACCAGCAAGCCAGACTGCATGACCGCGGGGCAGCGGAGATGGTTCTTCAGACCATCAGTGCCAGCAAAGGTAAGGTTTGTGTCCGCTGCCCAGAGGGCGCCATTCAGCACTGGGAAAGATGAGGTTTATTCATGTCCCACAAAGAGTGCTACTTAGAGCCAGCAAGAGTGAGGTTTAGTCCTGCCCTCCATCCACCTACCCAGCATGCACCATTCTCTTCATACTATAACAAACACAGAGATTGTGTTTTAATAAAACTTTATTTACAAGTGCAGATAGAGGTCATATTTGGTCCTCAGACCATAGTTTGCTGAATTTTGATAGAAATATTTAGACATTTAAAAATGAATCATTTAAAATGAACAAGAGATCGCCTACCTCATTAACCAGTCACTTAAAGACTATTTTTTCTCATGCTAGTAACATCTTTGTGGAAACATTTTAAATGTCTAAATATAGTTTAAAAGTTGCAAAAATTAAATCGCAAAATAAGATTAACCAGACACAAAGAATAATTCAACTGAGTTAACTTCTGTATAGTTAGAATTCATACTTGGAACAGAAGTATGGAGATTATACTTGTATGCTTTCACTATCAGGTATGTTTTTATGCACTTACCTACCACCAAAGAGGAAAAAGAACACACTTTAGACTTAGAGCTAGAAAAACAGTTAGTTTCATATCCTCTTTTATAGCTTGTGTTAATGGGTAGGCTTGGAATGTCTAGCATTAAGTGAGGTAACACCATCTCAGAAAAAAATTCTCACATCCTTATATACAGCATCTAGCCAATTTTATAGATTATGTATTATATTTTGTATATTACATATGAGCCTATGTACAAGCGAGCACAGTGTCTCATGTAGAAAAGGGAACAAGAAAGGCTGAAGGTTAAATAATGAGGAAGGATTTTATGTAGTTTGGACATGAGTACAACACTTTCAATGTTACTTGGGCTCAAATGGGAAAGGTAATGAAAACAAATGGAAAAGTAGCGCTGTTTTAAAAAGTAATATATACGCTATTAAACCTTGCCCTAAGTAGAAGTAAAACATACAGAAAGAAAATACAACCAATGATGGACAACCATGTTTTGTCATTATTCTACTAGCTTAAAACTGAAAGTATGCATAAAAACAGTACACACATATATTAAAAGTGATGAATGACATGCCAAAAATTAAAATCACACTTTTGGATGGGGACAGGACATTTTCCTTCAGGGGAGCCTTAAGTAGCTCATACCCATTCAAATGATATCTTAAAATAGATAGAAAGCTTTGGTCATTAGCACTTTCAGGTCTTAGTATTTCAGAATTAAGTTTCCTTCCATTTCTTTTTATATTTTCTCAAATACATTATACAGAATATAGTAAGCATGTTGGCAGTAAAAGGTTGCCGTGGTGTGGTTGTGTTTATGCTTCCTAGTACACATATCAGTCAGCTCCCCTTCCACAGCAGAGATTTATGTGGGGTAATAAGGGCTTAAAACATGGATTTTCGTTGTTTGTTTTTTGAGGTAACGTAAGTTAGCACCACGAGAGGAATGATAGGAATTCTACTGTTTCTGTATTTTGAAGGTGAAACTGGACCAATGGTGGCTGCTACTTTGAAGCTGGGCATTGCTATTTTAAATGGTGGTAACTCCACAGTGCAGCAGGTAACTAACATCGTTGAGGAAGCCACATGATACAATTTTCTATTTGCCTTATAAACTTGGTTACTGTATTTCTCTTATGAAGTGCTAAGTTTCATAATGACACTTTTTTTTTTCAAAGACTTCATGTTATATGATAGTGTTTGCCTTCCTATCAGCCCCTGCAGTCCCTTCCCTCTATGGTCTTCCTTTCCTCCACATAGATTTTATGTAGCCAAGCAGTGCCTTCCCCTAAGCCCTTGAGTGTTCTTCTGTTATCTCTTATATACAGATGTTCCCACTTAGAAGTGGGATTTTTGTTTGATAAATTTATCACACATTGAAATGGCATTATTTACTACCCTTGTCCTATGGAATGACATGGCTCCACAACCCAATGTGTGGTTAGAGGCTGAGATATTTGCCCTCTGGTCCCAGTCCCTTGTAGACAGAATGGTAGTTCTTTGCTGCCCCCTAGCTTTGTATGAGAACATTATACTGAATGTAGCCATCACACAAAAAGAATAAAAACATCAGATTCAATGTAAGCATTCTATGGAAGGTGTATCCATATTGCACATCATAAAGTTGAAAAGTCCAACCTATACTTTTTATCTGAAACTCTGAAGACATAGTTTTGTGATACTCTGTAACAATCCAATGACAAGACAGACCTAGGCATTGCTTTAGCACATTGTGAATTCATGATTAACCAAAATATTGATCCTGGACTCTGAACGCCCCTCTGAGAATGAAGAAGAGTCGATGAACTGGCCAATGATTCCTGCTCTACTTCAGATGCTAGGATGGAGATGGTAAAAACTGAGGCTCTGCCACATCAGCATAGTCACCCCAGTTCTCCATTGCCGATGCTGCTCACAGAACCAATGCTTTCCTGGAAACCTGTGCATTATCCACAGGAAAGCTTACATTGGGTAGACATCTGAATGTCTACATACTTAAGCAGAGGCAGGAAAGAATTCCCAGTATTGTTCTCATGGTGCTCATGGTTGTTCTTGTTTGGTTACAGCCACACCTGCCAGTGTGTACCAGTCTCACTTTAAATTGTTATCGTTCTTTCAGGGGAAAAAATAGCCACACAAATATTTGTGTGCATGGACTTCCTTTGTTTGAGAATAGAAAACATAATTGATTATTTATATAAGCTTTATTAGTGTATATTATTTATACATAATGGTGGGTTTCATTATGACACATAGATATGTATATACAATAAATATATTTTGATCATATTCAGTACTGTTACCCTCTCTCATCCCCTCCCATTCCCCCGTTCCCCTTCCTCTTCCCAACTAGTTTCCCCTCTGTGTTTCTATCTTTGTCTTTTGATGGCCCAGTGAGCTTAATTAGGGCTTAATTACTCAAAGGAGCACAGGCAACTTGCCAGTAGCTGCACCACTGAAGAAAATGATTCTTCCTCCTCCAGCTATCATTAAGTACTTAAAGATCCGTATAGAAGGATGGGCTTTGTCAGTCTCTAACCTCCTCCATGATGCAATGTTGGCCATCCCAATTTTGTGCAGGGCAGGACTCGTTTGAGTAATCACAGCCACTGAGAGCTAGAGTACAACACCACATAGTCAGGAGATGGTACTCCACAATATTCTACCCTTTCCCCCCACAGCCCTTGAGATCTCTGTGCCCTCATCTGTGATGTTCCCTGATGGGATGACAGAGATGTGTCACTGAAGGCTGAGTGTCCAAAAGTCACATATTCTAAGAACTTGGACCAGTTATGAGTCTCTGCATGTTTCTTTACTTAAAAAGCTAACAATATGCTTGTACTCAGCAGCCGTGTGGCTTCTCTGTTTCTGTAGAAGATGCTGGATTACCTGAAGGAGAAAAAGGATGTAGGCTTCTTCCAGAGCCTGGCAGGCCTCATGCAGTCCTGCAGGTGAGGATGTGTGGTTGCTCCTGCTTTACCCAGTGGCTACAATCCAAAGTATTTGTTTGGCATTACAGACAGTCATAAGTCAAACCAGAATTGTTGATGAACAAAGACTTAAGAGATGGGCAGGTGGTGCCTTCTTGCCTGTCTGAATTTTAGAGGGTTAGTAATGTCTTAAGTACCATGTTAGTGGGTGTTTTTAGAGTCTGTGCTGTGGGCTTCAATAGGGAGCTTTGAGAATGAAGCTCCCTACTTGAAAATAAGCCTTAACAGTTTTAGTTTAAGTCGAAGGAAAACAGAAAAATTCTATTGAGTATAATTTGGGAATTTTGAGGGCCATTTTCTACTGGAGCATTTCTTATTTTTTCGTGGTAATCTTTAATTATCTCACTGTAATTGTAATTTTCTATTTTTCATTATTTAGAAACGTTCAGAGAGCATTTGATTGACAAGTCTCATACAAGCTCAATGCAAACAGTTCCAATTGCAGAAACACACCTTTGTATTTCTGCACATCTGTTAACACTAATGTTCTCTCTGAGCTGAGATCTATGAACCTTGTACTGACTTTCTCATAGATGGTCCACTGTGGGCTCTGGGGAGAGACTGGTTGGTCTGCCTCTAACAAAATGAGTATGGACTGCAGAGGATTAGAAATGCGCTCAGCATATGTTACCATAGAGTGCCCATCTGAGGCCATTTTGTTCTGGTGTTCAGGTGTTTGCTGTTCTGAATAAAGAAAATGACCTATTCACCCTGTGCATGTCTCCTTTTTTATTGTAGTGTCCTGGACCTGAATGCCTTTGAGAGGCAAAACAAAGCAGAAGGACTTGGGATGGTGACTGAGGAAGGATCAGGTATTGATCACTTCAATGGAAAGGGCCCCTGTCTCCGCTCTCCCCGAGATGTACTCATTTGCAAGTACATTTCCAAGCAGGGAGATAGATAACATGCTTAAGAGCTCATTTGAAAATCTACGTGGACCATACCTCTAAAACATATTCTACATCAATGCGGACACAACTCTCCATGCCCTTTCACCTAGTTAGTCACAAAGAGATAAAAGACTAAGAAGAGATAGGAACCCTTGTTGGTGAATTATCAACAAAATAAAAATGTCCAAGAGAAGAGATACTATTTCACATTCTCTGGTCTAAAATGCTGCAGGCTCACTTTCTCCCTCCTTAGGACAATCACCCATTCATTCATCTCCTTCCATCTCTCCCCTCCCCACATTTATACCTTCTCTCATCTCTTCAAGTCCAGATCTTGTTTGATTAAAAAAGAAAAAGAGTTGGTTTTACATTTGAATAATTGTAGTTGCTTTACTCAGACATGCCCCAGAATACATGCCCTCTTCAAATACGTCTATCAACAGAAAGATTGCCAGGTAATGCCCTGAACGCAAGAGCCATCGGTGGTACCTCATTCATTTTAGGATTATTTATTAAGAACAATTAACTTCAAATTTTCTTGTTTCAATTTCTTTTTATTTTTATTTACATCTGATTTTTTTAAAGTTGTTTAAAGTGTCTGTGGAGCCCTGCCTATTTTCAGCTGTGTCTGCTTGATCTCACTTAGACTCAGCCCAGTGGCAGTGGGTTAGTTTTGGAACATTGCATCCTTTCCTGGATTAATTTATTTCTAAAATTATTCCTAAAACAAACAAACAAACAGTTTGTTTTAATAATTTAATAATTTCTAAAACAAACTGTTGTTCTACCTGTCATTTGTAGCTTTCCACAGCCCTCTTGAAATATTGTTGAATGAACTAATATTTTTTTATGTCTGTGTATTTTTGTTCTCACCAATAAGAAAAATAGCCACTCCTTACTATTCCCTGCCTTTTGTCTCTGGGCTATATTATGACCCTGCAAGGCCTATGTGGCTTGTATGTGTAGATCCAGCCATCACCTTCAAACCATCTGGTCCTGTAATCTCGTTTCCTCCTGCCAAGAGGATCAGCAGCACCATTCTAAAACTTCTGATACTTTCTTGCCCCGGGGGTAGGGGACCCCGTGGGAGAACAAAGGGATATTAGAAACCTCAAGGCCTGCCTGCCTCCAGCATCTCAGAGTCCTGGATGGTTTTCAACTGTACCAAAGCATAAATGAGTTTTCTATCCAAAGTTTCAATCCCCAGGTCAGAATTTGAAGTTAATTTCGTTCCCCCTGCACTTATTATAGAATGTCTCAGCCCCGGACAAAATCTAGTTCATCAACTTCATTCTCTGTTTCTATCCACCCCAGGCCTCTGGGAGAAGGCTCATTGTTTAAAGTGCTTACTCCCAAGTGTCAGGACCAGAGTTTAATACCCAGAACCCACACAAATGCTGAGTGAACATGTGGCACATCTGGAATCCTAACCTCAAAAGGGAGAGTCAGGGGCTCCCTAGAGCAAACTAGCTAGCAAGACAAGCCATATAGATGATCACTGGGGTCAATTGTAAGACCTTGCTTCAGTCAATAAAGTGGAAGTGGTGTTAAAGATGATTCCCAGCATCATCCTCAGGCCTCCATATGCGTTTGCACCCATGCCATATGAAAACATTACACACACACACACACACACACCAACAGAAGTAGAAAAAAATCAATCATTTCTAATAAAAGGAAGCTTCCTCCTGGGTTAGCCAGATGTGAATTAGAAGAGCGGGGGTTTTAGTTCCCAATCAGAGAGGCCATGACAGTAGCCACTAGGGTGTGAGCATTATGTATGTCTTTCATTAAGAGGTGGGTTTTGTCTCTGCATTATTTTTCATATCACACACAAATTACCTGGATTGATGAATCACTCTTCTATTTCGTTACAAATAGTAAGCAAAAAAACCTACTTTCAACTTCTTTCTCTTCTCCATTTCCTTTTCTTTCCTCCACTGTTATATGTACCTCCTTCTCCCCTCAGTCATCACTCATGAGCGTGGTAACTATTAAAACCAGGCGGCTGTTTGGTTATTTGCTTTTTGTCTGGGGTTACCTGTGTGTACATACTTGGTAGTGACTGTTTAGTTCATTTCTTTTCCTTTTTATTGTCTGTTTTGGTAACTAGATTACTTCATGTCTATCCTGCATCCTGTTACTTTAACATTTATAAACTTTGTTTCTTTTGGTCTTATTTCTGTGAAGTTGAAGGACTATTCATATGCAAGATATGAAGGAGCCACAGGATTGAAATAATGTTGTTTTAATTTGTTCTCTTGTGTTTCTTTCATTTACACAATGGTCCTCAAGGGCCCAGTGTTTGCAACTGTGTAAATGACGGAGTCCTAGGATGTATGCGCCCACCCTGTGTGGCGTGTCCATCATGAACATACTGTGGCTTTATGACTGTATCAAGTGCATGGCAATCTGCACATACCAGGAGTAGTGAGTGACCTATGACCAGCCAAGTGTACTCTGCCACTAGCCTTCCAACAGAAGGTCTACAAGGTTGTTTTCTCTTCCTTTAAAAATATCACAGATTTAAAAAGTCCTTTGACATCAAAGCTAATTTTCATCCTTGAGATTCCATTCAAAAAAACAACTCAAAACAGTGCCACCATTTTTGCCTTCAAAGAGACAGTGTTTGCAACCTCTGAAGAGCAGTGCAGGAACGAGGAAGAAAACGGTAGTGGAGTCATTTATGTATTTATTATTTACTTTTTTTTAGTGGAGTCTAGTATGTCAACAAGGCTTTTTGAACAAAGAGACATACTGGAACATTCCACTGACCCCTGACCTTTGAAAGCACTACCCCATCTCCAGCCCTACTTTAAGAGGTTTCGTAGTTACTCACTTTAGGTGTGTATCTATTATTCCTATGCTCAGCCCATTAGTTTGTTTAATATTATATAAAAGCAGAAAAAAGCTCACACCTCTCTAGAGAAGGAAAAATCAGACATCTTTCTGAAAAATCTCCGTGGTCCATTGGAGACTCACACCACACAGGCCCAGCCCTAGGCTAACAATGGTCAGCCCTCATCTTCTCAGCCTAACACGCTGTTTTCATGGAGTGATGCCTGTTTCTGGTGGAGATAATATGACCACAGTTACAAAATTCACCAGCTTACATGAGTGAAGGTTCTGCTGCCCGGAGTTCCTCCAGTAAGGGAAGCTACAGGCAGGGTGTTATGGGTAAGGAGAGAGATGAGAAAGGAAGGTGACCTGACTTAGTGGATATCACATAGCTGTGTTGCAAAGGCCAATGTGGAAATGTGGACATGCTGCTTTATTTTAGTGAGTCTGTGGGTTCCAAGAGCTGAGCTATTTTTTTCTTTTTTTCCAACTTCTTACAGAAGCTTCAAAAAAAAATCTTTCTTCTTTTTTCCTGCCTTTCTTTCTTTTTATTTTTTTACTTTTCTTTTCTCTGTTTTGAAATTTTTACTGTTATTGGTGCTATTCCTAATCAAATCAGGAAAATGCCATTAGGAAAGATGGGTTAGTTTCAGGTTTATATATCAAGATTTTGGACTAATGCTATGCATCCTTGTTTTCTTACTGCAGTTGTTGCCTTGTCTGTCCCTGCCTCCTCTGCTGTTCCTGCTCTCTACTAAATGTCTCCCATTCTGACAGAGACCTCTACCTCCCAATTAAAAACAATCAATCAAACAAACCAACCAAACAAGCAAACAAAATCCCCAAAGAAACAAATAACAAAAGAAACAGACCAAAATAAAACCCAGAAAGTCTTCAGCAACTGTATTTGGAGGCAGTGTGGTGTCTTCAATATAGCCCTTTCTACCTGTCTATGTGTTTTTATATTAATATAGGTTCTTACAAATGGCATTCTGCCTACTGGGCATAGTGGTGCACACTTTTAATTCCAGCTCCTGGGTCAGGTGGATCTCTGTGAGTTTGAGGCAACCCTGCTCTACATCCTGAGTTCCAGGACAGCCAGGACTACATAGTGAGACCCTGTCTTGGAAAAACAAACAAGCAAATGAAGAAATAGACAATGTATATATGAATATTTTCATCCCATCCTCGGATTTTAGCTTGTTCTTTATCAGAAGCATTTAACCTCACCATCAGAAGCCTGAACATATAGCTTTTATTTCAAAAACTCTTCTGGAATACAGCAGAAGAGATAGTGTTTTGGTTTTGATCATTGTATAGATGGTCATAAGCAAGATAAAACTTTGAAGTTGATCTGATTCTATAGAATTTGCTTGATTAAAAATAAATACCCACTGAACATTAAACTGCAAATAAGCTTCTCCAATCTCAGCTCAATTAAAAATTATTTACCCCAAAGTTTTAATATTTGTTGAGACTGCCAAATTCATATGAGGTTGAAGTAACAAAGATTAACTTTTAATTAATTAAGGAGAAAGTATTCTATTAACCATGAAAGATTGGCTACCTATGTTCTTATATAAAGTATTTTTATTGCTTTGTCACGCGTTAGCTTTCTCTTTTCAAATTCCGTTCAGAAGTGATTCTTGGTGTCCTATATATTTTATTCTTCCCCTTACTTTTAGGAAAGACTTTTATGTTGGTTCATGGAACCAAATGCCTTTTCTTTAAACCTTTGAAGCACTTAGTGGAATCTGAATACCTGGTATGTGCTGGCTGGGGTCCTGGGCATGGGAGGGGTGATTTCTGAGAATTCCATAGTATGTAGAGATTCACAAGCAAACAATTTCAGAACAGCCTCTATGTATGAGTGGACTTACTGGAATCCCCTCCAGCTGGGTTCTTGACTTGTCATAATGGGGGTTTAACCTGGTCTGAAGTGGGAGTCTGTGAAGCCAGGGACTCCCTGTAAAGGAGCAACACATGAAAGTTTAGTATACAGAATAGGAGCAAGAATTGTAAATAAACTAGTCAAATCGAAGAGATCACTTGATTAGTGTAGACTGTAGAGAGTTAATGATATCAGTGGAAAAAAACGCAAGTCATGTCTCAAAAAGAATAGGAGAGACTTGATTCTTGATCCATCCTTAAGAAACTAGGATCTGAGAACACAGATTAAGGTCACTCCAAATACCATAAATACCATACCCCAGTGTGGTAGCAGTATAATGAAGTTTTTAAAATAGTTACAGAGCAAAGAAAGCTGTAAATAAAAATATTGTAAAGACATTGTTGGAAACATCATGTAGATTGGTTTCAGAAAGGTGAGGAAATCTCTGCTGTAGGCCTCAGCTGTTATCTGGTGCCATTTTGTTTGGATGCCAGTGGTTGTTTGTGCATTACAAAGGATTCTCCTAATAATTACAGTGGTGTTAAGTCACCTTAACTAGTGATTTATAGGGCAGAAGTAGTCTAAGATAGTTTGGTTCCAGACTTTAAACATTCTAGCTCTCCACAAATGACAGACATTCTGATTAGATCAGTCATTTAGCCTTGTAGAATGTTGAACATGCAGTCTTCTCCCTTTTGTTGTGGGGGGAGGGCTTCAGTTTACAGTGGGAAACCATGGAAGGTCTCCTCTACCCTGCCAAGAAATGTCTATTTCTTCCTGTCACCATAGCAGAATCTTAAATAGCTGACATTGTGAGCAGGGTTAGATGCCACACCTAGGATGAAGACTCTAAGTCATTAATAGAAGAATGTGTCTAAAGGGCTGCCCTGACATTAAAGTACACAGATTTCTCAGGAATACTGCTATAATAAACAGACCATGGGTCTTCCAAAGACAATGGTCAGCAGACCATGGGTCCTCCTGAGACAGTGGCCAGCATAATGACAGATTGTAGGGACATCTTCAGAGTAGCTTTTCCATCAATTAAGGAATATAACTGTTTATCTGGAGAGCATTCTCATTGGATTAATGTGATTGGATTAATTGAATTTTGAGGCAACATTGTGGATGAAGGTGATAACTGTCTGAAGGGAGGAGGGTCAGCCAGAATGCTGATGAATAAAAAATCAGAACAGTGGGAATTTCAGGGAGAAAAGTGATGGCTTAAGAGAAGCAATCTCGCAAAGTTGGGAAATTTACATGTGGCTACTTTATTTCACTTGAGTAACAAATGTCACCCTGCTATCTTTTTTTTTTTAATTGTAGGAGATTCAAGATGACTGTTTGTATTATTTTCTTTTCTGTATCCTATCAGGATCAAACATCCTGACTTAAAGGAGAAAGGGTTTTCAGTTTTGGTTCACAGGTCAAGGGCACAGTCTATCATGGTGGGGGAACTAGACAGCAGGAACTTGAATTGCTGGTTACATTGAAGCCCTTGTCAAGAAACAGAGCACAATGAATGTTATACACAGCTCACTCTTTCTACTTTATGGATACAGTCTAGACTCCCTCACTCAGGAACAGTCCTGTACACAATCAAGATGGTCTTCCCATATCATTTAATGTAATCAAATAACCCCTCACATGCATGTCCAAAGATCCATCTTCTAGGTGATCCAGACTGACTGTTAAATTGTCAGTCAAAGTTAATCATTACATTTCCCCCCAAACCACATCTTGGAAATATTTTCCTTTGTATCTAAAATGTAAGTTCATAATGTGAAAAACATACAGTATATATGACAGTTGTTAGTCAAAGATTTCAGTAGTTCCTGATGCTAACTTTATAAAGTCTAGCTGGGATGGCACACTGGATTCAGAAAGACCGTGAAATCTAGAAATATACTGTTCTCTGCCTGCCTCTTCCATCAGACTTTGGTGTTATTCATGTTCAGAGGATTGTTCACCTAGAAGGGCACCTGGCCTAGAGGAGACATTTGGATGTGTGCTGACAGTGTCTGGACTCAGATCTTTTACCAGCAAATGACTGTATGGTGTTAGTTGAATTCCCTACATTCCAAGTTGTTCTTGAATTGCAAAATCAATTATACCAACTTAATTTATATTATTGTAAGTCTCAAGTGAAATATTTCTAGCACAAACTCATGGTCACTAAATGTGAACTGTGAATCTACTTTTAAGAAGTTAGTTGCTAATGGTGTTGTAAAATAACTACAGAAATTATAATGAAGAAGCTCAAAAGGTGATACTAGAACTAAACCCATGCAGTAAAATACCCAAGTTTCTAACTACTTAACAGTGTTTTCAGTGTTAATTCTTCAGCTTTGACATCACATAAAGATATCTAAGTCCTCTTAAAATCAGTTTGAATTTAATTTTCTCCATTACCATGGAGGCATTTCTGTGATTTGTTTAAATGAGAGAATGTGGGGAAACTCCCTTGATGTAGATACTCATTATTAGAAATATTGATGTAACAGGATGCTACAAACAATGGGAACTTTAGTCTTTGAGATCTATCCCTTTTCAATTATTTTTATGTGCATGCTAAATAGAATTCTCATGTATGCCACTAAAATTTATGTACCTATTAATACGTATTGCCAATTAACTATGCATTAATATTAGTAGCAATCGAACTAAGCTTTATCTGGGAAAGAGGCTAAGAACTTCAAATGATGTCATGGTCATTCTGAATAATCCCTAGTTCTACACAAAGACACAGACACACACATCTCCATCCCAGCAACATGTCTAATTGAACTTAAACAGATACTCTTTGCTGTATAACCCAGGTAAATCAACTGTAGGAATAACATGTGTTAACTTTATTAGGTCACATAAAATTAGCATCACTGTTTTGTTCTGACTTTAAATGAGGAAGGTCTATGCAGTTTCTTCACAATGAAAAGTTAAAATGCTGCGAATATGTAGCTTCCTTTCAAATGATGGGGATGATTTTCATAAGCTATAAATACAATTAAATATGGGCAAATAACAATCTCTCGGGCAGGCATGTTGCTCCCATCTTTATAATTTCTAAGCATACTGTAGATGGTGAAGAGCTGCTGGCAGGCTACGTGGTGACCTCATCTTATAGATGAAAATAACTAAGAGGCAAGGAACAAACTCCTCACAAGCAACAGCATGTAAACAGTTCCCTCTGTGTGAGAGTATCGGGCATCTTAACGCTGAGGGGTATCCTTCATCTTATTTATATTAGTTCCTATGTGACCATTATAAATATCCCAACTCTGTAAAAGCACTTTCGACTCCATCTGACTCCTCCATTTCATTAGTTAATATCAGTTTGCATCCGACAGGGGGCTTTCTTTTGCATATAATACAAAACAGACCTGTTGATTGTGCACCATCTGCAGACATAAAGCCGTCTTCTGTCTCTGTTACTAGACCACATACTGGCAGCATGGGCAATGGCAGCATTTTAGTTGAATAGTAGTGAGTTCATGAAGCAGAGCATCCTGGGATATACCTGGCATCACTGATAGTGAGCAGAGGCTTGACCCATCCTCCCCCCTCCTTTTCCCCTCTTCCCCGTTCTTCTGATGTGTGTGATGTGCTTATAAATAAATGAAGTTCCTTGTATGTGTTTCAGCTTATAGTCAGGAAATCACTACTATGTCCACAGTAATGAAAGTTTGATTATAATTTATTGCCTGCTAGGCACACAGATGGACTACCTCAGTGTTGTTACCTTAGAGTTAATTTTTCTGAATAGTTTCCCCAAGGCCATTGACATTTTGAACACTGAAAAAAAAATGCACACATACATACATGCTATGCTGTTTTCCATTTTCTGAAATAAAAAAAATAATAATGGGCTCACAGGGAAAGAATCAATATATCTGAATGAACTCATGATCGTTTGATTTCAATATCATTTTGAAGAGTCTTCTGATTTATATGGCTCATGAAAAATGATACCTAGAATCATCAATGGAGAGTTTAGCTTGTCTATCAGCCTAAACTGTTCTCCTATCATGGACCTAAGCGTTGAGGAATGGACTTATCAGCCATGTGTGGAGGTTCTCTTACTCTTTGAATTTGCTGCATCATTAGATTGGTGTGCCTGGCGATTTTATCATTTCTCGGGAGTGAGTAGGGAAACAGGTACAATGATTATATATACTTTTTTAATGTTTACATTAGTTACCAAAATGGTTTTGCTTCCTACCCCTACCATTATATGAAGCCTCTCACTTTGAAAGTCACAGACTCCGAACTGGTAAGTCCATCAGCTCTCGTGTCTCCACGATCATTCATCTATCTAGCTGAGCCCATGAACATTGATTGCATAGTGTCCTTTCTCAACCCAAACTCTTCCCAGCCCTTACAGTTATTATTTTATTTACATTAGTATATCCATTCACTGGCAAAGCAGCTTATTTTTTTTTTTGGTCATTTTTCTTTCTAAATAATACACATTCCTAAGAAGGTGTTCATAATGTTAACATTTTTTCCAGTTGCACATTTTTTTTGCTTTAACAATCAGTTTTCATTTGTGTGATGCTGTTTCGTGCTTGTTTCTTTCCTTGTGCTTTTGTGTCTAGAAGGAAACTGGGATTGTGAATTGCAAAATAGGTAAGGGATCAAGCCCTTTCCTAAGTCTTCAGCATTAGTCATAACGTATGTGTACTTTTTTAAAATTAACATGGCTTCTGCCCAAGGGCCAGCCATCTGTCTTCTTACCTTTATCTGTTAGTGATCAGCTCTCAACTGAGCCCTTGAGTCTTCTGTGGGGTTTCATAGGGACAGTCCTCCCCATTCTCTGAAAACACTGCCCCACTAGACTTATCTCTATTTGAGAACCCTGAGCTACTGCTTTTTTGGATTAGTTGACAAGTTGATAAAAAAATTAAAATGGGTTGACCATTCCTAGCAGTTGACAATATTCATGAAGATCTTTTAATTATTATTTATTAACAGAAACCCTCAGTGTTGTTTTGTTTGACTTTACCAATGAACCACGTGGTCATGCCTCAGGAGCAAAGTCAGTCTGATATTTATAAAAGATGTAGAGTTCATTACTATTCACGACACAAGGTATTAGGGAAGGAAGGTTCAACCTTTGGTTATTTGTAAAATGTTGCCAACCCATGCTGCTACTTCTAACAGAGAGAAACCCGAGTTTTAAGATTTACCTGTTCTTTTCTAATAAAGAAAAAGCACATCTATCTGCCAAGCGCATGATCCTAGGAGCTTCAGATAGAAGCCCCGTGGCTGGGACTTGATTCTGTTCTGGGTGCCCAAAGCTGCTAGCTGATGTGCAAGTGGTGGAGGTGGGGGTGAGCGGGAGGGCGCCTGGGGATGGTCACTGTTCATCCTCTGTCCTTCCCACAGGAGAGAAGGTACTGCAGGATGACGAGTTCACCTGTGACCTCTTCCGATTCCTGCAGCTGCTTTGTGAGGGACACAACTCAGGTGGGTGACCTGTGATCCCAGCTGATGATGGCCCGGAAGTGCGGCTCTCTGCTCTGACAGCTTCCGACAGGGCTTCAGCTTCTGCGCTGGTGGGGCATGTTTGATCATTGTTTTGCAGGCACTGAGCTCTTCACCAAGGCAGTTGATAAATGGAACTGATGTTTTCAGTCTTTGCATAGTTTTTCGTCCTCCCCTCCTTCCCTCTTTGCTTCCTTCCCTACCAGCCTTCCTCTCTCCCTCTCTCCTTCCCTGCCTCCCTGTCTCTTTTCCTCCCTTTCTGTCTCCCTCCCCCCAGCCTCTCTCCCTTCCTCCTTCCCTCCGTGCCTCTCTCCTTTCCTCCCTACCCCCTCCCTTCCTCCCTTCCTTTCTCCCTTTCTCCCTCCCTCTCTCCCTGCCTTCCTCCCTCTCTGCCTTTCTCTCTCCCTCACTCCTTCCCTCGTTCCCTGCCTCCCTGCCTCTCTCCTTGCCTTTCTCCCTTCTTCTCTCCCTCCTTCCTTTCATGCCTTCCTCCTTCCCTGCCTCCCTCTCTCTCTCCCTGCATTCCTTCTTACCTCCTTCCCTCCTTCTTTCCCTCCCTCTCTCTCCCTCCTTCCCTCCATACCTTCCTCCTTCCCTGCATCCATCCATCCATCCATCCATCCATCCATCCATCCATCCATCCATCTTATCCACCCCTCTCTCCCTCCCTAGTCCCTTGTTCCCCTTCCTCTCCCATTTCCACTCTTACTTCCTTCCCAGCTCCCTGTACTTCTCCTTCCTCTCCCTCTCCTAGTTTTTTGAGACAAAGTCTCACGATTACTGGCCCCAAACTGGCTGTGTACACCAGCCTCCTCCAGCCACTTCCTCCCAATTTCTGAGATTACAAGCATGCACCACGTTCCTGGCTTTGCTTGATCTTCCTATTATTGCAATGTTAGTGAAAACAAGGGATGTAGTGGTGGTGGTAATGATGATGATGATGATGATGATAAATTAGATAGCTTCACAGTAATGTGGATAGCTATCTTTTTTTCCCTGATTTTTATTGACCTCAGGCATACATTTGTATATGTTGCTTCATGTACCAGCTCTGAGCCAACCTGAGCCAGCCTACAGTTCCAAAAAGATAGGAACCACACCTCACTCACTGTTGCCTTTGTTTTCCAAACATTTTTGTACAGAACTTGAGAACACAACATTCCTGAATAAATAATTCCATTTTATGTTCTCAAAAATGAAAACGTCTTTAGTCACGTATATATTCAGATCTCTAGAATGTGGGATAAAATGATGCTAGCAATGTCTTAATCTGGAGCTGAGCACTGACCTGTGAACAGGTTTGGGGAGATCATCCCTCATTTTGATTTTCATTTATGTGGCTGGAAACTGAACCCAGGGTCTTACACATACAAGGCAGGCTCTCTACCACAAGTTAACTGGAGGTAATAGGAGATGTGAATGATTTCATGCTCAAAAGATCAGACAAACGCTGCCTTTGGCCACCCTAATGTTCCCGTTAGGCAGCGTCATTGACTTGTAGGGACACCTTATTCTGTACTTCTGAGGGGGCTCTTAATAAAAGAATTTTGATTTTGTGTAGATTTTCAGAATTACCTGAGAACTCAAACTGGCAACAACACCACAGTCAATATCATCATCTCTACAGTGGACTACCTCCTTCGAGTGCAGGTAAGTGGTTGTACCTGCCAGCCATGGGTGACACTGGGGTCAGCTGGCCAACTGCAGAAGTGCTAAGTGAGTTTACATGTGTGTGGATTTCTGGCTAAAGTGATTACAACCTACTCACGATTCTTAGACACTCATTATCTTCTCTCTATTACATGTACTTTTTGTAACCTCTTCCTCTGAGGTCAATAGTGTTTTAGATTTATTTGTTTTGTGAAGCACTGTGTGACTTCGACACTCCCAAGCTGAGTTTTACTGTTGTCTTAGTATTTTCACTGATTTAAAATTTAATCCAACACTTTGTTGCTTAAAAAATGCTTCGACACTATAATTATGTTTAACTGATTTTCCAGGTTGTAGCTAAGGGGTGAGGCTGTACAATGACAGAAGCTCTGTAAAGGGTTTATTTCTCTCACTGTCCTATAAAAGAAAGAGCCTGGCCCAGTATTAAACCAACAGTCATAAACAGAAATTCAAGCTTCCAGCTTTTTCCTTAATAGCTTAAAACCAATTCTCCCTGGTTCCAGGATTCTAACCAAAAGCCTTGAGCTCCCACTGTACCAGGAAGCCCTGAAACTTGTGGGTTTTGTCTTAGGCTGTTCCCAACATCAACATCCAGGATTATAAAATGACGTCACCAGGCCAGGCCTACCTATCTTCCTCTGAAAATAAAAAAGTATGGCCAGTTTAGTCTCTCTTCTCCTCCCCCCTCTCCTTTAATCCAGCCCTGCCCTGCCCTCCCCCCCTGCCTTGTTCTGCCCTGCCCTCTCCTGCCTTCCCTCTCCTGCCCTGCCCTCTCTCCTCTCTCCTCTCCTCTCCTCTCCTCTCCTCTCCTCTCCTCTCCTCTCCTCTCCTCTCCTCTCCTCTCCTCTCCTCTCCTCTCCTCTCCTCTCCTCTCTTCTCTTCCTTGCCTCTCTTCTGCTCTATTCTTTTATTCAACTTTATCCCTTCTTTTGCCTCTCCCCTTTCTCTTTCTCCCTCCCTCTATCCCTCCCTCCTTGCCTCACTCTCTCCCCCAACTTCATTTCTTCCATCTTCTCGTCCTTCTTAATGGGAGAAAAGTCCCCTATGAAGCAAATATATCTAAAGGCACTTCTGAAGACATACTTACAAGTTCCGAGACTATGTCAACGAACTCAAATATAGTCCATATCTTCAACAAAATTATGTTATTCATTTAGCCAATGAAGACCTCTTTAAAATGAGTGGATGTGGGAACATATCTGTGAATATCAATATCACAGGAGCCTGTTTGCAGCTGTCAGTGATCATGAGCAGGCCAGCCACTGTCCGTAGCTACAGAAGTTAGGAGCACCATAGCTCCTAGCTATGGAATCACAATACTTATGGCTTCTTCGGAGAAAAAGGAGAACAGACATCTGTAACTTCCAAAACATTGTTCCATGGCCTGTCTACTTGCCAGGCTCACATAACAAACATCTAAATTCACTCAGCGGACAATTGCATTAGTTTCCTGCATTATTCTATTCATCAAATCCATGGTCACGAGACAGTAATTTTCAAAGCTAAGTTCTCTGCTTGTTACTTTAATTGGGGTGCTGCTGGAGGTGATGGGGTTTTTCCCACGGTGCCCTTGGGGAGGTTGCTGATGACGGGTGTTGACTTTGCAGCTTTTCTTTTGCCACTGTGTTTAAGATCTCTCTGTACTGGTGACCAAGCCTGGCCAGGTCAGTGAGAACTGGCTAATGCCCATCCACAGCATGGTTTCTGTTTTCCAGGAGTCCATTAGTGATTTCTATTGGTACTACTCTGGCAAGGACATCATAGACGAGCAGGGCCAGCGTAACTTTTCCAAAGCCATCCAAGTGGCAAAGCAGGTGTTCAACACGCTCACGGAGTATATCCAGGTAAATACCGAACATTCCTGCTGTGGGAAGAAAGAAGGAAACAGCTGTTCTAAGGAGACTCTTCTGAACTGAGCCTAGGGGCACAGACTTGTCGTTCCAGCTAATTGAGATGTGAGGTAGAAAACTCTCAAATCCAATGCCTGCCTAGGCTTCAGAGTGAGTTCTAACCTGGGCAATCTGGGCAAGTTAGTGAGGTCCTGTCTCAAAATAAAAAAGTAAAATGGGCAGATATAGTCAGTAGTAAAACACATGCCTAACTCTAGGTTCAGTCACCAGTACTTATAGGGAGGTAGATAGGTAATAGATAGATGATAGATAGATAGAGATACAGTTTAACCAGTTATCATTGAATCCATAGGAAATGTATTGCACCTAAAATATACTCCACATTCCTATTGAATTAAAATTAAAAATTTTATATATATAATAAAATTAAAAAATTTATATATATAATAAAATTTAAAATGTTATATATAATAAAATAAAATTATATATATATAATAAAAATATACATAAAGTATTATATATAATATATATATATACATATACACCATATACATATACATACACTTTTGATTCATGTATTTATTTTTTGTATGTGTGGGTGCCCAGGAAAGCCAGAAGAGAATGTCAGATATCCTGGAGCTGGAGTTTCAGGCAATTGTGAGCTGCCATGTGGGTGCTGGGAACTGAACCTAGGCCCACTGGAACAGCAGCACACACTTTTAGCCTCTTACCTATCTCCCCAGCCCTTCGATTCATTCTTTGCCTTCTCTTTACGAATATCTACACTAAATATGAGGCTGAGGTGTGCAATCAGACACAGTGAAAATACGGCCATTAGAGAGGCTCTAGAGGAGTGGTTTGTGCGGTGCTGCATTTCTAGGATCTGTAATAACTTCTGAGCCCTCAGTAAATACAAGGGAAAGGAAAGAGAAGAGGAACTGGGTTGTTAACACATAGTGTATAGTATTCCAGAGACAGTGAGGCTGAAGTTGCATAGGAATAGTTAAAAAGTAGCATCTAAGAACCTGTGTTTAGATTTGCTAACAGCTCCCAGAAGCAAGCAGCCTAAGGGCGAGCAGGTTCTTGAATGTA
Source organism: Mastomys natalensis (assembly GCA_021653895.1). NCBI lineage: Eukaryota > Metazoa > Chordata > Mammalia > Rodentia > Muridae > Mastomys > Mastomys natalensis. Next base: position 3,480,631 of record JAJTUV010000068.1, on the reverse strand, counting down.
TACTACATTCTTTTTAGCTTTAAGGGTTACACATGGGTAAAATTACATGTCATTTCCTGTCATAATTAGCATTATTTTCCAATTCTTAAACCGGGCAGCACTTCACTTGCTAAAATAGAAGGAGTCCATCAATAAGCTGGAAGAAAGAGCCAAAGAAGCTGAAGATTGCAGGCTAGTCACTCTCCCTGTCTTCAGGCCAGGAAGTCAAAATGATCTACAAAGAGTAACTGATCAACATAAGGACAAAGGGTCAGACTGAGGTTTGATTTTTGTGGCAGGATCATGTTAAGGAAGCACATTCATTGTCTCCCAACAGAACAAGATTTCAGAATTAAAGTCCTTTTCTTTCTTGCTGATTTGAAGGTCAGGTTAACAGCTTGGCTTTTGACTTTGTAACTTGGAACCTCATCATGAATGGCTCAATTTTGGTTCTCAGCCGGTTTTAGTCCAAAATCATGGATTGCTGCAATATTCTTTTGGTAAGGGTAAGATGTTCAGCCTTAGGCTGGCCACTGTTGTCTTATCAAGACTGCCCACACAAGTCCAAGTTAGCCCAGTGTGATGCAAAACTCTTACTCTGGATTAGAACCTTAAATATGTCCCAAAGGAAATTGTCGCTAAACAAAGGTGAAGTTGATTTTCTGCTGTTCACCTGTAACCTTGCTGTCTGTTCTCCCCGATACCTGCACCATGCATTAGTGTGTTGCAGCTATAGTTCAATAGCAACAAAATGCTACAGATCTATTGTTTTGAGGCCAGACATTATCACAGCCTTCCCATCTTGTTGCAAGGCACTGATTCTTGTTTCCATTTCTGTGTAAGGTACTTCAGTCTAGCTAGCCTGCAAGGCTCCCTCCTTCTGGCTCTACCTCCATAGAAGGAACTAAGATTATAGGTGTACACCTCTGAATTTGGCTTTTGTTTTTTCAAATGTAGATCATAGGAATTGAATTCATCCCATCAGGCTCATGCAAGTCCCTTTTATCCACTGAACCATCTCTCTCCCCAATATTAAAATTTAAGAGTTTAACAATCACTGAATTGTATTTATGAGAATTACTTGTGAGTTCAATAAGTTACCTATTTATAAATCAGGCCTAGCCACCTGCAATTGATTCAGTGCTCCACCAAGGGGGCAGGGTGGGAGAACTTTTATCCTGTGTTTCTGGAAGTAATTGTATTTTAAATAATGCATCTAATATGTAATATATCTTTAAAGAACTACTTTTTATATATATGTAATATATGATTAGCTGAACAAAAAGGCTTCTAATTAGAGGTTGCTTGTTTGTCCCTGACTATTGAGCTTATGTTATAATGATGTGGCTTGGTTTGTGTTCTAAAGGAGACCAAAGCTAGAGCTCTTTCAGCCAATAGCTTTCCAGAAAGCATTATTATAACAGATTCAGTTCCTTTGGATTCAGGATTTATGAAATTAATGGTCACTATTAATTTAAAATTGTCAGTGATTACACTGTTTGCTAAATAACTGTACAATTAAAGCATCAAAGAGTTGATTCCTCTGTGAATATTGTATCCACATTACTACTTAGGAATAAGAAAACAATTTCTTCTCCTCCTAAGCATATTTTCTTTTTTTTGTCATTGTTGTTTGTTTCTGTTTTCTGAATGGGTCTCATGTATTACAGGCTGGTCTCTAGCTATAAGTAGCCAGAGATGACCTCAAACTCCTCCCTGCTGGTGGTATCCCAGGTCTTAGCCACCACACTAGTTTAACATATTCTTTTTACACAAGGTAGTAACTATCGATTTGACTGAACAACCAAACCATCAGTACCCACCTCTTTTCCTATAAACAGAAGAAATGATCAGTGTCCTCAGTGTGTTAATATCCATATAGAAACAAACCATCAAAATCCCTGAGACATTTTTAGGTACATTTAACTAGATAATTGCAGGATGAACACTAACTGTTGAGGGCATCTTATCCTACCATGGCTCCTGTATTTTATGCCTCTGTCTACATAGATAAGGAGCTAGCAATGGGATGTGTCAACAGAGTGTTAAATCTCTTCTTTCCCTAAAGTTTACTTGAGCAAATAAATGGTCCTAAATGATCACCATCTCTGTTCATGCTATAGGGTCCTTGTACTGGAAACCAGCAGAGCCTGGCACACAGCAGGCTCTGGGATGCTGTTGTGGGCTTCCTTCATGTATTTGCACACATGCAGATGAAGCTGTCTCAGGTAAGTCAGTGCCTTTAAGTGAGTGGGTACAACATGGACTGAAACCACCAACTTCCTTAACTTAACACTTGCTTCCTTAAGTTTGATATTATCTCTTCATATCACTCCCATTACGGTCTATATCAAATATTGTATTTTTAAATTTTAATTTATCTTATTTCATAATAAAAATCACTTTATTTTTAATGAACTTATAAATAAAATATCATATAGCTAGTCAAGGTAAATGATTTTTTAAAAGACATTGTATGTGGTGTGTGTGTACTGGATATGTGCGTGTAACTGTATGTACCCTTCTGTGTATAAGGTACCTTATGGGTATAAGGTCCAGAAGAAAGCCATTGCTCCCATGGAGCTAGAGTTTTAGATGGTAATGAGACACCTGATGTTAGTGCTAGGAATAAAACTCAGGCTCTAGGCAAGAGCAGCAAGTGTTCTCAACCACTGATCAATTTCTCTATCCCCTACATCAAATGTTTTAATAAAAACACTTTATGCCCCTGATGGAGAGGGCACCAGCTGACCAAAGAACACACTCTACCAATTTGGGTGAGTCAACAAGCTGGCATTACCCATAGAAGGATGGGTGACTCAAAAGCAACTCCATCATCAAAAAGTCAATTGGATGTCTTACTTATGGACAGCTGTACCACTTAAGTCTCCCACCCGTGATATGGAAAGAGTCCCCATGGAGTTGGAGCAGATGCATTACTGCTGAGAACCCCACCATCAAAACCAAAACCAAAAGCACTTCATGAATGAGCACAGAGGGAGAAGAAAGGATGTGAGGGAAAGAAGAGAAGGCAGACATTGTCATGTCCCAGCCTTCTGACTGATTCTCTACTCTTTGTTCTCTGGGGATTATCTTCCCTATTACAGATATTGAAAAGGGATTTGAACCTTGTGATAAATTTGTTAAGGAGGGGAAGTCCTTAACACACACAAGCACACACAAGCAAAGATGACATTTGTGCTACCAGGAAAGCAACTTTCTGAAAGTCAAAGAGAAGACAGTGGTTAAAAAGATAAATAAGGAACATGTTTTGATGTTAATTCACAAAGTCTGTTAGAAATACCAACTTCTTGCTTCCCTACCTCAATGCATGTCCCATTTCAAAATAAAGATGCATGAATAGAAAAAAAAATAATCTCCTTGGGAGGCAGAGGCAGGTGGATTTCTGAGTTCGAGGCTAGCCTGGTCTACAGAGTGAGTTCCAGGACAGCCAGGGCTACACAGAGAAACCCTGTCTCGAAAAAACCAAAAAAAGAAAAAAATAATCTCTTAGACAGGAACAATTCTGGGTCAGAGTTTTTTGACTGTTGGATGGCAACCCCATCCCTCCACTTGATGCCCGGTTTTTCTACTGGAGGTGGACTGTATACATTTCCTCTCTACGCTGATGGACATTTTATCTAAGGCCCCTCCCTTTGAGTCCTGAGTGCCTCTCACCTCATAGGCACAGGTCTCTGGTACCTCCTAGAGGGTCCCCCTCCTCCTACCTCCCAAAGTTGCCCATTTCCATTCTTTCTGCTAGCCCTCAGGGCTTCACTCCTGTTTTCTGTGCCCCCTCAAAGTGCTTGATCATATTCCCCTTTTCCCCTCCCCTCCTCTCCCCTTTCCCACCCAGATCCCTTCCTCTGCCCACTGTCCAGCCCCCGTGATTACTTTAGGAACAGTCAGAAGGCTGACTGGAAGGGTGTCTCTTTGGTGCAGGGCATCTTGCTGGTATCTAATGGCCTGACACACCTGTTGGTAATGCGTGCCTAGCACATGATAGAATAAAGAATGCAAGAGTTAGGGTCAGAAGAGAGGTGACTGAGAGGATAAAGTCACTAGCTGCCAAGCCTGGAGACCAAGTTTGAACCCAGGACCCACATGGTGGAAGGAGAGAGCCACTCCCAGTAAACTATCCTATGGCCTCCACAAGTTTACAGTGGGATATGAGCATGCACATGCACACACATGCACACTCTCTCAAGATAAATAAATACATATAAAAAATAGTAAGAAGAAAGAAGTCAGAGCGAACGAAAAAATATTGTCTTTTCAAGTGAAAACTGTGTCCCATATGCAGAGACAGCTGAATCATGTCCAGCCTTAGCATGTTCCCCAGGACTTGGGTTCTTTTGGGCACAGGTCCTTGCAGGTACTTCAGCAGACACACATCAAAGTGAGCAGTAAAGTTCTTTACTTCATCGCAATTTATTTTCAGTAGGCCATGTGTTTATACCTGACAGTCTATAGTTCTACAGTGCCCTAAGGAGCTTAGTGTCTGCAACCAGGAAGTTCTCTCTGAGACTGATGTGATCTTGCCATATTCTCTTCCCCTTCTCTCAAATGCAATACATTGTTTCTAGGATTCCAGCCAGATTGAGCTCTTAAAAGAACTTATGGATCTCCAGAAGGACATGGTGGTCATGCTACTGTCTATGCTAGAAGGTAAGATGTTAAATGTGCACTTACTTTCAAGTTCTCTTTTATTCTTTTCAGACAAATTTGTGCTCTTACTTGGCATCATCATGTAGTGAGACATCACACCAGGAAGCAATGTCCAGCAGCTCTGATGCATTGCTGGGTGTCTTAGTTTCTTTTCTTCTTGCTATGATAAAATTTCCTGATAAAAGCAACTTAGTGGAGAAATGGTTATTTCTGTGGCACATTGTATCCTGGTGGAGAAATTTAGGTGGAAGGGGCTTGGAGCAGCTGGTTGTGTTGTATCCACAATGCGAGAGCAGAGAGCAATGAACACATGCGACTAGTGCTCCTTTCTCCAGGATCTCTTGCCCAGAGGAGAGTCCTAGCCACAAGTAAGATGGATCTTCTAACACCAGTTAATGTAATTAAGATAATTCCCATCAGGCATTCCTGGAAACCTACTTCAGGCTCTTCACCACGTGTCTACTACACAAACATATTACAGCAACATCTGTGACATCTTGCCGGTTACAGCGTTCTACCTGTTTAGGGGTTCATTTTTTTCTGAAGCTTGTCAGTAATCTCCTCTTTTCTAACTCTAGACTCTGGATCATGAAGAGATACAGGATGGTGGTTTCCATTATAAAACAGTGACAGCAGGAAGGAGGAAAAGGGAGAGGGAGAGGGAGAGGAAGAGGGAGAGGGAAAGGGAGAGAAGAGTGAGAGAGAAAGAGAGAGAGAGAGAGAGAGAGAGAGAGAGAGAGAGAGAGAGAGAGAGAGAGAGAGAGAAGAGAGAGAAGAAGAAGAAGGAGGAGGAGGAGGAGGAGGAGAGAGGAAGAGAGAAGAAGGAAAAGAAGGGAAAAGGGGAACTTTAAGCTGTTATTTGCAGCAATAAGTATCCTTATCTGATAAAACCATCTCACAGGCCCAGAAATATGATTTTGTGTGTGAAACCTAATTACTTTGTGATCAAGACTCTTCCAATGTTTCTTTAATCACTTTTTGAGATGTTACATTAGAAATAATTATCCATCTGTTCTTGAGGCCTCATACACTGGGAGGAAATTAAATCAGTGGCTTTGGTTCATGTTTAATCCCAGGTCTGTATGATTATTGATTGATTGTAGATATCAGCTTTGTCAAAAGTGCTCATTTTTAAAACAACTACAAATGCTTTTCCTCCAGGTAACGTGGTAAATGGAACAATAGGCAAACAGATGGTGGACATGCTTGTGGAGTCATCCAACAATGTGGAGATGATCCTCAAGTTCTTTGACATGTTTCTGAAACTAAAGGACTTGACATCTTCTGACACATTTAAAGAGTATGACCCTGATGGCAAAGGGGTCATTTCTAAAAGAGACTTCCACAAAGCCATGGAGAGCCACAAGCACTACACCCAATCAGAGACTGAGTTCCTGCTGTCCTGTGCAGAGACAGATGAAAATGAGACACTAGACTATGAAGAATTTGTCAAAAGGTTCCATGAGCCTGCCAAGGACATCGGCTTCAACGTCGCTGTTCTGTTGACCAACCTTTCAGAGCACATGCCTAATGACACGAGGCTGCAGACCTTCTTGGAATTGGCAGAGAGTGTCCTCAACTACTTCCAACCTTTCCTGGGCCGCATTGAGATCATGGGCAGTGCCAAGCGCATTGAGAGGGTCTATTTTGAGATCAGCGAATCCAGCCGAACCCAGTGGGAGAAGCCTCAGGTCAAGGAATCCAAGAGGCAGTTCATATTTGATGTGGTCAATGAGGGAGGGGAGAAGGAGAAGATGGAGCTCTTCGTGAACTTCTGTGAGGACACCATCTTTGAGATGCAGCTGGCAGCTCAGATCTCAGAGTCTGATCTGAATGAGAGGTCGGCGAATAAAGAAGAGAGTGAGAAGGAGAGGCCAGAGGAGCAGGCCCCACGGATGGGCTTCTTCTCCCTCCTCACCATCCAGTCAGCTCTGTTTGCTCTCAGGTACAATGTCCTAACCCTTGTGAGGATGCTCAGCCTGAAGAGCCTTAAGAAGCAGATGAAGAGAATGAAGAAGATGACGGTGAAGGACATGGTCTCAGCCTTCTTCTCATCCTACTGGAGTGTGTTTGTCACCCTCTTACACTTCGTGGCCAGCGTCTGTAGGGGCTTCTTTCGCATAGTCTCCAGCCTACTGCTGGGGGGCAGCCTGTGGAAGGTGCTAAGAAAATCAAAGTGGCAGAGCTTCTAGCCAACATGCCAGACCCCACTCAGGATGAGGTGCGAGGAGATGAGGAAGAGGGAGAGAGGAAGCCCTTAGAGTCAGCCCTGCCCTCTGAAGATCTGACGGACTTGAAGGAACTGACAGAGGAAAGTGACCTTCTTTCAGACATATTTGGCTTGGATCTGAAGAGAGAAGGAGGACAGTACAAACTAATTCCTCACAACCCAAATGCTGGCCTCAGTGACCTCATGACCAACCCTATCCCTGTCCCCGAGGTACAAGAAAAGTTTCAGGTACTTTAAGTCATCATTATTAATGCTATCAAGTGATTCATTCTCTCTCTCTCTCTCTCTCTCTCTCTCTCTCTCTCTCTCTCTCTCTCTCTCTCTCTCTCATCTCTCTCTCACTCACTCTTGCTCTCATCTTGAATTTCTAGAAAAAAAGACCCTTGGAAGACAAATCTAGACCCATAAGGAATGTATATGAATTGTTACATGAAACTGTTCATATGTTCGCTTCATGGAGATAAAGTCATGCTGTGATGGTGTGGTCAGTTGTGCCATCTTTCCATCCCCTACTCTCTGTGCTTATTTTTCCAAGTGTCTGAGAACATAGTCAGAGCCAAAATGTTTGTCAGTGGGTGGAGTTCTGTGTGCTGATATAATGCAGACACCAGTAGCCAGATGGTGATAAGAAGAGGTAAGACTTAAATTGCCCTTGAAAAATAAGGAAGATAAGATAACGATAAGTGGATAAGATAACGAGAGTTGTTTCTGAAATGAGAAAAGCCAGTGGAAAGGAGCCTAGAGAGTTCTTAACCCACTGCTTTTGGAGAGGAGTGTATGCATAAAAAATGAGAGATAGGAGGACACATGGTAATGGAACCTCTAGCTCAGTATGAACAAAAGGTCTTGTGTTATGAATTATGGGTTATGAATTGGTAGGTGCCTACACAGCTCCCCAAATGCACTCAGTGATGATATATAACTCTGCTTACAGAACTGAGAAGATATCTGTCACTAAAGTCCTTGCTTTGTGTCCTGGTTACCATGTCCAGTTGGCAAGCTGGAGTCACTGGAGAAACTCTCATTTGAGAAAAAGTCCTCCATAAGGCTGGCCTGGGGACAAGTATTTCAGGCATTCCCAAAATTAATGATTGATGCGGGAGGGTCCAGCCCACTGTGAGTGGTGCCACATCTGGGCCGATACTCCTGGCTTATATAAGAAAGCAGGTTGAGAAAATCATGAAGATGAAGCCAGGAAGCAATGTTCTACCTGATTCTGCCTCAGTTCCTGCCTCCAGCTTCCTGCCCTGACTTCTCTCAGTGATGGACTGTAAACTGTGGCATGAAGTAAACCTTTTCCTCTCCAGATACTTTTGCTTGTGGTGTTTTATCACAACAGTAGAAATCTATGACACTTTGCAAGCACGAGGCTTGGAGTTCAATCCAAGGAACCCACATTTTAAAAAGAAAAAGTCAAGTGTAATAGAATAAGCTCATAATCTCAGATCAGGGGAGGCAAAGACAGGCAAGTCCCTGCAGTTCTCTAGCTAGCAAGGCTAGCCTAATTGAAGAATCTCAGACCTGTCCAAAAAAAACCAAGGTTTTCTGAAGAATGATGACTTATGTTATCCTTTGATCTTCATATACATGGCCACACACACAAGAGCACTTGCACCTATATGCAAATACCTACAGTAATAATAAAATATTCTTGGTTTTTTGTTTGTTTGTTTCCTATTGACATGTCAAGGAACAGAAGGCAAAAGAGGAAAAAGAAGAAAAGGAAGAAGCCAAGTCTGAACCAGAGAAAGCTGAGTATGTACCACCACAGGCTTTCCTCTAAGTCCCAGAAACTTTTGGTCTGGCCCCTGCTCTTTGGGTAGAGACTCTTACTTTGCAAAGGTGTCACATGACCCCATCTCAGATCTGTGTAAAAACTAGGACCTTACCTCTTGTAGGGCCACCAAGATGACTCCCACCTAGGGTCTTCCTCCTCTTTCCATGGACATTCCCTGTGTGTGATTCTCTCCCATCAGAAGAGACTCCAGTGTCTCTATAAAAGGACTGATGTAAACAGCTTACATATGAATGTCTGTCAGAACACACTAAGGTGAATTTGCTACATTAGTTTCTTCCTATCTTTAACAGGATCAGAGCATCATCTAAGGCCACATGCATAGAAATCTCTTAGAAATTGTTCAAAATTAAGGTTGCAGGCTGGAAAGGTAGGTTAGTGAGTACTGCACTTGCTCCATAAGCATGAGGACCTGGATTCGATCCCCACACCTATATCAAATCCTTGATGTGAGGTGCAGATTTGTAATTCCAGTACTGAGGAGGGAAAGACAGACAGACGGATCCCTGGACAGCCAAGACAGCCTAATCAGAGAGCTCTAGGCCAGTAAGAGACTTTGTCAGAAAAAATATTTGGCGGATGGCCACTGAGGAGCACACCCAAGGTTACCTCCTGGCCTACATGAGAACATATATGCACACACACATGCGCCCGCCCACTCACAAACACACAGTGCAGATTCCTGAGCCCAATCCCACTTTGTACGTGCTAGTGGGAGTGAGCACACATGCACTCATGCGTGCACATGCATACACATGTACATGGCCTTCCGTTACCTGTCATGGTATGGGCCTAGGGCTCTGCCTCTTCATGAGCATGCCTGGCATTGTGGAGCCTGATTATAAACACAGAGGTAGGTAATGAGAAGCACAGCACAAAACAAGGGAAATGCCCAACTCTTTCTCCACTGTGGCTTTATATCAGTAATAGAAAACCCTTGTCTCACCCCAAAGGTATGTAATCTCATATGTCCATCTAGAAAAGTTTACAAAAAAATGAAAACCGTAGGTTCCTGTCCCATTCTCGGAACAGGCAGGTTACCACTCTTCCACAATTATTTTCATCCTTCATCAGCCTGGTTTCATTGTTTTAGATCTTGGATTTGTCATAAATATGACCAGATACATGACATTAGGAGTAGAAAAAGTGGCACGCATGACAGGGTGCAGTAAAAAAGCAGGTCTTTCCTGCTGCGAAATAAAGTGTTGGCCAGACCTGGTGTGAGCTGAGCTCAGCATCTATGCCCTCGCAGGAAGGCCTTACTCTATTTAAATGTAAAGCATTTTTTATATGAACTTCTAGTCCTGGGACTGGAGAGGTGACTTAGCAGGTGAGTGTGCTTGTTGCCAAGTCTGGTGTCCTGAGTTTGACCTCCAGGATACACATGGTAAAAGAAGATAACCAACTCCCTCCCTCACCTCAGCTTGTCATCTGATCCCCACACATGTGCATGTGCACACACAACATAAATAAGTAACTCTAGTTCTTACAAATGAACTAAACTTCTAGTTCTAATTCCATTGTTTTCTGAAATTAATATAGAAATAAATCATATGATATTAAAATTAATGTATTTTCCTTAAGAAAATTAAGTGGACATGTATCTGCATATTAGCATATCAGTATCTTTTATATATGAAAAAAACCAAATGTATAGGACTTTAATGTTAAGTCTCAGAGGTTAGAGACTGTTAAATTTGAGTTATAGGAAGTTGGCTCATCAGGCAAAGGCACTTGCTGCCAAACCTGGGGCCCTGAGTTCAATCCCCAGAATCTACATTGTGTAGGTGAGAATCAACTCCCACATGTTGCCCTCTGACCTTCACTATAACATCTGACTCTGCAAATAACTATGACCCTGTCACAAATGGCATGCCTCCACCACAAATGGCATGGCTCCCCACACATACACATAAAGGCATGCCACCTCCCATACACAAATGGCATATACCCTGCCCCTCCCCCCAAAAAATGGCATACCCCACCCCATCAAATAAAACAATCACCTCTAGGCCTTTGGAAGGCTGGAGCAGGAAGGCTGCACATTCAAGGATGGCTTAGGGCCAACTTGGGCAACTTAGTAAGACCCTGTCTCCAATTAAATGGTAAAAAAAAAAAAAAAAAAAAAAAAAAAAAGATAGCTGGGATGTAACTTTATGGCAGATCGCTTGCCTGGCACATACAAGGCCTTTCATCCAAAATAAAAAGAAAGAAATGTGTGTTGAATGGGGTGGGGGAGACAAGAGAAATGTCTTTGTTGTTGTGCTATTTTGTAATCAAATGTCTTACTATACAAGTAAAGAGAGTCTGCTAAAATATGAACACAAAAAGCTCTCTGGCCTGAAAAAAATGCTATTTTGATTCAAATTCCACAGAATTATTCATCTGTGGTGAGAGCAGGAAATCCTTTGTCTCAATCTGTAACCCAGAATGCTGTGATTCTTTGGGGCAGAACTTAGTTTGGGAGCTACAGGGGATGGTTCAGTTCTTAAAGTACTTGCCACATGAATGTATAACCCTGAGTTTGATCCCAAAACCTACATAAAAGACTGGATGTGATGGCCAGCTCCTGTAATCCCAGCACTGGGGAGGTAGAGATGGTCAAATCCCCAGGAGCTGCTGGCCAGACAGCCTCGCCTAATAGGTGAAACAGTCCTAGACTATCTCACCAATCATGGTGAGTAGTACCTGCAGAAGAAGGATCCTCAAGGTTGTTTCTGGATCCCACATGCATATGTACATATATGCACATGCTTACACACACACACACACACACACACACACACACACACACACAACACACGAGAATGTAGTTTCTAAGTAGCTATTGTGATTGATTTGCTTACTTTGTATTTTGCAAAGTAACTCCTTGGTTCTTCAGGTCTTCTATATGGCTTATGATTCCTTTGTTTTCACAGGGGAGAAGATGGAGAAAAAGAAGAAAAAGCCAAAGATGATAAGGGCAAACAGAAGCTGAGGCAACTTCATACACATCGATATGGGGAACCAGAAGTCCCCGAGTCAGCATTCTGGAAGAAAATCATAGCCTACCAACAGAAGCTGCTGGTGAGACTTTTGGTACTGATTGATTGTCCCTGGCTATGTGTAGCAGTTGATCCCAGAAAAACCTCCTACCACCCTCATCTGAGAGTACGCAAGTTCCTCGTGAAAGAATAGTGGAATGTCTGAGTATAGATAGCACACATCCTTCCATGTGTTTTAACCTATCTAGATTATTTACAGTCTCCAACACAGTGTGAATATTATGGAAATGTTTGTTATAATAAATTATTTAGGGAATAATTGTAAGAAAAAAGTCTATATCCATTTAGACAAAAATTTTTTCCAAATATTTTCTCTTTTCACCCAATTGGACCTCTGAAGGCTCTGCCTTCATAACTAGAGAGCTAAGCAGATGTTTATCTCTTCATTTCAGTATACTTGAATTTTTGAAACTGTTTATTTTATGTGTACATGTGAATGTTTCCATGCATTGATGTATACCATGTGTAATGCAAGTGCCTGAGGGCCCAGAAGAGGGCATTTGATACCCTGAAACTGAAGTTACAGACAGTTTTGAGCTACCATGTGGGTGCTGGGAACCAAACCTAGTTCCCTTGCATGGGCAGCCAGTGCTCTTAATTGTTGAGTCATCTCTACAGCCCAGTATTTCTATTTTAAAACAAATGTCTTTTTTCAAATTACTGCTCCTATTACACAATTTATACTGCCTAACACTCTGTGGGCTCCTCACACCTTCACATGGTCTGACACCCACAAGGCCTCTACATATGTTCATACTATCTTGACATTCTTTGACTGAAAAGCAGACACCACAGTAGCTCCATAGTCTTCCTACAAATTATTCAGAACGCATCAAGCATATTTTTAAGGCTCTGTAATAGTTGACTATAAACCAGGCATAACCTCCTGGGTCTATAGAATTTATAGTTAGCCCAGAACCAAATGAGTCAATCAACCCACCTTTTACTAAAAATAAATAAGAACAAACTTATAGAAGTAAAACATTAGCATATTTTATAAGTGTAAACCTAATGAGTCAGCTTTTCAGTGATGATATTCAAAATTTTTCATTAGAGGCAAGTAAAAGCAAATGAAAAAATGAGAGAAAGAAGATAGTTCTTTGTAGAGTTTTATAGGAGTATTTCCCAAATCGTGTGTTTTCTCTATATTGTTTGCTACAGAGTCCATTGAACATAAATCTTTCTGAGATAACTGTATAACTGTTAATTTGATATGCATCAGTGGTTGCCACAGCAGCATGTATCTCTTTGTTGATGCTCTGGAGGCTGGGTAGGCTCTTCAGTACCCTCTAGCAGCCCGGTGGTTCCCGAGGAGCCTGTCTCTGCAGTTGCATAAGGAAAGCAAATGAGGCTGCCCTTTCATTTCTGCCTCTGGGATCTATGTTTCCCAACTTTATGTAACTCTTTCACCTTTTTCCATCTCTTTATAGCTTTGGCATCAGCTTGCACACTTTAGACCAATCATGGTCATAATGCCTATCTCCCCCTGCCCATACATTTATCTCCTCCATGTCTTTGTGACAGTCTCCATACAAAAGCCATAGTTAGATAACTTAGTCTCTGTGATCTATTTTATTACTTTCTAGGAGATAATACCAGTATAATTGGCCCAGTTTGAGTATGTTGTAGAGAGGGCATGTCCATGGAGAGATTAGTGAGAGGCATTGTTGTTATGGTTAGGCATTATGATGCTAAAGCTCACTTCGTGTAGTACAAATAGTAGCTTCCAGTGTGGCCTCTTCCCTTACATCCTCTTCTGCTGAGTTGATTTGGCTTCTTCTGATTCAATGTACCATACCAACCAGTCATTTAATACTGACCTTTGAGCTCTTTCTCTGTTACTTCTAACATAGTACAGAAAACAAACAAACAAACAAAACAACCCCCAGTTCTTCTTTCAAAGTGCCTTAAAGGTCTACCCAATTCCATGTCCACAGCTACTATGGGGCCAATCCACTGCCAGTATCACCTCTCTTTGCAGTCATGCTTACTAACCAGTCCCCATTGCTTCTACTGTTTCCACAGAGGAGTTTCTAAGTCATCATCTTGCATCCTGTCCTCTTGAGTTCTCCAACAGCATCTTATCCCACTTAGAATAAAACAGCAATCATAACAGTAGCAGCGTACAAAGTATCATAGATGATTATTAGTAGCATATTAAAATGAAGAATGGATTTTCTCATATATTCTCATTAATTACCATAGCAAATGTGGGAGGCTGGTTCTGTTGTTATGCTCACATTACAGAAGAAACAAGATATGCTCCAGGAAGGATTAGGTCATTCATCCACATTCTAAATCCAGGAAATGCTAGGACAGAGTTCATATCCCTCAAGTGTAGTCTTAGAAGTTGTAAATGGATTTAGAGATCATCAAATCAGTTTACTGTCATGGACAACTCGAATCTTCCTGGGGAGCCTTTGGAACTCAGCTCCTACTCACCTGCCAGAGCTCACATCTCTCTCTATGTTCTTTTCTCTAGGGTTCAAGCACATTCACACACACACACACACACACACACACACACACACACACACACACACACCACTCTTTTTAATAATACCTTTGGAGGTCAGAAGAGGGCATCAGATCCCCCAAAATTAGAATTACAGATAGTTGCGAACTTTTGTGTGGGTGCTGGAAACTGAACCCAGATCTTCTGTAAGAGCAGCAAATGCTGTTATCCCTCTCTTCAGCTCTACTCTTAATTAAAGGCCCTATCCACACTATCCATGTCTCTAATACACCTTCCCCCTGTGTTGGCTCAGTTAGCTCCCTTACCACCCCCAGGCCTGTACTCAAGCTCTCCTCTTGATATAAGTCTTTCCTAGTCATCTACTACAAACTATCACCTCACTCCCTAAACCTTAACTTATGTATCAATATGCCATTTGGAGTCCTTGAACGATATTTACTATCTGAGGGTATGGCTATTATTAGTTGTCTTCTCCTTGATGGAAGAAACTTTATCCTTTATTGTGTGTCTCTAGCACCAAGGACACAGCACACTCTCAATCTGCAGTTTGGAGTAAAATGAATGAATGCTTTGTTTAAAACATTTGCACATATCCGATCTCTTACCAGGCGGCCTGTTCTTAACTCTTTCTCTCTTCAGAACTATTTTGCTCGCAACTTTTACAACATGAGAATGCTGGCTCTATTTGTCGCATTCGCCATCAACTTCATCCTGCTCTTCTACAAGGTACGTGTGTGTATTCTGGTGGGTTAAAGACCATTCTATTCTAAATGTCAACAATGACTGATGCCAATGGATAGATTCCCCTGTGAGCTTCAAGTGTACACATTATTACACCAATTCTAAACTGCATCTTAACAAAAGAATCAGACCAAAGCCCAGTCCCACTACAGATAGCCCAGAAAACGATGCATGCAGTCCTGGCAAGTGAGCAGGAGGGACCTCAGCTGGCCAGGACCGAGAAGGTTGAGTGTTACAGAGGGTTCACCCTGGTGTTCCTAGGACGATTCAGCTGAATTTCTTACTCATTATGATTTATGATGCCTGCATGAGACAGAACCTTTCCCATGTGACATTATATGGATAACTGAGAATAAAAGTATCTAGTGTTTTCTGCACAATCTGAAATCCTTATAACTGTTCATTGGATTAGCATGAACTTTAAAAAATTAACACTTAGTGTGTGTGTATGTGTATGTGTGTGTACACATAAGCATGTCATGGTGTGGAAGTCATGTGGAGGTCATGAGGAGGTCAGAGAACACCTAGTAAGAGTCTGTTCTTTCCTTCTACCATGTCATTTTCAGAGAATAGACTCAGGTCATCAAACTTGGCAGCAAGTGTGTTTTCCTACCAAGTTATCTCTCAACAAACCCCCAGCATAAACTTTAGACACATATTTATTACTTGTATTTGCTGTTGAAAAAGCTGTCTCTTTATACTTTCCCAATAATCTTTCCATGACACTGGTATGTACTGACTTCACACCCAATGACTGCAGAGGTCGTGTTTCCATTTCTTTCTTTTTGTGATGATGGCACGCAGAGAACTGACTGTATTTTAAATGGTTTGAATCAGGTCTCCACTTCTTCTGTGGTTGAAGGAAAGGAGCTGCCTACCAGAACTTCCAGTGATACCGCTAAAATGACCACCAGCCTGGACAGCAGCCCCCACAGGATCATTGCGGTTCACTACGTCCTGGAGGAGAGCAGTGGCTACATGGAACCCACCCTGCGCATCTTAGCCATCCTCCACACTATCATCTCGTTCTTCTGCATCATTGGATACTACTGCTTGAAAGTAAGTCCCCAGGTACCCGTGCGTTTAAAGTGTCTGTCTGTAGTGTAGACTTCTGGGGATTCTGGTGCTGAGGTGAAATCTCTGAGTGTAGCATTTTGTTTTGGGGTGCACTAGGGATCCACACCTCTGGGGCAGAAGGGAGAAGCAGGTTGGGGTAGAGGAAAATAATGGGCTAAGGGCCAGAGAGTAGAATGTGACCATAGGCTTCCATCTCTGAAGCTAGGACAAGAGAGCTGACCTTTCTAAGTTTCTACTGATCAGTAATTGATTTCAGGTACACTTTTGCCGAGTCATAATTAGTTATACAGTTATACAACCTTTTCAAGTACCACTTGACCACACAAAAGTGAGTCACCCTCCCCGCTGCCCACAGACTCTCACAGTTAACTACCTGTCAAGCACGACTGTTCTGTTGTTAGGTACAGATCTCTCAACATCCATGACAGAAGATACATAATTCCTGCTGTTTTATCTAGAAAATAATTAGCTGCCTTTATCCACATGTCCCTGCTGGAGGTAACAGTAAGCTTGGTGAATAAAATTTGAGATGGTAATATAGTCTCTCTAAGTGCGTGGGGATGTCCTCACCTGTGCAAAGATATCTATTTGTTATTTCACTGCCCTGCGCATCTGGCTATGAAATCTCGTAAGACAGATGAAAAGCTAGGGCTTGGCATAAAAGACTAGCATGTGAAATAAAGGGGCTTTTTCTACCTCTTCTCATGGGAGTAAATATTCCTGGGTACTTCCTCAGTGTCAATACTTCCCCCTGTGCTTGCATAGACACTGTCCATGTGAAAAGGGAATCATCCGCAGATGACAGAGACATCTTTTTACTCACCAAGACTTTTGCCATTGTTAAAACTTGAATTTACTTCTATATAATATATGCATGCTGTGCATAGCATTATTAAAGAGATTAAAAAACATGCATTCGGAGATGTAAGATTTTTTTCCCCATCTGTTCATATTGATACATTAAAATAATATATTTAAATATATATTGAATATTTTGTAATCACCTGTCTCTTTTAGTATTTAGAATGCTTCCATTAATATAATCATGCCTTAACCTTTGTGTCTTTAAAACATATGCAGGTGTATGTGTGCTGTTTTCCCAAAACCTTCTAGATGCTTCTTTCTGCCTTAATGTAGTTGATTGATTTTCATTGAAGTTTTTGCCTACCTGAAAGTTCATGGAGAAATAGATCTTTCCAAGAGCTATTTTGTAAAGATAGTGACTGCAAGACATGTCAGTCCAGCTAAACGAATGTCGAGATGCTGTTTCCCATCTGCAGCAAGAGCTGTTTTGTAAAGATAGAGACATGTCAGTCCAGCTAAACGAATGTCAACATGTTGATTCCCACCCGCAGGTCCCCTTGGTTATTTTTAAGCGAGAGAAGGAAGTGGCACGGAAGTTAGAGTTTGATGGGCTTTACATTACGGAGCAGCCGTCGGAGGATGATATCAAAGGCCAGTGGGACAGACTCGTGATCAACACACAGTGAGTGAGGGGTTATGAGAAGCATTTCTGGGCTCAGGGATTTCAAGACATTTAAGGAAATTCTCTGCTAGAGTTTTTGAAGGTTTGCTAAAAGTTCAGCCCAAGTGAGTAACAGTTACATATTCAGCCAAGAAAATCAAAAGACCAAGACCTCTGAGAAGCCTAATGGATGCTGCAGTTTCTCCCCTCTGATCTGAATCTCTTAAGCAAAATGTACGTGGAGGCCATTTACACAGGGCTGATGGGGACCACACCCCCATTACCCAGTGTTCAAGGGGGCATGGCACTAGGTTCATGACCCACAATCTCATCCAAATGCAGAGGAAGCAGAAATTATTCATAAAGGAAAGGGGTGTAGCATAGAAGGCAAACACTGCATTTGCACTGCTAATGTGCCTGAACTTCCGGAGGATACCACCAACCATCCTCACAGCCACCTAGCATATGTTACAATGTGATGTCACCACATACAAATCCATCCCAACTTGTAACTTCTACAGAAACAGTTATTGACAGTATATTTTTGAGTGTTTATGCTCCAGAAGAATCAGATAGGCTGACCTTGTTTGTTCTTTTTTACTTTTTTATTGCACTGAGAATTGAACTCAAGGCCTCGTCCATGCTCCGTAAATATTCTGCTGCTGCTGCTATGTCCCCAGCCCTGGAATTGCTGATTCTTAAAAGTTACCATTTCTAGTAGTCTCTGAGTTTTCCAGTGAGAAATAAGGCTCTAACTTCATAGCAACAGAGTTATAGGTTTCTAGTCTACTAGTTTGTTCTTTTTTGAAGTGAAGGGACTTGAACCCAGGGCCTTGAGCATGCTAGACAAGCACTCTGCATGTCAGCCACCACCTAAGCCATAGTTCCTAAACATTCTAATTTTAAAAATAACTGACAAGAATGTATTATATATATATATATATATATATATATATATATATATATATAAGAGAGAGAGAGAGAGAGAGAGAGAGAGAGAGAAGAGAGAGGGGGGAAGAGAAATCACTCATAAATAAATGATAAATGCAATATTACAACTTGTAAATAAATATGATTATATTAACATATTAACATATCATCACATATCATTTTAATGTGATCAACCTTTGTACATTTTATATGCTATTATAAAATGATATTTAGTACACTTATGATATAGAAAAATTATGAGCAGAGTGGTTATGTGACTCATTGTACTACTAAGTAGACTGTAGGATATCTCCATGCATATTGCTTTCAGTATTTTGTTTATTTCAAATTATATGTTATTTATTGTTTAAAAAGTAATGCTATTCTTACCTCTCTGCTTTTGTATCTTTTGAATCTTTTAGGTCATTTCCCAATAATTACTGGGATAAATTTGTGAAAAGAAAGGTAATATTTTTAAGAGGGATTAAATTCCCAGTGTTTCTTTTTTTTTTGAAGGCTGTTTCAGGCCTTGCTGTGATGTGTTTTGGATGGAGAGTGGATTGTGAGATGTGTTACAATTGCTCGCTGTTATTTCTAGGCAGCAAAAGAATCCAATAGGGTTTTTCAAAAGAGCATCTGAGAAATCCATACTCTTTTGCCCCCACATCAACAGACCTTGCTTCCCTTACCTGTCCTGCCTTAGGGAACAGTGACAAGAATCAATAAGAATCTGATACCATCTGGGTTGCCCATGTTGGCTGCAGGTTGTTGGCTTTTTGTTTGTTTATTTGTTTGTTTTGCTTTCTGTCTTATAACTTTAAAGACCTTAAAAAGTAAATCTGATTCTAATTGTCCTGGAGGGTGGTGGAGAGAACAGAGAGAATGGTCTCCTTCCTTCAGCTATAACCCTGGCTGCTGCTAAGCTCGGCTGTTGAGAGCCTCTGACCAGAGGCTGGGGTTATCCCTGCCCACCCTGCCACACAGGTCTTTATGGGGCTCTGCATATTTTAGTTGAAATATCGTATGTAAAAGTGCTTGTGTGCTGCAGGCTGCTGTGCAGGAATCACTTTTTTGTATTTTCTTGCTTCTTCTCTTTTTTTAAAGTGGAGATTTGAGAGGTCTCAAACTGTAGCCCAAACTAGCCCAGAACTCACCAGACAGCCCAAGCTGGCTTCAAACTCACTGTAGTCTTCCCTCAGCTTCCTGAGAAGGCTGGGATTGCAGACATATTCCCCACCCCCACCCCAGCTCCCCCGCAAGCCTGCTCCAGGCTCCTTGCTGATTCTTTGAGCTGCTCAGATCACACATTGTCTCACAGTGAATGCCAGCTTGGTGTGTACTGGCACAGGTGCGCCTGTCCTGGGAAGAGGCCTTTTGTGTCTTTATCAATGCAGTGCTGCTTCAAACTTGGTTGTCAAGGAAACTGTCTTTCTTACCACCTGATGCAGAGATGGTGCATTTACTAAGAGCTTGAATGTAACTGAAGTGTAATTAAGTACAGTGTGTGTGTGTGTGTGTGTGTGTGTGTGTGTGTGGTGTGTCCATACTTTGTGGTGGAAAGAATCTGTGATTGATGATTGTTGATATGCTGTTGCACATTTTTTGTAACCTTGTGAAACTTTGAGTTTATTACACTAACGCATGAATTCATATCTAAATTAGACCAGAGTTTTCAACTATTTTAAAACAATTTTAAATGGACAATTTGAATATCTTATATCTATGACATTTTTAGTGATATGAAAAGGGAGTTTCTAAAATATAAAATCAGTGTTTCCTGAAAGAAAACAAAACCACTTTACTATTATGTTAAATAAACAAGGTGAGAACTAGGGTGATGACACAGTTTAAGTGCTTGCTGTGTGACATGAGGACCTGAGTGTGTACTCCCAGCACTCACATAAGCTGACCCAGTGCATGCTTGTTATCCAAGCAGCGGGCAGGCATAGATCAGAGCATCAGGAGGACTCACTGACCCTTTAGCCTCGCAGGAATAGTGAGTTCCAGGTTCAGTGAGAAATCAAGCTGAAGAGGGAATAAAGAAACCATCTGACACTGGTCTCTGGCTCTCACATACACTCACAGATGAGCACACATACACATGCACGCATGCACACACAAACAAAGTAGGGAAGGAGAGAGGAAGACAGAGCAACTCATTCCAGGCTCCTCCGCTGCAGTACCTGCTGTGTCCTCTAGGGCGAAGAGTGAGCCCATGCCCTGTAGAGACTGGCCAGCACAGGCCATGTTCAGCCCTGAGAAAAAGTACAGAGCAGATTGGCTTAGTTAACCTGAAAGGTCTGTGCTCTCAGTCATTTTAACCTCCACTTGTCTTTAATGCTTTCTTTGATTTAACATGTTTTGTGCATGTGGAAAGAGCTGTCATTCCTGGGTTCCCTCTGTCTTCTCTCTCTCTCCTTCTCCCTGTGTCCTCTTGCCTTCACACTTGGTCTCCTGGGCATACCATCCTTTGCTTGCTTTCCTCCTTTTCCTCCTGCTATTAGTAATCTATTCTGTTTTTCTTTCCTCGATTTACCCGTTTCTTCCATTTTGACTATTCCTTAGTCCCGTTACACATGAGTACTTGAACATAGGGCTGGGGGAAGCACATCACAGAGCTGGACATGCTAACTTTTATGTTGAGCTACAAGCCATGTCCCAGTAGCAAGCTTTTGTGTGTGTGTGTGTGTGTGTGTGTGTGTGTGTGTGTGCATGCTTGTGTGCAAGGTCAGCTTTTGGCTATTGTCTCTTAGGAACAGTCCATCCTATTTTGAGACATAGTCTTTCCCTAGGTCCTGAGACTCATCAGTTAGGCTCAGCTCTCTACAGCATCTCATGGATCCACTTGCGTCTGCCTTCCCAGTACTGGGATTATAAGTACACTCTACTACCTACATTCAGCTTTGTACATGGCTCTTCATCAACTGAGCTATCTCCTCAGTTTCTTAATCTGTACAATGGGATGAAAATATTAATGCACAACTGGTACATTATGACAGACACCTGAGATAAGCACAAAAAAGAGACCATGACAATCACAAGAACTCTGACAAAATTCCTGGTAAAAGAATGATGGTCACCTTCTTCCCACCCCCCCACCCCCAGCCTCTTGTTCTTATACCTCACAGCAGTCTTTCCTGTGCCTCCCTTACTAAAAGGGGAATCTCATTCCTCAGAGATGAGTTACTCAAAGTGCTATAGATTTATTTAGAACTTCAACAGCATGATCCCAGAAGATGGACTGTAAATTAGAAGGTTAATTTTTCTGTAAAATCAAGCAATTATATAGCAAGAAAATCTACTCCTGTATAATTGACTAGGTGGTGCTACTTAATCATTAAGGCCAATGACGTACTTCTTCCTTGACCACAGGTAATGGATAAGTATGGCGAGTTTTATGGGAGAGACAGAATCAGCGAGTTACTGGGCATGGATAAGGCTGCACTGGATTTCAGCGATGCAAGAGAGAAGAAGAAGCCCAAGAAAGACAGTTCTTTGTCTGCTGTGTGAGTAACACTTCTGCCCTACATTGGATGGGGTCAAGGGACACATTTTGAACTGGCTAGCTAACCTTTTTGCCTTCCCTCCCTTAGGAAAACAGCAAGTTCCACAAAAAGTTGTCATTTATACTTCAAGGTTTTCTTAGGGTTTCTACTGCAGATATGAAACACCATGACTAGAAAGCAAGTTGGAAAGGAAAGGGTTATTTGGCTTGCACTTCCATGTTGTCATAGCCCATCATCAAAGGAAGTCAGGAGAGGAACCCAATCAGCATAGGAACCTGGAAGCAGGAGGCAGAAGCTGATGAGGAGGCCATGGAGGAGTGCTGCTTACTGACTTCCTCCGCCTGCTTTCTTATAGAACTCAGGACCCAGGGATAGTACCACCAGCCGTGCACTGGGCTCTACAATGTCTGTCACTAATAAAGAAAATTCCCCACAGCCAGATCTTATGGAGACATTTTCTCATTTGAGGTTTCCTCCTTCCAGACTCTAACTTGGGTCAAGTTGACATAGAACTAGCCAGGACCTGGGTGTTTGGCACTTTAGGTTGGAGGGATAGTTTCCTAACTTATTGTTGTTGTTGCTATTTTCTCTTTGAGACAAAGTCACGCCATGTAGCCCTGGCTGACCTGAAATTTGTGGTATAACAGCTCAGGAAGACTAGAACTGACTGATAGCCTCCTGGGCCTTCATTTCACCATCTGCCTGCTCTACCTTCTGCAGTGCTGCGGTTTCAGGTCTGAGCCACCAGGTGTGGCTCCTATCAACATTCAAAGATTCCTTCCTTGTTATTTACATGCAGTGAGAGAAGAGCAGCAAGAAAATCCACTATTCCTAATTAAAATCACCATTTCTAATCCCAGGTCTTCCTTAAAGTGAAAGACAAAGGCACAATATAGAACCATGCTTTTGCAGGAATCCTTTTTTTGGAGGGAAGTTACGTTCCATGCTTTGGAAACAGAAATTTTGTAATCCTTTTATCAAAAAGTACACAAAGTTCCTATCTTTGTGATATAATATATATATATATATATATATAATGAGAGAGAGAGAGAGAGAGAGAGAGAGAAAGAGAGAGAGAGAGAGAGTATCAGTGTGCTAAAACACCATGTTACCCCCTTATTTGAAATTTTAAAAGGCACTCTTGTGAAATAATGCTGTTAACTAAGATGAAAGAGTTGGATCAAGGTCCCTTGAGATGGAGGCAGTTTCTCCCAGCCCTCTCTCAGACACCTTTGCCCACGATATGGAGGGCCAGTGTATCCATGTGTTCCTGCCTGCCTAGCAGATGTGACCTGCTAGATTTCTGCAAGTGAGTCCAGCACACTTGCTCCACCTAGGTGACATTTTACTGCCTGAGAACTTCCTTGTTTTAGAGAAGCGCTGTGGTCACTTTCTCTTGGGAAATCAGCTTTTCTTGGGTTTCTGTTTTTGCTTGTTTCACTGCAGCAACAGGTATCAAACCCAGGGCCTCATGTTTAACAAGTGCTGCCCCACTGACCTATATCCCCAGCCCAGCATGGCTGATCTGTGTATTTGTTTAAATTTGGAGATGGGCTAGTGAGATAGCTCAGCAGATAAAGATATTTACTGGCAAGGCTGAAGACTTGAGTTCCATTCCCAAATTCTATAATGAGAGGAGATAATTTCCTACACAAGTTGTGTTCTGACGTACACATACATACTATGGTACATATACTTACAGATATATACCTATACACACATAAGTATAACAAATTTTTAATTGGCAAAAATCTTTCATCATTTTATATAATAAATATTTTCAAGACTGACTGCTAGCTAGCAAAGGGCCAGAAAAGTCTATGTTATTATCACTGTTAAGTATGGATAATGAAATCTTAATGAAGACCCAATAAGGAATATATAAGACCGGAAAAAAGATTTTCATGTTCTGTGTCTTGACTAAAACATTTAGAAGGTGGAGACTTAAAAGTTTAGTAGGATTCTGTGTGCATGCCACCTTGATGTGTCCACCCAGGTTCAAAACCATAGTGGTTATTCACTCACCAATAAATGTTTTATCATCATAAGACCCATTTGTAAACAATTCATCAATATTTACAGCATTTATCCATCCATGCAACTTGGTAAATGCATATTGAAATAAGTAGTTCACCTCCTCCCTGTGGTAAGAAAGGCTGAGTGCTTCCACATTTATGGGGTTTTGTGGGGGTGGGTAGGGCAGACAAGCTTATATCTCAGAATCTTCAAGCAACCTCTCATCTACCCACTGCCCACCCATCCCCCCTCTCTCTAATTTATAGGGTTTTCTTGACTCAAGGCCTGTTTCTAGGGGAGCCTGAACCTTGATTAGCTACCCTAATCAGCCAGGCCACCCTTAGGGGTGGGGTCCACTCCACCCAGTATATATACTACCTATTTATAGACAAGTACTGAGCACTTCCAAAAGGACAGTGGCAGTGAGGCTGCCACTCAAGTGTATGGCTAATGGGAAATAACCGTAAAAGAAAAGCTTCAAGCAAGAATGTAAAATTCAGATGTCCTGAATTTTGAAACCTTCATTTTGGTTTAGATCATTTTCTATGGAAAGTCACGTGACTCTCATGCAGATGGTCAAGTCCCTTCTCTTTTCTGACTCCTTGCTTAATTTGGGAAAATTAATGTCAACGCCTACTGCAAATATTGATGGGCTGCTTATGGAAGGGTCTTGTGTTAATGAAATTAATTACAGCACAAAGGCAAAGTTCTGCCTGCAGAAGGAAAAGAGTACAGGCTGGCCTGTCAGTGCTTGACCTCAGCACCGGGTGAGTGGAAGCAAGGTTAGCCGAGCCTAAGTGTTTAAGAGGAGTGTGGGCCAAGGTGCAACATCCTGCTTAAGTAAAAGAAAAAGAAAGAGACCAGGAGATCCTGCACTAGAGGAAGGGAAGCTTCATCCTTCCAGGAAAACCAAAAACAGAACTAAAAGAGCAACAAGAACAGACTCTTACCTCATCTGCTTTACGTAGCAAACTGCTCAGATTTCAGATTGACCTATTCAAAGGCAATACTTTAAAATAAGTAATTAGACCGAAATCTTACATCTAGAGAGGCCCCTTTGAGAACTGCCCCCTCTCACACTATATTGCCTCTGTTCATGTCCTCACCTGCCAGCTAACCTGGAGCTGGGGTGTTAGGTCTAAGGTTGACAGAGTTATGTCTAACCCTAAATCAGTACCAAGCTCTGGGAAAACAATGAAGGCTTTTATAACATGTGCATTTCTAAAATTTCAAAGCTCATGACTGTTCAAAGTTAAAGCTTACCAGGGAGATGGCTCCCTAGTAAAAGCACTCTGGGTACAAGCATGAGGACCAGAGTTCGGATCTCAGGCACCCACCTAGAGCCAGGCATGGATGAGCATATCTGTAATCCCAGTGTTGGGAGGTGGAGGCATGTGGATTTTAGGGGCTTGCTGGCCTGCTTATCATGAAGAGTAAGCCCCATGAACATGTGAGCACACAGGTATAGTATACGCATAAAAAAGCATCACACACACACACACACCACACACACACCACACACACACACACACTTAAACATATGACCATACATTCTTATTCTCTTGTTTTCTGTTCATCTCTTCCCCTCCCCCATCTCCTTCTCCCCCTCTCCCTCTTCCTCCTCTCTCCCTCCCCTCCCCACTCTATTCCTCCCCTCCCTCCCTCTCTTCACACAAACACAACACACGGCAGAAATGTTTCTTTTTTCAAGGATTGACGAAACAGTTCAGTGGTTAGGAGCACTTGTGGTTCTTGTGGAGGAGAGATCTGTTCCCGGCACTCATGGTGATCCACGACTGCCCTCAACCTCAGTTCCAGGGAATCAGAAGCCTCTTCTGGACTCTGAGCACTGCAGTCTGTGGTGCACAGACATACGTGCAGGCTAAATGTCCGTGCACATAAAAACAAATCTTTCTTAAATTGTATCTTTTTAAAAAAATTATATCTTAAATGTACAGTAAAATGTACTGAGTCAACTTTTAAAACACGTTAATTAACATGTTAAATTAAGGTAAATTTAGGCTATAGTGCAGCAAAAAAGAAAAGGCTGTTTTTAAATAACAGAGTGGGATGTTAAGATTGCTCAGTGGGTAAGAGCATGCAAATCTGAACACCTGAGTTCAGTCCCCAGAACCCAAAGTGGAAGGAGAGACAGAGGAAGACTGTCCTCTGACTTCCACACATGCACTATTACATGTGTGCACCTGAACACACATATATCATATATACACATACACCCCATATACACACGTTACACAATACACACACACCACACATACACACACATCCCATACATACACATTACACACATACACATATACCACACACATATACACATACTACACACATATACATATACACACACCACACACACATACACACATACATACAGTACACACACCACAAACTCATACCATATGCACACAGACCACATACACACTACACACATATATACCACATACACGCATACACACACACCACACATACCATATGTACATAGACCACACACACACATACACACGCACACACCATACACACATACACCATACACACACACCACACATACCATATGTACATAGACCACACACACACATACACACGCACACACCATACACACATACACCATACACACACACCATACACACATATCATAAATTTATAAACACATAACGAAATGATGATGTTTTAAATTAGTAAAGAAGAGATGATGCCATTTTATTTTCTTTCCCATGATCCTTAAAGAGATCACCACAGAGCACTGAGGTCTGTCTCCCCAACAGGTCTCAGCTCTTCTCTTTTACCTGGAAACAGATGGTCTTCAGAGTACTGATCCCCTGGGCACTGTCCTCCTGCGCAGGTGTCTAGCCTTGCCCGTGACAGGTGCGGGCCCACAGGCTCCACGAGCATACATCTATTAGTGTGAGTATCCACACTCTCTCCTGTCATTCCAGATTGAACTCTATTGACGTGAAGTACCAGATGTGGAAACTTGGAGTCGTGTTCACAGACAACGTAAGCCTCCTTCACGCTCATTGCTCTAGTCTGTGGAGCTTTTGCAGATAGAGGTGGGTTATTTCAGGAAGTTACGCAGATAACAGTGTAGTTAATAATCATGGTGTCTGAGAGAGACAGACACTTTTACCACCCTATCTTATACATTAATATAAGAAGAGCTTGCAAGCTTATATGGATTTCCATTTACATTTGAGTGGGACCATAGACTTCAGAGGTTTGTAGATATTCAAAACACACCTAAATAAAAAAATAAAACGTAGCTTTACTAGGAAGAGGATGAGTAGGAGGAAGAAGAAGAAAGCTGGTAATGGAGAGGTAGGAGGGTTAGTTGGAGAAAACAGAAACAAGATATTTCTGGGAATACCATAATAAAATATATGACTTTATATATGTTTTAAAAGCTAATACGTCTTAAAAATGGTTGTGCTTGCTTTTTCTCCCAAATTGAGTGCATTAAACCATTATGTTCTTTTTCTTGATTTATCTTCATCAAAAGCCTTTAGACAGTAAACATAAGGTCTGGGTATATACTTTAGTGTGATTGAATATACTCAACCATTACCAAAAATTGTCTCTGTACCTCACTGTTTAATTTTCACACTGGCTTTTATAGTGAATGTTTCATTTTTCTAGTCTTTAAATCTGTGACAGCAAGCCAACTCTCTTCCCTCCACCCCCACCCTGCTACCCACCCATCCAAGGTACTCCCAATAGCTTCAAAACCTTTTGTAAGTACCTTTTCAGAGCCATAGACTGTTAGTATTATACCACCTTGCAAGTACTTTCTTATTGAATGGTGGAAAATTTTTCAGTGATTGGGAACCGCCCAACTCCTGCTTCAGTTGGCCATCTCCCACTCAGGCAGTAAGCCTGCCCTGCCTGATAATTAAAAAGTAATTTCTTTAATTATAATTCAGAAGGCTTCCCTAAACAACACCAAGTATGTGGTTAAGGTCATAACATGTGTCAGCAACATTAAGGAGCACTTCAGTTACTCTTGGGATTTACCTTAGTTCATGCAATGTGCAATGCTACCTTAATAAACTGCTCAGGAACGATCCTGCAATAGATCCTAACTAATAGGTCTTAGCAACCCCAATGTGTAGATAAATGACAACCATAGAAGAAGAGGAAAGGAAGGAGTCAACAGTGGTGGGTTCTTGGGTTGATTGTAGACATGGATTCCCAAACAGAGGCAGTCTTGTCCCTGAGTGACATTCGATGGCATTTTCCTTCATCATGGATCATCAGGATCTTTTGGATCCTGAGGTCACAGGTCAGCCTCCATAACCAAGAGTTATCTGGTGCAAAATAGCAAGCACCACGCTGGAGCTGAGACCCTGCTGTTGCTATGTAAGATGATTGTTTCCATTATTTGTGAAAGGATGAATTAGGAGAGTTGGTGTAAAGAAAAAAATTACACTGAGACTTTCATAACAAACTAAATAAAGGTAAAATGTGCAAAGAGTGAATCCAGCTTATTAGGACTGAAGAATTACAGTCTAGACAGGAGATGAATGCAGGGTTTGTATGGAGTGAGATGGCAGTGGCTCTTGCTGGTTCTTGTGTACTCTGCTCTCTGACATGCCTTTCCCCTGTTTGCTCCTAACAGTCCTTCCTCTACCTAGCCTGGTATATGACCATGTCTGTTCTTGGACACTATAACAACTTTTTTTTGCTGCTCACCTCCTTGACATTGCGATGGGCTTCAAGACCTTGAGAACTATCCTGTCCTCAGTTACCCATAATGGCAAACAGGTAAAAAGTCTTATTTCCCTTAGAGAAATCAAAAATGGTGAGATATAAGTCTGAAAAAAATAACTGCAACCTTTAAGTGAGACTGTGTGGCTTTAAAGATTGTCATGACTATATAGTCTATTTTTTCTCTAAACTATGATCAATAATTCCATGAATCCTATAGCCCAGATTTAGGGATTGCCTTGATGGTTTAGCTATATGATCTTGAATAAGTGAATATTTACCAATATCAAATCCTTTCTCTGGTAAAGTACAACTAATAATGACACCTTTTCAGATTTTGTGATGGTTGAGAACGAATCCAGCCAGCTAAGGTCCTTCTACGTTGAACACTACATCGAGGAAGTTGTTCTTGCTTTGCTTATGAGACAATGCTTGCTCCACCTGATCCTACAGTGTGGCAAAAACTGTTGCAGAATCCAGATGCATTACTTGTGTTGACAAGAAGGTGTTGCCGTTAAATTTAATAAGACATCCTCGTGATCTCTTAAATTGAACTATGTCTAAATGATACCTTACACTTGACAAGGGCATGCTGACATAGGGGACAGCTGGTCTGGGTGCAGCTGTCCCACTGACATTCTGATGGAGCTCAGGTGCTTGTGCTGGACCTTTGCTACTGTGACCATGCAGAAGTATGCATTTTTCATTCATCAGCTGTGTCACGTGTTCAATTGGTGGTGACAATTCTATGCTAATTATCTGGAGCAACAGCCCTTCTAATCCAGTGCATTTAGTAGTCAGTGCCCCGAACCTGGAATCACAGCTACTTTTACTATCATTAGCACCACCCCTTGTTTTCTAAAGTCCAACAGGCAGCTCTTACTACACATGTCAACCAGAGGTCTGAAAATAAAGCTGTGATGCCTATGCCTAGACCAAATCCCTCTGTGCTCTGCCCATTGCCAGTCGGTATGACAGAGTATGACAGAGCTCCTAGCACAGTTAATAACTACAGAGGTGGCACAGGGGGTAGGAACACCTACTGCTCTTGCAGAGGATCCTGGTTCAGTTCCTGGCACCCATGCTGGGTAGCGCACAACTGACTAATTCCAGTTCCATGGGATCCCACACTCTTTTCTGGCTACTTCAGGCACTATGCCACCTGGGGTCACATACGTACAAGCAGGCACACACGCATCTGCATAAATAAAAACTTGACTTATAACTCAGGAGAGTATATAGTATTTTCTGAACATTAAAGCTGCTTTCTAATATGTATTAATTTGATTCTAGTGTAGAAATAAATCAGAATTTATCTTTACTTGGTTTGTGTTGTGTGCTTGTTAGTCAATTAAGTGGTCAGACTTAGCATAAAATGCTTTGACAGACTGATAAATTAAAGAAAATGTGCAAATAAACTTGTGAGCTAAGCAGGTAAAGAATAATGAGGGTATGGATCATATTGACTTACAGTCAGTAAGTCCAGGTGTGTCAGTAGAGTACTCCCCTCCCACCCAGCTGTCAGTTACACCTGCCATACACCCTTGTATCACCAGTACATGCTAAATGTCACCTTGCTTTCAGCTCGTGTTAACTGTTGGCTTGTTGGCTGTTGTTGTATACCTGTACACTGTTGTGGCATTCAATTTCTTCCGAAAATTCTACAATAAAAGCGAGGACGGTGACACGCCGGACATGAAGTGTGATGACATGCTGACGGTAAGCTTCTGAACTGGCAGGAAACCACGCCACACCAGCCATGTCACTGTGCATTGCCTCATCCCCAGCGCAAGATAGGAGGTACCTGACACAACAGAAGACTGAGTGGCTCTTCAGAACATAACCATTGTCATTTCAGCAGAGCATAAAGGGCCATTTCTATAGATTTCCCAGCCATGTTTGTTCAGCTTCGTAATTAGTAGACTTGCTGAGAGACATAGTTAGAATTGGGGCAAATGTTAGCCTGTGAGTCACACATTCCAAGGCAGCAGGTGGAATGTTCCAAGGTCTTTGCTCTTTGCTCACCTCATTGACTTTACCTGATGTTACTTAGATCCAAAGTTGTATCTTAACAGAACTGATACTTTTGCTTTTATACTGAACATCTTGTCTTAGAGGTCCTCTTTCGGTCTTGGACAGTTAATAGATGTTTCAGCTTTCATGTCAATGTGTGTCACTATTGTACAGCTTGCCTGCCTCTCTGATGATAGATGGATGTTTCTGGGATAAAATATCCAATCAAAAGCAATGTAGGGCAGGAAGAGTTTATTTGGGCTTACAGTTCTGGAGGGAGAAAGTCCATCATGACAGAGAGATCATGCAGCAGCAGAGAAGTCATGAAGGCAGGAGCAGGAGGGCTGACTGGTCACATTTCATCCATACTCAAGAAACAGAGCAGCAAGCAGAGCTAGACAATATGACTTCACAACCCCTCCCAAGTGACGTATTTCTTTCAGCAAGGCTCTGCCTACTGAAGGCTCCATAACCTCTGCAACTGCGCCACCAACTGGAGACTAGGTGTTCAGACATATGAGTCTATCGGGGAGCACTTCATGTGCAGATCACAAACATTACTCTCCTTGAGCAATTAGGTTTGGGAGGTAGAAATTAAGCTTTCTATGGAGAGCAAGGTCTTCTGTGAGCCCTTCACATGTTGGGATACCTACATGCACAGGGTTATGTGTGAGTGTCAAGGGGGCTGATAAGATGAGTCTGAAATTTCTCTAGAAAAAGAAATGTCCCGGAAGAGTGACATGAACAGGAGTCTGATAATTTGCTGAATAATAAATTAGGTATTTTTGCACATCCTTGGGAATAGAATAGAGTACCTTGAAGTACATATAAATACTCAAAGAAATTAAACTATGACAATGTTGCTTTTTGCAATCATAAAATACAAAAAAAAAAAAAAAAAACCCAAAACCAATAAATCTTATTGACCATGTATAAGCCTCTGAGAGGAAAATGGTAAAAATGAATGCCAATCTTTCTCTTCAAGTCAGTAACGATTAAGACAGGGTTGAGTCCTTAAAATAATAAATTTTAATGGCAAACAGGACTTTCTGAATATTATATAAAACATAGAGACTTGTGAGTTTCAAAAATTATTATTTTTGAGAATAGCACAGATAAATCAAGTCTCAAAGACAAATGATAAGCTGACCAAAATGTAGTCAATGTGGTAAGGAAGGGAGGTTTTCCTGATTGTTCTCATCATACATACCCTTAAAAAGACATAAGCCAGGCCTGCAGTACACTCAGTTGGGAAGGCATCTACCTCCAAGCCTATAGCCAATCTGAGTTCAGTCACCCGGGCCTGCATGGTGGGAGGAGAGATGCCTGACAGGTGTCCTCTAGTCTCCAATCCATGCCATGGCACCCAACCCTCCTCACACAATAAACAAATAAAAAGTAATGTAAGTAATTTTAAAACATTATAAAAAATAAGACAATAGACAAAGGGTCAATTATGTGGCTAGCCAATCCATAGTAACATTAATTCATTCCACTCACAGGTCTGCAAAGATGCCTAACTATTACTATGAAGAAAGACATTTAGGCCAGAAGAGCAGAAAACCAAATTTAATTGTTAAAAGATATTAAACCTTGCAATAACTCCAGTCAGTGGATTGATGGAGAAATCAGCCATTCTTCTTACTGGAATTGGAATTTATACAACTTTAAAGGGATGTGCACATGTATCAAAGTCTATTTGTTACATTAGTTGCTCATATCATGTGGCCCCGGGTGACTTTTCAACTGTAGTCTCAGCCCCTGAGATGACTCAGTTTTCACTCAATATCCAAATGCATTTCTAGTGTTTTCCTTAATTTTTCTTAGGAATACCACAGCTTTGCCTGGCTGGGTTTGCCTAGCAGTATGGGATGTGAATACAGAAGGCAGAGAAATTTGCCTCCATTTTACTTTTGCCTTGCCATTGCCAAAGTGCTTGAGAGCAACTTTAAGGCATGAATTGTGTGTCACGGCTCTTGGTTTCAGAGGTTAGACAGTAATGGTGGTGGTGACGGTGAATGCATGGCAGAGCAGACCAGTTTGCCTCATGGGGCCAGGAAGCAGAGAGCTGTAGATTCTGAAGGGTGAGATTGCTTGGAGGACCTGTTACCAGAACCTGATTTCTCCATCAAGGCCCCCCTCTTCCTCCCTCTATGTCTTAGTACTGTTTAGATCCATCTACGGATTCATCCATTCCTCTCATGACCTACTTGTCTCTGGAAGCATCCTCGTGGACATTTACTAAACTCTTAGGTGCTTCTTTATCAAATCAAGTTGACAAGCATACTTAACATCACAGTCTCATTTTTAGGATAAGTAAGTAGCTCTTGACTTAACTAGAATCGGCAAATCATCAGTCTGAGGGACTTCTGAGAGCCATGAGCAAGACCACTGGTGGCTATGCATGTGTTGGCATTCTTCTCTGCATATTGCCATTAGGTTTGTATCTTGTCTTTGGCTGGGATGAGCTTGGATGTTCTGTGAGGAAGGGTATCTGGTGTCTCCTTTCAGGAAGAGAAAACTGAATCTTTGCTGCTCAGGTTTATCTCTGTGGGTGGAGAGCAGTTATCAGCAGGAGCTTCAACCTTCGGCTTCTGTCACTTCCAGCAGGTGGCACTGCAGCCAAAGTTTTACAAACTCTGCGACTCACCCAGGGAATGTCTTTCTTCTCAGATCATGATGTTTCATTCTAAGAATCTAATTAAACCAGCTGCGTCCTCATAGGGTTTGAACTACATCTTCAAGAATGTAGGAGGAGAGAGTGCAAGAAAAAAAAAAAAAGTCCATAGCTGGGGGCAAAATGGTGGTAGCTGAGGAACCTGGGTGCATAAGCAAAGCCCCAGGAAACTCTGCAGGACCAGGGGACCCTCAGCCCTCACCCCTTTCAGATAATGAGGACAAGAGGCAGCTTGGGGAAGTTAGCTGCTCACGCACTTGTTGGTGATCACCTCAGTTAATTAGTAGTTCTCAGGCATCTAACCTGACCTTTCCATCGAGGTCTCTGGCTCCCGCTTCCTGGTTCCCTGGTACTACCTCTCCCTCTGCCACGCTTCCTTTGAGCCTCCTCATACCTCCTCCGTCCGCCCCCACCTCTGTATCCTATCTTTCTCCATTTTTTTTTCTCTCATCTTTTTTTAGATTCCCTGAAAGAAGTTTTCGTTTTCTGTCCCCAAACTGCTTCTTCCACTTCAGCCCTAACTAGGCTCAGTCTGTGATAAGAAATGTGGAGAAAGGGGGTTCTGATTTTCAGAAAAAGTCATTTGACTGCTGAATCCTAGACTACCAGTGGGTATTCACACACTTCACCAGTGTGGCCATTATGAGCTCTGTGTGGAAGGCTGAGGCTAGGAAAGCCCCTCTGACCTCTCAAAGATACCCTGTCACAGTAACATTAACCAGCCAGGACACCTGAGGCCTCAGGTCCATGCATGAAGACCCACACTCAGAGCAGAGCATGGGGTGTCACTTTCTCCTTGGAAAAACAAACAATGTGCCTA
The DNA here is from genome assembly GCA_021653895.1 of Mastomys natalensis. Lineage (NCBI taxonomy): Eukaryota > Metazoa > Chordata > Mammalia > Rodentia > Muridae > Mastomys > Mastomys natalensis. Next base: position 3,446,478 of record JAJTUV010000068.1, on the reverse strand, counting down.
GTATAAAGAGTTTAGACAGAAAACAGAAGTATACAGTAAAAATAAATTATCCTTTCTTCAAAAAGGTACTGTGGACAATTTTAGCCACCAAGTTTTAAGGAATCAATGTAGTGTCCCAAAGGGAGATATTTGTTTTTTGTTTTTTGTTTTTTTTTTTTTTCCAATGACTTCTCCAAAATTTCACATCTAGTCACAGACTCGATAGACGGCACTAACAATCTAGACACTGGAGCCTCCAGAAGACAGTGTGTGCAGATAGGTCTAAACCAGCCTGGGTGCTACAGCCTTGAACCAACTCTTTCTAGAGTACTCTCTTGGCTTTACTGACACAGAGTCTTTTCTAGGCTCCAGAATAGTGCTAGTGGGTCCAGATGGATTCTTATGGTAGTGGGGGTTCAGGGCAGATGTCACCATGGCTTTGGCTTACTGTATGTCAGGCTGAGAAAGTACCTTTCTGAGTGTCGTGGTTCAGATTGATTATCAACCTGACAGGATGCCATGGGGATGGGACTGTGGGCATGTGAACCAAGTGCAGACCTGTAGCCAGGCTTTTCCCCTTCACTCTGAAGGGACAACTAAACAGTCTGGAATGGATAAAGGATGCGTGTTAAATAAACTAGGGTGTATAGAACAGGCTAAGAAGGTCCCACTTTGGAAGACCTTCAGACTTCTGTCCTTGAAGGATGTGGTTTTGATGGGAAAGGGTACCACCTGGCACAGAGGATGTACAGCGAAGACTTATGGCTGGGGAGGTTTATAGAGGGGTGGGACTGCGGAGGTGCCGGGTATGAACGTAGAAATCAGAACTTAAAGATAAGTGGGCCCAGAGTACAGGTATGAAGTGGGAAGTTGGGATTAATATGAATGAAGATAAAAATCTAGATGCTGTGAGTGCTTAACTCTGTATCCCAGGGACATTTGGCATCCAGAGCCATTTTATTATTAGTAGTATAGTAGTAATTAATAATAAAAATAAAATGGCTCTGGATGCAAATATCATCTATGACTACGACTATGCTACAACTACTACTACTATATAATAATAATATAGATAAAGGGACTATCAGCAGCTAGTCAGTAGATGTAAGGAATTCTTATTGTAACTTGTTATGCTGGGTTTGGTTAGTGTCCCTGATAGGCCCGCTCTTTTGGAGGGGAAGATGTGAAGGAAAAGAGGAGGGAGGTGGTAGGGTAGAGGCTGGGGGAAGGAGAGTGAGGTGAAAGCAAACCAGTGGGGATTAATACAATGAGAGAAGAATAAAAAAAAAAGAAAATTCAAGGGGGAATAATATATATATACACTTCTGTTCTAGTTTACACAAGTCTCAAGTTGCCAAAACATTATATATTTTAGATCTTCATTTATTCTGCATATTCTTCACTTAATTGATAAGTATATTTCATTTTAAATCTCTAATTGTATATAAAGTTTGAATTGTCTTTAAGTAAAAATATATTTAAGTAAATTATGAGTGATGTGAATATACATTATTATAGAAAAAAGAGGAAGTTCCTAAAAATCTAAAGTGTACAGGATGGCCCTGAGTCAGAAGGAACTGGAGTCCTCAAATGCTGCTGAAGCCAAGCCCTGTTTCAAAGACATTATAGCAGAAACCTTTCTGTGCATCCTGCCTCACGGCTATAGTAGTTGTGGGCAGCCTTTCTGTTTTAATGAACGAGCTTCTCATTCCTTTATCTCTGCACACCATCTTTCTTCATTAGCCTAGACACTAAGTAGAAAAGATTTCTGCATCCCACTGTATTAGCTCTAAGTGAAGAAGTCAGCAAGTCCCCTTCATTAGCTCAGTTTCTAAGAATCATCTTTTACTCCACTGGGCTTTTAATTTCTTGTTCCATGTCTGTGCCATTGTGGAAATGACCAGACAATATAGTTTTATATAGCTCATATTACGATAATGTGATCATAATGCTACATCGCCTCATTTGCTTCTGGGCCAAGCTGCTAATGAAGCACTTCTCTTCTCACCCAAGTAGCACAGAAGGTCTAAGCAGAGTGAACAGTGTGGAAGTTTGCTTAGGAGACAGTGCAAGAGCCACAGTCACATCACACAAAGGAGGATTTAAACAGATGACACAGAGCACAGAGATCCTTTTCATTCAGAGAGAGAATTTAGAAAAACTCGTGTTAGTGGAAGTGTCAAGGAGGGTGGCAAGCCTCAGAAGTGTCTCTGTTCCTGTCTTCCAGTGTTACATGTTCCACATGTATGTGGGTGTCCGCGCTGGAGGGGGCATCGGTGATGAAATTGAAGACCCAGCGGGAGATGAGTATGAGATCTACCGCATCATCTTTGACATCACATTCTTCTTCTTCGTGATTGTCATCCTTTTGGCTATCATACAAGGTAAGCACACCCAGCTATGGCTCTTGGGTATCTTGACCTTGAGCCATCTGCTGCTGAAGCCAAAATGCAAGGTGGGCTAACGGTATGACATGTTTTCTGCCAAGGCCAAGTGGAAGCTTTTCTTCTAGTATTTCTTCCTTGGGAAGTCTCTAGAGAAAAATAGAGAAGTATGTGTTGATGCAAACAAACCAACCTCATAGCTTTTACCGTAAAGGGAATGAGAGTTTACTCTTGAACCAAATTAGAGTAATCATGTCCTGGGAACACAGACTTATGTTACCCTCAATCTTCTGTTCTAACATGGAAGCAGTTTTATAAAGCTTTATAGTTTTACAGAACAAAAACAGAGTCATAAATCAAGGCAAGTTAAAAAAACAAACAAACGTTGCTGAGGATATCAGAGAAACAGGTATAAGAAGATGGGGAAAGCTTTCCTATAGGCCTCAGCTGCTATCGGATGACATTCTTAGCTTTGGGGTTGATGAGAGCTAGGGTTCTGCTAAGTTAATGGGTTCTAAAAGGTTTTTAAATCTATTACTCATGGAATGTTAGCTTCTACCCCAAAGCAGTCAAGGAATGGGCTATTCAGGGATCTAAAGATAGCCCAAGCTAAGGTAATTAGCCGTGTGTGTGTGTGTGTGTGTGTGTACATGTGTGTACATGTGGAGGACAGAAATCGGGTCAATTTCAGAAGTCATCTACTTTGCATTTTGGGGGGTGGAGTGGGGGAGTCGGGGAGTCTTTTACTGTTACCTGGGGCTCTTCCATTATACTGGGCCACAGGGACCTGTGTCTACCTTTTGTGGAACTATTCTACCAAGTGCTGGGATTACAGGCTCACTCTACCATCTCTACCTTTTTAAATTCTAGGAATCAAACTTGGGTCCCCGAATCTGCATGGCATGCACTTAAGAGACTGAGCCATCTTCTCAGCCTGTTTGATCTCTACTTATGGGGAAAAAAAGTATTCTACAGGGTTTGACTCCTAGTCCTGCAGTCTTAACCAGCTTTGCAAGATTGAAGGAGCTGTGATTCATTCAACCTGAGGCAATAGCCCAGGTTATTCAAATCTCTAAGCTCTACAGTTATGGATAGCTTTCAAACAAGGGCATCAATTCAAGTCCCTACTACAGTAGTTGGTATCTGATTAGTTCAGCATGTACAACCATATCGTTGTTGTACAACATTTCATTGGTGACTACCTACTATGTGTCAGTTATGTCTAGTAACTCACATTATCCTTTGCTGACATCATGAGGACTATGTCAACACTTACAATTTCCATGGGAACTAATTAAGCCGTGGCAAGTCTCTGTAACTCTGCCAAAGTGTGCAGCTGCCCAGGCTGGGGTTGGAATCCACAGCCAGTCTGAGCAGAGTGGATTCAGAATCTTCCCCTACAGCCATAGAGCAGAGGCAATCACAATTTTTCCCTCTTCCTCTGACTAATTTACGGTAAGATCTTTTTCTCTCGGAAAGTCACCCCTGTTTTTGTTTTTTGTTTTCTCTTTAGCACATTTATCTCAGCTCAAGTTAAATGACTGTAAACATGACATTATCCTTAATATTCCACAGGTGTGACTTATCTGTGATATTGGTAAAGTACACAGATAAGTATAAAGGATTCATAACCCATCTGCAATGTCTTTATGCAAGGAAACAATATTGCTTTACAAGTAGGCAAAGTCTGGACTGGAGAGATAACTTAGCAATTAAGAGCACTTACTGTTCTTCTAAAAGTTCTCAGTGCCATGTAGGGCAACTCACAACTCCTGTAACTACAGATCCAGCACCCTTTTCTGGGTCCTGTGGGTACTCACATATATGTGGATGAGTATACTCAGAGACATACACATAAGTAAAAGAAATAATATTTAAGAAGAAAAAAAAGTCAAAACATTTGGAAGAAGTAACTAGAAAGTCACAGAACAGAAAGGAGGTAAAACCCCCAACATTTCCACTTATCAAACATTCATCACATTTGATAAAATATAATTTATGAGGTTGGTACATATTTCTCCACATAATAATGTTTTATTTTTTGTGGGGCTTTTTGTATTTTACAACCACTAATCTCAGCTACTCCTCTTTACCTGAAGTAGATAATAATATAGCTTATTATGTGCCAAGTTAGTTAGCATTGTTTTTTTTTTCCTAGCCTGTCACTTCATTTTAAAATGCTTTTTCAGTAAGCATTTGGCCCAGTCACTTTATGTTCGGCTCCCAGAGAGTGTCACTTTCCTAGTAGGAAGCAGCCAGTATGACCTCAGACTTCTCCCATGTTCAGAGTGTCTTTTAATGTGGTTGTGCATTCTCACTTTCCAGAGATGAACTATCCATCTGAGGGGTTATGAGTTGAATGATTGCTCATCGTTGATGGGGATCACATAGTCTTTCTTTTCAATACTAGGTTTGATCATTGATGCTTTTGGAGAACTCAGAGACCAACAAGAGCAAGTCAAGGAAGACATGGAGGTGAGGCATTTGTGGCTTGGCTGTGGGGTTCTGTGAGTTATGCCCAGGCTCCCCAGTGGTTACTGAATCCATTAGAAGCTGAATATAGTCCTGTAATTCTAAAATCCCCATACAAAGGGAGGCTCTGCTCACTTTAGCTCCACTGAGGCCTTCAGGCCTGTGCATAGACTACTTGGCACTGTGCATAAAGATAAATCCAGAGGAGAGGAATGGAAATTAGCCTAGTCCTAGACACACTCATTGGTTGACTTCATAACTGAACCAGCATCTGACCATGGAAGGACTTTTCCAAATCACTGATGAAACTCTCTAATGATTGGTCTAAGATTTGTACTTCTTTTGTTTAGGTAGTGGACTTTGTTTGGATAGCCGGCAAGTTTAGAATATCAATTGAGGATGCATCTAATCCTGTTTAGCTCTTTATCATGAACAGATCAATCTGTAAGTCTAGATCGTGCACATGTAGAAAAAATGAAAAGACATTTCTGATTAGCCATCACGGTCACATCTTCCTGCCTGTACCTATATTGCTTAGGAAAACCCCAAGATTCAGTTACGATAGCAGTTTAGATTGTACTCAGGGGTCATATCACAATCCTCAGTAGATGATGTTTGGGATACATTGAGGAAGTCATATACAAGCTTCTTTCCAACAATGTGCTGCATAGCATTTTCTAGAGTGATGTAAACAAATGCCTGTTTATCCCAGGTAGGGAACTATGTCACGCCAAAAAAGTGTTTCCATCAAGTCTAACTTGGACCAGTGAATGCCTTGGGATTACTTACAAGGACATGGAGGAGGGGTTAGTTATAGGATTGTAGATTGGGGATTCTACATAGCATGGGTGAGGGATATTACAATCAGCATGGTTGAGGGGTTGTTCATAAGAGTATAAGAGCAGTTGCATTACTGAAGAGCCACCAAGATAGAGTAATAACTCGGACCGATACATCCCTAAAGCTCCCATCCCGCCTTACAGACAGCCACATCTGAGAGTCTCCTCCTGCTCACCTAACCTAAGGGAAGGGCCTACTGAACCTGTACCTCTCTCAGCTTCCTGAGACATATGAGTTCTTCTTCTTCCTCTAGAAGCAACTGGCTATATTCAGAGGTGACAGTTACACAACTCAGTGGATGTGTTTTCTCTCTCTCTGCTATCTTGTGCTTCCTCTGACATCATCTTATCTCCCCTTGTCTTCTAGACCAAGTGCTTCATCTGTGGGATAGGCAACGATTACTTTGATACAGTGCCGCATGGCTTTGAAACACATACTCTACAGGAACACAACCTGGCCAACTACCTGTGAGTGCCCCTTGCAAGCTCTCTCTCTCCTCTGGAGCCAGTTCTCTCCCTTTCCTATGAACTCCAGAAGTAGGACAGTGATTGGACTCTAGGAAAAAAAAGGCTGGTTCTCTCACCCTTGGAGTAGGCGGACTTACATAATTAGGCTATTTTCATGTTAATGGGATAGGGATGGGGTGGTATAAAGGCTTGGCCATGTTCCTATTTCAAGCAGGAACCCTCTGGATGCAAGTCTGAGATAATGCAGATCCTTCCTCATCCCACATCCCTGTTTTCTCATCCCCTATTCCTCTGGGTACTACAGAAAATTCAGTGAAAAATGTTTTGTTGTTTATGATAATAGTTATGATGTTTGACCCGACCCACGGGTCTGATTATTCTGGGTTATCAAGGGGGACTGTCACCTGAAAAGTAACACAGGCCAAGAGAGAGAAACGGAGGCCAAGCAACAGGAAGTCTTGTCAAGGCCTCTGTTTAATGTGGCAAGTGGTTTACAGATATACTCCCAGGCAAGGGAGGAGGGGGAACAAGGAAGGGGGCAGGGGTCCCTGCCCAGGGCCATCCCACCTTCGCAACCAGCCTCCAGGAAATGCCAGACGTTCTTTAAGTTCCTGAGACCTGAGAACATCTTTTCTCAACCTGGTACTGACTAGGCCTCCCAAAACAGCAGGCCATTTCCTGAGGCTTTCCCAGAACAGCAGGTAGCCTCCTAAGTTGGCTCCCGACAATAGTTAGAGGTTTTTTGCTTGTTTGTTTACTGGGTTCTACATATATGTATTATGTATATATGTGTGTGTATATGAATCTAAATACATATAGGTATATGTATGTATGATACATGCATATAAAATAAAAATATGGCCTTTCCTTGGGCCTAACCAAAACTGCAGTTTATCAAAATACCATTCTTAGTTTTGGATCCAATTTTAACATCAGATGGACAATGTTATTATGCCAAGTAACATGATTGAGAGGAAAGTGGTTGAAATATACTCAATTAACCTGACAAAAATAGAACTTATGAAGCCAGTCTTCAATTAATATTAGTCAGTGTTAATTTGAGCCAGACTAAAAACAATGCACCTCCAAGGCCAGGCAGGTTGTACATGCCTTTAATCTCCAAGGGCCAGGCAGTGTGCCTTTAATCCCAGGACTGGAGAGGCAGAGGGGGATGGATCTTTACATAGTGAGTTCCAAGCCAGCCACAGCTACATAATTAAACTCCTGGGGTTTTTTTTTTTTTTTTGTTTTGTTTTGTTTTGTTTTTTAAGTAACTCCAATATAAAATTGTCTGTGAAATTAGACAGACCATCTCAGAGAACATGCTAATTTCTTTCTGGTATATTGTAATTAATTTTCAGAAATTGAATCTGTGGTGTTTTTCTCCATTTTCATAGTTCATTACAATCCAAATGTATGTCAGCCTCTTTCCTGTTTATGCTAGTATTTTCATGTAGTCCACTCCTGACCAGTTTCTCTGTCTCTGTAGGTTTTTTCTGATGTACCTCATAAACAAGGATGAAACAGAACACACAGGACAGGTGGGTGAAGGCTGGGTGTACACCGTCATCAGGATGAAACTATAGGAAGAGAGTCAATAGATAATACAGCAGCATGTACATAGTCAACACTAAGGGGAAGAATTTTATATTTCAGGGGCTAGAAAAGTGACTTAGTGGTTTAGAGTGCTTTCTGCTTTCTGTTCCCAGCACCCATGTGGTAGTTCACAGCCACCTATGACACCAGCTCCAGGGATCCAGTACCCTTTTCTGGGCCCGTGAGCCCCATGCTCACCAGCGCACAACTACTCAGACATATGTATTTGATCTGAAAAAAAAAAAAAACAATGCTTTTAGATATTAATTATGCTATCTTGTGTGAGATGAGTATCAAACAGACTGCCTCCTTTGAAACAGCAAAATTCTAACTTCACATTTAAAACTAAGCTTTTTAACTGAAAATACTACGTTTACTTGTGAATTCCATCCTTTCTTCTTCTGTAAAAATTGTGGTTATTATGTGGCCTATACTTTAAATGAATATTATAATTGGGGGAAAAACACTCAACGTCTATGGTTTTTAGGAAAATTTAAAATTCTCCTTCTGGGTTACTCACTACAAATGGATAATAATTTGAACTTGGATAAAATTAAAAATGATAATAAACAAAAACCTTAGAGATGTAAAAATACGTTTTTATCATACGTTGGTCAGGCTTAAGACATTCTGTTTATTTGGAGATCGCTTATTACTGAAGGTAATTAAAGTGGGGCTATCTGAATGCAATGGGACTTTTCTAGTTTTAATGCTATATCAATGGAGTTGAGTATTTTATACTCTGTCCTATGTTATTAAATAGATTTTGGAGACTGGGTTAACAGATTGGTTTTTCTCTGCTTTACAGGAATCTTATGTCTGGAAGATGTACCAAGAGAGGTGTTGGGAATTTTTCCCAGCAGGGGACTGTTTCCGGAAACAGTATGAAGACCAGTTAAATTAACATCATACCTTGATTGTCTTTGAAAACCAAAAGCAATCTCTCTCTCTCTCTCTCTCTCTCTCTCTCTCTCTCTCTCTCTCTCTCTCTTTCTCTCTCTCTCTCCTCCTCCTCCTCCCTCTTCCTGTACACTTGGAAACACCTGCTCATATTTTCCACTAACCAGAATCCTATGCTGATGCACTGATGCTCAGTCTCAGAGGACCTGACTGTTCTCCCTCACCTCACATATCTTCATTGAGAAGCAAAGACTGAAGAACATCCAAATAAGCATTCAGACTTAAACAGGAACTCTGGAAAGAAATTCATCATGGATACTCTACCATATCACCCATGGACAGCTTCCCCTGAGGGTCATGGAGTCTCCACAAGCTGCCAGACCTGTGCAGCCAAGCATGGCAGCCACACTCACCCAGGCTCTTTATTTTGCCATCCCAGAAGGAAGTGTCTGAGGGTCATAGAGCACTGTAGCACTTAACAGGTTACCATGGACACCAGTTGCAAAGGGAAATAGTGCCTTACTCTAAGTGGGTTGAGCTATGCAGAAGATAATGTGCATGACAACACCTTTATTTTCTTTACATCAACCTTCTTTTCTCAGATAAAATGGTTTTGTGATTTTTGGTTTCTTCTTTTTTTCCTTTTTCTTTATTCTTTTCTTTGGTGGAGGAGGGTAAGATAAGCTGTCTGCGCTATTTTCAGAAGAAGGGTGGTGTGTCTCAGGACAGAAGGAGGCTCTCGTCATCCAGCTACGTCACATTTACCCTCCCCACTTTGGTAAACACTCTGATGCAACATGGCAACTTATGAAATCTTTGTATGAAAAACAAAAACAGACTGCAAAAAATACAACTTTCAAAAGAAATAATTCATTGCATGTTTATTATGCAAGTTTCAACAAACAAAGAAAGCCTTCAGAAACAAGTTGATCAACACAGGCGAACTTTCGTGATAATTACATCCATAGTAACAAAACTGTGGGCTTATTCATATTTCTGGAGTCAGCATCATCCACCAACAGTTGGAACCATCGCCAATGTGACAGTAGTCTTGGGGTTTTCTCTTTCTTTTGAACACCTGTGATCAGTCATTGATTAAGGACGCCTTGACAGGCCATCTTTTGATATCCAAGCTGAAGCAATATCCATTCAGAGATTTCATTGGTTGCGTCATAAGACATGGGTGACCATGTACATCGATTCATTTTATGTTTTACCTTTTTTTTTCTTTTTTTCATTTTGAGTCCTTTTAAATGTAATTCTAATCTTTACAATTAAAAAAGGCAGGTTCAGAATGGAAGCGAGGTCATTCTGTGAACATTGGAGATCTTTTATTACAAGTCTGCTTGTTAATTTTAGAATTGTAAAACGGCTCTAATTAAACTATTTAACTAACTTCCTTGTTCTTCTCCTATCTCTTCCCACTTCACATATATCAGGGAATCGTAGAGTCCCAAGCTTTTAATTCAGTTTGTGTGTAGGACAAACCCAGACACTTCACAGTCAAACACACACAGCTGTATTTTTTTGGAGAGTTGGGTCCACCAGGCATTTTGCCCCCTTCCCATCTTGTGGAGTGATTCAATGACAGAACTAACTCTCTTTCCACTTTCTAAATTTTCATACATATTTCACTTTAAAGAATTCTTCCTTGCTCAGGGAAGTGAACTTTTCCATAATAATTACAACCCACTTAATATTTTAATAGGAAAGAGAAGTAGACCATAAACAAGTAGTTCATTAAACACATAGACACAAATTAAACATGTGTTATGTGCCACAGACCATCAGGGCTATCAGTTATCATCTGTTCTATTATATTTTATCACATCATTAGAGCTACAGAACCTGGCTTTTGTGTTTGTCTTTCTGTGTCACTTTTATTTGGGGAAGGGATAAATCTTGGTGTACTGTAAAAATTGCTTTCAAACCTTCTCAGAAATGAGACTTTATGTCCTAAAGAGTCTGAGTCAAATAGATCTGGTTAGCTCTCGAACACATCAAAGAACATGTATCCCTGTGCCATGAAACACTATAGAGGAAGATTCACTGGAGTATAAGTCATTATCCAAGACAGATGTTAGGGTTAGATCCAGATGTTCTATTTATAATGTGTGTATTGTGGTAAACACAAAATAACAGTAAAGGTAAGAGACAAAGGAAATAAAGTCATAGGTTTGTGGAAGTCTATGCATTTTACTGACTGACAGCTCCTGGGAGGTGGTAGAAATACTAGCGAAAAAGACATTGGCATTGGCGAAATGAGGCTTCTGTTAGCCAGTGGGCTTTGAATGACATCAGTAGTGGAAGAAAAGTAAAATTACAGGTGAACTACTTGTGCAAGTCATACCTTTCCAATCATTATTGACTGACAGAGCAGGACATCACTGGAAGATCATCCAAGAGAAGATGGTAAAATCACTATGGTGGTACATGCCTGCAATTTCAGCCCAAGGTGGAAGCCCTGGGCTGGAAGATAAACATACCCTTACACTACACAAGCTAATTCAAGGTCAGCCTGTGATGAGTGAGACTCTGTCTAAAAAGCTAAGACAAAAGGAATTCAACTGTGTCAGCATTATTTATTCACCTAGGAAATAATCAGGAAGTCTCAAACACAGTGTGATTCTCTGATTTTCCAGGCTGCCTGAGGCAAACACACAATATGTGATCTGTGAGGTATTTTTCTCATCCCTATGATTGAGTACTTGACATGAAGCAAATAACGGGAGAAAGGGTTTATTTTGGCTAGTGGTTTTAGGGGTCCAGTCTATCCAGGTGGGAAGGCACGGTGGCAATTGATCCATGTGGTGGAAGCTGTCATATAACCATATTTCAGCAGGTTGGGAAGCAGAGAAATCAACCCTGACTGCTATGGCTCTATATCTGCCAGCTGGATCCATGACCAAAGGTCCCACAGACTTGCAAAATTATAGGACCAGCTGTGGACCAAGTTCTTAAGCCTTTGGAGGACCATTTAAACTCAAAACATGATAGTCATCCTCTCAGAAATATTTTATCCCACCCATTCAGACATTATCAGGAACACTATCATGGTCACCCTGGGTACTTACAAAGCTTCCACACGTACAGAAATCATCAAGATTTTCATCAAGTCTCATTTATTTTTTAGTTCCTGAAAACAATTTTCTCTGTGATCCACAGAATGAATTCAGATTAATGGTCTTAGCAAAAGCCTTCCAAATGTGATAGCTCTCCTTAGGTGTACATCTGGCAGTTTTTCCAAGAACAAGATGTGGGTTCTTTTCATTCCCAGCCAGTGTTCCTAAACAGAGCCATCTCATCAGCCGCAAATGTAGCTTTCTTATTAGTCTCTTATCCTATATCAACCAGGACAGTGTGAACAATCACAGGCTCCTTATGACCTTATAGAATTCAGTGGGAAAGCAGAGAGTTAGGAAAGGTTTGAGTAAATACCAGCGATGCCCACTGACACATTGACAGTCAGTTTTTTGACAAGGAGATTCCCCCGGGTGGGGGTGGGGTTAGCATAACCAGCTTCAGTATATACAGTTGAACACACTTTTTATGAAAGAAGAAACAAAGTCTATTCTAATCCTGGATGCCCATCAGACAACTTGCTTCGGTGTTGAGCCCATTTCTGAAATGAAAGTTTGGTTTTCAAAACTATCCATCAGTTATTTCACTAATGTGGTTATACCATTTTAATTAGCATGATTTTTGTAGTAGAACCAATTTAAACTTATTCCCAACTAGCTTAAAAAGGAATGAGACTCAGACTATGGTTATTTTATTTGGCTTTGACAATTACTGGGGGCTCACCCCTAATCTACTTTTCTGACTGCTGGCAAGGCAACCTCCCCAGCGGTGTACCCCAAATACTTGCTGTTATTCCTGACCCTGTGTTCATGGTACCTCTCCTCTCATGGCACCTTCTACTCTCTCATTCTCTTCTCCCTTCCTCTCCAACCCAAGGCAGGTAACTCAAAATCCACCTACCTTGAATCCCGCTGGTAATTGGCTGTATTCATTTTTATGTAACCAATAATTTTAAATGAAGGAATAAGATTTGCACAACAAAAGCTTGGTAAATGTGAGAATTCACTTGTAGGTCGAGAAACGAGTTTAGCATTATAATATATAACAATAGACCAAACCTCAATCAACAGTTTTAGTTCATAGTTCTTCAAAACTTTTGGAAAACATTACTAAGAAGATATCATAAGGTTAAACTATTTGTTAAGATCATGTCACATAGGTGTTTGATCACAAAGGGGAAACTAATACTTGGCTTCCTTGCCCATGTCGAGGGGTGGGAATCTTTCTCCCTTTACTATGTTCTGTATTTGGAAGCCTACAAATTAAACTGAGAAGTTAGAAGAGCAGATAGATTTAAATGTTGGCTATGACTTTATTTACGACTATAATATGGCTTAACTTGCTATTCCATGAGCTGTGATAGATATAAGTTGCTAATGTAATACAACACGAAATGAATATAATTGGTATAAACATTGGAATGCAAAAAATGAAAAAATGTATAAGTAAGACTATATGTCTTGTAAAATAAGATGTTAAGATTAAATACAAGAGTCTATGAGGTGACACAATAAAACAATAGTTTCCCTTACAAACATGGCTTAATTTAAAAGCTATGAAGTACCTAAAAAAAACATAAACTGGAAAAAAATTTGCATGAAAACTGTTAAGTTTTACTAGACAATTCTTATTCATGTATGATCCTGGGAGTTTGCAAAAAAATGTGGGTCACTGATGCTGCAGAGATATAATCTCAGATGCCCATGAGTTTTCTGAAAGGATTTAAGTTTTAGTATTTTGTTTTGCAATCAACCAGAATTGTCCATGCGTATTAATTTTTCTTACTTGAAATGGGAAGGGAGATATTACTAGGAGCCTGGGGAGGCTAAGGAGGAGAGGAGAATGAGAGAGAGAATGAACAGTGGAAAATATACTCTGGATGGCCTTTCCTTCAGTCTCTGCTCCCTGGGATCTACCCCATCTGTAAACCCCAAACCCCAAAACTATTGCTGATGCTGAGAAATGCTCCCAGATGGAAGCCCAGTATGGTTGTCCCCTGAGAGGCTCTGCCAGCATCTGACTAAGACAGATGTAGATACTCACAGCCAACCATTGGACTGAGCCTGGGGACCCAATTGTCGCATCTCTTCTTCGCCGGTAAATAAGACAGGACGCTCTTTCTTCACAGCTTCTTATTTTGCAGAATCTTCTTCCACTGACTCCCAGCAGCTGAACTGCCGTTTTATATACCCTTCCAAGGGCGGACCTGGAGGCCTGTTCTCTCAAGATTGGTTAGGGCCAATACCTCATTAGCATAAGCCCTTGGAGCATGGCTCCAGCTACATATGTAGCAGAAGATTGCCTTATATAGCATCAATGGGAGAGGAGGCCTCCTGTGGAGGCTCATGCCCCAGCAGGGGTGAGGCAGGAGTGGGTGATGGAGGAAGCACCCTCTTAGAGGCAAAGGGGAAGGGAGACAAGATGTGGGGCTTGAGAAGGGAAGACTGGGAAGGGAGACAACATGTGAAATGAAAACAAATAAGCAATTAATAAAAAGAAAAAATCCCATTAAACATTTTTTTAGGTACTTAAAAAAAGAAAGAAAAGAAAACATACTCTGTGCTGAAGCACACAGAACAACTTTGTTAGGATGAAAACAGGACAGAGATAGGTCAGGAAGGGACACAAAAGAGATTTACAGTATGAAGAGTGTTTGAGCCATTGTTACTGAGTTTGAAGATTGAAGAAGAGAGCCACAAAAGGGGATGTCCAGTTAACTTCTGGGATTTGTGAGTGACCCAGCTAACAGAAAGAAAAGATATAGAAACCTCTGTCTTATGGCTCATGGAATCCAATCTGCCTGTGACCTGAATGATCAGGAAGTGAACTCATTGAGTCCAATGACCTAAATGAACAGGAAGTGGATTAAGCCCTGAGCCTCTAGAAAGGAACAAGCTGTGTCTACACTATCCAATCTGTAGATAATGTAGGGTCCCTACTCTCCCAAACTCTGAAATAGCAAATGAGTATTGCTTCAAGATGACATATTTGTGATACTTTATTAGCCTAACAACATAAAACTAAGATGAAGAGAATGTCTGAGTGAAATACACATGAGACAAAGCTAATGGAAGTTTAGATTGCATAGATGCACTTAAAAATATGCAGAAAAACTACTTAAAACACACAAGGAAAAAAAACTCATGAAATAGGGCATTTCTTTTAAACACAAAGCATAAGAAAATAATCTGAATGGATGCAAAAAACACTAAATAGATAACACTCAATTATGATAGAAGTGAAATTTCTCAGCCTTAAAAACATCTACACAAGGTGCAAACTATGAAAATACTCTATGCTGAAGAATTACAATCTCAGCAGAAGTACTGACAAAAACATCACCAAAGCTGCCTACTGCATCTGCTTGCACTTTATACTCAACAACATGGGAAGGGAGCTGATGCAAAGTAAATGAAGACATCCACACTCTAAAGTCAAACTATGTAGAGTAGACAGAGCAATGGGTATATGTGTAAGCTGCATATATTTACATTTCTATATATCTATATTTTTTAAATGATGCATTCCTGATCCCTCCAACCCCAGTCTGACTCTGAGAGCCTAGTCTTAGTTTCATCCTTATCTGTAACTCCATTCCTACGGGAACCATTTACCCTCAACAGAGTTACCAATTTGTCCCATACTCCCTATTATGTAACCTAGAGCCCATAACCACACTGTCCTCTACTTGAACATCTCCATCACCTTCCCTAGGCCATCGTTGGGCTTCTATGCCTCATGCAACCACACAGAGACAGTTATTCCAGCCAGCAGCACATTCTATCCTAGTAACTGTGGTCTCCCAGGGGCTTCCCATACATTCTTTCTTACATTTCCTGTGAAGCGGCCCTTCTTAGTAGTCTTGGATTTCTGTGGCCATATTGGGGCACTCCCACTGAGATCTATGCAACTGAACACTCTTATAATGATTTTTAGGTTGCATTAGGACAGGAGAAAGAGGAGGGGATGAATAAAGGGGGAACGGTACTTTGGTTTTCTGACTAGCCCTTACATTTTTGCTATGTTGATTAATGTTATTTAATCTTGATTGTTAAATTGATAGGACTGGTGTCAACTAATAGTCATGCCTCTGTTCAGATCCTTGAGATTCCAGGGAGGATTTGTTTGGGAAGGAATGCCTTTCCCATGAGTAGGTGATACATTCTGATGTGTGGCCCACACATAGAGAGATTCAGGAAAATACTTTTAGCCAGCCTGACCTGCCTGGGCTTCTTATTGATAAGTTTACTTAGTCTTTGCTGACATAGAATTCTAGCTTATTCTGTCTTCTAATATGGTCTGAAGATTAGCCACTCTCCAAGTATCCCCAGACTTTCAGTACTACATTGCTCCTGCTGAGGCCTCTCTCTTCATGCACTGAGCAATACCCTATTCTTAGACCCTATCATGTAAGACCCTATTAATTCTACTAAGTCCTATTTCAGTGTGTGGTGTGTGTGTGTGTGTGTGTGTGTGTGTGTGTTACTGGTTCTGTTATTCTACAGAACCGAGTCTAATACATCAACTGGCAAAGGATTTTTAAGTTGTTTTGTATGTGTTTGATTTCTTTTAGGGTGTGGCTGACTAACACATTTTCTGATTGACTATGATATTTTAGCTGTCTTGCAAAAGCACTGCCAATTAGATTGGTCTTGGCTTTAGCTGCTTTATGGTGTGGGTGATGCCTCAGGTCTTGGGGCTTTGCATGCTGCATAGAGCTCTCCATGGTACTGAATGACTTACCATGCTTTACAAACCTAATGGACACTACCGGAGGAAGCTTAACCAGCCCCAGTGTGAAGAAACAATGCAGGGGGCGGGGGGGGGGGAGACTTGGCTTGATTTGGCCAGAAGTTTTGAGCACATGTGCCCTGGGAATTAGTGATTTCCTGAGTAGGACAGCCATGATGCTGCCTACTCTACTGTGTATCAGAGTGGCATGTTCTGCTACTTGAATCCAACATTTTGAGGCAGTTTGACTACTTAGTTAATCAAGAAACACAAATAAATACAGGGCAGGACATTTTCTATTTGTGGACTATGCAGCGGGTATTGTCTAAGCTACACAATTCTGACCTTACCCTTTCTCCGCCCTCAACTTGACTCTTTTCTGAAAGTGCCCCACTTTTGCATCTTGCAAGTTCTCTCTCTCTCTCTCTCTCTCTCTCTCTCTCTCTCTCTCTCCTCTCTCCTCTCTTTCCTGCCCACATCTCTCTTTTCTATATCCTTAGTAACCCCAAAGACAACTATCATTTTGGACTTATTTATAAAGTTGGGATTTTGTGACTACTCCATTGATATACACTGCCTCTGTTAGCTTACTCTGTAAAGTTTATCTTGTACTCAGGTCTAGTTCTTTTTTTTTTTTTGAAAAATAAAAGAATGAGGATTTCTATATTTACGGGTTTTCAGATTATTCTGGCAGATATCCTATCTAGTTATCCATTAACAATGAAAAAAGTCATGGACCTGTAATCTCAGCATTTGAAAGGCCGAGGAAGGAAGATTCCAGGTTCAAGAGATCCTGGGATACATAGTGAGATCCAGTTAACACACATACATGTACACATGGAAGTGTGGGAGGTGGAGAGCAACAGGACAGAGGGACTAAGGGACAGAGAGAAAGAGACAAACAGGCTCAAGCTAAGAGAAAGAAATAGCTTTCCCTGTTAGCTGCTGAGAATTTTGAGCATTAGGTCCTACATATTTCTAACTATTTGACAGTCTAATTTCTGATAAGTAGTAAAGAAGATATTGAAAATGTTTACAATTAGGCATTCCAACAGTGATTCTAGATTATTTCTTTCATGCATTCATTAGATATGTTTTTCTACCAGATACTAGGCTAAGTGTTTTTGAACACAGAGGCAAGTGAAACAGAATATAAAACATCTAATCCATTTAAAGTCCAGCTTTCTTTTCTGTTAGATGAAGACAGGCACAGAAAGTACCCAACATTTACTATGCACTTGAATAACATCCAGACCTGGAGATCAGAAGACATCTTGTGGGATTTGGTTTTCACTTCTACCATGTGGAATCTGAGGATCAAACTTGGGTCATCAAACTTGGGAGAGCAAACACCTTGACCTGCCATCTTGCTATGCTCTAGATACTGGTCTTTTATTACATTTGTTAGTGGTTTCTATCATTGTCTCAGGATTACAGTAAAGCAAATGTCTTTTTACTTTGCATTTTTGTTGTTTAGATAGTTTGATACTACCAGCTCTAGTTGTCTAATTGTGCTCAGGGTATAATTACACTACTAAAGTCTTTACAACAGACCATTCTGTAATAAGTTGTGCCTGGAAATGGTCTTCCCTCTGGAATGAGAGAGAAGGATTAGGCTGATTTCCATTCACATGGTAACTTCAAAAGCTTTTCTTGTACTCCATCCCTGGAATTCCTTGTCTGTGTCATTGGCACATGGCTTACACTCAATGTACCCAATCAGTTATATATTACTTGACTGTCTTTTAAATTCTTTTATGAGAAACTTGAGAAGGAAGTTGGTCACATTTGTAAGCATGTTGACAGCTTGACTTTCTGTGGGTGCCTCTGATGTCTCCACCACCCCCTCTTAGTCAAGTGCAACCTAAACTTTCTGTCACATCTTCAACTCCCCTACAGCAAAGGTTAAAACCTTCTGAGTCATTACTGAATCAGAGGAGTAAAATCATAACATTCCTTTCCTGTCCTTCATAATTTTATTGAGTTACAGCCAGATATATCCATAGCTTGCTGTCAAATCTCCAATTCATAAAGATCTGCTTGTGGATAACCTTGACATTATATTGCTCTCAACTCCTAAAATAAACTCTCTCCAGCAACCCCTTTCTCAATGCCCCGACCTTGTTCAATCTCTGTCAGCACCGTATGTTCTCTATGTCTGGTCTAAAGATGGCTACTGTTCCTTTCTGACTTTTGTCCCACCTCCAACATTGTGTCATCAGCCTGCTTCTCCCTGGGGCTCCACTAGAGAAGATCCCAGTGAATACAGCTCCTATCCTTTTACTTCTCAGGTTCTGCAAGTATCTCATGGAGTCAACTGGGATGTCAACTTTGCCCAGATCTCAATACCATAAGAGTTGTTCTCCAGAAATTAAAATATACTTAAGAGGTTCTTAGAGATGGAGAGATGACACATTGGCTAAGGATGCTTGCTATGCTTTCAGAGGACCAGAGTTCAGTTCCCAGCACCCATATTGCATGACTCACATCCACCACTAACTCCAGCTCCAGGGAACCCAGTGCCTTCTTCTGGCCTCTGAGGGCCATAGATGCACATAGTCATACACACATATACACTCAAACACATAATTAAACATTTAAAAACCTTGAAAGTTGTGTGTGTGGTGTGTGTGTGTGTGTTGTGTGTGTGTTCCAAGGAGTGTCTGTGGAAGTTGATATTCTTCTGTTTGTTTTAATATTTTATAATCTTTCTAAAATCACCTTCAGGGTACAGAGGAAAACTCCAAATATATATGCCATGTGCATGCTGAATGGCTGGCAGGGTTTTCCTCAAAAGGCACAGCCCTTCATTAGCTTTGGTGGTGACAGTCATTTTTTTTTTAAAGACTTGCATATAAACTTTGTTCTATTAAGTACTCTGGTGGAAGTGGTTATAACCAGAATCAAGGTCTTGATTTATAAAGATTTTATGAAGATATTTGTCTGTCTGTCTTATAATGTCTTGCTCTTCAGATACATGTCAAGCATACTGGAAGATCAAAATGCAGAATCTAAAATTATTTTTCCACACTAAGAGATGTAAAAATGCCCCATTTAAAACACATCTAAGCAACTTCAGAGGCTTCCAAGGAAGGAAACTATTTACCATTCTATTTGTAAGATGAATTACTTTCCCCACCTCCATCACCTCAGTCATAAGTGACCCAGTTTGTTGCTACTGAAAATGGACTGGCATCAGTTCAAGACATCTCAGGTACTCACTCACTTCCAAGGGGCAATAATCAGTGTTTGTAAGCAAGACATCATCCTATCCCTGGGACTTCACAGGCTTCCCCATCTGTCCCAATGCAGAAAGAATTGTGTTCTATCACATTTCAGAAATCAGAAAGCAGATTTAAATGGTTCTGGAGAATTCTATAGTCTTCCATGAGATAATTGGCAATTCCCAGAGTGCCATTGAGTGGGAATGACTTTGATATTCATTCTTAGATTCAGTTGGAAATGAGAATATGAGGTCTGAGAAGGCTTAAAGCAGGTTACTATCATCTTTGAAATGACATGACAGGTAGATGGCATTATGCAGCAGCCTCTTCACATCCTTATCCTGATCTTTGTGTGTCAATGTGGAGCAACTCCATGATCATGCCTTTCCTGTCTAAGGCCACATACCTCTGAGTTGTGTCTCAAGCTTTGCTTATGTAGCTGTGTGGTAGGTCAGATGTTACTTCTCTGGGGCTCATACATCTGTCATTGGGTCAGTGGAGAAATGCTGTCCCATGTTCCTCTGAGAGAATAGTGAGAAATCACACAAACAAAGGCACCAGAGTACACATTTCCACTAAGACCTCTAAGGTCTAGAATCTAATATACAGCATGGGAACTTTCAAATTTTGCATCAACTAAATACAACATGGCATAGGCAAGACAGTACCAAGATAGAAGCAACCTGCCTTAAGCCAGGATGGCTTCAAAGAGCTTAGTCTACAACACGATGAGGGGGCAGCATGTGTGGAAAAAAGACTGAAGATACAGTGGGAGCTTGAGCATGGCAAGCCAGGATTCACCTCATTTGCTTATGGTCTGATGAGTTGGCATCTGTGGCTGATGGATTCTCAGATGCTGTGACCCACTAGGATTCAGAACTCATTACAAAAACATTCTTAAATTGTCTGGTGCAAGTTCACATACTAAATTAAGTTATTGTCTGTTATATAAGGACTCAAAGTCCAGACGCACTCTGGGTAGGTTTTAGTATTGTTTAGCATGATTATACAGGCTGAGAAGATAGCTCCATCTGTAAAGTACTTGCCAGGCAAACACAAAGACCTATGGTAGAGCCTTCGAACCCAACTGAGAAAACAGGTCAGGGTGCCCCCACACTAGTAATTCTAGTATCGGGAAGGCAGAAACAGGCAGATCCCTGGATCTCACTGGCCAATTGGCTTAGACTAATTAGTGAACTCTAGGACATGGAGAGATCTTGTTTCCAAAAAAAAAAAAA
This sequence comes from Mastomys natalensis, assembly GCA_021653895.1. Taxonomy (NCBI): domain Eukaryota; kingdom Metazoa; phylum Chordata; class Mammalia; order Rodentia; family Muridae; genus Mastomys; species Mastomys natalensis. Next base: position 3,425,566 of record JAJTUV010000068.1, on the reverse strand, counting down.
AAAAGATGGATAAAACCTGGAGTCGTCCCTTGGGCTCCACAGGAGTCCATAGACACATGCATGTGCACCTGCACAAATAAATGAACATGCAGAGAAAATAATAAAACAGCATGACTATAGTGACTACTACCATATTGTATACAGTATGTCTACTGATATTAGATCCCATGTGTCTTCACATCAAGAGTTGAAGTTTGATTAGCTGCATATGACATGGATGTTCTGTGTTCTAATTGTTTCATGGTCATAATCTCACAATAATAATCTCACATAATCTCATAATCTTTCATACACAAAACCATGATGTCATACTTCAACACACACACACTTTGAGTGGAGGTGTAACACCTCAACAGAGGTGAGGGCTGTGAAAGGGAGAGATTTTTAAATGCCCAGAGGATAAGTGAATGACCACTGGAGGTGCACTGGCTCAGCAACATGCCCTGGAATTGCTTTCCCTTCTCTCCCTCTACCCCTCACTCCTGTCTGTCAGTCACATCACTAACCACATGAAACTACCTGTGTAGTCTTCCCTCAGCCTCTGATTTCAGTTGTTTAAACCAGCTCAGACACTGTTCAGTCAGAACAGATGCATAGCTTAGATCTGCCTTTCTGCCAACTTTCTCTTTTGGAAGGAGAAAAGAAGGGGGTAATATGGGAACTGGGGCCACACAGCTTTCTTGATATGATCACAAAACAAAAGGTGCACAAGGGAAACACCTTCCTGATAATAGGAGGCACACTGTCATTAGGATCAAAATCTCAGGAGGTAGCAGGAAATGATGTTAGCAAATGCAGAGTTAATGACTTAGCAAAATAATATTAGGTAGATCCTCTAAACCCTCTCTCTCTCTCTCTTCTTCTCTCTCTTTCTCTCTTCTCTCTCTCTCTCTCCTCTCTCTCTCTCTCTCTCTCTCTCTCTCGTGTGTGTGTTGTGGTGTGTATGTAGGGTATGCAAAGATTGTTATGAATATGAGATTAAAGCTTGCTTATAGTGTAATTAAATCCCAAGTGCCTGTGCTGCTCAAAGGGATTTAATTTTTTATTTTAATTTTTGACTCAACTTTTGTGAAAGTCCCTGGCACGTTAGCTATGAGTGATGCAGTCCTGCATTTGGAAACTCAGATGGTTTGGGGTGGGTGCTCAGCTAGAAGAACACATTTGTACCCTGGGGACTTTCTTGCCCTGGCAAGTGAACTGTTAGAAGAGAGTAAGTAGATCTGGCAGCAGGCTCTCTGCTAGCTGCTTTAAAGGCCTTCTCCATTTAACCTCTCAGTGACATTTGGCCACAAAAAAGGCCTGCGGGATCCCTGATGCAGCAGTAATGCGTGACCCCTGGCAACGATATAGAAGTTGATATTCTGACAAGGTTTGCTATTATAAAATAGAACTTACTGCACTTAGTAAGCAAGGTCAGGAAGAAATGACTGATTAAAGGTTAAACACAAAGACAAGTACCACCTGAGTTTTCCCTCATGCATGGCCTCTAGGATGGGGTAAGGGTGTGGCATAAAAAGGAAGGCTATTCGGGATGTAGACTAAGAGAAAAGGGGAAACAGGGAGCATAAAGAACAGCAATGGAAGGAGCGAATATGAGAAAACTATGTTAGCTGCACACATGGAAATATCATACTAAAGCTCCTAACTGGATGATTAACAAAAACAACAACAAGAAAACTGAAGAATTAGCTCAGTGGAATCTGTTATGGTCTTGGAGATCAATGTTCATAACAAAAAGAGCAACCGTTCATTAGTGCACTGTGTGCCAGGCACTACACAAATATTTCTTTTTCTTTGTATTTTGTGTGTTTGCAAATGGTATGCGTTTATAAGTACACATGTTTGTGTGCCCATGTCTTCACATGCAGATGCCAGAAGGGATATCTGGTATAGCTATATCACTTTCTACTCTATTCCTAGAGACAACATTGCTATCTGAACCTTGATTTTGGTGTTTTTTATTTTGGGTTTTGTTTGGGGAAGTTGTTAGTTGGTTGATTGTTTTGAGTTTTTCCTAGGCTGACTGGTGATAAAGCCCAAGTTGGTCTTCTGTCTCCACGTTCCCCCACTGAACTCTAGGTTATGGCCATGACCAACTTTTTAATGTGGCTACTGAGGATCTGAAGTCAGAACCTCATGCTTGTGCAATAAACATCATCTTTCCAGGCCACTACATATATATTTCTTGATGTCCTTATCTCAGTAACTGTCTCATCTTCATTTTACAGATGAGGATGAAGAAGAAAAGGAAGAAGAAGAAGAAGAAGAAGAAGAAGAAGAAGAAGAAGAAGAAGAAGCCACCTAACCAATACTCTGAAGGCCCTGTCATCTCTTTTCACTCTGATGAGAAATTGTACAAAGAAATCATAGGAGAAAAAAAAAAAAAAAGAACTCATAGGAGATGTGATTGTACCCATCTGAGGAGGTGAGAGTTGACTGAGTGTGAAGGTGAAGATCCAGGTATGACTAAGTGTGGAAGGCATCTTCAGGTAGTGACATTTGAGAGGGTCTTGAAAAATAGAAGGGGCTTTTGAAACAGGACAGGCTGGATACAAAAGAAAGTCATTTAATCCACAGCAACTTTGTTCTCCATTGCCCCTTACTGGAATGACTGTGATATTCTCCAGCAGAGAAGACATTAAAAACCAGTCTATATGAAAATATAGCCTATTGGTTATGGGAGAAAATGGGATGTCAGCCATGATCAAATATGGAGAGGCCTTAAATGCATATCCTCAAGGGAAAGGAGCCAGTCTGATGAATTGACACACTATGCAATTCTAACTACATGGGCATTCTGGAAAGGTAAAATTGTAGTCAAGCACAGGAAAAGATAGAAGAGGGTTTTGGGGAGGCTGCTTGTGTGAAACTGGTGGGGTACAGGGAATGTTTTAGGGAAGTGAAATAATCTCTATGGTATTGTAATGGTGGATACTAAACCCTCATGTTAGTATAGACTTTGGTTAACAATAATTTGTGAATATTGGTGAACCTATTTTTTTTTCTATTTGACTAATTAAAAGTGTTAATATGTGACAAGGAGGGAGAATGTCTGAGATCTCCCTGCTTTCTGTTTGACCTTGTTTCTCTCCTGTAATCATTATAAAAATACCCTGACGGTGAACAAAGAAGGAAGAAAGTGATTATTCATATTACAATTCCACATTATAGTACATCATAGATGGAAGTCAGTGGCAGGAGCTTGAAGCAGATGGTCACACCTGCAGTCATGAAGAGAGAGAGAGAAATACCCACCTGCTAATGCTCAGCTAATTTTCTCTCTCTTATACTGTCCAGGACACCAAGCCCAGGAGATGTTACCACCCACAATGGGCTGAGTTTTTTCACATCATTTAACGAATACAGTGAAAATAAGCCACCAAACACATGCTCACAGGCTAATCTGACATCAACAATTCTTCCTTGAGACTCTCTTTAGGTGATTTTAGATTGCATTGACAATTCAAACTAATCAGCACATGCTTAATTTTTCTGTTAACCTAAAAGCACAGTAAACTCTATTAGAGAATAGGTAGAGGAGAAAGAAGAGAGGGAGGGGAAGAAGGAGAGAGGGAGAAAAATAGAGAAAGAAATATTTTTAAAATAGTACAATAGTACAGAAGAGTTATTGAAAGAAATTTCACATTGTCAGTGTCCTTTAAAAATCCAGCAATAACCTTGGAGTATGTGGGTCAGACATCCAGCCACTACTAACTCACAGTGTTATATAAATTAAATTATTAGTTAATTATCTTAATTGTCATAAGTTGGCTTTAAGATGTGGAGAAAACAGACTCCTTTGGCTGCAAGTAAGTAAACATGAGTCAGAACCATTCAAGCAAAAGGAAATGGTACATGTTATATAACAGAGGACCCAAGGGTACATAGAGCAGACGTGTTCTGAGTCTTCCTTCTTCTCTCCCTGCCTCTTTCTCTCTTCCTCCTTCTGCTGCCTTCCTGTCTTCCTCTTCATCTTACTGTTTTTCTTTTGTCTCCCACCCTCCCTTTCTCCCTTCCTCTCTCCCTGCCTGTGTATCTCTATCCTCCAATCCAGCCCAATTCTCAAGTTCTCCAGATTCATTGCAGTGATAACCTGCAGGACAAGTCTATCACGGTCTTGAGCATTTCCACATTTGCTCTCAAAGGATCCTCTTTCCCTGCAGATCTCACAGAAAGGCAACCCTGGCCTCCTGGCTGGGGCTCTAAAGGATCATCCAAAATTAGTCTACAATCAAGAGAATCAGGTAGTTACTTTTCCAGCTTTTCATGTGCATACACACATGATAGTAAGGAAGGACAGGGCAGCAGAGGGAGAAATGAAAAAGGAAGTCTTTTCAGGTAGAAGAGAGGAGGATTAATGACTGACCATTGAAACCAAACCAAATGGAATCCCCAAAGGTATAAAGAGCAGACACAGAAGTAGGGCCATGTGGTGGTGTTCATGTCCACAGACTAGAGTTGGGAGATATAGGCAGGAGGATCGTGTCTTCAAAGCTGACCGGCCCTACATGAGACCCAGTAATAAACAAAGGAAAGAGAAGTAGAATTAAGCCATGGTTCTGGCTTGCAAACCATGAAAAAATCCTCTGGTCTGTATACTGTGAGCTTATCGATTTATTAGCTGGTCATTCATGATTTCTCATTTAAGAACCAGAGGCTGGAGAATTGGTAAAGAAGCAGGAACCCTCAAAAGTCCTGAGGACAAAGGAGCAAGAACAGACGTGAAAGTTTCATTCACTCTGCTAGCTAGCCAGGGAGGCACACGATTACCATACCCTATGTGTGCTCCATGTCACAGTGTGATGGATGAGCCTGACATATTTGCTTATTGTTGGTATCTGGTTAAGATTGGCTACTATGCTTGTGGAGTACATACCTTTTGCTTCACATCTCCTTGATGAGGTCTACTCCAAGGCAGAAACAGTGAAACATGCCTTGAACAGGTCCTGATCTCACAACTTTAATTCTATCCATGCAGTTTTGTAAAAGGAATACATTCCAAAACTGCAACAACAACAACCACAAACCCCTATTTGCTGTCATAAATATTCTAAGGGAAAGAAGGGAATGACTCTACTAAGTTGGCAGCTATAAAATGCATCACTTTTGTTAACGTCCTTGGTCTTGGTCTTTTTGAGTTGTTTTTCAGTCTTTAAAATGAGGATCAATTATTGTCACTTTATTTGATGCTGTGTGTGTGCACATGTGAGCATGCGTGCATTTATGTTTGAATGAGGGCATATGCATGCCATGGTACATGCTTGGCAGTCAGACAACACTGGGTTTCAGTCCTGCTTTCCAGCTTGTTTGAAACAGGATCTTTTTGTTGTTTGTTGCAGAGTGCATCGGGCTCCTGGCCTGTGTGAGTCCAAGCATTCTCCCATCTCCCTGTAGTACTGAGGTTGGTAGGTGTACATTCCATCTCCCAACTTCACATTAGCACTGGGGATCAGAATTCTGGTCCTCACATTCGTGTACCAAATGCTTTACTCACACACACACACCATAAGCTGTTAACATGTCAGAAACTAGTTTATCCCTGACAGAAATTCCCTAGATGAAAACTGAAGATCACTAGGAGAATATAATTCATTGTTTTATTAAAGCACTGGTGGTTTGTAGAAAAAAAAAAAACTAGAAAGTTAATATGCTTAACCTAGAAGGAGTTGACTACTCAGCAAACAAATTTCCATGTATTCTATAAACCAACCCAAAGTCTGATGTTACTTGAATAAATGACCTTAAGGAATCAGGCTTAATCCAGAATCTAAAATAAATAGATGCTTCATCTCTTTAGATGTGCTATTTTCTTCAGGATTTCTGTAGCTCTTGTGTGTGTGTGTGTGTGTGTGTGTGTGTGTGTGTGTGTGTGTGATTCTTCCCATCCTTTCTTATTTAGTCATCATCCGAGCCTGTACTACTCAATAAATCAAGAGGATTCTTGAAGCCTTTATACTAGGTTTTGGATGTGACATGGCCTTAGAAAGATCACTTATGATCTTGCTTGCTGGTAAGAAGGGAGGCATGCTTAAAGTTTAGATGGAGGCTGAAACAAATTAGTTCCTCTAACTTTGACCACAGATTGCAGACTGTACACCATAATGACCAGTTCTGCTCAGAGAAACACAAGAAACCAAGGATAATAAAGGAACACACGGGTCTTTGCCCTCATATGAGGGGTTCAACCTGATAAATCCTTTGACACTACAAGGTATACTTTTCTATCTGACCTCAGCTGGGAAGTTCCTTCTGCATTCGCTTTATTTCACATAGTAGAAATTTTCCTAACGTTTTCTTTCTTTCTGTCTTCCCTGTTTCTGGAGGAACTAGATTCAGCCCATGGAATCACTGCCTGGTTATTTAAAATGGGACCATGAGTAAAAGATTCATTTATCTCCCGGAACTCTGTCAGAGTGAAGGATTTGTGCTTATCAATTTGTACCAGACCCTGCCTTAGGTAAACTAAAGACGGTTTGCTTTTCAAATCCTGTGTGCTCTTTAGTAGCTTAGTTTATTGTTTCTTTGTTTTAAAGAGCAAGGAGGTTTATGTAAATGGACCTTTCTCATGGAAAGCAGATTTAACTGGTTACTGAAGAGCATAATCTATTCCCTCCATGGACAACTTGAAGCAGGGCTGTTTTACCCATGGCTAAACTGAGTATAACTTTACCTGTAGGCTCTATACTAGGAACGGACCACTGTAAGGAGCACACTCCTCAAGGCATCCACTAACCACCAAGCAAAGCTCTGAGCAACACCTGCTGCATCTATAGGCATCTTGGAAGACACAGGAAAGATGGCATATAAAGTCCTTTGTCAACATGACATAAATAATGGTCACTAGAATAATTGAAATTATTCTCTTTTGTACTCTACATTTCCAAGAGTATATTCTGGTATGCTTTTCCATCTGACCTGAGCTGGGAAGTTCCTTCTGCATTCAGAATATGTATTTCACCTAATAGAAATTGTCCTAATATATTTTAATTAATTAATGTTTATGTTCTCAAAGTGATGATGTTTAGTATTTTTATAGGTAAGACTGTGGGCCTTTTATTCCCTCTCTATCTCTCTGTCTCTCTCTCTCTCTCTCTCTCCCTCTCTCTGTGTATCTTATGAAAATTATTTGTAATGTACAATTTCAGACAATACTTTTTAAAGAGTAGAATGCTAATCAAAGGACAGTCATGAGGTAAAGGATATTAGAGGAAATAACTGAAGGACTTTTTCACAGGAAATACAGAGCCTCAAACTGATTAGGCCCCAAAGCAGGGGCACTGAGTCTGCCAAAGGTGACTCAGGGCTTCAATGTCATCTCACACAGGTGACTCCAATAGACTGCTTGAAAACAGCCTCCTCATGGTTAATTGCCAAACCAGTTGACTTGAGGAATTTAACTGTGACCTTGAGAGAGAGCTGATCCCTGGCTTTCATTACAAAGGCCTTGTTTATAGACTCCTTCCATCACCTCCCTGAAGCTTTCTGGGTAATAGCAAGGGTCAGGTTCAACATGCTTGCAGGCTGAACTGAAGGAGAGAGGGAGAGAGGGTTCAGTGTTACCAAGAGCCTGGAGCCAAAGGCAGACCCTGGAGCAGATACAGAGAAGGCTCTTTCCCAGGGCTTAGCATTCTGTACATCCCTGTGTGTCCTTGAGGGAACTGAATAAAAGTAAACCAACCATCCACTACAATATCCCATGACAATCAAATCAAAATCCTCTTCACAGGCAGCTTCTGAGGTCAAGAACACTTTCCTAGGTCCTGTGAGAAGACACAAAGAGGGCTCAGGGCTCTGAAAGGCTTTACTCAGTATCTTTAGCCAAGATGACCTTGTTCTGGTGGCCCACAGGAATTCTGGACATGAACATATTCCAAAGGCATGTAGAGGGTTAGGTTTCAAACCCTGGACAAAAGGCTGAGGTGTCTATTTGACATATCAAAGCAGACACTTGCTGCCAGGTTCTCCCTGCATTCCTCAGTCCTTACCTGTCACAGGGCCTGGCTAACAACCCTCCCCCTTCCCTGAACTCTGAACTCTGCAGCCCAGGCTTTTTCAGTGTCTGATAAGAAAAACCAGCATAATGTGTCTGTTTTATTTTTTTTCTTTCAGTTTGTTTATATGGTGGTTGCATTGACAAATTTTTCTATTTTGAACCATCTTTCCATCTCTGGGATGAATCATGTTTGATCATGGTGGTTGACCTTTGATGTGTTCTTGGATTCAGTTTGCAAGTATTTTATTGAGTTTTTTTTTATATTTAAAATAAAAAAACTTTAATTTTGTGCTGGTGAAGAATGCTAACTGATATTAAGGACTGACAGTGCATTGATTTGCTGTAAAATAACAACAGTTTAATCTACTTCAGCTTTTCTTTTTTTTTTTTTTTTTTTTATTGGATATTTTATTTACATTTCAGATGTTATCCCCTTCCCCCACCCCTACCCCCCAGGAACCCCCTCTCCCATCCCCTCCTCCTGCTTCTCTGCGGATGTGCCCCTACCTACTCCCCATTCTCACCTCCCCACCCCCGAATTCCCCCCCCCACACACACACAGTGTCCAGCTTTCATGAGACCAAGGATCTCTCCCACCTTGCCCGATGGCCATCTTCCTTACATATACAGCTGGAGCCATGGGTCCCTCCCTATGTGCTCCCAGGCTGGTGGTTTAGACCCTGGGAGCTCTGGTTGGTTGGTATTGTTGCTCTCCTCATGGGCCACAAACCCTTTCAGCTCCTTCAGTCTTCTCTCTACTCCTCCATTGGGAACCCCTTGATCAGTTCAATGGTTAGCTGTGAGCATCTGCCTCTGAATATGTCAAACTCTGGCAGACCTCTAAGGACACAGCTATATCAAGCTCCTGTCAGCATGCACTTCCTGACATCCACATCAGTGTCTACCTTTGGTGACTGCACATGGAATGGATACCCAGGTGGAATGGTCTCCAGACAGCCCCTCCTTCGGTTTCTGTCCCACATTTGTCTCCATATTTGCTCCCTTGAGTATCTTGTTACTCCTTTTAAGAAGGACCAAAGCACCCCCACTCGGTCTTCCATGTTCATGAGCTTCATGTGATCTGTGAGTTGAATCTTGGGTATTTCAAGCTTCTGGGTTAATATCCAATTATCAGTGAGTGCATACCATGTGTGTTCTTTTGTGATTGGGTTACTCACTCAGGATGATATTTTCTAGTTCCATCCATTTACATAAGAATTTCTCGCAATTCATTGTTTTTAATAGCTGAGTAATATTCCATTGTGTAAATGTACCACATTTTTTGTATCCATTTCTCTGTTGAAGGACATCTGGGTTCTTTCCAGCTTCTGGCTATTATAAATAAGGCTGCTATGAACATAGTGGAGCATGTGTCCTCGTTATATGTTGGAGCATCTTCTGGGTATATTCCCAGGATTGGGACTCCAGCTTAGCTACAAATCCTCTGACCTATGAAGGGAATGAAGTAGCAGAATAAACTCTATTTTGTTCTTAAGACTCCATTCTAAGTTAACTAACACTTAGAGAGGCATGGCCTCCTCCTTTGAGGTCTGAGAAAAATCACAAAGTGTCCCCTATGTCACTGGTAGTTGCAAAATAGACACAGCAGCTGCAGCTGGCTGATAACAATAGAGTGGGCTAAGAAAACATAAGTCTTTCCCAAGGCAAGATGCTCCTTTTTGATATATGCTCCCTCCTTGTGGTTTAACCAGGTGCTGTAAACCAGTTAGCTTAAAGACCAACATTTCTTTACCCTCTCATGGAATGCCAAGGCTTGGAAACACCTGTTGGAGTTTTTTCCTTTTATAAACCCCCTTCACCTAGACCTGGGGGTCACTCTCCTTCCTGTTCCATCAGGAAGCTTGGTGGCCCAAGCTTGAGCTTAAATAAAGACCCTCATGTGCTTACATTGGAGTTGTGGTTCCTGGTGGTCTCTTTAGGGTTTTTACAATCTGGGCACAACAACTACAATTTGTCATACTTGCAGTATGGGTCTGGAGCCCAGCATAATCATCATCAGAGAGACCAGAGAGACTTCATCCAGGAACTGATGGGAACAGATGCAGAATCCCATAGTCACATATTAGGCGGAGCTCTGGGAGCCCAGTGTGTGTTTGGGGGTGGGTTGGAGGAACCAGAAGGATTGAGTCCACAAGAATGTGGCCTCCAGAATCAACTGTCAGGCACTCAAGTGGGCTCACAGAGATCAGGGAGTCTGTATGTGTCTGACCTAGGTATTCTGCAAATATGATATGGTCTGTAGCATGGTGTTTTTGTGGGATTCCTAACAGTGGAGTGTGGTTCTCCCCACCTCTGGATTGTCAGCTCATATGGTCCAGAGAAGACAAGCTGGGATTCAGAAGCCCTGTGAGTATGCATGGTGAATGACTAACATTAGGACCAGCTATCAGGAGGCAAGTCACTTTACTTTGGTGATTCAAGGCTAATAAAGTTTTGGGGAACTGAGGATAGGACATCCAGCATGGGCAAAAGTCATTGGCTAAGGGTTAAGGGTACTGAAATGCTTCATTATCACGGGGAAGTATTTCAGGACTCTCAGGTGCTAGCTGATATCTAACCACGTGAAAGGATTGTTCAATTCTCTAAAGGGGTCGTGACCCCACAGGCTGAGAACTACCAGTTTATATGATGTAGGTCTGGGTAGTTTATCAATGGATGCCTTACATCAAGGAGGTGGGGAACTTGTTAGCTTCTCTATCTATGAGCTGAGTACTTTAGTCATCTTAATCTGTCAATGAAGGTTTAGAGAATTCTTGAAGAGCTGTTGCCTTTTAGTCTGTGTTGGACGTCTAAGAAGCTGATTCTAATATTAGCAAAGGAAAAGACACAACATGACAGATGTGTTGTGTTTTATAAAAAGATAGAGAAAGAAGGAACCATGGGGATGTTTACTCTGATCAGTGGGGGAGGGGCACTTACCAGTCCTCTGAAGTTTGGGCTAGCAGCCTTGGTTCTCCATGTGGTAGCAGGAAGGATGCAAACCTGCACAGTTTCTAAATCTGAGTTACAGCACCAAATAGTTGTGTTTTATAAAAAGATAAGGAAAGAAGGAATATGTTTGGTGGATGTGTGGTACATCCCTTTCCCCTGAGGGACGACCCACATGATAGTATAGTATAGAATAGAGTTTAATCAGGGCATGGGGAAGGGAGTAGAGGGAGTAAAAACAGAGAGAGTGGGTGGGGGGAATAGAAGCCTGCCATGAGCACAGGGAGATTTAGAGGGGGGAAGGGAATGGGGGGAGGGGAGAGGGGCAGAAGGACAGAGTGGAGCCAGAAAGCAAGAGCAAGAGAGAGTGGAGGGGGCAAGCAGCCTCTTTTATAGTGAGTTAGGCATACCTGGCCATTGCCAGGTAACTGTGGGGCAGAGCTTAGACAAAATGCTATCAAGAAGGCCTTACTAGGAAAGTGAAGACAACAGGCAAAAGGTCCTTTATCCAAACTTCTCCCTTTTTGCGAGCTGCCGCTGGAAGGTGATGCATATATTTAGGGTGGGTCTTCCCAGTTTAAGTAATCCCATCAAGAAAATCCCTCCAACTGTGCCCATCAATTTCCTTTTGCTTAATCCAGAGGCAGTCAATTTGACAATCAGGAGCCTCATAGGGTACAGCTGTATGGGTTCAAATGTATCCATTCTCTGAACACTTCATGGGCTCCTGAGCCTGTTAGACCATGCTTAGTTACCCGTTACTCAGGAAACGGCATCTGGGTTCTTTCTCTCTGTCAGGTCCCTTGTCCTGGACAAGAGAATTTTTAGGTGACCAGTCTAAAATTGATAAAATTGCATAGCATTCCAACCGTGGAAGTAGCCAGCAGAGAGAGTCAGCATTCCCCATTGCTCTGTCCCCTGTCAGGGCAAGAGCCTCCCTACAATGAACAGAAGGTAGTCACAGGGAATGTCCTTCTTGTCACACTTAAATATTATTTTTGGTTATATGAGTTGACCCAGAGCAACATGTTTTAAGTATATCTTTTATATATGTTTCGAATGTGGTGAGATTACTTAAAACAGACTCAGTGATTTTTCAAGCACACAGTACAACTGCTATCGACTCTAGTCTCTTCCTAACTCTTGTGCACCTGTATGACAAACTTGCTAAACTTCTATCTAGTTGAAATTTCAAATCCTTTGGCCAATATTTCTCTAACAACTAACTGTGGTCTGTTTTCCTCTGAAAACTGCTCTAGATTTTTTTTTTTTTTTTTTTGGTAAATGTGAAATGAATATCTTGTCCTAAGAAACCCAGGATTGTATATCAAGACGGGATTAGTTAGTTAATTAGGTATACACACACACACATGAATAGTTGAAATTTTAGTGAGAGTTCCATGACTGTGACTATATACTTGAGATAGTCTGTTGTGCCCAGATTACAGGGTCCCCAAAGACCACCAGGAGTCTGAATCCACATGCCTAAACAAAGAACGTTTACTCAAGCTTAAACTCCGCAGACTCCTCCCACGCGGTGGATTCCTGCTGAAAGCCTGAACCTCAATTAGGCAGGGTTTTTAAAATAGTAGTTGGAGCAAAGAACAGGGTTCTCCAGCTTAACCGTTGCTTATTTGGCAAGGGGTATCTTGGTGCACTGGGATTGGTCAGTGATGACTTTAGAGAGCTTGAGCAATTTATCTATAACCTCTGAAATTTTAGGCACTTTTCCTCTATTTCCTGATTGGCTCGGGTCCAGGGCAGTTTCTTCCTGGAATTGTTTGTGGCATTAGCCAAAGTTCAAACTGGGAACAAGAAGGCTGAAGATGGAGCCAACTTACAAATCAGAGTTTCTTCCATTGCCTCTGTTCCTCGAGTCAACATAAAGGAGGAAAGGTTTATTTTCCCTGGTTGACCTGTTGCTTTGGGTTCATAGTACCACAGTGTATCATAAAGGAAGGATGTGTGGTGGCAGCGACAGTGCATTCACCTCAGAACAGTAAGGAAACAGAAGAGGTGCAGCCAAACATGTCTGTAATGCGCATGCTCCCAATTTCCTAACTTCGTCCCACTAGATTCCAACCTCTCTCATTCTTCTACTACTTTCCATTCACACCATAAAACTCACCCTTTAACACAGAGGCCTTGGAAAACACGATAGCCCACAGCAGGCATGAACTAGTAACCAAATAACTCAGTCCTTTATTTCTGTATTTAAACTAAAAGGCAAAGTCCATAGGTGCAATTTATTTAATCCAGGATCACCAGAATCTATTCTTTGACTCTTACAAATCTGCCTTACAGGCATCCTTCTGCTCCCTTCCTCCAAACCATATTGTTTGAAACCAGAAACTTAAGCCAGGACCTCTTCTTGCCACTTGATCAGATAGTCTGGGGTGGCAGATAGGCATTTGCTTATAGCAGTGACAGATCAGCATGGGCAGAGAAGCTGCACTGCTCGCAGAGTCAGGAGGAAAAGGTTCTGGCAAGAGGCACAGCATTCAGTGGTTCAAGCTTGGGGTTGAATTCTTTATAAATTTTGGATAAAGACCTCATAATGGCCAGGGATGTCCATTCACACCTTCCATCCCAGTACATAGGAAGCATTGGATTGTCAGAGTTTGAGGGCCAGCCTGGACAAACATAGTGAGTTCTAGGCCACCCAGCACTACAAAGCAAGACAGTGCAAGAGTAAATGTGAAAATGGTTCAAGAAATTTTCTCTCATTATATAGGCTCTCTCTCCATCGTTGGCTTATTGTGAGAGTTTATCAACTTGTGGGCCTGTTTTAGTTTGGTTTCTGTAGCTATGATAAATCCATGACCAAAAACAACCTTTGAGAGGAAAGGGTTCATTTCCTCTTACAACTCGGAGGTTACTTCTATCACTGGAGGAAGTCAAGGCAGCTCCTTGGAGGCAGGAGCTGATGCAGAGGCCATGGAGGATTATTGCTTACTAGCTTGTTCCTCATGGTTTGTCAGCCTACCTACTTATACAAGCAAGGATCATCTGCCCAGGGTGTGACCACCTAGAGTGGGCTGGATCCCTACATCATAAATAAGAAAATACCTACAGACTTTTCCTATAGACCAGTCTGTGAATACACTTTCTCAGTTGAGAGCCCTTCTTCCAAGATGACACAGAGCCCCAGCAGATGTTTTAATGATTCAACTTCTTACAAATTCTCTTCAGTTCAGTGGTGCATTGTGAATACACTTCCCTGTATAAGCATCCCCTTTCTTTGCTACAGTCATTCTACAAGATATTACTTCTGCAACACCACAGGAAGAGAGATTCCTTGTACAATGTAGAGTAAATGTGTTCTTCCCTTTTTTGAGGTCCACAGGACATTAATAGCCTGGAAGGTTTCATATGGAGTCTTTAGCATCAAGATTGTTCTCTTCAGTATGCATCTCTTAAGTGTGAGTTGCCTCACTTCCATTAAAGGAAAAAGATGATCTTGGGTTGTAAAAGTAGGCAGGCTGAGTAAGTCACAGGAAACAGGCTAGCTAGTAAGCAGCACTCCTCCATGGTCGTTGCATCAGCCCCTGCCTCCAAGGTTTTTGCCTTGAGTTATCTGCCTTGACTTCTTTCAGTGATGGAGTATGAGCTTAGAGGTGTAGGATGAAACTGTAAGCTTAGAAGAGGTAAGCTTATCCTCAGTAAAATGACCACATATGAGGGCTGAGCTGGAGCAGCCTTCCTTCCTATTGGAAGCTGGATTCCTTACTTGCTTGGTAAATGCTATTTAGAGCACTCTATACTAATTGCTTTGCTTATGTAGTAATCCAAGAATACCTGGCTGGTTATGCCTATTATTTCTCTTAAAGAGGCAGCATAACTCAGTTGCCTTTTCCCAATCCCCTTTCCTTGATTTTTTATTGTATTATTTTTCATGTCTTTGCTGCTGCTCCTGGATATAGCACCATGCCTGTTACAGAGCACAGGCAACATGTCTGAATTGAGCAAACTGCAGCATCATGTTAACATAGTCAGAGGTTGTTAGGCATTAAACTTGAAAGTGAATACTGAACTTAGGTTAACATTTTTCTGGAGTTTTGTGGTATTAAACAAATTTGGGGTATAAAGCATTTTAACATAAAGCTCAGCTATACATTATATTCTTTTCTCCCAGTTAGCCTGACATGTTTGCTGTAAAATGTTTTTTCATGTTCTTAGGTATATAGGTATCCATTAATAGAATTACAATTGTATATATGTTGGAGAGAAATAGAGTTGGGAGATATTTTCAGTTGGTAGAGTGGTCACCCAGGATTTACAATCCCCAGCAAGGTAGACATGGAACAATGGTACTTGCCTGTAATCCCAAAACTTTGGGATAGGAAACAGGAAGATTAAGATTTATGGTGAAGTTTGGCTATATTAAGAGTTTGTAACCAGTTTCAACAACAAAAAATGTTGGAGAAAAACTCAGGCTAACATCTAGTAGTATACAGTATATTCTACTAATGCTTACAAGCTAACACGGGGGGGGGTGCAGCTGTGAGTATTCTTGAGACAGACATTTTCACTTTGTTCTGCCTTCTGGTGATGGCCAAGGTCAGTCAGTTCTATCAGACAAATTGACCTCTATCCCAGCACAAATATCCTGGTTCTTCCCCTTAGGACTAGAAGCTGTATAGCTAAGAAAATCTGATCCAAACTAGAAGCCTTGGTTCAGATCCCTTAAATCGCTCTTATAGAAGTGAGGATTGTAGCTTTTTTAGGCTTTGCACAGACCAGATAGCTGCTCCAACCCAGAGCTACTTGATGACATGTTTCTTTTCTATTTTTAATGACAGGCTAGTCTTTAACTTGTCCTCTATCTTGGGAATCCTGTGTGCTGTGATTTGTAGGAATGTATAAGACATGAGGACTTCCAGTTAGTGGTTTAAACTATACCCCTTGTGATCTGGCTGGCCCCCTAAAAATAAAAAAAGATAAAATAAAAAAAAAATAAATACCAGTGGTTCTGGAGGATTGAGGCTACCTGAAGACTAGATTTCTCTGCTTGACACTTGTGTGTGTGTGCCAGAGTTTCTAAGCTCATAAAGCTTGGTCAATCAATATTCATTAGGTGTGTATATATAACTTCCCCTGACCACTTGAATTGTACTCTACGAAAACATTGTTTTGCCTAACCAGGAGAGTTAAATTAAGAGGGCAGCATATTACTCTTTGCTTGAGTGAGATGAGATGCCCTTCCCTAAGTGAGAAAGGTAAGATGCTCAGATAGTCGAAGAGTTCATTAGAATCAGGTCTTTCAAATGACAAACTCATCCCATGCTGGCAATGTAGTCAGTTTTATTGAGATGCTTGGCTTAGGGCAATTCATCTCTGTTTTCTGATGGCCAGGTAGGACACTACCAAGATTCCAAGGATGATCACGGTTGCAGAAAGTCCCTTACCCACAGAGCAGGAGAATCCACAGGGGTGCCTATGGAGTGGGAAGGTAGGTTAGTATATGCTGAAAGAGCCAAGCCATTCTAGATCTTAGCAGAGTAAGTAATCTGCAGAAATGGTGGTTTCTTTTGCAGGAAAATACACACTGAACAGTAAGGAACAGGGCAAGAAAGCAACCTTGAAGGATAAGGAGAGTAATAGTGTCTTGCCATGTAGCACAGGTTGCCCTTGACTGAGCAGTCATCCTCCTGCCCAGCTTTTCAAGTGCTGAGATTACAAGCACTCAAGATTGTAATTAGCTAGAAAGAAGCTAACAATTTGATATCTTTCAACTCACTTGAGTTTCTAGAAGCATGTCTGCAGGGTCCTTAGTGGCTTGGAGGAAGATCACAGGGCCTTTGCTAGATATGCTGGTGGTGTTCTCAAAATAAAGCTCAGATTGTCTTCTTCCTGGTGGACAGGCCAGAGCTTGTAATTTGTTGCAAATTTTCAGTTGTATACATTAGCCAAGGGTGAGGGATGGGGTAAAGTGAAAAGCCAAGTGCCTTGATACACACATCTCTGTCCCACACTATATAAAAACCTGTTTGTGACTTAATATAAACCCAACCTAGTTAAGATTTTCTATTTATCTCTACAAAAGTATTATTTCTGTTTCACCAAGATTTGGATGTAATCACATTCAATGACCACCACCGACTCCCATGCAACCATCAACCTCTCCTAGAAAGGAGAACACTGAGAGCAACATTCAGTTACCTTTTTATTTAATAGATCATATATTCAAACAGGAAGAGAGGACATGCTGTAGTCATCCTACATCTATTTAGGAATTAAATGATCTGGAAAAAGTCAACCTATCGTCTTTACAAGTGGGAATAATGGGTATGATTAGAATTGTTTTGGATTATTGGGAATTGACTTTCCTATATAAAACATTTAAGGATTCTAGAATCATGAGCAATGATTCAAAGACTAGTCTAGTGGGAATGAATCAAGTAGAAGCATCTACACATATAAGGTGGTCTAATCCTACGTCTGGCCAACTCCAGATCATACTGCGTCCATGGCTTTTCTAGTCATATACTTTCAGGGCATATTGAAAACCTGCCTTCAGGTAGGTCCAAGATTATCTACTTTTCAGATTAGACCAAATTTAAAAAAGGAAAAGGTTAAGATGTGGCTGAGGAAATAGGTCAGTCAGTAAAGTGCTTGCTATGCAAACATGAAGACCTGAGTTTGACCCTAGAACCCATGTTTAAAAGTCTGAATCTAATGCTGTATATTTTTTAATTCAGCCAGATGTTAGGCCATGGTTGACTTCTGGCTTAATCAAATCAGTTTCTGTTTTTTGAAAACTTGAGATTCTGGCAATCTTGTCAGCTCTGGAATCTATTAATAAGATGATCCCTTGGTTTGATGGCTGAGGCTAACATAGTATGGACTTCAGGATTCACCTAGGTCTGAGATGTAGACAGCTTCGGTACTTACTCCTGGAAGCAGGACAGATTACAGTGCAGGATGGCATCCCAGTAGACTGGCAGACAGATGCACTGCAGTGCAGGAACACCTGATGTTGACAAACAAATGTCATGTTATAGACATCTTCCATATCAGACATCTCCTAACTGCATACCTCATTCTCTCCAAGAAGTGGGAGAAAGTGTTAAGAGCATCTTGATGTGCCTAAGTTAATGTCACAATTGTCCTGAAGAACCAGAGTCCAGTTGACAGGTGTGACTCATGTTCTTGGTACCACCTGAAACTGCCCTCAACACCATCAGTCAGTGTCAAAGGTCAAAGAGCCACCTAGAGAGGTGGTGAGACTTTAAAGACACAGAAGGAGATGCTGTACCTGTCCACCTAAAACCTGCTTCTCCCTTACAGCACTCATGAAGCTGAAGGTAGAGATGCTGAAGCGCTGGTGATGAGATGGAAAGGAACTTGATGCTTTCTGGACAGGAATCCTTTTGGTCCGATAGTTGTCTCCAGCATATGGGCATCTAAGCCAAGAGACAGAAGGTAGGAATGGGCTGATTTGGGGAACCCGCTCATACAGATACATGGGGTACTCACTTACCCTTCACCAGGATTGGCCATTGTGGTTGATGAAAAGGATTAGAGTCAGGTGTGGCCCAACATTGCTCTAGCAGCAGCCCCAATGCCGGGTCTGTTCTGTGAAGGATGGAGACCTCCACGTAAATAGGATCCTGGAGAAATTTTACCAGTGGGTAGGCGTCAGCACCATAGTAAGAGCCATAGTTTTTATCTGCACAAAGAAAACGCAGATCAAAGTGGGGCTAGGGAATAACTTAGGTAAAATACCTGCCTGTATAAATATGAGGACCCGAACTTGACCTTCAGGACTCATGTAAAAAGGCTTGATGCTCTGTGCTCACAACTTTAAGCCAATGAGAGATCCTCCCTCAGGAAACAAGTTCCATCTGAGGTTGTTCTACTGACAAACTTAAGACTTCAGACTGGAATTACCAAGTGGGCAGAGCTTACCTTTGGCAATCTGAAGTTCCAGAGAGAGGGGTCCAGGCTGGGTTTTAGGAAGGGGCGCTGGGCGAGCCAGCACTTGCATATTAACTGGGGATGTGTTGCCGAGAACGGAGTAAGTACAGCTGACACGGAGCCTGTAGTAGGGAAAACAAGATTTTAGTAACCAGGGTGTCCTGGCCACACTGCTGATTTTCACTCCAGAGGATCAAGTGATGGGCGTTTTCCAAGTCCACATATACAGCAGAGGTGATTTCTACCCTTAGAGTTATTTTCCATTGTCACTGTGCAAATAGCTCCTGTATGAGTTGGTGAGAAACACTACATAAGACACAGGTGTGCTGCATGAGACCAGTGACTAGTGCAAAGCAGGTGAACTCCTTCCAAGTGAGGGGATATGAAAAATGAAAATGGCTGTCAAGAAGCTCAGGTGAAAGGTGCCTATGGAGGCTCTCAATGCAAGGATGAACCTAGGATTGGAGAGGCTGAGACCATTAAGCGTTTGGAGAAGAAAGGAAAGCAGGTGTCATCTCACAGGAAGGCAATGGTAGTACTTTTTGCTTTAACCTACAGAAGTGAAGCTCAAGTATGAGACCTGGCAAAGTTGGGTCTGAAAGGCACTTTTTTTGGTCTCAATCTAGACAAGGGAAAAAGGAGGCTCAGACGAGAAACAAATCCCCAATAAGGTAGAAAATAGAAGACAATGAGTATGAGGCTGAGATCAAATTGGGAACAGCAACCCAGGCGATCCTAAGCAGTAGCATACACGAGTAGCAACCAAGGCAGCAGGTGGATTCACCTACTATTGAGAAGTGTTCTCCGGTGGGCTCAGTTTACCTTTATGAGAAAAGGCCTTCTGGCCTCTCAGGTCAAAACTGACTCTACCTGAAGTTGCTGTCTCGAGTAATAGAGCTGCTGCCCCAAGCTCGCACATCCCGAATGGCCACTAGCTCATTTTCATACACGGCCTGGTCTCCGGTGATCTGTATAATGGATAAAGAGATGCCTGTTATTTCGATCTGTTGACTAAATACTGCATCTATGTATGGCATATGCGTGATGAAGAACCAAGGAATAAGGAGATGATTTAAGTACTGAGACTAGGCAAGTGGACCACCTGAGTACAAGTCAGCATCTTCTGAGTTGATCCCGGAAGTATAATTTGCTCCTTATATTTACTTTCTCTAAAATGATAGGATCATGACAAGAGTCATTTGCTGAATATCCACAGAAGTGTCCACCCTCTAAGCAGGGCCTTTAGTTCTAGAGACTGTTTTAGACACCAGGCAGTAGTCAGGACTGTTCTTCATGACTGTACTATCTCAACTTTTCCTCTCCCAATCAGCAAGGCACTGCTTCCACTCCAGTACCCCAAGGTGCTCTTCTTACCCGCCGTGTGGTCCCACAGGAAGTAAATGGAAACTGGAACAGGACAAAGGTGGAAGTTGTCATCACAGGATCACACCTACTGTTGTTCGTGAAGACCAAGCGTAGTGAATCCAAGCGCAGGGGTGGTGAGGTCACATTCCTGGACACAGCAATGGAAAATTGGCCCTCCCTGGTGCAACGGGAGGTCACTGGGACATGAGAGATGGGTGAGATCAGGTCATTCTTGAGACAGAGCCAGGTGGATCTCAGGCTAATGACTCAGTTGGTTCAGATGCCCCCACAGTGAAATTGGAATTCCTATTGATGATTGGTAATGGGCTCCTAATGACCACTTGCTCCAGGGCCTTGCTGGGGCAGGGGTGGGAGCACCTGGCAGGGGTGGGAGCACCTGCTTTATCTTATTGCTTAGAACTGGGCTCTCAGTGCTAAATGTACTAGAAAACCTTCAAGCTTGATATGGGGTCTGTGAAAAAAATCATCACTTGGGGATGATTCTCTCTAAACACAATCTTAGACTGTCAGCCACTGCAGAGACTGTTCCTTGGGAAAACGAGTTTATCAGTTAATAAACTGATAAACCTGCCACATAGACTTAATTTCCTAATGTCCCTGCAGGTTTTCTCTGTTTGACATCTAGGAGATTAGACAGTGAAAGACTATAGATTAGACAGTAAAAGGCTATTGAAAGTTCTAGATCTAGCAACAATGATCACCTACCAGCAACCAGTTGCTTTGTATTTACACTCTGAATAAAGCTTTCCCTGCTCGGGTCTCCCTGCTCGGGTCTCACCAGAAGTCGGCCCCTTTCTCAGCTGATTTCAGAGAGGGAAGCATGCACCTGTGTTTCCATAGTAACAGGAGTCCACTTCTTCCTCTTCAGAGCTGTAGCAGCAGCCCAACTCTTCACAGTCTCCTCTGGAGATGGGTGAGGGAGCACAGGGCAGCCTTTCCTTTACTGGCACAGGGCTGCACACTTCAGCACTTGGCACATCTGGGGCTGGATATTAATAAAGAGGAGACTCAAGCTAGGCACCAGGGTGGTCCGTCCATGTACCACCCTGTCACAGAGCCTGGGCTTTGAACTCCAGAACATCCAGACAGCCTCAAAAAGCCTGTTGCCTCTGTTCATCTGCAGATTATATCCCAAAAGAAGGTCAATGCTAAGTCACCTTGTCAGAGTCTCTCAAAATGGTTCCCTCCTGAGGAGAGCAGTCTCTCAGCATGCTGTAGGAGCAGTGAGGCTCTTCACATAGATTCTAGTGACAGCCTTTCTGGCTCCTTAGAGGGACTTATCAAGCTTTGCCTTGGGTGTGAGATAACACAGGAGCTTTTCAAACATAGGACTCCCAATAGGTTTTGAGTATAGCCCATGAGGATTTGAGTTTGAATCTAATCATGTTGAAAGGGCTCTCAGATCACCAGGGAAGAGTTTCCTAGTTAAATAATCAAGTGTTCTAGCTGAGGGTGGGAGACTGCAGGCTGAGATGTGATGGCTTCTCTAGCTATTTCCTATTGCTAGCTTGAGTTCTCTGCTCTTTTCAGAGGGTGAGGAGGCTCCCGGGTCCTGCTGTGTTAATTCTCATTTGAATTCCAACTTTGCAAATCACAGGTGAAGCTGCTTGGTGAGATTCTTCGGTGAGAGGAGTGACAAAATGTATACCCCTGGGTCCGGAAAGTAAGGCGCCAAGCTCAATCCACACCCAGCCTCAGCTACAGTTTCCCTACAGTTAATTTCCCTAAGGCTGACACGGAGGGAGAGAAGAGTTGGAAAATGTCCTTCTTAGCCATCAGCTGCTGCTACCCAAAGGAGGCAGGAGTTGGCCAAGAGCACCTTCTAGGCAAGACCCTCCCTGAGCCCTAATGCTTTCTCCACTTACGGTGAAGATCCAAAGGGCACTTGAGCAGTTTCTCTCTTGTTCCGGTCATATTTCCAGCTACATCTACCTCGTGCACGCCAACCATCATGATGTAGTGGGAGCCCTGAAGAGATGAGCAACAGCAATCAGCCTGGCTGATGGAAAGAGGGATCCTAGTGTCTCTTCTAGCTGAGGTCTACTTACTTCCAGAGTGACGTAGCAGCCACTGTAGTTAGCTTCCAACACCAGAAAGCCATCAGGACTGTCCATCACCCATGTACCACAGTCAGAATCATTCTTAAGCCTGTGTGGCAGCCCTTGGCTATCTAGGGAAGGTGGAACATCAGAAGTACAGGGGTTAATCATCCATCAGTGGACAACCAGCCCCACCACTTGACCCCAGTGGACTTCCGTCATTCAGAACAATACAATAGAAAGTAGGTTTGGAAGTGGCCGTTTTGACCATTCATTGTGTAGACAGGGGCTGTGGCGTTTTTGAAAGGAGTATTGAGATAGAAAGTTTAAAGGGTAGGTATCTCAATGAGTCTGACTTACCCCAAGCTGTTAGCACAGGATTCTCTGCCTCCAGACTGAGGTTCACAGTAAACTGGAAGCTCTGTAACCCACAGTGGAGCACACCTGGCAACTCAGTCACATGCTGGCCACTCAATGGAGGATAGAACAGGAAACACAGTAAGATGCTTGGCAGAAGCCACAGAGTGCTTCTTAGAGCCTGCCTAGCCATCCTGTCTCCTTCACTAGCCCATATCTGCTGAGAGTGCGCTTTGCATGTATATGAAGGCTTGGTTTGGGGCAACTACCTTTACAGCCTGCAGGTGGAGGGACTTTGGGAAGGGTGATTTCTTTCTTCTGGGAGCACAGTCTACAGATGCTTCCCATTAAATACTATAATCTTCTGGTCTCCAGAGTTGGGTTGACATGTTCCTTTTGGCCAAAGGATGGTTTCTTTTGTTAGCTATATGTAGCACTTGATCTACCAGCTTGACTTTAGAGGACAGAGACTGAATGCCTTCTAGAGTTTTGCATATTATGGTGAGGATCCTAGCTGCAGTGGCCAGGCAAATGATGAGTGACAAGAACTGGGAACTACTTCTCTACAATTTGGGTTTTCTATCTGGATAAAAAAAAAATGAGGATAGTCCTGACATTACTATGCTTAAGGATTCTGTGAGGGGTTTAGATCAAATACTTGGCACCATGCCTAGCCAAACAGGAATTGCTCAGACAATGTCTTTGGATTGAGATTAGCTTCTTTAAGGACCTTCCTTCCTTTCTCCTCTGGTTCATACTTTCATAGGAAGTCACTTTGCAGTTGTCTTAACATTCCAAGATCACGTAAACCTGATTCCTGAGTCAAGCTAGTTTAGAACTTTGCCCTGGTATTCAGAAAGTTGCTATCATGGTTCTATAATCTGTCATCCCAGCACTCTGGACATGGAAGCAGGGGGACAAAAATATTCAAGGTCATATTTGGTTTCATGTTAAATTGGGTTCTTGTTTGGTCTATGTGAGTCCATCTAAAAAACCATACCCCCAAACTCTGGAGGGAAAATTAGAGGATTATGTGAGCCAGTTGGTAAACAGGGAATAAGAACAGGAATCCATCTGTTTTCCTTGTGTCAGAGTGAGGAGTTTTCTGAGGGAAGATGGAAGCACCTCTGTGGGTTTTCTTTTTAAGAAGTCAGAAAGAAGGGCCATCCAGAGTCACTTGGAGGTGATGACTCCAACAAGAGGCTCTTCTTGCTTTCCCTGCTCTCTGCATGGGGTTGGGTGGGGTGGGGGTGGGGTGGGGTACTCACAGGATGTGCTGTTAGGAACTATTCTGTGGTATAGTCCTTGTTCCTTTCTGCCTCTGTCTCTGCTATCCGGTTTGCCCTCATCCTTGCTATGATGACTACCAGGAGTGCAAGTCTGTCCTTCCCCATCTTGGAGCCAGGAGGCCAGTTAGTTAGCCTGTCTTCTACAGCAATGTTTGTTTACTATTAATCTCAATCTCTGTCTCTTAAATGATAAAGAAAGTGGAAGCTAAGTGTGGTAAGGATTTAAGGATAGCATGGTCGGGCACATGCCTTCCCTCATCTCTTAAGCTCCTGCACTCACATGGGTAGATATGACTTTGCAGATGACAGCAAGTCTGAGCACTATCAACCAGTGGGCTATCTCCCAACATCCCTTATATTGCCATAAAAGTAGGCAATTATCATGGCTTCTAAATGTGACATTTAAAACACTCACAGGAAGTGAAAGACCCTTAACTCTAGAGTTCAAGCAACTTACGTTATGGCTCCTGTAGACATGTTGGGCATTTCCTGCCTACTATTATTTCTGAAAGCCTATGGTGAATTTCTCCTCTACTCTCCTGTGCAAGACAAGGAGGCCATATGCTTAAGCTTGATGGCCAGATGATTGGCATCTGGGTAGGCCTTTAATTGGCAGGTGTGATTACAACATGGCTCTGCTATTCATATGGTTATGGGTGGTAATAGATGATTTTTCTATGCATTTCCCAAACAATCATAGACTCTATTTGTTCTTTACCATTTTCTCAAAATCAAACAGATCTCTCTTTCCATGCCATTGCGTTTGAGAATGACAGCCCATTTCTCCAAGTACAAAGGCTATTTAATGCTGGAAAACAAAATAGAGATGTGATGTCTAATATGTGAGATGCTAAGGTCTGTGCATGGGATGGGGAGGGATTTGTAATTTCTTTTTGTGGTAGCTTTAAGGCTGCCCTAATAAGTACATCTCCTGGGAGACTCAGAACAACAGTTTGCTAGCATGCAGCAGAGGACACTTGGAGCATGAGCTCATGGTGTCTGCAAGACCACAGTGAAATACCCAGGAGAGGTCGCTTAGATCTCTTCCAGCTTCCCCTAGCTGCCAGCAGCCTTTAGCTGTCTTTGTAGACCTGTTGCTCTCATTTTTGGTCCCACATGCCGTACTCCTTTTGTGTCTTCATTCAGTCCTCATCTGTGTGTGTCTCTAAGTCCAAATGGCCTTTAAAAAATGTGGACATTGGTCATACTAGATTAATATCTACTGTGATGATTTCAGTTTTTGTATGCATATGTGTAAAGACCCTGTTTCCAAATAAGGAAAGCCATGCTATGAGGCTCTGGGCCTAGGATTCAACCCATCCTCATGGAGGGTGGAAGTATCGTACAAACTATGACATCTCGAAGACTTGTAAGCATACCAGTCAAGTTAATCCTTTAGACTAGATGTGTGTGTGTGTGTGTGTGTGTGTGTGTGTGTGGTATGTGTGTGTGTGTGAGAGAGAGAGAGGAGAGAGAGAGGGAGAGAGAGAGAGGGAGGGAGGGAGGGAGGGAGAGAGAGAGAGAGAGAGAGAGGAGAGAGAGAGAGAGAGAGAGAGAGAGAAATTTTAAAAATGTGCCATTTCTTTGTTAAAATTCCCTTCCTTGCCTTGACTACACTGAAGGGATTTCTTTTTAAGGGAGGGGATCAGTTTTGCACCCAATGGCTACTGAGTAGGTTGGGACTAATGTTAGTGGTTAGTGATTTAGGATAGTTTAAGGATAGGGAGTTTGGGGAAAAGGTAGCCATTGTCTATGCTTACAATCATTGCAATTTCTTACAGTTGCTCTGAACTAGCTGGAGTTCAGGGCAGATGTCTCAGGGCATTTGATACTTCAGATGGCTTATATTGATCCATCTTGTTCTCAAGATGCACCTGTTTTAACCATATTATGGCCTTGTTTGTCTGGCCACATGCCTTTGCGTATATATTCAGTCTCTTCTTTATGGCTTGTTGGTAGCCTTCACCTCAATTTGCCCTGTTTTTCTCTTTCCCTTGGGACACAGGTTCTAAAGGGTCCATCCCTGAGATCAAAGCACCAGGACGACCTGGGGCTTGTTAAAAATGCAAAATTCAAGTAGAATTGGATTCTTATTTCAGGTGATTCAAGTAGAAGCTGGAATGCTTTGGGGCTGGGTGTTATAACTGCAGAGCTTCCCGGGGATCTGGATCCTGCTCCACCTGGAGGAAATGCTGCGGACTGCAGGGGTCAACAGAAACTTTTCTGCAGGCCTCACCTTGGAGGACTCTCCTACCCCACCCCCCAGCACACACAGGAGGTGGTTCCTGCTGGGTCAGCTTTTCTCCTCAGCTTCTCTGCCCCCTTGAGACTGTTTTCTCTGTGAGACTGAGAATTTGAAGGTGGACCAACACTCCTCTTTGTATTTGCCTTTCACTAACTTTATGTACTAAGACAATATTGGTTAAATAAGTAAATGATTTCCCCTATGTGTTTGCTTTTAATCAATTAGAAAACTTCGTAACACAAAACAATCCAACACCAAAACAGTATTCTGGGGCTGGGAATGTAATTTGGTTGATAGGCAGCGGCTGGCCTTGCATGTGTGAAGTCCCTTGTTTGATTCTAGTACTACATACACTGGGTTTAGGGGTAGACACTAGTCTTTTCCATCACACCAGAGGCGGAGGCAGAGTGATCAGAGGTAAAGTTCACCTTAGGGTCCATAAAGTTTTGGAGTCCAGATGAGGCTAAAGATTAAA
The DNA here is from genome assembly GCA_021653895.1 of Mastomys natalensis. Taxonomy (NCBI): domain Eukaryota; kingdom Metazoa; phylum Chordata; class Mammalia; order Rodentia; family Muridae; genus Mastomys; species Mastomys natalensis. Next base: position 3,398,913 of record JAJTUV010000068.1, on the reverse strand, counting down.
AACAACATGCAACATGAGCACACAAACCAAATGATGTTGACAGTGTGCTTGTGCTTTTCACACTCGACAAGGACGACCTGCTTCATCCTGGCATAGACAACTTAAGCACACATGGGACGATGCTATGTCTTGTTCATGTCACTTTCCATTTGAGACTCTCTTCAGAGCTTTTGTTCTCTCTGTAGGAACGTAGTAAAGCTGGCCCAGGGCACGCAGCCTGTGGAGTCTGGATCCTGCTGCTTTCAGACGCAGCAAACCATTCTATGACCTGAATCCAGGGCAGCCTGGCTTTGTTGTTTTACATACTACACCACGGGCGCACCTGAGAGCTTTTGCAAGCGAGTCAGTGCTGGTCTGCTCTGGGTACCCAAGCTTCACAGACTCTTATCTTTTTTCCTTATCAACTCTCGAAACATTTATTATATAAATGAGAATAAGTAAAACACTTTCACCACATTTTAGTTCTTTTCCTGAGTTTCTTGCATTTATCTTGTTAACAATTTAAATTTGATTAAGCCTTTATAACCACAAAAATGTTCGTCATTACAGTTTATATCTGCAGTTGATTTACTCTCCTGTGTTCTAGGCTGGCTGTGATGGCCTATCTCCCAGTTCTTTGTTTTGGCTCATTTTTCTTCCTGAATTAGGCCCTTTCACAATATTTCAGTAAGACCTTTGGGCCCCAAATACTTTGGAAGCCCTACGATCACTGACATGAGTCATCTTTAACAAAGTGTAAAGTAGCATGCTTACAAATTCTGAAGAAGCATGCCCACAGTTAGCTCTTAGGCCTGTACCTGTGACTGGGGGAATTCCAGTTCAAAGTGCCTTGCAGAGCTTTCCTAGTAAGGGTCTTTGCTGGGAGCTGATTAGGGGCCTCTTCTGGGGTCCTTTAGTGAGTGGCAACCCGTACCTGCCTTCTGTGCATACTTAAACCACTGTGGGCAGCCCTCCAGAAATGATGGAAATCATCACAAGGGCAGATTTAGCTAACAGCTGCAGAAAACTCTCTGGTGGATCTGAGATGAGAATTGGCTACGGCACTGGGTAATGAATGAGTCCAATCTGTGTAAGAGACTGGGGTCATGCTTGTTAGAGTGCCCCCACCGTCACTGCTGAGAGCAAGGCTCTGGCAGGGATTTACCATAGCATTTTCAAAATGTCATTAGTGAAAAATTAATAATACAAAACACTTTTGAAGGGCCAAGGAAATCATCTCACTTTCAATAGCAAAGAACAGTTCTTGAAAGTCCCCTTTGCTGTCTCTTTCAGCAAGCAGAAATGAGGAAATGGATAGGAGGATCAGATCTCTCCCTCTTTTTCCAAATTCCATCCTGACACTGGGGATCGTTTCATCTCAAATTGGATTGGGCTGTCACGTGACATGGCATGCGTTTCTCTGCACTGAAGGAAACAGAAGTCTTCTGTCCTTTGAAGATGAACAAAGAAGCTGTGTGTGTGTGTGTGTGTGTGTGTGTGTGTGTTGCATGTGTGTGCCCACGCATGTGCTTGCTCCTGTACGATATGTTTTGCATGTAAGTAGATGCCAGAGGTCAACCATCGCTCACACAGATAGGGCGGATGTGGGTGTGTGTGAGGCACCCTCTCAGAAGAGAAGGGGAAGGAGGATGGGTAAGGACTGGGTGGGGATTACTGGGAGGGGGCAGCGTTTGGGATGTAAACAAATAAACTTTAAAATGAAATGCAATTAAAACTAAGGCTGTAAAAGACCTTAGGACAATGGTATGTACTCTTACCATGGATTCACTCCTTATGTTAATATAGGTTATTTTTTTTTTTGAAGCTGTAAAAAAATTCAATTTGGTCAGAAATTCCAAATATTATTCCCAAGTCATCAAGCTCATTGCTTAGACTTCTCTGATCCATCTGGAGCTTTCTCCTTTGCTGCTAAATGATGTGGCAAATTGATATTTCTGCAACAGCATGGAGGTTAAAAAAAAATAGCCTAACTTGTTTTTGATTTATGCACTGAATTTTCATGCTCTCAGGGCATAGATAATTCAGCCCTGGCTGAAAATGAAGGAGAACACATTCAAAGTCATGTGGGGGTTGGGTAATACCATCGGGTCGAATGTTATTTGTATGACTTTGGCAATGATTAATTCACCAAACTTTCATAAGAGGTTGTTCCTGTATTACTGTGTAAGTGACTCAGGTTGTGGCGTTGATGGGTACTTGCTTGTGTCACCAAGCACTACATAACATTCCACTTCCGCCCCAAAGAGGGTGAGGTCATTGCAAAAGGTCTCCTGCTTGGAAAAGAAAGTCTTGCCTTGAGATTAAGGAAACATGGGGGCACAGCTTCCACAAAGCCTGTGCAGTCATAAATATACAACTTATTCATGCTTCGTCTCCCCAAACTCATCACTGTTAGCATATAAAAGTTGTCAACAGACTTCGTCCATTTTGAATTACTATAATAGAATGCCCAAGGTTGGGTAATACATAAAGAAAAGAGGTTTATTTAGTTCACTGTTCTGGAGGACAGATGTAATAGTACAGGCATGTGGATGACAAATTGTAAGGGGACAATTTGTATAAGTCAACTATCTCTTTCCAACTAGGGACAAAAGCCCATACCTTCAGAGCCAGTTCCCTAATCCAAAAATAAAATACTATTTTCTTAAAGCTAAGTTGTTGGTTTTCTATAAAATTTTGATAGCAAAGGTTTAACATGGTGAGAGAAGAAAGACAAAAGGCCTATAAAGCTGAATTTCAAAATGATCTCCACTCTATCTGCAACTGATCCAGGCACTAGAAATGTAATCTAGTCCCTAAACTAACATAATCTTGTCCTGAGAAAAACCAGATGCTGGTGAGTCCCTGTGACTCCAATGCTTTCTTTCAGGCCGCCCCACTTCTCAACAGTGTTATTTGGGGACCAAGCCTCAATCACACTGAAAGCATAGACCCAGCTAATGTGTTGTTAATTAGTGATGAGTTCTTTGTGTGACTTTGCACATTTGCCTCTGTGGGTCACAGTATTCTCAGCTGTAAAATAAGGGCATCTTTATGGAGCACCATGAATGTCCCTAAACTGCACTAAAGTCCATGACACAAGCCTTGAGGGAGTTCATCTCATTTAATTATCATGTGCCTCATTCTGATAAAAACACTATCTGTGGCTTGAGATGAATTAGAAAACCTTCCACTGACTTTTGTCCATGAAAAAAAGTCTAAGACAACTTCAATGAAAAAAAAAAAAAACCAAAAAATCCTCACCTGTAAATACTAATGGAGTATTTGCATAGATAGTATCTATACCAATAAATAAAATTTTAAATACTTGTGGAGGTAAGAGGACAATTTGTATGAGACCATTCTCTCCTTCCAACCAGGGACCAAACTCAGGTTGTCAGGCTTGGTGACAGGAGCCCAAACCTATGGAGCCATTTCCAAAATTAAAATACTATTTTCTTAATAAGTTGTTTTTAGTTACATATTTAAGACATGACTCATAACCTTGGTCTGTTTGGTTTTATTTTCAATTTAATTAAAAAACAATAATTTAGCTGTACTAGGTGGCTTTACCATTGTGAGGTACTAAGCTAAGATGAAGAAAATGCTGCACAGACTTTACCTATATGGGGTTTAAGAAATTCAGAACAGGCATGCTAATATATGATGAGGTGCAGGCTCAGTATGATTGAGTTACCTTTATGAATGTGTCCTGGGGTATATTTCTACAAATCACACTTGTTGTATTGTCTCTACTAGAAGATCCAAATGAGTGCCTTGTAACTTCCCAAGGGAACTCAGTGGCAGTCCCCAAGGATAGATGTTGGTGTACTGGGGAAAGCTGAAGTCCCTGAAGACTAGAAGCACTTGGTCTCTGATAAAGCTTCTTTTGGAAGACTTGAGTTGGACAATAGGTCTGCTGATAAAGATAAAGCGAGGGTAATTGTCCTTGGTATCCATGAGGGACTAACAGAGCACATGCAGTCTTCGTATAGAACCTACATATCTCTAAGATATACTTAATCAGTTCTAGATTACCTGAACATACAATACAGTGAAAATAGTTGATATGCACCCTTAGGAACTAGTGATTTAAAAAAATGCCCGTACGTGTTTAGCACATACAAATTGTTACTAAAATGGTTTTGACACATAAAACAGAACTGGATACATGAAACCCATAAAAAGGGCTGCTGTGTACTTGGATGCTTCCTTACATGGAACCTCTGATAAAGAGGGATGGCTATGTACTCAGACCCTTGTTACATGGAACCCTTTTTAGGGAGGGTAACTGTATACTTAAACACTTTTATAGTTTGTATATTTGAAAGAGAATGTCCAGGGGCTTGTGTGACAGCTCAGTAAAGTTTTTGTAATACAAACACAAGGACCTTAGTTCAGTGCCCAGATCACAAGCAAAAAGTGGGTCATGGTGCCATTTACTTGAAAGCCTACTTTTTTATTGCTGTGATAAAGCACTATGACCAAGCAACATATAAAAGAAAGCATTTGATTTGGCTTATGGTGTCAGAGGGTTAGAGACCATGATTGTGAAGCAAAGGAATAGCTCCTGTGATCCATAGTCGCAAGACACTAGGAATTATGTAGTCTTTTGGAACCTCAAAGCCCATCCCCAGGGACACATGGCCACAAAAAGGCCATACCATCTAACCCTTCTCATAAATTTCTACCAATTGGTGACCAAATAGTCAAATGCTTAGAACTGGAGACAAGAAGATCCCTTGGGCTTACTGGCTAACCAGCTTAGCCTAATCAAATTCCAGGCCAATGAGAGATTCTGTCTCAGAGAAAAGATGGCTGCTACCTGAAAAATAACATCCGAAAATTTTCTCTGACTGCACATACAGGCATACACAGAGGGTGTGTGTAGTACCAGAATTTGGGAAAGTTCCTTTGTGGTTGTCAGTTAAAACAAGTGAAATCTGTGTCCCCTCTTGGGGTTCTTGTCTCATTAGTAGTATAATTTAAGAATTAACTCAAATGAGAGCTTGAAGACAGTTTCATTAGCGTTTAAAAGGAAAACTCCCAGGGCAGGCAACCCATAAATCTCAGCAGCTTTCCGCAGATGGAGAATGAAGGACAGAAGGAAAAATTCACTGGCATGTATGCTGGCATGAAGACCAGATACACGGTGTACAAGAAGCTGCATGTTAGGGAAGGGAACTTTAGAGACAGAGAGTAATTAAGTTCAAAATGTTGGGGAATATTACAAGATTATGGAAAGCATGCTTAGAAAAAAAGAGAAAGAAGAAAAAGAGAAATTTTACTTTTCTGAATAATTAGAAAAGTGGCCAGACTTCCAAGCTCCATGGCAATGGTCACTGTGGTCATTGTGCTAGGAGTGGGACTCTGGGAATGAGAAAACAGTGTCTTAAAGGAAAATGATTTGCCTATCTCTACCATGACTTAAGGTGAATTCACATTCTTGAGGTTGGATTCTTGGCCAGATGATTGATGGGCCAAGTAGAATGTGAGGTTTCCACCTAGGCAAGAGATTCTCTTCTCTTGACCAGGATTTCCCCTCCCCCTTAATATATGCTTATTACTACTCTAACAAGACAAGGATGTGAATGCTAATTTATATGCATTTGGGGGAATATTGGGTTATTTTAGCACTAATAATGCATGTGGCTTCTGTTTTGGAGCGCCACACAAGCATAGGTAGACATCTATTCATGTGGCACCAATTGTTATGTGTATCCCTCATGATGAAGGATACCAACATGCCTTTCAAAGCACACAGAAGGCTGTGAGGAGACTCTAGGTCTGTCCCTGCTTGGGTATATTTTTCTCTAGCCTCTTCCCCGTTTCCTAGCCTACCAGAGTGCCTGGACAATTCAGGGGGCAAAAGCTATTTAAGAAGCAGATAGTGCTATTAGAATTGTTAGAACCAGAGTCTGGGCTCTGGCATCCTCAAGAAACTAGGCTCGGTCATTCATTCTTAATAGAATAACAGTGAAAAGTATAAAGAGGAGATTTATTTAATGTGGCCATGTTGGGAAGAAGGACAAAAAGATAGTCATCCACCCCAATCCATGTTCATGGTTCTGAGATAAGGTTTGGGTTTAAATAGAGGGCAAGGGGCATGTTTAGGGAGGCAGTCCTGGTCAAGGTGTGACCCATACATCGCTGACCCAACATTGTCTCTGCTGAAGGTTCCCTTGGGAGGTGATCTGACAAGTTATCAGAGTGTGAAATCTCTTTCCAGGACACAAGATCACCCTCAGGCTGGTTCCAGGATTTCAATCTTTTCCTTCTTCCAGCATGAGATGCCTGAGGAAATTCTAATTCCATTGTTTAAATTGTCTAATAGCAGAAGGGATAAATAGAAGTGTTTCTTTGGGATATCTTTATGCTTGTCAGAATGGTAATAATGAGACCGTCTCCTAATGATGCAGATCAGGGCTGGAACCATTAATGGGAAAGTAAGGGATTCTCTGGGCAACTTTGAGCCAATGGTACATCCTGTGTTTACAGGGAATACTTATTTGGATGACATTGAAAATTTGTCAGGAAGCCAAGAGCAGTGGATGCTGGTATTCAACTTACTCTCTCATTCCAAGGACTTCAGGCCATAGAATAAGAGCCATCTACATTTAGGGAATGTCTTTTGGCCTCAACTAATCCAATATAGAAACTCTCACATAGATATGCCCACAGGTTTGTTTCCTAGAGGTGTCTAGATCCAGTCTAGATCACAACAGGCCTGGACCAGATCATAGGGCATTTAAATGTTCCTTAGAATGCTTTGTTCTTCATTATGAGATCTATGACAAAATGTTTGTTTTGTTTTTCCAGACAGGGTTTTTCTGTTAGCCTTGGCAGCTCAGAAATTTGCTCTTTAGACCAGGCTGGCTTGAAACTTAGAGATCTGCCTACTTCTGCCCCAGGGTGCTGGGATTATTGGTATGTTGCCACCACCCTGCATCTATGACAAGATTTCAAGCTAGAGAGTGATAGAGGCAGATTTACATGTTAAAAAGTTTACAATGAAGAATGGATCAGAGGTCATTATCAGAGAAAAAATCAATTAGAATGTTTGGGCAGTATTTTATGTTAAAAGAAGATGGTAGTTTGATTTAATATGAGAGCAAAAGAGCCAAGAAGACAAAAATAACATGGAGTTAGGTCCGAAGTGAGTAGTCAGACGTGGTGCTGTTTCATGGACTAGGCATGAGGAATGGGAGTCAATTGGCTCTTGGCCTTCTTTCTGGTGGGCATAACAGGCTGCTGCTGGTGCCAATCTCTGAGCTTGGGGGAGTTTGGAGAAGGTCTGGATCAGGGAAAATTAGCTTCATTTTGGTAATTTGACCTTTCCAATTTAATGGGGCCTTAGGGCTTTCTGTGTGGGGGTGGAGGTATGACAAAAACCTTTAAATTTAAATCTGCTGACTTGGTATTTGAAGTTGTGAGGTTGACTAAACAAAGTGTATAAGGTGGAGATAGGTAGGGTGTGTATCTAATTCCCAAAGAGTCACCTTTACCAAGATAGATGAATTAGTCAAGGAGAGGGTCCAGTCTGGAAGTGCCAGCAGATAAAGAAAGCTCTGAGCAAAGCCTTGGGGAAGAGGGAGTGGAATCCTGATTATCAGTGTACGGGTAGAGTGATGGCTTGATGCTGGTCAAGGAGTACAAAGTTTCAATTACTGAGAACAAAAGGCCCTAGGAATTTAATGAACCTGTAATTCTTAGTGTCACGTTGTAAATTTAAGGTTTGCTGGGGATACATCCAACATCTGAAGTGTTGTACTGTGAATGAGGAAAATTGTGGCAGGTCACTACAGCACTAAAAACTGTAGTGATTGAGTTAGCAGGAAGATGTATACGAAAATAATGGGTGCACAGATATTAAGCTTCAACAGAAGAAACATTGTAGTCCTGACAGAGTGTATGTTTGGCACGAGTAAGTCCAGAGCTCTTATAGCTGCTGTTCCTGAGACATGGGAGCTGAGGTCCTTCATCTACTGAGATCTTGGTGAACTTTGCCGCTTACCACTTCCAACCAGGAAAAAGAGTAAATGGGAACCTTCACTGACCCCAGTGATGCATGAATATGTAGTCAGAATAGACCCCATGGAAACTCTGCTTTGAAAATCGTTTTGATTTAGACTCTGTTTGCATTTGGCTCTTCAAAACTTCTTATCCTTTGACACTTCTGTGAACAATGCACTGATCCAATAAAAAGATATTGGAATTCTCCTCAAATGTAATAGATATTATGAATATACAGCTCAAAAAGTATACTTGAAAAATTATTTCCTTTCCAGGACGTTATGATAACCTGCAAAGCACCTTCAGGTATCCCTTCAAGCTTCAGGATGATGAGCAGCTATTCGCAGCCACAGAAACCAATTTTTTTGAATCCACTGAATTGAAATGCACTTTTCAGTAGCATATGTGAACTTAAGAACCTTAGCAATCATAGTTAACAAACAAAATCTAACTTATTCTGAAACATTTTCTTAAAAATCTCCTTTTCCTTATAAAATTTTTAGGAAAATAGTGGTATTCGTAAGACAAGTAAAAGTTTGTGTGGCGATGGAGGGAGCTCCTCTGAAGGAGTCCTTGCCTAGTGTTCAGGAATCAATCCTCAGCACTCAGGGAAACCGGTGCTGGTAACCCCAGCCACCCCCAGGAGGTAGAGGCAGGGGGATCAGAAGTTCAAGGTCTACCATGGCTTATATCACGTTCAAGGCCAGCTTGGATCACTGATTTTTTTTTTTTTTCTCCAAAACAACTAAAATTCAGAGGTTCACTGAATAAAGATTTAGTAACTCAGAAATGAGTTCTTCTTGGACTTGAATTAACTGGAACAAGAGTTGCATCCAAGTGTTTTCTTTCCCTCTCATTTAACAATTTCCATTCATGCAGAATAGATCTGTATTTTAAACTTCAAATCGCTTATTGCCTGTTTGTCTTAATGCAAATGTCCTGAAGTTAAATTAGAGGCCGGGGATTCTATTGTTAATCATGTCCAATCTCATACCAGTACAGAACTAACTTTCCTTGGCTGATAAAACAATTCTGTAATGAATTTTTAGTTGCTTTGCTGAAACCTGAAGGGCAAGTCTTTTCCCCATAAGGGACTTCCATCCATGTGCGCCTGTGCATCCTTGTCAATTATACTATTAGAAGAAGCTTACTTTTTTTCAGGAGCAGGGGCAGAACTCAGTATCTTTGTAGTCTGGACCACATGAGATAGGATGATGGCCCAGGCTCACTGACTTGCCAACCCCAGAGTTCTACCAGCCTCTATCTCCTCCTTGCTGAGATCACTAGTGTGTGTCACCATGCCCAACCTCTTATGTAGATTCCAGTGGGATTGTAACTGGGGTTCTCATGTTCTTGACACAAATACTTTACCCATTGAGCCATCTCCACAGCCCCTCACTCTCACATGCCTGTAGGTACAAGGACTTGGTGAGAATGTAGGCATTCATACGTTTGTGGTCACTAGGATGAGTCAAGTATGTATTGAAAATTCACTTCATCCTGGCCTCAGTTGGACTAGATAAATAGGATAGCCAATAGGTGGCCTGTAAAAGCAGACAGCTTACCAAGTCCTGGTAATTTAAGAAGGCACACAGTAGAAACAGTGGTTGAAACAAAGCATCTAATAAGGAAAGCTTAGAAAACCCATGCTTCTGATCTTCACTATGGCGTGCAGATGCCTCCTCTCTTCTGTCATATTTGCATGTTTTATCCCACGGTTAGACCTCCTTTCCTCCTTCATGGAGGCTCCTCCTGACTTGCTGGATGAGGTATCTGCTCCCCATATTCAGTCCACATCAACCCCAGACAAGGCCCTCACTGTGCCTCTTTCATCTCCATGTCTTTTCTTCAGAGAGACTGACTTGCCTGATGCTTTCTCAACTTGTGACTGACATCATTGCTTGTCTTGTAGATCTCTTGTTTTGAAATCTAGATCACTGTGAGACTCTAAGATGGCAGGGTGGTTTTAGGTTGTACCTGCCTGTGTGTCATACAGCTTGTGTTCAATGTACTGCTATTTAACATGAATAAATAGTACTGGCTATTTATTTAGTATTGAAAATTGCTTTGGTACTGCCATTCTGAATAGAGCTCTGACAATAATGTAGGCCATTACTTGTGGTCACTTACTTTCAAGACACTTATTAAGCTCTTTAATGCATATTCTCTTTTAAATCATCATTAATAACTTTTATTACTTTTATTTATTTGTGTGCAACTATGCATGGCACAGCACACATATGGAGGCCTGGCTGGAGTCTGCTTTTTGACCACATGGTTTCCAGGGATTAGACTCAGATTGTCTGGAGCCTGGCTTTAAACTCAGTTTCTTTATCTGCAGAAGAGATGTAGGAACAGTCCTGGAGCAAACAGGGGCTCTTATAAGGAATATGTGGATTTATACATGTAATGTAAAGTGCATGCTGTTATTGTTATTTGTTATTGAGTGGAAACAGGAGAAAAACTAGGTAGTATTTAATAATAGGTAGTAGCATAATCTGAAGTCATAGGGCATATATAACAGCTGAGGGAATTATAGTTTATTAATAAATATTTGAGGAAAGTATCAAAGGAATCTGAAAATTAAGTAAAGCAAGAGAGCTAGGTCCCTGTGAGCATAGATAAGCGAAACATTTGGCACTGTGATATTTAATTAAAGGGATGAAGGAGGGAAACGGAAGAGGAGGACGAAGGGGTTGGAAGAAATAAAAGGGAAGAAGGGAGGGAGCTATGGAAAGGAAGGAGGAAGGAGGAAAGAGGTGAGGGGTGGAGGGAAGGAAGTGAATAGTCTTCATGGACTTCACAGATGTCAGTAGCCTATGAACAGTTTTGTGGGGATATATTCCTACAGAGGCATCCTTGTGTCTGATGACCTGCCATCATGTTTTCTTGTGGCAGAAATCCTAATGTAGTCATGTTCCAGAGGGACATCAAGTGGAGGAGAAATAGACGGAACTATGCATTTTCCTGAAGAAACCGCATAGAAGCCAACGCAAGGCTAATTAATGCCATTGGATAAGGTGTAGACGGAAGGGTGTAGTCTTAGACTGAAGGCTTGGGAGCCTCAGACTTGTACTCCACACCAGGGACTTTAGTAGAGCTAGCCCAGACACTTGCTGTGCCATCCTGCTACGACTTTGTCCTTGAGGCAAACAACCCTCTCCTAAACTTCTAGGTTTCGGAGCAAGTGGAGCAGCGGCTGCTTGTGATCATCATGCTCTGGTTTCTCAGCACACTTATGGTCTATTTAGTTCTATTGCCTGTTAGCTAGAGGCATTTCTGTGGAGTGTTGAAAGTACAGAAGGCAAGGCCATGAGAGGCAAATACAACCCACTTGACTATTTACCTCTCTTCATCAGTGATGAGGTGAGGATCCTTAGAGACAGGAGTGAGGCTTTATTGGGTCCTTGAACTCCAACAAAGTCTGTATTCCAACAGCAGGGTACTCATTACCAGGGAACTGGGCCAGAAATGTCCATCATGCCCAGTAACAGATCCCTACAAGAAGCAGAAAGACAGGAATGGACACATCACCCCTACAGGTGAGTTTTCATGGCTGAAGTGATTCTTACTTTAAGAATCCTCCTTGTTAAAATAGGAGTTGCTTAAACAAGGCTTTCAACTTTATATCATAATTAGTTAATATGGCCTAGACAAACCTTATAACTACTTTTTCAATTCAATTAAACAGGAAAATGCCAGAGTGATTATTAAACAAATTCATAGAAAGGTCAATGGATTTTCCTTGCAAATTTAGAATATTTAAATATCTGCCATCTACAAGCTCATTTTTGGGATTATTTTGTACAAGTATCAATAAGATATTCTTCTTTACAAAAGAAAAACTCCCCAAAAACAAAAAAAGTAACAACAACAACACCCACCTTTCTATCAATATAATTGTGGTTTCAAGTTTTAGTGGGAGATTCTAGAACAAGTCACCCCAGAGCTTCCTAGCTATGTATGAGTTAGTTGGGAAATGTTGATACATGATCTTAGTAATTTAGAATGGATCCAATGATGACCAGATTAGATAAGGAAGCAGTGGCCTTCAATATAAGCAGTATAACTGAGTTGAGATCTGGGTGCAGGCTTGGGGCTCACTGAGGCAGGATGTGCAACCTAGCTCTGCAGATCATGACCTGTACTTTCTCAACATTTCCTGTGTAACATTTGGATCAACCAAATTTCATTGTGTGAGATATCAGGAGCATTAAGTAAGGTGATCTCTGTGGTGTTCAACAGCTAGCTTGCTATGTAGAAGACCCTCAGAATGCTATATTTACCATTTACCTTCCCACTGGAACACAGAGAAAATACCAAAACATTTGATGGGAAACTCTGGGAAGTTACTGTCTCATCTGTCTGTTATGAGACAATATTGGACAAATAAGAAATCTTATTCTTAGTACCAACTTAGATAAGGACAAGTGAATCATAGGCAGAGTCATAGTGACCTGTTCCCTGAACCTTCACCCAGCCGATACACTGTTCTGAAAGATACCTGTACTCCCCCTGAACACCTATGCCCCGGTGTCATCCCCTTCCCCACGTCCTGCCTTTTTGTGTTTATAACCCCTGTGTGAATAAGTAAAAATTATGATTTGATTTAAAAAAATAAATTATATAACACACACACACACACACACACACACACACACACACACACACAAAAGAAATCTTATCCTTAAAGTGGATTGTAGTTTCCTATACCATAGAAACACAATTGTGATCCAATCCACAGATATGAACCAAGGACCATGTGCTTTAGCTGACATTAAAAAACATTTTATTTATTGAGAATTTTATATGTACATATGAAATAAATTATGATTTTTGTGTTCTGTTTTGCTAAAGTATGGTAAAGAATTAAAAGATAAGATATACTAAAGAAGAAGTGAAATAGGGATGAGAGTGAGAGTACTGACAGAGAATGATACTGAATATCTTCTCATGTGTGGTTGGTCATCCACACATAGGCAATGGAGAAGTGTCTGCTCATATCATTTGCCCATGTTCCAACTTCTGTTTGCCTTTTTATGATTCAATTGTAAGATTGTAGAACATACAAATGTATGCTATACATACATAGCAGGTATGATTGCCTTTTGTTGTATGTGACTCAGAAGTATTTTCTCCTGGACTGTTTTACTTTCTTTGTAGTGTCACATCAGGTGGGAAAATTTGGTGTCTTTTGATATATTTTTTTGCTGCACAACAGTTATGTTGTTTGCTAAGACACCATTGCTCAATCAATAATCATAAACATCTACCTTGCTTTCTTCTTTAGTAGGTTTAGCTCTTACATCTAGGCCTATATATTTGAGTTAGTTTTTACATGTAGTGTAGGTTGTAGCTCCAGTTAACCTCACTCATTTTTGGCCTGTAGATGTGTGACTATTCCATACTAGTTTGTCTCCTGCTTGTCTGTCTGTCTACTACCTACCTACCTACCTACTACCTACCTACCTACCTACCTACTTAAATTTTCCTGAGTGTTGTAGTTCCATTTGATAAAACAGATTCTTAGGTATTTCTTTTCTACCATATAACTGAATGGTTAACTGAACATATTTGTTGAAAATCAACTGATATGCGTGTGAGGATTATTTCTAGAGTGTTCTTTTTGTCTGTGTATCTATCTGCCTATCCTGTGTCAGTTTAGCAAGATCTTTATTGCTACACTGCTGTTCAGTAATGAATCAAATTAAACTACACTTGGTTCTTACTTAAGATGTTTATTGGATGTTTCATTTTTATATTAAGCTTCTTTACATATTTATATGACTTTACATTTTTATTTTAGGACAAGGTTTAAACTGATGCAAAGTAGTGAGCTGAACTTTGAAGAGGGAACTGCATTGTTTCTATAACTCTCCTTCTACATATGGCCATCTTAACAGTACTTATTGTTTTTATCTGTGAAAGATAGGTCCCAGAGGATCCAAATTATAGTTTATTTGTAGAAATGCCATGATAACTAGGCCCTGTAGGACATATTTGATTCAGAAAAAACAAAAAACAAAAAACAAAAACAACAACAACAAAAAAACCCCCCAAAGAACAGCTAATGGCTACCATATAAAAGTATTTACCATATAAAAGGTATTAAGGTAGAAGTACTATATTAGCTATTGTTCATTACTAATTAATAAGGGATACATGATGAATATTTCACTTCATAAAAAATTTTTCAGAGAGCTTGACAAACTTTTTTTGGGCCATATGGTTCAGAGCTGTAGCTATAGAAAGTGGATGGTTGAAGGTGTTGTTTCTCAGAAGGCACAATACCACCTAAAAGATCTTCCATACTGGGAAAAATCTACTATTTTTTAATTGAAAAAAACATAAGGATATCTTAACACTTGTCACAGATCTATCTGTAAATATACTTTTATAATGTCATCAGAGCATAAATATTTTAAAAATATTTATTTTAATTTTTTATGAATGAGTATTTAAGTGCATATATGGGTGTGCCTAGTGCCATAGAAGCCAGAAGAGGATATCTGATTTCCTAGAACTGAAGTAACAGATAGTTATAAGCCAATAATTGGGTTCTGAGAGTGGACCTTGGGTCATCTCCCAAATAGTAGTAAGTACTTTTAACCACTAAACCACCTCTTCAGCCCAAGGTTACATTTACAAATTACCAATTTATACAATATAAATGGACCTCTGAAAAATGAGGTATAAGGAAATTAAATAAATGCTAGATTCTAAGTTCAGTGAAGTTCTTAAAATTTTCTTTATATATATCTTACAAGTATTTTTGATACATTTATAACTGTTTCTTTCATATTCCAACATAGATAGTCTATGTGTTTCTGATTTCGAAATCCAATCATTGTTGATTTATAAAAATAAAAAATCAGTTGAATTTTCTATTCTCATTGTCACTGAGTTTGGTGTTCTTTTACATGGACAAGTGCACCTGGAAACAAGGCAGTTTTGTGCTTTTCTTGTCATATTCTGTTGGCCGCACTTTCAGAGCTCTGTCGAACAAGAGTGGAGAGAGAGAATAATTACTACTTGGCCATGTTGCATAATTATTTTAATATATTGCTATATTATTTGATCATATTTTGTTGAGCTTTGCATTTATGTTCAAGAGAGATTTAAGATCCTGTTTTCCTTTGTGAAATGTATTTGTGGTTTTGCATTATGGTATTACTAATCGTATAGAATGAATTAGGAAGTATCCTTTTGCTTCCATTTTCTGGAGGATAGTAAAATGTAGGCAGTCTGTAATTTCTCCCTAATGGAAGCCCATCTAAACCTACTGCTTTCTGTTGGAAAGTTGTTAATTACCTCTTCAACATTTTCAGATACCGTAGCTGATTCTGATTTGCATTAACTATTTCTCTTTGCATGGATTTTGGTAGGTTGTATTGTTCTCAGAATTTATTAATTTCACCTATGAAATGTGTAGGTACAGAGTTATTCTTAATATTCCTTTATTACCCGTTGAATGTCAAGACATCAATAGGATTATTCTAATATATAACAAGAGAAGATGTGCTAGTATATGAAGGATTAGAGTTTAGGGTAAGAGGCCCTTCCATTGTGAGCAGTAATGGAGTTCCAGTCCTTCAGCTGACAGATATGAATCTATAAATCCCAGGTCCTGCTTGAAGCACAGCTGCCATCAAAGCCCAACTGTGTCCTGACTTTAATTTTTCTATGGGCACAGTAGCATGGAAACCTTACACACTGTATAAGTAGCCATCAGATGAACTGAGATCATCCCTAACTATCACATAGGATGCTGAGCCTTTTCCAGGCACAGTTCTTCAAGCTTAGCACACTCTTGTGCTGTGTATCACCCACTGGAGCAGATAAAATTAAACTCAGAGGAAATGAGTCAAGCCCAAACTCTCACAAGTGCTAATGGGAAAGCTCAGCATTTTAACAAAGCCCGGTGTCTCAGCTTCCTTCCTGAGCGGTCCAATGTTTCCAAAAGTTATTCAGATGTTAGCATCAGATATTCTAGAGAGCACCAACTTTCTTAGAGGCCTCTTTATAAACTCGAGATTTTAAAATCAGCTTTCTCAAGCGCAACGCTCTTTGAAAATTTCAGGGAGCTTTAATTTTGTCTAATGAGAGAGGAAATGGCTAGATCTATTATTTAGAACGATTAGAACTGTGGGAGTACTCCCAGCAAATCCTTTGAAACTGATAAAAAAAACGCTCCGTTCTGACAGGGTTCATCAATTTGTTCCATCCTCCAAAGCTCTCCATTATGTGCTGTGACATTTCCAAACCACCCAGGGAATTCAGATTGTGAGAGTGGCACCTTTTATCAGCCATCTCCAGAGACATATCAAACTGAGATTGTGTAATTTTTATTTTAATCCGTGTGACACTTACCACAGACAGAGACTTTGGAAGATAATATCACTGATGTTGGTCCTCTGGTTAGAGTCAACACTTGCTGGGTAATTTTTAATATCAATTAAAACAGACAGTTGAGGTTTAACCTTTTTAAAGATTCCTTTTTTTTCAGATACTGGTTTTGTGCATGTGTGTGCATCTTTGTGTGTGCACAGTGACTGTAGATACCTTTAGAGGGCAGAAGAGTGCATCAGATCCCCTGGAGCTGGAATTATAGGTGGTTGCAGGATGATAATATGGGTGCTGGAACAAAACTCCAGCCCTGAACAAGAGCAGCTGGTGTTTTTAACTGCTGGACTGCCTTTCCAGTCTCTTACTTTTTTTCTTTATTTGAACAAGAAGAAATAAAGTAACCATGCTTAGATCTTTACTGAAGCATAGACTTTAAAGGTATAAATTCATCTATAAGCTTACTTTGAAGTTTTTTATCATTTGTTTACACAGTTCAATTTTGTACTCTTTTATTATATATGTAAATTTATATGATTTTATACTGAGTTATCTTCACAAATATCTAATATTGACCTGACTTTAGAAAATATTATCACACACTAGGGCAGGCCCTATCCCCAGGAGGAGCTGGCCGACATGAAGTGAACTCAGTGCTATGTTTGTGGGTATTTTGTTGTTGTTTGTTTGTTTGTTTTGTCTTACTGCTTCCTTATCTGTTAGTTTTAAATTTTAATTTTGTGTTATTGTGGGGTTTTGTTGTTGTTCCTTATTTTTTTTCTTGGCTTTTTTGAAAGAGGGAGAGAACATGGAGTTGGGTGGGTAGAAAGATGGGAAGGATCTAGGAAGCATTAGGAGAAGAGGATAACATAATTAAAATACGTTCTATAAAAAAAGTAAAGTTAAAAACCAAGACTTAGGGCAGTGGTGATGCACGCCTTTAGTCCCAGCACTTGGGAGGAAGAGGCAGGAGGATTTCTGAGTTCGAGGCCAGCCTGGTCTACAGAGTGAGTTCCAGGACAGTCAGTGCTACACAGAGAAACCTTGTCTCGAAAAACCAAAAAAACCCCTCCAAAACCCAAAACCAAACCAAACCAACCAACTAAACAAACAAACCCCAAAGATTTAAAAAAGTGAACTATTACAATTTCCAGGGCAAGAATTGATTATAAAATTAAATTTCTTCCCTGTAAAGAGATAATACTCAGATAACCATTTAACTTTGGCATATATGGTTTTCTTGCACAAAATGAATAGGAAAACACCTGCATTGTTGAGGAGCATCTACTGAGACAAAGCTCTAAAGTTTCTGAGAAATGTCTCCTTAACCCAGCAAGAAGACCATAGCTCAATGAATGGGATGTGTGCTGAGCACTTCCTGGGATTGATAGTATGCAGAAGGAACCAGAGTATTAGCTTCTAAAGATCCTCAGTTTATTGAGTGTTATATAACATGGTTGTTGCAAGATCTGAGAAAGCGATTTCCTCTACTACATGGGTCATAGGGGATTGAACTCAAGTTGTCAAGCTTGGCAGCAAGTACCTTTACAGGCTGAAATCTTCCAACCCCCCTCCTATACCCCCCACCCACCCACGCAATGCTAGAGTTTAATACTAATGTTTAATACTCATTTCTAACATAGCAGGAGTTTTGTCTTCTCAATTCCTACTGTACTTTTTATACTTCCCCTCTAGTTTTGCTTCTCACATTTTATTGTGTTAAATTAAAGGCCAGATGCCAGGCCAGGTGTGCTTCTCAGAGCTGCACCTGTAAGATGCAGGTGATGTCTGGTGACAGATAGTGTCTCTGTTGACATCTGGGGAATCGCTTTTTGCTTTGTTACAGAGAGCATCAGAATGGATCAGAGCAGGACCCAGGCAGCCAGGCACAGTCACAGTGGAGATGCCTACCAGTCACATAATTTCAGGCAAGTTCTTTAACCTTTCTGAGTCTGGCTTTCATCATCATTAATAAGGATGATAGTGGCACTCATATCTGACTCCATGAAATATCCAAGAACTGCTAGTTTTTAAGTTTAAGGATTTTTTAAAAAAAAATTTAAAATGGTGTATGGGCACGGGTATGTATGTGTCATGTGTGCCATGGTGCATATATGGAGGTAACAAGACAACTTGTAGGATTCAGTTCTCTCCTTCCACCATCTGGGTCCTGGGGAACAAGCAGGCTTGGTGCCAAATATTTGTACCCACTGAACTATCTTGTTGGGTTCCCTAACACTGGAGTTGAATAATTCTGCCAATTTTCATTCCTATCAGAGCTGGAATATCATACTCACTGGTGCTCAAACTGTGACCCCTTTGGGGGTCAAATGACCTTATCACAGAGGTCATATATCAGATATTTATATTGTGATACACAACAGTAGCAAAGTTATGAAGTAGCAATGAAAATAACTTTATGGTTGAGGGTCATTTTTTTCTGACTTCCATATTCGTATATACATATGCTCACAATTAAAAAAAAAAGGAATACAACATAGTTCAGTGTGTGTGAGATGCCTGATGAAATAAAACCAACTCTTCACACTGGACTTCTGCCATGAATTTTTCACAACACAATATGTCAATATGGTTTTACATATTTTAATCTTTTTCCACTACTTAATTTATTCACTTTACATCCCAACTGTAGCCCCCACCCGTCCCCTTAGTCTTTTCTTAATGCTTGCAAAAGCATAGCAATAATGTTAGTAACAGTAGCAACAGAAGGATTCACACCAGGGCACACAAGAGCTCACAGACTTTGGCTCTTCATCAGAGAGTGTGACTTGAAGAATGTGGTGGGAAAATGACATGGAAAATGTTTTGCTCAGTAAGTGTAGACACTTGCCCCCAGGCCATATGACCTGAGTTAATTCTTTGGCTGCATATAATAGAAAGATAGAACACACTGCCACACATTTTTTTCTGACTTCCATATTTGTGTATACATATGCTCACAATTTAAAAAAAAAAAAAGGAATACAACATAGTTCAGTGTGTGTGAGATGCCTGATAAAATGAAACCAACTCTTCACACTGGACTTCAGCCATGAATTTTCCTTTTTAAAAAGCATTATGGGCAATAAATGATATTGTATTACTTTTATTTAATATAGTCAGTGAACATTAAATGAACTCCGTTTATAATAGATATTTATTAAGATAATGCAATGTTCCTTGACTTAATAAACATTCATGTCTTTGAAGTGACTTATCTTCTGCATTTGAAAGCTGCCCTGCAGAGGGTATAAATTTGGGGTTTGTCTTGTTGGTGACTCACTGAACACATTTGAGATGGGTATCGAATACCTCCTGTCTTATTGACTCACACTAGGGTCTTCTAGTGGCTATTCCATGTACCTTTCCAGACTCAGCTTCATTGTGTACAACTAATGGGCTCAGAGTAACCCTCGAACCAGATTGTCCTTTTAGATTCTTTCTCAAGAGTTTGGGATTGAGGGTAGTGTGTGTGTGTGTGTGTGTGTGTGTAAAATGCCCAAAGCCAGTATATGTATATGATGTATATGATGTATATGATGTATATGATGTATATGTGTATGTGTATCTGTATCTATACATATTGCTCCATACCACTCAGGAGCTCAGGTAAAGCAGAAGACATAAGATATCTGGTCTACCAAAAGAGAGAGGAGACTATCGTCAGAAGGAACAGACACAGTAGTGCAGGTGTATAACTCAGAGCTTTGCTACATGACCTCTACAGAACATAGTGGCCTTCATTGTACTTCTTAGTCTGTTATTTTTTTTTTTTTCTTTTCTCATAAGGAGATCTTCATTGCTTCAGCCAACTGAGACTGGTTTCACTGCTGCAAGTGGTTTTACCAAGAACACACACAATAGCCGGGAGGTGGTGGTGCGTGCCTTTAATCCCAGCACTTGGGAGGCAGAGGCAGGCGGATTTCTGAGTTTGAGGTCAGCCTGGTTACAGAGTGAGTTCCAGGACAGCCAGGGCTATACAGAGAAACCCTGTCTCGAAAAAAAAAAAAAAAAAAAAAAAAAAAAAACCAAGCCAACAAACAAACAAACAAACAAACAAAAAAACAAACAAACAAACAAAAACCCAAAAAACCAAAACAACAAAAGAACACACACAATAGTGTTACCAACACTCAGTACCTGTCAGGGATTGCAGACATGCCTGCTGCATGTCTGTTGTGGATAGCCTCAGCCTTGTATTTTGATCCTAGTTCCACCCTTCTGGGAGGGGCTGCAGAGGAGGATTGAATCTGTACACAGGCGGCATCTTGTAAACCTTCTGTCCAATTAAAACCTGTAAAATAAAAGCTAGAGCCAAAGATTGGGCAGTAGAAGGGGAGGCAGAGAAAAAGGCTTAGGGGAGGAGAGAGTGACAGGAATTCGATATAAAAGGAGGCAGAAGCAGAAGAAGAAGGACAAGAAGAAGGGAGCAGGAGGAAGCAGGTAGAAGGAAGCTGGTGTTGGAAGGAAGCCGACAATGGAGGAGCGGGAGCCAGAGGTGGAAGGACAACCACAAGGCCTGGATGAACCGCAAGTTATAACAGATCTCATAGCCAGGGATTAGAGTAGTGTAGTGGTAAATCTGCCCAATCTAGGCGTGCTATTTATACCATAATTATTGAGTTGTGTCTTCCTTTACTGGTCTCCATTGGGTAGGAGATCTTACCGTGGCAAATTTGGGTTTAAATAATTCCCTCTACTACAAATCTGGTGGTTTAAATAATTCCCTCTACTACAAATTGGCGCCCAACGCCAGAGGCCAATTAAATAATATCTACTACAAATTGGTGCCCAACTTCTATTACACATGTCTTCACAATATATGAAGGAATATGGCAGTATTTTTTCTCAGGTTATGAGACTGGGTCTCTCCTTCACTCAGGATTTACTTTCTTTCTCATATCTAAAAATCCAGCACTTTACATCTATTGTGACATTACTGTATGCTAAATATGGGTCTGTTTTGCTGGAATAGTCTGACACAGTTGGTCCAACAGATTGCCTAATCACAAGGAGAACCCACACCAAGTTCAGGGGTAACCAGATACCCACAAATGGTGGAAGATTCCCCAAAGGGAATGTCACATCACCTTGTGGCTCAACAAGAAATATGTCCCAGTCATCAGTGATACTCCTCTGGGTGACCATATGTGTAGCACACTAATCTCCCTGGAAGATGGATATAGAAGGTTTTGCTTATGCAAATCCTGGAATAATATTGCAATCTATGAACAAGAAGGCAAAATGTTCCTACTTTCAGAATGACTTTATTTCTAGTCTCTGCTTCTCACTAAGAAATAGAAAAAATAATAAAGCTTTGAGTTAAGATTTAAGATGTTCTCTATTTAGGATGCCCCTTTAATCTTTCTCTGATTCATGTGAATAATTAATGGAAAAAATAAAACTTTGAGATGGATAGCACTTGAAATTTTTTATGATTCATGTTATACTTAAAATGAAATGGGCTACTGAAAGCTACAGGGCACATTGAACTATTGAGTCCAAATCTTTCTTTTCATCTCTTGCCTCCTTTCCTCCCTCTTATTCCTCATCCTCAGTCTCCTCTTACTCCAGTGTTTGCTTCCCTCCATCCTCTGCCTGTTCTGACTAATCAGTCCTGGTCTTGGAGGCTGATAAACAAGTTGGGTGTATGAATATCCAGCCAGAAGACAGGAAGTAAAATACTTCTTGAGATAAAAACTGAAACTAGAAGAGTCTCTTGATCATTCGTTTTTTTAAATTAATGATTTTCCTGCCAGAAATACTCTTTTAAAATTATTTTATGTACCATGAATTGTTTGCCATGAAGTAGAAGTAGGAAGAAATACTGAAAACATACCTAGGTCAGTGGTTTACAAAAATACCAATATTTCACTTAATCATGGCACACACAGCTATAAGGTGCAACTTTTGACTTGTTATCTTGAGTTGGGTAACTTCATAAAATTGATTTTTTTTTTCATTAAAAATGTAGTGGTTTAGCTTATGGGTGGAGATACCCAAGGACCACTGTGATCAAACAGTTTTATTGGTGTTATTGTAGACATTTACATTGTGTTCTTTTTCTCTATGGTAGCATGCTCAGCTTTAAAAAAGAAATAAAAAACTTTCTATATGTCAGCAAACAAATATTTGATTATTTTCCACAGAATATTTGGTTGGGGGCAGGAGCAAACAGACAAGGGGCATCTCACAGATTATGAACCAATAGAAGAAAATGACCTTTGGGTATCAAAATATGTACTTCAAATAGCTGGTGAAAGTCTAAGGCATGAGGTAAGATTGTAGATTCATTTATAAATTTGCTCTCTTTCCTCATTGGTTCATTTGAGGCAAAGGCTATTCCATTGAGTTTCTGATTAGACATAAAATCCATGTTTTCTTTGCCTATTATAAATGGTAGGTGTTGCCGGGTGGTGGTGGCACACGCCTTTAATCCCAGCACTTGGGAGGCAGAGGCAGGTGGATTTCTGAGTTCAAGGCCCTCCTGGTCTACAGAGTGAGTTCCAGGACAGCCCGGGCTACACAGAGAAACCCTGTCTTGAAAAACGAAAAAAAAATAAATAAATAAATAAAATAAAATAGATAAATAAATAAATAAATAAATAAATAAATGGTAGGTGTTAACTGGTAATTGCTTGACATTATTCAAGTTGTGTAAATACTATAGTTTTGTGAATGATCTTATTAGAATACACAAAGAGCTAATTTCTGTGGAGTCAGGAAGAGAACAATGAGGAAGGAACTAATTGGTTATTCAAGGGCAGGACTTCAAATTTATTCCTGTATCTATCCAAATAAAGTCACATTTATAAAAAATATTAACCATCCTGAGTATCCCTCATCCTAAAATTATGATTTATGCTACACTTTAAATGTAATAGGATGCTGAAAGCTGCAGGACATATTGGTCTATCAAGTCCAAGTCTTCCTTTTCCTCTTCCTAGGCCTGGGATCAGAGTGGTTTTGAGTCCAGATGCTTTACTACTGCCTCACACCTTTTTATCTGTTTCTTTTCTAGTGCCGAGATAAAGCACCAAGATCAGGTCAACCTATAGAAAAATGGCTTATTTGGCTTAAAGTATAAAAGTCCATCATGGCAAGAAATCATGGCAGCAAGTGGCAGACATGGTGGCTAGAAGATCTGGAGGCTCATATCTTGAACAAAAGTTAGGAAGCAGAGAATAAATAAGAAAGGGTACAAGTCAAAACCTATCTCCAATGTCAAACGTTTGCCATCAAGGCTGTACCTCTGAAACTTTCCCAAACAGTGGCATCAACTGGGGACCAAGTATTGAAGTATCCCAGATGACAGGGACATCTTATGCAAACTACTACAACTGTCACGTGCATATCACGTGATGGGACTGAAGTCTAAAAACTAAGTTTGTTTTATATTTTTATATTACTATAGCCTGAAAGTGACTTTAGTCAATATTTTTAAGACACTTGTATTTTGGCTGTGACTTGTCACATGAAGTCAATCTTGCAGTTTTCCCACATGGGTTATCATCTTGGTTTTCAGAAAGTTTCAGGGCTTGGAATATTTAGAATTTAGGTCACTCAATGCTTTTTACAGCTAAATTACATATTCAAAACCATATTGATTATGTATACTTTACTTTTGGCTCTTAATCACTCATTTGGACAAATTTGGTCACAGTTAGTACAATATTTGGTTTTATACTAGAATGTTGTATTTTGTACTTTGCTCTTTGTTGTCTCAAAATACCTTACAGGAACCACCTTAAAGGAGAAAGGATTTAGTTTGGTTTATATTTGAATGAAAATAGTCCATCATGACTGAGCAATCATGGCAGTAAGAGCATAAGTCTTCTCCTCATAATTACTGTCAGTCAGGATATATATCTATCTCTGTCTCTGTCTCTCTGTTTCTGGCTCTCTTTCTTTATCTCTCTTATCATTTGGGTATCTAGGTCAGTCTATCTATCTATCTATCTATCTATCTATCTATCTATCTATCCATCCATCCACCCCTCCCACCCCACCCCCATATATATATATATGATTTGTTACAGAGACTGCATGTAGGAGTGGAGTCTTGGGAGGCCTCCACCTTTGACAATTGCAACTTGTTTTCTTCATTTGAACAGGTTGGTGACCACAGCAGAGAGGAGTGTGGTGATCAGTAGAGAAAGGTAGGAGGCAGCAAGCAAAGACTGTCTTACCTTTGGGGAAGAATAAGCAGTGGCCTAGAAACAGGAGCAATTTGACATGGTTCATAGAAGCCAAGAAAGGCAAAGAGTGAAGATTTCTGCTCTTGGGATTCACTGGTGAGACTACATTTTTAGAGGGTAGACATGGCTGCTGCTACTGGAATGTCTTCTGAAGTGAGCCGTCTCAGGGTGCTACTACAAACTGTTTTTTCCTCTCCTTTTCTAAAATATGGAAAGTGCTGAAAAACTTGCACTTTTATGTTGTTTTGTAGAAGTTTAAGTGCAATTTTTGTCTCATTGCACAGAGGAGTTTTCTTGTGCTCATATTTTTAAATTGTGTGTGTGTGTAAGCACGTGTGTATGTATGTGCAGATCTGAGGAAAAACTGCAATAATTCTTAGTCTCTTTCCACTATATGATTTCTGGGGATTTAGAGGAAAGAACCTTTATGCACTGAGCCCTCTTACTGGCCCTTCTATGCTTTGGTGGTTGGACTCACATTTCCTATGGCAACTTAATTTTACTAACTATGAACCTGGTGGAGGAAAAGCTGACTCTCTTTTTTCCCTCTGTTCCTGTGGTTTCACCATGTGCATATTAATCCATGGGTGTAATTGTCATTATTGTTTACAGTTCTTATCTGCAGGACTCACGACAGCATTGGAAGTATTCTATAATAACGAGAGACATGAACCCAGATAGGTTATGGTACTCAAACCCAGATCCCTGAAAGAACAGCCAGTGCTTTTATCTGCTAAGCCATCTTTCCATCCCTGAGGTCTTTGTATTTATTTAGTTTTGTCTCTGTTTATGAGAGAAACACACAGTGTTTACTCTGAGTCTCCGTATTTGGCTAACACAATGAATCCCATCTCTGACCACTTTCCTTCATGTGGCATGATGACATTTTTTTTACAGCTTTCACTAGCAGTTGGATCCTTATAACAAGTAAGAGCTTGGGGCTTCCTTTTAGAAACCAGGGCTTGGCCTATTTGACTAAATTACCGCAGAACTCTAAGTTAAAACGATATTGGTGAGAAGTATAGAAAATTCAGTCCAGGAGTGTCCTCGGAGGCTGTAGACTGAAATTTGACAACTGCAACTTGTTTTCTTCATTTGAGCAGCTGGTGATCAATTGGCTGAAGCTACCAGTTGGATACCATGTTGAGTAAGATGCTGAGGCCACATCTTAGGTCTGTAGGTTTCACCCTTGTGTGCATAGCTGAACATTACTGACCTCAACTTCTTAATGTTTAATGTTTTTACATCTATTATTTATTTGTGTGGAGGACATATGGGTGGAGATTAGAGGACAACTTACAAGGAGTTGGTTCTTGCTTTCTATCATGTGGGCTCCAGGAATGAGATTCAGATGGTCTGACTTGGTGAAAGGGGCTCTTAACCTAATGAGCCATTGGCTGAACTTTTTTTGTTTGTTTGTTTTAAAGCACACTTTTCTTCATTCTTTTCAGTATGACTGTGGGCATCAGGTGGCAGTGTGTGTAAGGGCTCAGCACTTTAGTTTTCATTCTGTAAGTGCCAGGACTCTTTTATTTCCTTTCTGACACTTGAGCAGTAATCTTTAAAGTACCAGGCTACACTCAATATTGTATGGTATAGTCAGGAAAATGTTACACAAAAGATTCTACTTACCATAGAAAAGGCAATTTTCTTTAAAAAAAAATGCTACCCCATAAGTAGTGATCATTGTTAAAATATTCAAGTGGTTGTAAGTATGAATATAATTACTAAAAGAGAAAAGATAGAATGTTCTAGAAGGCCTTATCAAAGGTGCAACTATTGACTTAAATAGATAAATATGAATCATAATATCCATAAGAAACATAACACCTTAAAGGATATTGGCTCAGGACTCTCAAATTTTTTCTCCAAGTAAAATTTTAGCCTGTCAGTTCAGCAGTTCCTATGGAGGACTGCACTTTTGAGTTGTGACATATTAATGAATAAATATTCTATTTTACATTCCACTTTGGATGTAATTAAGTCTTTATTAAAGTTGTCAACTTTCCAAAGTCAAAGGAGGAACATTTTTTTTTCATGTCCTGAAATTGATGGATGCTTCCCAAAGACTGAGGAGTACATCCAATGCATGTTGCTTCTTCTGATGATCTCTCTTGGAGGATTCTTAGAAGCACAGGCTGTTTTTCAGCAGTTCTTTAAGCCAGCCTGCTTCACCTGATTCAGTTCCCTCACTTATAATTTCAAATCTTTTTATTTTCCACAGCCAAAATGAGTCTTTGGACTTTGCAGTCTCCAATCAGAAGATTCATTATTCCCCAAACATGCCCAAGTTTATGATTAAAACAAGCCAGGCTGCTTACTGTTCATTTATACCTGTGAGAAGCCAGCAGCAGGCAGCTAGAAATCTGTCTATCAAAGATTCGCTTCCTCCGACAGATGTAGCAGCCAACCACTGCAAGCACTGAGGCGCAGGAAGAATTCTTGGCATGATGGGTTTATCCATCAAACATTTTTTTTCTATGCACAGAGGAATTATAGGGGAAGCTGAAAACCCTGGTGTTCTAATGGCTTCTTGCTCTAGATGAATTGCTTTTAATTAAAAAGTGTTTATTTTATCTTGTGACATGAGAAAACATGTGCACTCTGTTCAAAGAATATGTTCAGAATTAAATCCTGCATTTCCTTCATGAGATGTGCTTGGTATTTGTTTTTCTATTTCTTTTGCTTCAAGAACAAAATTGAAGGCTTAATGGTAATGCATTTGCTTAACATGTTTAGATTGTTGGGCTTGGATTCCAATAAGTGAATGAATGAATGAATTTATAAGGATTGTAAAAGGCTGAGGCTTGTGATCTGAAAACACTGTTCTAGATAAGCCTTTAAGGTCCTTTCTAGTCACAGTAGCTTGGAAAATTGCTGGCCACTTAGTGAGAAAGGAGTGTGTGGGGAGGGGCATGGGACATCACCACTACTAGTTGGCAGTGAAGGGAAAATGTAGACATCACACAGAGGAAATTGATGCTGGGCAGAAAGGCAGATTCAGGGCAGAAATTCTGCTTGTTCTTTTCCAATTATCTGACAGTACTCTTCCATTTCTCTGTCCAACTCCTCCTGTGGGCCTGTTCACTCCCTCTCAGATTCATGAACTCTTCTTTAATTATCTTTGCTTATATATCTTCTATCCCAGTTCCACTTAGTAAGCTGCATCCATGGAATCTGAACCATATTGCTGCCTTGTAGGGAGAATATATCTGTGTGATGTGGCACCTGTCAATAATAAGTCTGATGGCCTATGGCTTTGGCAGAAAATAGGAGATGGGGCATCCAGGAGGCAGAAAGAATTCTGAGAGAGTGCCAGGCTGGCGATCTGCCTGGAAAGATGTGAAAAGACAGACACATGATACCTGAACACAGGTAAGCAACCACATGGCAGAATGTAGGTTAAAGTAAATGGGTTACTTTAAATTAAGATTTTAGTCAGAGAAGAGTCTAGCTGTATGACCAAGGTATTTGTAAATATATTTTGAGTGTGAGTCATTTCTGGGAGCATAGAGCTGAGCGAAAGAATCAAGATAACTTCTATATTGCCTAAAAATTATAATCAAAAGATCATCTGATGTGGTGATATATAGCAAGGCAAATGTGCATAATAAAATAGTTTCTCTCTATATTATATAATACATATGATATGTATTATATATGCATGTTTATATGTACACACATATATACACATATACATACACACATATATGTATATATATTTAACCCACCTACACACATAAAATTTCATCACCCTGGAGAATACATCCATCCATATACAGGTGCTGCATACATAAGGCTTGTGGGATACAGCTATGCTTTCTCCCATGTGTATGAGCAAGATTATTGGAACTTTAGATATCTAAATATCCTTCTATATAAGTAAGACGGTGCTGAGCCCCCAGCCTATGTGACATAGCATGGATAGTCCTTCACTAGCTCATATGGCTTCACCAGCTATGCACAGGGCACATTGGACGAAATTAAGTTCTGGGTCTCATTCTGGATCTAATCAGTAGGGAATTGTGTTTAAATTCAGGTCCAAGTAAGCCTTGGCCTTGCTCACTTGTAGTGAAAGAAGGCTCTTCCCTACCCATTACCTGCTGCTCACCAGCAAAATGTAGGTCCAGGGTTGGGTTGCTCAGCAGCTCCTAGGCTGAGTGCTCTTCCTTTAGTATAGAGGCTTGTAAAGCTAAGTAGAGCAAACACTCACACCTTGACTCTTTCCTTATAAACCTCTATACCATCAGTGGATATAATGGCTCACATCTAGCATGTGAGTTCAGAGCATCAAGTCAATGTACAATCTTTTGCAGATATCTGACTTGCCTTCATGGTTTTAGTTTTTCGTTTGCTTTGTTTTTGAGATAGGATTTCTCTGTGTATCCATGTAGCCCTGGTTGTCTTGGAACTTGCTCTGTAGACTGGACTGCCCTTAAACTCAGAGATCTACCTGCCCCTGACTTCAGAGGGCTGGGATTAAAGATGTGTACCACCACCATCAGGTTCTTCATTGTTGTTTACTTTAGTATTACAATATGGAAAAGTGCTACAATGGGACCAATCATTTCAGAATTCCCAGGGTCTTGATCAGGTTAAATGCACAAAACAGACTTAGTTGAATCTGAAAGCAATATCTTTTCCCTCTAGTTTGTTCATTTTTTATGTTTTATTTCATCCAACATCTTATAACATGAGCTTTAGATGTATGGCCTGGCAAATGCCCTCTAGTGGTAAGTGACCTCTAATCTGTTCTTTTCATGTTTCTTCTTATTTAAGGATGGTTAACACAGATGTTTGAGAAAAGTAGAAGTTAATGTTTCTATTAAAGTCTTTAGACTGTATCAGGGATAATGGTGGGCTGTTGGTATTGATGGGGCATTCCATATTGATTGTGTACAAGTGTGCAGGGTTCATAACACAGGTCTGTGTAAAGGAACCATATGTTACACAGAGGCATGCACACAGATTAACAGTGGGTATTAATGATTACTGGGACCTTCCTCAAGTTTGAGGCTCTCAGTCCTATATGTCTGAGGTGTGAAAATGCCTGCATTCCATCCTGAAATAGTCACTGTTCTATCAATGCTAAGATGGCTTCTTTAATAGTGACTTTATCACGTGTATGACAATGTCTGGGAGTATGCCTAGTATGGACTTGAATTTCTTTTAAGACTCTATTGGGTTTTCTTTGTATCCTCTGGGTGAGGTCCTTCTCTGGAGAGGAAGTCTGAACTCTGAACTGTGTCTACTCTGAGGCTTCACTCCCACCGTAGGCAGAGTACCATCTCTCTTCTGGTCAATCCCTAAAGACCGCTTACCCTCATGCTTCCGAGTGTGTAAAGGTCAGAAATTTGCTGAAGGAAGACCCTAGACTCAGATAGTATACAAAAACAAAGAGCGTTTATTCTGCAGAAACAACTAGCATGGGTCAACATTGTTTCAGAATGGCAATGCAGACAAAGACGCTAGAGTCTCTTTTATAACAGAACTGCTTAATTGCTTCTGAGATAACAACAGACTTCTAAAAACTATGGCATATTCCAAGGAGTTATAGAAACCATTAACTGAAGACCATAAAGAAGATACACATCACAGGGCCATGATTGCAAAAACAGGAGATAAGATATTGACTGGGTTTATCTATAAAAAAACTTTAAGGACAGCTTAGTTATGGTCTTTAATTTTCTATAAACCTGTAAGCTAGTAACAAATAATGGATATTTAGCCAGATAATTGCTCCTAGTGGATGGAGACATATAAACTTTCTTTGTTATAAACCTCTTATTCAATTTATGACCTTAATTTATGTGCAGATCTCATAGCAAGCTTTTTACCTTGTGAACACAAACTCTGTTTAAGACCTACCAGTGCTGAGAACAAAGGGTAGAGACAGGCCTCCTCTTCTTCTCTTCCAGAGAATTAGAGAAGTACAATTCCCTGCTGGGTGTTTACCTATTCCACCCCATTCCCCCATATCCCTCCCCCCAGCTGTTTTACTGTGAGGTGCTAAACTGGAGATTGCAGCTTCTTACCTCAGACCAACCCAGACAGGCTGATCAGCTGTGGAAGCAAAGTACCTTACACTTAGGATGGATAGCAAATGGTTTATGGCCCAGTAGGGACAAAATGAAACAGAAAGGACTCTTCACTGTTCCTGCACAAAATATGCTTAAAGTAGTCACAAACTGTGAATGACACTGAAAACATAAGTATATGTTAGAGTGGGAGACAGAAACAGCAATGATAATTTTCTCTTGCAAGACTCTCTAGTCTTCTTGAACCATCTTAGAATCTAGTAATAGGTAGGGTAGTGCTTGTTTAACAAATACATAAATGCAACCATGAAGGAATTGCTGTCTAAAATCTTAGGAGCTTCTTAGACTTTGTATAGTCCAAGCATGTGCCAGTGGATGTCCATGGGTCCCTACCAAGACCCTTGTTTAAGATATATAATCATTTACAGAATACTAGCTGAAAAGGAGATGTATCATATAGGATTTATATTCTTCATCTTCAGGAAAGACTCTAAGGAGAATCCAGTTTTTGTATTTAGGAAATCTGTGGCAAAGAAAACCAATACCAGTCACAGTGCAAACACATTTCCTTCTCCGAAGTTGGGACAAAGATATAACTTGATTGCTGGTCTTGGTGACTCTTTTGCAGAATCACAGCAATGGGCTTTAGTTTTGAACCACAGCTGACGGGCTTGCTGTCTGTGAAGAGTTCAGTACTTATGGAACACTGTAGTCGCTCTTCTTCCTGCCCTGCCATTTCCTCTCCTGTCTTAAGGTTCCAAAAACATTTAAAGATTCACAAGTTTCTTTTTAAAAAAAATATTGTGTGTGTCCTTGTATGATATATGTGCACATGCATGTGGTGGTGCACCTGTCTGTGGGCATGCATGAAGGCCAGAGGAAGATGTCAGGTGCACTGTCTTATTCCTTTCCTCTTTATTTCTTGTCTCTCACTGAACCCGAAACTAGTCTGGCAGCCAGCAATCTTCCTCTCTCCACCCCAACAACCTGGAGTTAGAGGTGCATAATCCATGTGTCACATGCATCTCTTCCCATGGGGTCTAGGGGTACCAACTAAGTCCTCCTGCTTACATATGACCTTACCAACGGATCCACTTCCTCACTTAAGTAAAATGCTACATTGTAAAGGGTAGGATTCTATCCTTTAAAATGTAGCATTTTACTGTGAGGACACCAGTGTAAGGTAATTGTGTAAAGTGATTACAGGCTTGAAAGAAGCCAGATAGCATTGTTTTCAAACCTAATTCTGTTGTGTAGTAACTATGTGTCTTGGTCAAAGCCTCATAATATTCTAGAGTTTTAGATTTATATTATCTTACATGTGTGAGTGCTTCGCCTGCATGTATACATGTACATCATATGTTTGTCTGGTGCCTGTGTAAACCAGAAGAGGGCATTGAATCCCCTGGACTACCATATGGGTGCTGTGAACTGTACCCATTATTGTGCATGAGCACTAAGTGCTTTAAACTACTGAGCTATCTCTCCAATCCCGCCAGAGAATACTCTGACTTCCTACTTCATTTGGTACTTGGAGAATTATCAAATAATACAAAAGAACGAGAGTCTAATTATTACCCAATGTATTAGAGCTACACAAGTTCCCCCTCTTCCCTACTTTGTGTTTTCAGGTTTAAGGCAGTTTTAACATTGCCAAGAGAGAGGGACTGGTTAATTAATCATTGTCTCTCTTTCATTTGTTTCCTCTGTAGGTTCTATGAGCACACCTTGAGTAACTACATTGTATTAGGTGCTGAGCAGATACGAGTAAGAAATAGGGTGGAAACATACTTCATAATAAGTTCTGCTCGTCAACATTCAATCTTTCTCTCAGTGCCCAGAGTTTGGCCTCTCCATTAATTATTTTTTCCCTTTTGGAAGGTCTTTCCTACATTTTAGAGTGAGGGTCTAGGAAAGAAAGGAAAAGGAAAGTTTCTTCTCACCACTCATTGCTCTCAGAGTGGGGAGAAGGCACTTAGGAATTCATGTTATTCAGGTTAGACATCTCCAGGCATGATGATGGCAGAAGCAATACCACATATCCTGGTCTGCCTTAATTGTTAACTTTATCTGTTACAGCCATTAGGAAAGAGAAACCTCCATGATAAGTTGCTTATGTCAGATTAGCCTATGGGCATGTCTATGGAGGGTTATCTTCATTGTTAAATGATTCAGGAGGGTCTATCCTACTCTGGGAAGGATCATTCCCTAAGCAGGAGGTCCTGAGCTGGATAACCAGCCTAGCTAAGCATCAGCCTAGGAGAGAGTCCAGCATGTAGCATTTCATGGCTCCTTCTTCAGATTCCTGCTTAACTTCTTGACATGAGTTCTTTCAGTGATAAAGAATGACCTGAAAGAGTAAGCTAAGCAAACATTCCCTTCCCCAAATTGCTTCTGGCTACAATATTTTATCACAGCAACAGAAAGAAAGCTAGAACATTACACCATCAGATACGTGCAACTAAACTGATCACTTAATGAAAAATAAAGTCAAATTATTGGTTTAGCTTTATCCTATATAGGGGTAAATAAATGGTTCAGTTGAATTTGTGTTAATTGTTCTTTCTTATAAGGCTACTTATCACCTTAGAAATGAAAACCTATGCCAAGTCCTCAACAAAAACATTATTTGTGGCTTCTGTTTTTTTTTTTAATCCTTCAATTTAAAATAAATGCTTTTTGCTAAACTGGTTCCTGGTAGGCAATTAGCTACAAGTGGAAGAACATTAATTTAAACTTCAGGGGTTCCCTTTAGTCTCCCTATGTTTCCCCAGGCGTCTAACTTCAAAGGAATTACACATGTTCTAGGGAGAGAAGAGTATATTATTTTCAAAAGACTTTAGGTGCTATAAGATATATTTCATTTTTTTTTGAAAAAGAAAAAAGCTTATAAGTAACATTTTTCAAAGGTTAACATACTGAGTCAATATTGCTTGCATTTGAAATAAGGAGCGTTACCAAGATCTTTGAGATTCACCCAGAGAATGTGAGGTTTCCAGTGTCACTGGAAATTAATAGAAATAGTGGGGGTTTTAATTGTGATGATGGGAAAACATCTGCTATCAACAGAGAAAGGAAGGAAAAAGTGGGGTGAGAAGGCCCCTGGATTCAGTCTCAGAGACTCTCGGGATTGTGTGTTGAAAAGAGCTTAATGGGACTCTGAAACAGACTTTAAGAATCAACCCTGTCATCCTAAAATATTCTGTCCTGAAAGAAGTATATATTATTAGGGAAATCTATCCACAAGGAGCCTAACATGTCTGGAACACACCATCGTTTTCTTGCCTTCATATGTAATGAAGCAGGTAAATTCATGACCATTCTTGAAATCTGGAAAATGTTTGCCTCTTTGTGATTTGGGAACTTTATCAGTCATGTCTGTGCTTCTTCTGTTTGCCCTTCCCTCCCTCCCTTCCTTTCTCTCTTCACCTTACCCCCATAATTATGAGACAGGTTCTCACACAGTAGCCTCAGATGGGTGGAACTCATGAGGTAGGCCAGGCCGGCCATACGCTTGGAGCTTTTCTCCTGCTCCAGCCTTATGAACAGGGGCGTCAGAGGCAGGAACCATCAAGCCAGGCTCCTATCTGTCTTTCTCCATTTATAAGGATAAAGTCTGTGACATTCCCTGTTGGGATTCTTTTCTCACTAATGCTTGGTGGAGTTCCTGCTAAAGACACTCTAGAAAATTTCCCAGTCCGATAACAGTGATGTGTACATCAGTGCTACTAAGCACGCCAGATCTCCAGCTCCCAACACTGCTGCTGCTGCTATTTAAACAAAGCTATTCTGGTCACCGTCCATCTTCCCCTACTTAACAAAATCTCTCACACCTATGTAGAGAGAAAGATTTGAAGTGCTGTGCTGGGGACCATGTTTTTTGCCTCTATGGGGAGAGGACTGATTCCTAGTAATTAACCCAAGTACCCCTATGGGTCTGAAAGATATTTATGAATGTATATACTATTCAAACAGAAATGCCTGACAGCACAAACCACACAGCTCCGGAGGGCCAGCTGATTTAAAATTGTAATCAATTCAAGCCCATCGTGATGTGCTTTCAGGCTTCCTCTCTTGATTCAGAACTTTCCACCCTCAACTTCTATTGCTAATGCATTTTCCACACAAGGGGAGTATTATATACTTATTATAGGACTGCCTGCTTCTGTATTGAAGATGTTAGCTACTAACATAGCTCTCTTGATTATCACTGTTGCTAGCATTATTATGACTATAGTTTATGAGTAAGATAGCACCATTCTGAAAAGGCTGGATGTTAGCTTTCCATCTCACAAGGACGTGTCAGGGCTTCAGTTATATCTTCAGGAGACTCCTGTGTCCAGGGTCTGTGGCCATGATAATGAACCTGACTTTCTGCACTTATGGTTCAATAAGCATTGGTCATCATTTTACAGTGTTCTTACTGCTGTTGGTTCTAAGTGCATAAATGCATTTACCTCTATTTTACTTTTTCTTTTAAAGAGTGTCTGATTTTGTGCCTTTCCTTGTATTTTCTCACTTTTATACCCCTAAATTTGGTAGCTGCTTGGACTGTGGCTCACATGATACTCTTTGACGGAGTAGAGGGATGAATCTGATTTAATACCTTCACTCTTCCCTGGGAGAGAGATGTCATTGGTTGTCTAAGGAATATGGTGACACTTCTGTGTGGCTGAAGGCTGAGTGCTCTACAGCAGGTATGGCTCCACAGTGGGGCCAGGTAGATACTTTCCATTAGCATTCTGGTAGCTCCATGGGACCTTCAGGCTTGACTCTGGCTTGAGAGATCACCTCTTTGCTCCACTGTCCTTGGAAAGCTTCTTTTACTGTCCAATGTGTGCTTTGTGGGCAGGGATGGTAATTAGCTCTCAATGTATAGTTTTGTATATTACATTGCAGACATCCACTCAAAGCATTGGCATTAATGATGTGTTCTTTGAACTAAGTGTAGAATTTTGACCCTTGTTTAACACTTTTGGACAAGTACATAAATGACTTTTCCCTGTGACAAAACAATAACAGAAGTGATTTAAGAAAGAAGATAATCATTTTGACTATGGTTTTATTTCTATCCTTTACAGTGGGAAGGCATGGTGGAGTTACTAACAATTGGCATTTTTTCCCAAATCCAGGGTTTCACATTTGTTTCAACAGTTCAACAAATATATTCACACATGTGTACACACACACACACACACACACACACACACACACACACACACATAATATATATATATATATATATATATATATATATATATATATATAAAGACACACACACTAAATTGGGAGTCTAGCTAAAAGATTGTAGAAAAGTTGTTCATTTTGCTGCCTGGCTACTTTTCTGTATCTTTCAAATTTTAAGCACAAGGACACAGATTTCAATACTCACACAAAGCTAACTTTGTAACTTAACTTACACTATAAGTAGAAACACAGGCAATAAAGTGTTAATTCAGGATGATGGAATTCTGGAAAGAATAAGCTTATGAAGGAGAATCTCACAGGAGCTTCTGATACTGCAAATATCTCCATTTAAGTATGAGCGTTGGATTTTCCTTTCTAGTTATTAATTATACAGCTCATATGTGGTTTTTTTCTGAGAATATAATTCCAAACCAGGAAAAGGTAAGAAAAGAGGAATAAACTACGTAATATTTTTTATGCTTTTTATTAATTCTTGGTGAGTTTCATATCATACAGTGCAATCCCACTCTGTCCCTTTGTATTCACTCTCTGCCTTTATATCGCCTCCCCTGCCCAGCCAAAAAAAACCTCAAAAACCAAAAACCGAAAACAAACAAACAAAAAAAAACAAAAGAAGAAGAAAGAGAAAAAAGATGAAACAAACAAAACCTCACCACCAACAAACAACCTCCCCCCCCAAAATAAAACAAAATCAAAAACAAAAACAAAACAACCAAACAAAAATCTATCTTGTCCTGGAAGCTGTGGTGTGCCACAGTGTGTCACAAAGTATACCCTTTTGTCTACACATGTTTACTTGCAAATGTTCATTGCAATGAGTCATTGGTTTGTTTTGAAACCTCTGGCTTCTGCTACACTATCAATCCTGGTTCCTCACAGGACTCTTCTTGGATATCTTATTGTTGCCCTGTGTCACAGAGATCCTGCAGCATTGGATCGGTAGGGTAGTACTGGACCTTTCAAACACTCCATAGATGGGACAGATGTTGGAGTGGGCCAACTCAAAGGCCCGGATCTAGGCCTGGGAGTCAGCTAAACCAGTCAGCCAACTAGCTCTCCTGTGCCTACACCACCACCTGAGCTCTCTAGAGTTGCCCTGCCGCCCTTGCTAGCTCACCCAATGCCTTAGGCAGCTAGGGGCATGAATAGCTTCCCTGCTCTTGTGTCCTTGGATCCTGCTTACCTGATGCCTTTGCCACCAGAGCTAGCTCTACTGTGCTGCCCAGTTGAGATGCAGGGCTCCGGATCTCCCTTAATGCTGCAACCGATGAGGGCAGGTCCAGGATCTCATGACCTTGGGACCAGCTCTCCTGCCTGCCACAGGTAGCGTGGGGCATGGTGGTGACAGGAGGGCGTCTCTCTCCCTCAGGCCACCCTATGGCAGACTAGGAGTAGGGTGGACTCTCCTGCTCTCATGCCTTTGGGGCCAGCTCGATCACACCCCTGCCACCAGGGTCAGCTCTACTATGCAGCCTGCGTGAGGTACAGGGGCTATTCTCCCAAGTGCTGCAGCCCCTGACAGGCAGGATCAGTTCTTCTACCTGTTTTAGGCAGTGGGGAATGAGGGGCAGAAGAAGGCATCTCTCCCTCACCCAAGCCACCTCAGGGCAAACTAAGATCAGAGCCAACAAGTGGCATTTATGGTAGAGCTTTCTCACATCATAGTAAATCAGAAATTCCCTGAAGACTGACCTTCATGGCCCACATCCACCAGGTAGGCCGAAAGATTCTAAAAGTTTCATAACATACCAAAAGTATGCCATCAACTAGGAACAAGTGTTCAAACAGATAAGCCTATGGGGACATTTCATATTTAAAATATTGAGGCATTTAAAGTCTAGGGTAGATGCACCCCATAAGACTAAAACAGTCTATATAAAAAGACACCTATATATACAAATAAGATTCTATGTGTATGTAGTCTATGAGTGTGTAAAAGTTCATGTGTGTATGTAGGTGAGTAGAGGGGGGTGAGACAAAATGTCAATATTAAATATCTTTATCATTTATTAAGATTTGTTTTTATTATGTTTACTTACATGTATGTGTGTGTCTGTGTGTGGTATGTGCTGGTGCTTACTAAGGGCAAAAGAGACCATTAGGTCCCATCCAGTGGTTGCTAGCCATAATACCTGGGCACTGGAAACTGAACTTGGGTTATCTGGGAGAGTAATAGTGCTTTTAACCACCGAACCATCTTTGAAGCCACTCCATCTTATTGTTGGTGAGAGGGGCTCTCACTGCACCAGAAGCTCATCAGAGTGGTTGACCAGAGAGCCTCGAGAATCCTCCCATGCCCCTAGCCTGTGCTAGGATTACAGACTCACACTACCAAACCTGGCTTTTTGCATGGAGATGGAGATCAAGCTCTCAGGTCATTATGCTTTTGCGGCCAGCAGTTTTTCAACCGAACAGGTTACTTTAAAATTCATTGTACTGTGACATTGTCAACTTACAGAGCAAAATCATTTTTAAAAACCTTACAAACCTCCATAATCTCTAGAATGTTCTAGGGAATGTTATACCTTTATACATCACCTATTGATGAGACAATCTAAAAAGTACCATTAAGTAGTTTGAGCATTGTGGTACTATTACGTAGTGTGTCTAAGCCATCCCAGTTGATATAGTTTGACCATCTCATGTACCCTCAGGGCCAGTAAGTAAGAGATATATGGTAATCATGGGGGTGTGAGTTTGCTCGTGCATACATACCATTTCACTACTCCATCCTTTCTCTGATTTGAGTCCTTTGGCATAGTCTCTCTCAGATACACATATATTTTACACAGAGTTTAGTAACTGAATCAATGAATTGCTGGCCTAAGTCTTATCTCTAGTGAATGCTACTGGAAGCTACTGGATAATGGGCCACCCGGTTCTTTCTGCTATGTTCCTGTTCCCCTAGGAAGTTATGACTTGACACTTCTCTATCATCTTCATCCTCAATCCTTTCCTGTCCTCTCTGCACTGGCGTTGTTCTCTTTGGAAATGAAGGCTATTGCTCCCATTACTCCAACACCTCTGTTGTTGGGTAAGGCAAGTAACTTCTGTTGGTAAACACACTAAAGCATTTACAGTGGCTTCACAGTGACCATGGATCAGACCAGAAGAAAGACCCGGATCCAAATACCCTGCCTTCCTTCACACCTGGGTCGTTGTGAGCTGTGCTGTGACCTTTGCTATGTTACATGGCCTGGGAAGAACTCAGAGTCCTGTTCTCGAACATGGAGATGACTGACCCTTGTAAGAAACAAATAGAAGGTTTTATGGAAAGTGTTTTTAAAATCCTGTAAAGGTTTCATCAAGAAAAAGGTTTAGTTAAATATTGAGCAGGTAAAATAATCATGCTGTAGCTAACAGTAGCAGTGAAGGGAAGAAATTTTAGAATGTAAATGAAATTTTAAATTATTCCCCAAATAGAATATGTATATACTACATATATGTGAATATGAATATATGAATGAAGTAGAATGGGATAAAGGAAAATATGTGATGAAAGGAACATTGGCTGGCTGCTTGTAAATATTGAATGAGTCTTTGTATTAAGGCAGAATGTCGTCAGGGTTATGTGTATGATGTTCATCAGCATGTATGTGTATTAGTCACTTTTCTCATTACTCTGGCAAAATACCTAACAAAAACACCTGAAAGACGGAAGGATCTCGTTTGGAGCACAGGTTGAAGGCACAGTCCATCATGTGGGGAGGCCTAGTGGCATGAGCATAAGGCACCTGAATGTGTTGCATTTGCAACCAGGAAGCAGAGAGAGAAATGTGAGTGCTTAACTCTCTTCCTTCAGATTCTAGCCCATAGTGTGCAATCATCCACATTTTGGGTGGGTTTTTGCATCTCAGTTAACCCAACTGAGAATCTCTCTTTCATGCCCAAACATATCCAGAGGTTCCAGAGGTTTGCTTTTATAGTGATTTTGACATCAGAAGTGAGACCCTACCAGGCAGTCAGGTCACGGTTCTAACCCAAAGGTTTCTGTTGCTGACTGCAGCCAAAGACATCCTTGGTTCCTTAAAAGGCTACAGAGGTACTGACAGTGTCCTGATTGGCAGCTCACGATCATTGTCTTTACAGTCCCTCCACCCTATTCAAAATCCCCCTTTAGGCACACTATTAAGCCAGGCAACAATAATCCACTTTTGGAACCTGCTCTGTTGAGTAGGTGGTACCAATCTCAATATCACTCTGTGCTGCCCCTGGTCCCCCTGATGCTTACCAAACTTCCCTCCTTTGCACTCTCTGGCTGTCTGTGGGTTTAATCTGCTGAACTCATAAAATGGAGTGATCTCTGGTGTCAGGACCTTCTGTTATGTTAAAACAGATCCTTCAAGTCTTCTGACCACTTTATCTCAGACTCAAGGAGAAGCTGGGTTTTAATCCTAAATCGTGGTAAGTGGATAATCACATCACAGCATGGTAGAAGGAGGCAGTTCTCCAGAGGCTCAGGTTGAAAGCACAGCTGATTATGGAGAAAGAGAAAGCTTGTATGCATGGAAATAGAAAGATGACAGGAGGCTGGGATGCTGTCCTTGATAGCATTCCTTCTAGGCTCCATCCCACAGTTACCTGGCAACAGCCAGGTATGCCTGACTCACTATAAAAGGGGCTGCTTGCTCTCTCCTCACTCTTCTTCTCTTGTCCCCTTGCTCTTGCTCTCTTACCCTCCTCCCCCATTCTCCCCATTCCCCCCACCCCTCACCATGTGCTCATGGCTGGCCTCTCTTTCTCCTCTTCCTCCTCCTGATCCTCTTTTTCCTCCTCCTCCTCCTCCTCCTCCTCCTCCTCCTCCTCCTCCTCTTCCTTTCCTCTCTCCTCTCTCTCTCTCTCTCTCTCTCTCTCTCTCTCTCTCTCTCTCTCTCTCTCCCACATCCCCTTAACTTCCCTCCCCATGCTCTGAATAAACTCTATTCTATACTACATCATTGTGTAGCTGGTACCTCAGGGAGAAAGGATGCCTCAGCATGCCCCCCTTTCCCCCAGGCCATACTGTGACTCCAACAAACATATCCCTTGCTTCTCTTTCTTTTTAAAAAAAACAAAACAGTCATTACTTCCTGTGAGTCTCCACATACTCAGTTCATACAAACTTTTATTTGGAACCAAATTTGATTGATCACCTCCACCAAATGTGTGTGGCACTGGGAAGGTGGGCTCATAATAATTCATAGGACTCATGGAAACAGGGTGGTGGGCAGCTCACATCAGCTTGGGCACACAACTCAGAGGGCTATTGTGCCACCTACACTGGCTCCTGAGTCTGTCATTACAGCCACACTGCTCCCCCTTCTCTTATTCATGTTTTGCCAGTACCCCAATGCTGGCACATTTTT
The DNA here is from genome assembly GCA_021653895.1 of Mastomys natalensis. Classification (NCBI taxonomy): domain Eukaryota; kingdom Metazoa; phylum Chordata; class Mammalia; order Rodentia; family Muridae; genus Mastomys; species Mastomys natalensis. The sequence continues at coordinate 3,357,789 of JAJTUV010000068.1, read as the reverse complement.
AAAATTTAACAACTAACAGAGGTTCTATGTAACATGTACAAATCAATCATCTCTAACCTTTTTTTTCTTACCAATTTAAATTGGCTTCCGGAATCTTAAGCTACATTTATCATTTACCATTATTAAATACAACCCAATAATGATCCTGCTAGCACCCTGGCTGTTTCAGAAACATTGTTTTCATTTTATGCAGAATTATATACAACCTTCTCACTATATATTTAGGCCAAGCAGGCTCATTTTAATGGTCAGCCATTAGCTTTGCCTTCAGGGAAGATTTATTTTTTATTTACACTTGCTGCTGTGAGAAAAATGAGCTGCACAGGTTAAGGGTGATTGATGATGGTGTTTCCAGGGCACAGGAATCCCCAGATGAATAATCTGAGATCTACACAGGAGTTCAATGTCCCCTCAAGGTTGTTTGCAGACTAAATAGGGACCTGGCTCCTACCCTTTGTCATATCTTGTGGTTTGCCATTCTGCTCTCTTTTGGCACCAGGCATTCTCCAAGTCATCAAAGTCTTGTTTATTATCTCTTCTTTCATCAGGTTGCAGAGCAGAGATGGCTGCTGGAGCTGAGTCTCTGATGCAATGAACTGACTGCCTGCTTTTCAGTTTTATCAATGGGTTTCATCTAGGTGCCTGAATATAGAGCCTAACTCATATTCTTGTTATTAAGAAAGATAAATTAATGAGGAGGTAGAGTGTTATGTGGGATTTGGTGGGAGAGAAGGTGGGGGTTTGGTGTAGGGAAGAGAGGAAGATAAGAGGGCAGGGGGTGAGTGTGATCAGACGTATATATATATATATATATATATATATATATATATATATATATATACACACTATATATGAGCTCAAAATTGTCAGTCAACATTTAAAACTCAATAACGAAATAAATACCTCGTGAAAAAGAATCTACGTTCTGCCCCTAAGAGGACAGCTGTGCTATTTGTGATTCTGGTTAGTTTAACACAATGATCTCCAGTTTTGCCCATGTTTTCCTAAAATCGAGACAATTTTCTTTATAGCTGAATATAACTCCTTGTATAAATGCACCACATTTTTATCTATCCATTCATCTGAGCTAAACTCATTCTTTTGTGGTAACACATTGCAACAATGATACACATTGATTTATCTTGTCTTCCCAGCTTCCCCGAAAATCTTGTGTTGGGTTAGAAAATGTGATAGTTCATAGCAAAGTAAGTATAGCCCATCTGAGTCAGTTCCTAGGAGATGTACTGACTGGTTCACTTGAGTCAAACATTGATCTCACTGAAGCCAGAGATGGGGAGACTTTCTAGAATTTCCTATCCTATCCACTAAGTATGGTAGCTCCTCCTTTGGTGGCCCTAGGTCAAGTGGTTTCTTTGTCCATTTAGGTGTAAACATCCCTTGCCGTTTGTCTGCATCAAAGTCAAGGAGACCTCACAATGAGAGAGAGAAAATAAACTCAGGCACCTTCTCCTCCTTCTTGAGTTTGCAGAGGCAGCTGGTCTTATAGAACATATGCAGGGCCCAGTGGAGATGGGATAGGGCAGATGGCCTGTCAGACGATATGGATGCCAAGCTATAAAAATCACACAGCATATTTTTCACTAATTCTTTGACTAGATCCATAACCCTTAGTGTTAACAGCTGTGAACATCCATCCCTCTGCGGCTGCCAGGCGAGTGTGACTGTAACTGGGAAGGCCCTACTGGCCTCTTTTGTAATAGACACACACAGGGTTCTTTTAAGTGATCTAAAGCTCATAGAGACCAGTGCTCTTTTCACCTTTGGAACTGAGTGCTCTCTCAAGGCTTCTCAGACAAAACCTAGCTAGGTCTGACACGGGCTGCATCTGCATCAGAACTCACCTCCCCAGCCCCTACCTGAAGTACCTCTGAAGTAAATGAGACACTGACATGGTTCATGAATTTTGTAGGTGCTCAGACAATATGAACATGTAATTACAAATAAGAAAAAATTCCAGGCAAACACATAAGAAGCAAGTAAATCACAGAAAATTCTGTTTTGAGAGAGCGCATCATGTCCAGCCTTCTGAGAGTTACATGTGGATAACAGTAATATTTGTGGAAATACCTATGCTTTAGTATACAGAATTTATGTAAGAAGATAGAATGACATAGCCTACTTTTCTATAAAGGAATCTTATGTTTTTTAAGATTTATTTATTCATGTATCCACATGAAAGTTTGTGTGTGTGTGTGTGTATGTGTGTTGTGTGTGTGTGTGTGTGTGTGTGTACGTATGTATAGAAGCCAGAAGAAGGTGTTAGAGCTCTTGAAACTGGACTTACTGTCATTTTCTGGATGCATGGCTCCTTATTTGGATGCTAGGATCTAAATTCTGGTCCTCAGGATTGCTCTTAACCACTGAAGTGTCTCACCAGCCTCCAGAAGTTATGTATTTACTTTTTCATTATATCTATACTTTTTGTCTGACTATTTAGACAAGCATGCTGGAAAGTAAATACAGGTCAGAAATAGATAGCTAAGAAGGAAACCATTTAAAATCCTAATGTTTTCCTTGAGAGTTAAGACAATTTTAGACCAATGTCAAGTATAAAAGTTTAATGAAGATGGAGCTGGAGAGATGTCATATGGGTTAGGAATGCTTCCTGATTTTTCAGAGACTTGAGCTTGTTTCTCAACACATAAGTTGGGTGGCTCAAAACTATGTGTAACTCCAGCTCGAGAAAATCTGATGTCCTCATATGGCTTTTGAGAATACTTGGTACTCATGTGCAAACACAGACATAGACACAGGCACAGGCACAGGCACAGGCACAGGCACACACACACAATTTAAAAAACAATAAAAATAAACTCTTTAAAAATCTTTAAAAACATTCAAAGGGGTGGATTTGATTACTTTAAGAATTTGCAGATACTTTGTGTTTATGTATTTGTGTGAGGAATTGAACATTGAAGGATTGAATCTAGCAAGGAGGAAGGCTAGACTTAAATTACATGAAGTGAGAGGTCTGAATACCTCTAGAATATTCTGCTACCCTTTCTTGCTTAGATTTCTCCCTGTTTGCTCAATTCTTAACCAGAAAAATCCACTTCCTATGGATAGTAGCAGAAATGGTCACAATCTGATGTGCACATATTCTAGGTTCCTACTTCAAGAAGAGATGGTTCATATTTTTTTGTTTATTTTTGTTTTTTATTTTAGATTTATTTATTACTTTATATTATTATACTATCTTCAGACACACCAGAAGAGGGCATCACTAATAAATGGATATTAGTCAAAAAGTACAGAATACCTAGTATACAACCCACAGACCATAAGAAGTTTAACAAGCAGTTTGGCCCAAGTAAGGATGCTTGAATCCCACTTAGAAGGGAGAGCAAAATAATCACAGGAGGCAGAGGGAGAAAGGACTTGAATGAGAGAAGAGAGCAAGAGGGGAAAAGGGGAACAGGATTAGGTATGGGGAGGGCTGAACAGGAAAAAAGCCCAGAGGGCCAGGAGAATGAATGGAAATATGCAGCCTCTGGGTGTGAGAGGTGTGGGGACCCTCTAGAAAGTACCAGAAACCTGGGAAGTGAAAGACTCTCAGGACTCAATGGGGATGACCTTAGCCAAAATGCCCAACAATGGAGAGAGGGAACTATCCACTTCCAGTAGATAGACAGGGCCTCACGTGAAGGGATGGGGTTACCAACCCACAGTCAAAATTTCTGACGCAGAATTGTTCCTCTCTAAAAGAATTGCAGGGAAAAAATGGAGAAGAGACTGAAGGAATGGTGGTTCAGTGACTGGTCCAACTTGGAATCCATCTTGGGGGGAGAGGTTACTAAGGCCTGACACTGTTACTGATACCTTGATGTGCTTACAGACAGGAGCCTAGCATGGCTGTTCTCTGAGAGGCCTTACCAGCATCTGAGACAGATGCAGATACTTACACCCAACCATTGAACTGAAGTCAGGGACCCTGATGATGGTTGAGAGGAAGGATTGAAGAAACTAAAGGGGAGGGGGACTCCATAGGAAGACCAGCAGTCTCAACTAATCTGAACCCCTGAGAGCTCCCAGAGACTGAGCCACCAACCAGGCATCATACACTGGATAAACAGAGTTCCCCCTCCCCTGGCACTTACATAGCAGAGGACTACCTGGTGTGGCCTCAGTGGGAAAAGATGCACCTAATCCTCAAGAGACTTGAGGCCCCAGGAAAAGGAGATGCAGGGGCGTGGGCAACCCTCTTGGAAGGCAAGAGGGAGGATGAATGGGATGAGGAACTGTGGGAGGAGGAACCAGGAGGGGGACAATGACTGGGATGTAAATAAAATAATTTTAAAAAAAAAGAAAAGAAAAAAAGTGAAACAGGAAAAAAGAAAGATTTATTTATTTATATGAGTACACTGTAGCTGTCTTCAGTCAGCACCAGAAGAGGGTATCGGATCCTATTACAGATGGTTGTAAGCCACCATGAGGTTGCTAGGAGTTGAACTCAGGACCTCTGGAAGAGTAGTCAGTGCTCTTAACCACTGAGCCATCTCTCCAGCCCCATCCGTGTCTTACAGAATGAGGAAAAGATTACAATGATCCCCTTAGACAAGTAGTTCATTGTTAGACCAATCAATAATGTTGACAAAATTGAGGTAATTTAAGGGGCTCATACATGTACCCTGAAGCAACAGCTACAGTCAGGGAATCAGACTTGAAACTTCTGATAGACACACAGAGGACAGTTCTCACATGAAGAAATAGATCTAGATTGAGATGACATCATAATGCCACTCAAGGACACCTGATCTTGCATGTCACTGACATATGTCAACAGGACAGGCACAGTATACTTTCCCCAAGACCACTGCTAAAATTTCAGGAAGCAAGTTTATGTTGATGAGATATGACTGTTGTTCCTGAATTCTCTTTCATGGTTTGATCTACTATTTAGTTTTTGGTGTTGAGGAGCAGCCTAAAAGCAGAGAGTTGTAAGTAATAAGCAATTTCTGCCATTCCCCCAATCCCTTTCCTTTGTCTGCCCAAATTTTCCTGGTGGCCAATTTATATGAAAACCTCACAGAAGACAAATAATAGAAAATGCATTAAAACATCTAACTAACCAGATTGGAGATATCAAGACATGTCAAGGAAAAGAAATTTATGTATAACTGTGTTTAACTGCCTTTATACCACAAGGTTAACTGCTAAGTCTAACCACTCAGTGGACTTTGTATTTCATGTGTTACCAGAATGAATATCTATGTGTTTTCTTTCCAAGGACAAATAATATCTCTGTAGTGGATAACTATGACAAACAGCACTTTAATTGAGCCATCAAAGTTGCATCACCAGTAATGGACAACTCTGAAAGTGTTTGCTTCCCATTGTTAAATGCAGAGAGACACAGTATCACCCATGCAATGTCCTTGTCAAAATGTTCAACTTGTCTTTATTCATGAGAATAAAATCATAGAGTCCTCCGTTCCATTGTGGGATGTTTTTATTAATAAAATGTCAGCTCCTAGGGGTGTGTATGTGGGGAGGGACTTCTTAAGCAACAGACTGTCTTAAGGTGATGGAATGACAAATTACAGTATGTGTTGTGTTGGTTACTTTTCTGGTGCTGTGATTAAATGCCATGACCTAGGCAACTTTCAGAAAAAAAAAAGGGTCTATTTGGGCTTACAGTTCCAGGGGTTAGAATTCAGCACCGTTGTGGAGAGGAAATATGGTGGCATGGTGGCTGGAGCTCACATCTTCAAAACTCAAGGTGGAAACAGAGAACAAACTGAGAATGCTGTGAGATTTTAAACTTCTGAGCACATCCTCAGAGATGTGCTTCCTTCAGCAAAGCCAGGCCCTTTCAAGCCTCCCCAGAAGCACCACTAACGAGGGCACCAAATAGTCAAAAAGCCAGAGATTATTTGGAACATTTTTCGTTCAAACAACCACTGTGGCTATCACTTGTCCTGGCATTAAAGTTACCTACCTGTAAGACCATTTGAGGGCCAGTTAGGGACTTATTAAAAAGACTGTATATTTGATATTATTGTTTAATACATTTTGAATTGCTGGAGAAATGGTGTTAATGTTTTTGATGTAAAAAAGAATATCTTTGGGGATAAATGCTTAAGTATTTAGATGTATAGCTGATTTGAAAGTAATTCAACAGAGATAAATGTGTGGTATATATGCATTTTACACATAAGGAAACATGAAGAAAACCAAGAGGAAGCATATATATTAGTCAGCTTTCCATTATTGTACAAAACAACAGAGACAATCAAGTTATAAAAAGAAAAGATTTACTTTGGGTCAAAGTTATACAAGTTTTAGCCATTGATTGAACCAATTATTTTCTCACTTGTAGTGAATTAGCACATCATAGCGGGAGTGCTTCTCACTGGGAAACTGCTTCCTTTTCTGGTCAGGAAGTGAAGAGAAAGGAAGAGGAAGCCAATTGTCTCTCCATCCCCTAAGGACAGAGTGGATATTCCTTCTGTAAGTCTTCAACCTCCCTTGTGGGCTTGACAGCTTTAAAAATAAAAAAGTTTTGAATAAAAAGGAAAGGGACACACTTTAAGAGAAATCTAAATTTAAAATCTATGCATTAGGAGCACGGAAGGAGCCTGGGGAAGTGTAAGCACCCAATATTGTCCCTTCTGTGTTAGAAATGAAAGGCACAGAGGGAAGGCATGAATGCAATTTGAAATCTCATTTTATTAGATGTGCGAGAAAGGGAAAGGAGGTGAGACATAACACAACTTCCTGGGAAAATAGCATTTCTTAATGGAAAAAGTTCATTTTCAGATAATAGGAGGTTAGCTTGTCTGATGTTACATTCCCGTGAAACTAATCACCTAATAAGATAAAAAAGTAGATAAGTCTAAGTTTGCTGTGGATTACTGTTTCAGTAGTGCCAAATAACTTTCTGGAAAATATGTTAAATGACATATTGATGAATAATGTCAGACTAAAAAAATAATAAAATTCAGGCTAGCTGTTGGCTCAATGGATAAAGACAGTTATACCTAGGCCTAATGGCCGGCACTAACTTGAAACAAGAACCAACCCATGAGAGATGTTCTGTGCTTTCCCTATGTGAACTGTGGGGGTGTATCTGCTTGCACTCACATACATCTATGCCTACACACACTCACAAAATAAATTCATTAAAAATTGAAAATCTAAAATGCATTTAATGCAATATGGAAATCATAGAGTTATATAAATTAGCCAAAACTGAAACAAATAGGCTCAACAGTTAATATGAGCCAAATATAGCCGTACTTACTTGATAAAGTGCCTGCATAGCATGCATGAGACAGTAGGTTCTAGTCTCTAGCACTCTATCAACTGGTCATGGTGGTACCTGTCTGCAATCCCAGAATTAGGGAGTTAGAGGCAGGAGTATCACAAGGACAAGGTCATTCTTGGCTACATAGTGATTTTTGAGACATTCTTGGGTGAAAGTATAAATCAATAATGAAAGGATTAGAGTTAGAGAGGTCAGGGTTAGGGTTAGAGAGAGGAAGGAAAGAAGGAAAGGAGGGAGAGATAGATGGGAGGATGGGGATGGGAGAGGGGGGAGGGGAGGAGAATGGGAGGGAGAGGAGGAGAAAGGCAGAGAGGGAGAGAGGGGAAGAGAGGGAAAGGGAGAGGAATATGAAAGGAAAGGGAAGAAAAGACAAAAAATAACAGAGAGCAAACCAACACTCATTCATGAGGGACACAACAGCAGAACCAACAAGTATGTGGTCACAACCCTTCACCAGCAAGCGAGCCATGGTGTAGATGTACATTATGGTACAAGGGCACAGCTCTTCACCACCAAGGACCCAACTGTGGTGGTTTAGATATGCTCTGTTCAGGCACTATTAGAGTAGATATGACTTTGTTGGAATAGGTGTGTTACTGTGGGTGTGGTTTTAAGACCCTCATTCCAGCTGCCTGGAAGGGTGTAACTGCTAACAGTCTTCAGATGAACATGTAGAACTTCCAGCTACTGCACCATGCCTGCCTGGATGCTGCCATGTTTCTGTCTTGATAATAATGGACTGAACCACTGAACCCATAAGCTAGCACCAATTAAATGTTGTTCTTATAAGAATTGCCTTGGTCATGGTGTCTGTTCACAGCAGTAAAACCCTAACTAAGACACCAACCTAACATCCCCCTTTTACAAACAGGCTGAGCATCCAGAGGCCAGCATGAAATGTCTGCATTTTCTTTAGTCCAGGAGGATTTGCCTGGACTTGACTGTCCTGGTGTCCTCTCTTCTTCTCATTGTCTTTATTGTTTTCATTCCTACTGTTGAACATTTCTACCTTCTCCTAGAGCCTTGGCTCCACTGAGCATCATTCACAGCTCAAAATCAACCATGGAACTCATGGAAAGTAGTGACAACTAATACACTGGACTCATAAAAAGTTGTGATGCCAGGAAAAGAACAAACAACAAATTATGGAGAGGACATAGAAAAAGAGGGAACCTTATTCACTGCTGGTAGGAATGCAAATCAATGTAGACACCATGGAAGTCAGTGAAGAGACTAAACAATGTGCTAGAAAATTGGCTAAGAGAATAAAGAAACCCAGATGAAAATTTCAGGAACAGATTATGACAGACATAGGCTGTTTGTACTGAAAGCTTCTACTTCCAAGTGATTCTAGCCCCTAATAAGAATATTTAAGAGTAACAAAAACAGATGAACAGCACATGAAGGTGGGGGGAGGGAAAGAGTCTAAAATGATATGGGATAGCAACCCTTCCATTTCCTATCTCCTTCCTTTGTAGTAGAGAAATGGAGGGAATTAACCAAGACCCTGCAGGGTCCGTCTACTGCATGGTGATGGTGGTGGTGTTTGGCTCTGACAATGAGATTTTATTTAGATTCTAGCAGGTGCCCATTGAGGGAAAGAAAGACTTCATTTCGGGCTTACAAAATAGTTTCTACGTCAATTGCCTTATCACTGATTTGACATGCGTGGTGAAAACGAAGCACATCACCTGATTACATTATTTATCCTGAACTCCCGAACATACATCACGCATGAAGAGTTCTGTTATTTGAACTCACTGCAGAAATAAATTGCTGGCAAGGTCTCCGCACTCAGAATCTAGGCTGGCGCTGCCTGCTCAGCTATGTCAGTCATCTCTTTTCAGGTTTGTGTGGATAAAAGTGTTCAGAGGCCTGACCATTGTTCACAGGTTAAATCCTCCAAAGCAGACAATCTCCCAGGCAATTATCCTTCCCTAGGGAGTCTTGCTCTAGCTCTGGCTATCCAGTGAGTAAGGAAGGCCAAGGTCACAGAGAGGACTGGCCTGTATAGTCAAGGAATTGTTCCTGGGTCAGTTCTGGGGAGGTGACAGTGCAGTGTAATCTAAAAGGAAGAACTTGTGGCCAGTCAGATGGCTCAGTGGGTAAAGGTCCTCTACTGACTTCAGTTTCCAGGATTTACATAGTATTGGGAGAGAAATGACTCTCCTAAGTTGTCTTCTGACCACCGTACCTGGGCGCCTTGGTACATGGATGTACACACACACACACACACACACCAATAAACAAGCAAATATAAATTAGAAATTGAAACCTGAACTTTGCCAGGTTTAGTAGCACACACCTTTAAACACAGTGAAGGTAGGCAGATCTTAGTTAGTTGAGATGAGCTCCATGTACTTAGGGAGCTACTTTTAATTAAAACCTTATGGTAAAGAACTTGAAAATTACAAAAAGATTCACACACCAAAATTAAGCAGACCAAAGTCAACGTATCTCATATATCTGTGTACAGTTAGACTCTCCATTCTAAAGCTGGAACTTCACATTGGATTTTATACTTTCACTGTCAAATATGTTTTTATGTATGTAGCCTGTTAGCATTTTGTCTAAGCTCTGCCCCACAGTTACCTGGCAACAGCCAGGTTTGCCTGACTCACTATAAAAGGGTCTGCTTGCCCCCTCCTCTCTCTCTCTTGCTCTTGCCTACTTCTGCTCTGTCTTCTTGCTCCTTCCCCCATCTCTCCCCATTCCCTTCCCCCTCTCTCCATGTGCTCATGGCCAGACTCTACTTCTCTCTCTCCCTCCCTCTCTCTCTCTCTCTCTCTCTCTCTCTCTCTCTCTCTCTGCCTTTCTCTTCATCTACTACCCTCTCAACCCCCCTCCCCATGCCCTGAATAAACTCTATTCTATACTATACCATGTCGTAGTGTGGCTGGTCCTTCAGGGGGAAGGGATACCTTAGCATGGGCCTGCAGAGGCACCTTCTTCCCCCATACCTGACCACACATCCCCCAAAACATATTCCTTTTCTCTTTATCTTTTTATAAACACAACATACACACTACCCAAAACAACAACAAAATCACATGAAAGAGTTAAAACTAAAAAAATAATTAGATTTATACTCTCATTACTCAAATATCTTTTATCTTCATGTGTTATACTATACCCACTTGAACACTTGTTTGTACATACATATATGTTGCCTACTTCTTAATGCCTTTAAAGAAATCTCTGAAGGTAAGGAAGCTAAGACTTTGTAGGCCTTCAAGGGCTAGGAACTTCTGTTTACAAAGCACACCCTCTTCCATTCTCACTCAGACCTGGAATCTCTCCCTGAATTAAATGTGATGTCAGTTGGTATGAGCCGATGTGAAACTCAGTACATTTACAAAAGCTCCATTAGGTTTTCATCCTAAAATCTCATTTCTTCCAGCAAGCTATGGGCCAGTTATGCTCATAGATTGTTCGAGGCAAGGTCAGTGTTATGAAATGCCTGACCTACTCAGAAAAGGAAGAGGTCTGTTATGTTTGCTACCAGAATGTGGGGAGGATGGCTTCCTCCTGCCTTCCAATGAGTTCTGTGCAGAAGAGTTCCCAGAAGAACCTGCATCTTCAAGCTATACATTCTGCAAGGCTGATTGGCCAATTGGAATGCCAATGGCTGAAGAGAGGGTGGAGCCTAATTTGAGATTATTTTGAGTTTTCTTTAGCCCTAATATCCTATGATTAACAGATAAAACCTCTTCCAATGTATTAACCTAACGAGCTCCCACCAACCTAAAGGGGGAAGAGTGCTATCAAATAGCATATGAGGCCAACAGCTGAGGTTTCTCTAGCTTTGATATAACTCTCTACTTCATGTTTCTACCAATGTATTTAGAAGGTGCCTTGATTTACGACTTTTTGTTCTGTTACTATAAGAACCCGATAACACTGTTTCCACATTAAAATGTGGTATTTGGGGTAACTTTAAACTGTGTTCCCGGATGTGGTCATTCATATTTGGCTCCAGAGTAAACTATCTATCTCTTTTGAGGTGACAGTTGTGTTTCTGTGTTGATGGTACCTAACAAGGGCTAGAGAAGGCCACTGTGCTCCAACTGTTGTCAGTCAAACTCCAAAGTGGCCTGGTGCAGCTTGCCTTGAAAGCCCAGGTGTCCACTACTTTTGTCTTCAAGTTATTATGTGCAGAATAGAGATCGATTGTATGGAGGATCTGGCTGCAACTCCGTTTTGCTAAGAGTAGGCTTATGCTAAGTCTCTGTACATAAAGAGTGATTTATCCTGGCTCTCCAGGTTTTCCATCTGAGAGCCTGGAGATTTTCTGGAGCATTCCCCCATGCCCTTCCTGTGGTCCACAAAATCAAGACTGTGTCTCATTAAATTACTGAGAACGTTACTCTGGTTTACAGAGACTTTTTACTATGGAGTGCCATGTATCTGCCCACCTAACTCCCAGACACACGGCAAATGATATAGGGAAAAAAGACTGAGGCTGCCTGTGCCAGAGGCATGGTTGGCTGTGTGTTCCCAGCAGCAGACCTGTGAAGATCAAAGCCCCTGATAGCACCACCTGTCTGTGCCCAGAATTAACAATTGGTGTATGACATAAGTTGCTTCATCAAGTCCTCGTGGATTCAGTGTCTCCTTTAACTCTTTCTAGGTCTTGTTCTAGTTCTTGTTCATTAATTCTTCTAGTAAAACAAGTCATAGAGTAAATAATCTTGAAGAAACCATGTTTAAATGTTAATGACCTTTATAAATTGTGTTTCACCATACCAAAACTAGATATAAAAGATGGCTTACTTTCAATAGCACTTAATGATGGCAAGCAGAAACAGTGGAAGAAGGATGAGTCTCTGAGATGTCAAAATAGAACCAGGCATGGTTGCACACCTGTAACTCCAAATCAGGAAAGGCTGAGACCAAAGGTTCCGAAGTTCAAAGCCAGCCTTGGCTGTATAGTGAAACTGAGTTTCAAAAAAGGGAAAACACATAGATGTACATGTTCTGGTTCTTTCTTTGTGAGAAACAGAAAATGCTGTTTATGAAATGATAAAGTTATTTTACTTACTAACATGGTTAGTTGGGTGGAATACTGAGTGTATAGGAGCAGCCTTGATGTCAGGTGAAACATCTAATTAGTGAATCGAAGGAGTAATGACACTTTGACCTAGTGTATCAAACTATGCTTTACTTGAACTGTATAATTTTGTTTTATTTATTACTAACAATTTCTTGAAACCTTTGTATTTATAGCTACTTCTGGATATATTTTTACCAGACACTGTGACTTAAATGAGCTCGATCTCGGTCATAAATACTGTCCTCCTGGTTAATAGGTTTTTCTTTCTAGGATATTTATCAAAAGTCACTGGACAGCTGTAATAAATTAGAATACCAGGGAGGAGAGGAGAGAGATGAAGAGGCTGGAGAAATTAAGAACTGGCTGACTTTTCTGTACTATCTGTGTAGTAATGGAAGCACACACTAAGGCAAGAACAGAAGAAAACTAACAATATGTGGTGGCCCTTGTGATGGTTAGTATATGCTTGGCCCAGGGAGTGGCACTATTAGAAGATGTGTGACTTTGTTGGAGCAAGTGTGTTACTGTGGGTGTGGGCTTTAAGATCCTAGCCCTAGCTGACTGGAAGTGAATATTCTGCTAGCAGCCTTCAGATGAAGATGTAGAACTCAAAGCTCCTCCTGGACCATACCTGCCTGGATGCTGCCATACTCCTGCCTTGATGATATTGGACTGAAACTCTGAACCTGTAAGCCAGCTCCAATTAAATGTTGTCCTTAAAAGAGTTGCCTTGGTCATGGTGTCTATTCACAGCAGTAAAACCCTAACTAAGAAAGTCCCTATAGATTGTCAACTTGAGAGGAGTGAGCTGAGATTACCTAGGAGACCAATCTCTCTGGGTGCAGCAGTAAGGGTTTTTCTAGATTAGGTTGAATGAAGTAGAATAAGTCACTCTAAGGGCAGGCAGCACCATGGCATAGATTACAGCCCTGCAATGAATAGAGAGGACAGGAAGCTGAACACTGGAATTCATCTCTCTCTGCTTCCTGATTTCGAATGGACTGTGACCCAACTGGCTTCACATTTCTGCCACCATGCCTTGTTCCCTACAGTGATGGACTATAACCTTAAAATATGAATAACTATGCCACCGACCCCTCTTTATTCAGTCAATGATTTTATATTTTCTTATTGTTATTTTTAATGAATAAGCCCATGGAGTCAAAAGAATGAGTATAGATGAGAAATTTCTTGCAGGTGAGGATGATAGAAGTTTCCTGTTGGATCGAAAACAAGAAGGAAAGTAATAGTGCAGCCAAGAATCCTTGGGAAGTGAAGCATAGGTAGGAACAGAGCATTGTTAGTGGAAAGCAGAATTTGCAGACTGGTAGGGGGAGAGATTGGGGGTGGGAGAAGCGAAATGCCTTCCATTTGAAGATGTTTATTGTCGTCAACGTCCCCATTAGACAGGGATCTCAAGAGGAAGATAGACCCACACATGTCACAGTAGAGAAAAACACAGGACCCCTGCTCCCCAATACATCTCTCTCCTGGCTCTTAGGATGTACAGAGAATCAAGAAGTAATAGACACACAAAAATGTCTGTATGAAAGGGAAATATCAAGATAAGATTGATAGATGAAGAATTAAAATCTAAGGAACATACAGTTTGAAAAATTGTAAGTGCTTCCCAGATATTTGGTACACACCTGTGGTGTCAACACTCAGGAAGCTGAGGCAGGAGGACTACATGCATGAAGACTGCATGGACTACGTATTCATACCTTGTCTCAAAAGCCATAAAATAAACAATCATCACCACTATCTTTAGAAAAATCACAAGAAGCCCTGAAATCCACAAAACCATGAGAGACTAGGAAGAGATCTTACTGGAACATTCAGCATGCAAAGACTGAGGTAAAAACAACAGAAGAATGTTAGGAGAAAGAAAGCTTAAGGGATTTGTTTACAGACCAAATACAGGAGTAACAAGTCTAGAAATAAAGAGATAACCAGAGAAAGAATATAAGGAGTTTCCCCTAAGCTGAGGGAAGAACCTTTACATTCAAAGGCTGAAAAACATTTTAGGACACCAAAGACAAAATAGTTTGTTTGTTTCAGCCTGGACAAGTGGGAAACCCACAAAAGAAGGAGAATTTGGATTGAGTTAGATGCACCTGCATCAGAAATGGGTCTTTGAGGATTTCTTAAAACAAAATTATAACAAATTTAGTTTTAAAATGTAAATACAGCTTTTTAATTCTAGAATTAGACAAACAACCCAGCAAGCTTGTGGGTCTTTTGTCTCTGTGGTTTACAGAATTAAGACAGGGACATAGCTTGGAGCAAAATGAAAGTAAAGTTCGACTTCCATCAATTCTAGGGGACCTGGATTTTATTTGAATTTCTGTTTCCCTCTATAGAGTTCCCTATTCTTTTATCCTTTTGTTTGTTTGGTTGGTTGCTTGCTTGCTTCTACAGTGTTTAGATGTCTCTTTTGGTGCAAGGATTGAGGCTCCTTTTCTGTCCATGAGCTGGAGAGAAGTGCTGTAGGACCCCTCCCTTGGTGCATGAGCTCAGATTAAGCTTTAAGAGGGAGCCTTGCCTTGGTGCACAGGTACAAGAAACAGTTGTGGCCAGGCTGGGCTCAGAATAGATCCCAACCTGTCTTTTCTGTGTTATATGTGTGTATGTGTGTGTGTGTGTGTTGTGTGTGTGTTGTGGTGTGTGTGTGTGTGTGTGTGTGTGTGTGTGTAGTGTGTGTGTGTGTGTGTGTGTGTGTGTGTGTGTGAAACACACTGCAGATAAAAGGAAATGCCCTACTTTTCAGGCAAATGAAAATGTATTTCTGGGAACAAAAGGAAAGGCATTTCCCTATCTATGTTCTAGGGGCCCACAGCTTAGTTTGATCTCCCCCCAAACCCCTTTCAAAGAGCAGTACAAATAAGGCTGAGGAAAGCAGAAACAGCAATTGAAAAATGTAGCAAGCATTTCAGTTATTACTGAGACCCGTTGGCTACTCTGGCACAGGTTGGCTAGAATCTCTTCACTTTGTTTGCTTTAAACTGGCTTCTCACAAAGTACAATTTAGTAAAGAGGCATTTTCCACAAGGAGCTCTTCTTTGGGGGATGGGGGCGCCTGGGCTGCTAGGCTTAATGTAGGAATCTAGTGAAAAGCAGTGGCCTCAGCAGGACATGCAAACAGATGCCTGCAATGCCAGCACACAGGAGGCTGAGGCAGAAGAATCCCAATCTGGAGGTCACTAAGATCCATAGTGAAACCTCATCTCTGAAACAAGAAAACAGCAGGCAAAGAAAAACAATGGCCCCTTGCAGATCTTAACAGAAACATTTAAGATGTCTCATCAGAATTCCTCAGAAACATTCATGAGGACCTAGAATTTGATGCAAAGCAAATAACAAAAACAGTAAAACAAAACAAAACAAATGAACAAACAAAACAGAATCACACAATAAGAACAAGAAATAATGTAAATATGTTAAGTTTCGTGTGTCCTTTTTCAGGCCTCCAGCTAGGTATGTGCTCAGAAAAGACAAAACTAGGAGACTGAGGAAGAAAGAAGGGCTGAAAAACTAAAAATAATTCGAGTGCCTGATGGAATTGAGGAGCTATTTCAAAGAAAAGCAGGAAATGTTAGGCCTGGAAATAAATGATACAAATTCTAAGTGGACAACATTTGGCTCCAAAGTGCATACTTAAGGTAAAGAGCTTACTCTAAGCAAAGGCCCTCGGGACAATGAGGAGAAGAAACAGATATGTCTTTTGTTACTAAAAAGATAGGCAATTTTTCAAGCTCCAGGAAAGCATATGTATTGCTGTTAATCATATTAAAATGAGACATTAAATCATGGATAGGCAATTAGAAAATATAATCTTTGCATTCTGGGGCAGTAAGCATGCTGTCTTTCAAACAACACAGGGATAATTTGTTTTGATTTGTGTGTGAGGATTGTGGTCTCTGTGTATGGTTGGGTTTAGCAGGAAATGCTATTTTCAGTCCTTACTCTGGAAATTACATGAATGGAGACAACAGGAATCATCAACATAGAGTGCTTTTTACTGTTTTAGATACACAAGAGTTTGTATTAGTCATGTTCTCTAATGGGGAAAAATATATAATAATGTTTGTGTGTGTTTTTTTGTGTGGGATGTGTGTGTTTTTGTGGTATTTGTGTATGTGTGTGTGTGTGTGTTAGTGTGTGTATGCATGTGTCTGTTTGTGTGTATGTGTGTGTGGTTGTGAGTGTGTGTATGTGTGTAGATGAAAAGATGAAGATGGAGATATATTTGAAGGGACTGGATTACGTGATTGTAAAGAAGGTCAAGCTGGCAATCTTCAACCAGGTAGGTAGAAGTGAGAAAGGCAAACCCTGAAGCTGCTTGGAAGCAGAGATTCTCTTCCCTGGGCACTTCATTCCTTTTGCCTAAGACCGTTAAAGGAGGGGGTAAAGCCCACTCACATTCTTGCAGCACAGTTGGCCTTATTCAAAGATTCCTTGTTTAGCTGTTAACAAGAGTAAAAATACTTTTGTTTGCCTGGAGTTTGCCCAAGTGATTTGTGTCCTTCGGCTCATCCAAATTTGCATGTGAATGATCACACAAGCGTGGCAAATCTAGATAGGATCAACTTGAACTTCAACAACATGAATTGATGGCCAATGACACATAACAGAAGATGGCAGGATGGAGGTGAGGAGGTGAGAATGGTGTGCTGATTTTGTTTTTTTTTAGGTCAACTTAACCCAGTTATAGTCATGTGAGAGGAGTGAACCTTGATTGGAAAAAAAAAATGCAGTTTCTTAATGAATGACTGATATAGGCGGGTCTAGTCCATTGTGGGTGGTGCTATTCCCTGGGCTGGTGGTCCTGGTTCCTATAAGAAAGCCATGAGGAACAAGCTAGTAGACATCACCCCTCCATGGTCTCTGCATCAGCTTCTGCCTCCTGCCCTGTTTTTCTGCCTGTCCTGACACCCTTCAGTAATGAAATATGATGTGGAAATGTAAGTCAAATAAACCCTTTCCTCCCCATCTTGTGTTTAGTCATGATATTCCATCACAGCAATAAGACAAATGATGTTCTAATAAAGAGTAGCAAGAGAAAGTAGGTGTGGCTTATACTTTTAATCCTAGCATTAAGGTGGAGGCAGGAGAATAGCCATGAGTTCAAGGGAGCCAACATGGGCTACATAGTGAGTTCCAGGCCAACCTTGGCTATAGAGTAAAACTGTTTCAACACCCACCTGCCTTCCAAGAAAAAGGAAAGAAAGAAAAGTAACAAGAGTTGATAACCATAAACTAGAATCATCATCAATACGGAGAAAAGACCATAATTACCTAAATCTGAAAAGAGGGATGGCTGAAGAGAATGTTTGTGTTAGAAGAATTTGAAATGTTTCTATAAGTGTTAAGCTGACATCTATAGCCTACATATAACTACATATAAAGTGATGCTGATAAATGGTTTCAAGACAGCCTACAAGCTGGCTCTCTGTCGGCTCCTTTTGTTGGGCAGGTAGATTTCTGGTGTATGGAGTCCCTCTAAATTCACGTAGAGAAGAACAGGCTCTCAGTGCACTGCACTTTATTGTTTTAAGAGAGTCTGGCGTATGTGTAGCCCATTCTGAAATTTACATCCCTTGCCTGGTTTCTGTAGGCATTTGTGCTTCTAACTCTGAGGTGGAGGGAGGAAGTGCCTGCTAGTTGTGGGTTCTGTAAACCTTGAGTGAGGAGAGATGGGGTGGGGAACACCGTTTTTAGGGTGTGTTTGTCTGCTTTATTTTTTCATACACTATATGATTCTTTATCTTTGGTGAAAATGAATGAAATCAGAGAAGAGTGAGGTGTGGTGTTTTTCACTTTACACAGTACTTAAGAGAGTTAAGTAGGGAGATGAGACAAATGTCAGAAAACATGGAAGCAAAGGGGAGTCTCTCTTCTTAGGGTTTCATAATTGGATATAGATATGATTTTGCTCCAGGTGTCCCTCTCTGTGTTCCTGGGAGGAAGACCTTCTGCATTTCTGTGACCTGTTATTTACACTTTAACCTGGCTTGTGGGAATGCAAAGAGCATCTGGTATCAGAGAAACATGGGTGCTTTTCAGAACCCCGAGTTAGTGGCTAATTCACAAGTCACCGTGGGTGGACTGCAAAAGCTAGTCACATATCAGCAAGTTTGAAAGGCACTGGGGGTGGATCTGCCCCTCAGAATCAGCAGCAGCATAAACTGGGGACTGAGACTGTAGGACTTGGTGTTTAAATGAGTGGGATGTGAGTTTTATCTTTAGCTCTGACTGGAGACATGGTATTAAGATTATAGCCAACCAGAGACTTCCAGATTAAAACCCAGGGTACACCAGACCATAATCTCATCCGGTAAGCATTAACTAAGTGCTGGTGAGATGGTAAAGGCACTTGCTGTTAAACCTGACTACCTGAGT
This sequence comes from Mastomys natalensis, assembly GCA_021653895.1. Classification (NCBI taxonomy): domain Eukaryota; kingdom Metazoa; phylum Chordata; class Mammalia; order Rodentia; family Muridae; genus Mastomys; species Mastomys natalensis. The sequence goes on along the minus strand of JAJTUV010000068.1, from coordinate 3,339,046 downwards.
TCAATCCCTGTGACCTAGAGGCTGGAAGGAAACCCCCATAGGTTTTTCTCTGACTTCCATACATGAACCATGACATGCTTGTGTCCCCTGTCCCCATACACAAAAAAGAAAATAAAAAATTGAAATTAATTCAAATAGGCTTGTCCATCATGTGGGCAGAAAAACAGACCTCTGAGTAGCACTCTATTGTAGAAACTTTAGAAACTCTAAAACCTGCCTAAAATGTGAATCAACACATTACCCACTCCCACCCCTTTAGAACATCAATGCTAGTCTTGATAAGCGTTAGCTCTTCTGTGCGATGCTCTGTGTATCTCATCAGGATTATTTTGATGGAGATTACATAGACCCTTGAGCTAAGGAGAGGCTAGAATGAGATCCACATGAGAGATATCATCCAAGTCCCCAAATCTTGAAGCTACAAAATGAATCCATGAGAGTTTGTCTTCTACCAGAACTGCAGAGTTTTCCCCATCAGTACTGTTGCTGATCACCATTTGTGAGAAATGAGTCATCTGCTGACCCATCCTGGCATGACATGCGACTCTGCAGCTTTCCTAAGGATCAAGGCATTCCAATTAGCTTAACTGTGAGATAATAATAAGCAAATATTACAACCATTCATTAATTTTACTACTGGGGAAATATTCTGAAAACTCTGAGTAGATGACATAGTGTTACCATTAATACTGCAATATCATGGAATTAAGTGTGGTTAGACAATAGGAATCAAAATATAAAATATGCATTAAAATATCTGTATGCCATTCCAAACATTGTGGCTTTAGAGTTATTTTAAATCAAGTCTTGACATTAAGTGATTATAATTTTCTGGGATTCAGTTACCGGAAAGCTTATTGTTGGGTTGATATTTTTTGTTTGTTGTTTGTTTTGAGTTGTAGAGACAGGGTCTCAGCCAAGGCTAGCCTCCAACTATGTAGCTAACGCTGGCCTTGAAGTTCTGATGCTCCTATCTATACCTCCCATGGGGTGGAACTACAGGCAAGTAGCTATACTTCCCAGATTCAGCATTAATATTTTGAAAATTATTTTTTCTTATTTTTTCTTCCTTTTCTATTTTGTTTGCATTGGACCCTTGTCATAATCTTCCTCAGGCATCAATCCAACTAGTGGGAGAGGTTGTTTGGTGGGAAATTACAAAAATAATTCTGCCTTGTATCATAAGTAGCATTTACAAGAAAACAGGAAGATAAGATAAACATTTCTGAAAGGAAGACAGACTGAAAAATAAATTCTGACTGGTGGGATTCTACCTGCCTTTAATCCCAGAACTCACGAAGCAAAGACAGAGACAAGCAGATCTCTGTGAGTTCAAAGTCAACCTGTTCTACATAGTAAGTTTAAGGCCAGCAAGGGCTACATAGTGAGACCCTGTCTAAAACCAAAATAAATAAATAGATGAGTTTTTTTTATTGCTATATTAGCAAGTTGTTGCCCTAGCCTAGAAGAGATTATACTTGGGTCTTTTGCTCCAAGAGTTGTATGCAAAATCAAATGCAAAAAAAAAAAAAAAACAACTTAATATTTGTATATCACAAATATGGAGGCAATTAGCACAGGAGAGATGGCTCAGCAGTTAAGAACACACTAGTCTTGATAAGGACCAGAGTTTGCTTCTAAGTACCCGAGTTGGATGGCTCATGACTATCTGTCGTTCCAGCTCTGAGAGATCACAAACCCTCTTCTAAGCTCTGTGGGCACACAAACACACACATTCAAAAGCACACACATACAAATGCATACACACATACATATAAGCACACACATACACAGACAAACAAAGAGAAAGAGATAGAAAGGGAGAGAGGGAGAGAAAGAGAGAAATGAGTTAAAAGCAAAATCTTTCTTCAGAATGGATACAATTTATTCTGGATAAGTCCTTAGAGTGCAGACACAGTTCAATGCAGCTTCTGTCAATTCCTTATAGGGTTTATTACAAACGAGTAGCTGTAAACATCAATGTCTGTTGTCTTATAAAATTACGGTCTTTTCTACCATTTCCCTGAACTGAGTTTCTGCCAGTTATCAAAGCAAAGCAGATTAAAGACAAAGTTATACTTTCAGGCTTCCATTGGGGAAAGCATAAATAACATCTCCAAAACAAGTCTGTACAGGGAAAGTTTTCTTTGGGATTCTAGTCACTGATGTGAATTTTGTGTTAATTTATTTGAGGAGATTCTGAACTAATTATTAAGATCTAAGCACCCTTGATAAGGTTGCAGTTTCTCATTTCAGCTTACATTAATTGACTTATCTTTACTGGATTATCATTAAGGTTAACAGTATAAGTCATACAAATCAATACTGACTTCCTTCAAGCCCTCTGTCCATCCCTTTCTCCTTCCCTCCTCTTAGAATCTAGTGTTGAACCGGCTCTGCATCCCATGGGCTGCAGATGCTTTTACCATCACTCCAGCCTTCAGCAATAATTCCATGAGAAGTTCAGCAAATGATATCACTTCTCATATATTTTCTTGACTTGTTCATGTCAATAGAAGCATCTGTCTTTCCTGCAAAGAGGTCCTTACTGATTACCTGTTTTCCTCCTTGCCTTAAGTCCCTGCATTTAATGAATGGCCTCTTAAATGGTGAAACACTGGGATCATCCCAACTCCTGTGGAAGTCATTATAGATCAATGAATGTTCAGAAGTCAGTGGGTTGTACTCCCTGTCACTGTTTCACACCTTCAAGTTGTTATTTCATTAAGCAAGAGCCTTACAGAGGGACTGGCTTTCAGTCATATGGCCATAGTATAGAGATCACCTTGGGTTCTGAAGCTGTTATCTGTAATCTGAATCTGGGACAGGTATTTTCAGGTTCTTGGCCTCCCATCCAAAGAATTGAAATAAAGGTTCTCACAGATTGCAAAGGAGGGATTCAAAAGCAAAGTGACAGTGTACATTAGAAAGCGACATACTGCTAAATAGCAGTCATACCCGTGAGAAACTGGTCAAGGGCCTGGTGTACTGGTTGGTTTTGTGTGTCAGCTTGACACAAGCTGAAGTTATCACAGAGAAAGGAGCCTCCCTTGAGGGCCCATTGTGGGTGGTGTCATCCCTAGGCCAGTAGTCCTGGGTTCTATAAGAAAGCAAGCTGAGTGAGCCAGGGGAAGCAAGCCAGTAAGCATCACCCCTCCATAGCCTCTGCACCAGCTCCTGCCTCCAAGTTCCTGCCCTGCGTGAGTTCCTGTCTTGACTTCCTTTGGTGATGAGCAGCAAAGTGTAAGTGTAAGCTGAATAAATCCTTTCCTCCCCAATTTGCTTCTTGGTTATGATGTTTTGTGCAGGAATAGAAACCCTGACTAAGACACCTGGTTGTTATGGGGATGAGGGGATTTTCTTCTGGAGTTCAGGAGGAGGAATTTGGTTGCTAGTGGGTATAGTTGGGTGATTGTTTTAATTGAAAAATTTGAATACTGAAGCTCTTGTTCACTGCTCATGTTTCTTCCCAGAGTACATATGATTTTAGTCATGCACACATCCTATTATGCACATATAATATAGTAAACAGGAAATTGTCTGTAAGAGTTTACTTGGGGGTATAGTTTTGTCTCATTGTGCATGAACCCCAATCATTCTGCCGTCCATCATACCCAGGCGTAGTGGAATGTATCTAAGTAGAAACTGTATATTTGATTGCTGTTAGGGCAGGGGAAACCTATTTCATCATCCAGAGAGGGGTGTGCATGTAATTTGACTCAGGTGGGTGTCTTGTGTGGGAAGTAGGTTGCTAGGTGCACTGTTTGGAGAGAGGAGTGTGTAGATAAGATACCTAAACTTTCAAGTTCAGTATTAGTAGAAGAGGAGTATATATGGACCAAGCCAAGTGGGATGCCAGGATGCTAAATATGTCCTATGCTTGCCTGAATCAAACTCGTTTGCTTTTGCCTTCTCTACCTTAGGTGAGTCATCAGACAATCATCCAAGAAAACTCATCCCGTTGAAAATGAATGTATTAGGCACAACATCTGTGTGAGAAGGGTGGTCACTGATACTGGTGACATTATGATATCTTTCCATGGAATAGATCCAGGAAGATGACACTTCAGAACTTCATGAGCTCATACTGACACTTTGAAATTTCATTTTAGTATCACACAGTCCCTATCCAACTTCTTTGATTTCATTATATTTGGATCTGAAATGAAAAATCTTGTTTTATCCTTGCTTACTTCTGGAGAACCATTAGTAAAAATGGAAACTTCTCTATATTTCTTTTCAGCCCTAGAGAACATCCCACAAAATATGTATGTATTATAAAAAATTTTGTCCTATATATGGATAGATAAACAATATATGACATAAATAAAATCTAATTTATTTATAATCTGTATTTTGATGTGGTAATATATATTTCATTTATATAAAATTGTATATACTATATCATGTATATTACAGCTATCTATCTACCTTAAAACTATATACTTATATGGTGTGCCAAGAGTCTTTCAGAACACTCCTTAATCTGTTCCAAGAGTCCCATTTTACAAAATGCAAGCCCAAAATGGAGAATATACACAGAGTTGCATTTACTATCTTTTTCAGTTTTTGTTGTTGTTAACATGACACAAGCTATAATTAGGAGGAATCTCAATTGAGAAAATGACTCCATCATCAGATTGCCTAAGGACAAGTGCATTTCTATGATAAATGGCTTATGTGGGGGCCCAGCTTCCTGAGGGCAGTGCCACCCTTGGTCATGTAGTCCTGGGTGGTATGAGATAGCAGGCTGAGCAAGCCCTGAGAAACAAGATAGTAAGTAGTGCTCCTTCATGGCCTCTGCTTCACTTACTGCCTCCAAGTGCCTATATTGTTCCCCAGACTTCCCTTCATCTGTAATTATAATATGAAAATGACCCTTTGCCCCCTACAAGCCACTTTTATTCATGGTCTTTACAACAGTAATAGAAAACCAAGAAAGGTGCCATCACTGTCTAGGAGAACATTCCATCCATTTATATTTCTGTACACCATTTTCTAAATAAAATTAACCCAGCTCTGCCTGCTTGTCTTAGGAACAGTTGCTAGGCAGTCTTCTCCAGAGACTCTTCTTGGAGAAAAGACAACCTTCTGCGCAGATCTCCAGGGTATATGGCAGGAGGATTCTGATTTCTACTTTTTCTGTCTTCCCAATACTTGGTTCCCCGAGTTTCCTGGGTGCCCTGAATCCCATTGTATTTGAGATGTGTGTGTTTGGAACTAAACACTCAATTAGATATTAAGACAGTTTGGCTTCTTTTGAATAGGAGAATATTGTCTTAGGACCAATTTTCTGGTGCCTGGGGAAGTTACTATTTTTCGTTGTGTGGCCTAGATTTTGATATTTGAGTAAATTCGAGGACTGCTATAGGAAATCAGTCTGCCTGTAAAGGAACCTCTGAGATCCCTTGCATACCATACTTCCCTCACTAAGCACACCTTGGCTCTAGAACAGGGGTCTTACTTAACCTGAGCTTAACATATATGATTTTTGAGGGGACCTAAGATTTTTATCTAATGTCATTTCTTTATTTCTCAGATGTGAGAACTTGACAGTTGCAGTGGTTTGAATGACAATGGTCTTCCAAAGGCTCATAGATGTGAAAACTTGATCACCAGAGAGTGACACTATTTGGTTAGGAGATGTGGCCTTGTTTGAGGAAGTGTGTTATTAAGGGTGAGCTTTGAGATTTCAAAAGCCTATGTCAAGTCCTGTTATTCTCTCTCTCTCTCTCTCTCTCTCTCTCTCTCTCTCTCTCTCTCTCTCTCTCTCCCTCTCTCCCTCTCTCTCCCTCTCTCCTCTCTCTCTCTCTCTGTCTCTCTCTGCAATGAAGATGCAGCTCTCAGCTACTTCGCCAGCACCATGTCTGCCTGTGAACCATCACGTTCCTGTCATGGTAATGGACTACACTTCTGAAAATGTAAACAAGCCCTCAATTAAACACTTTCTTTTATAAGAGTTGCCATGGTCATGGTGTCTCTTCGCAGCAACAGAACACTGGCTATGTAAATATAAATTTTCTAATGCATGGAATATGTAATCTACATTAAACCTAACTTCATTTTTGTTCCTAAGCATCGTTTTCCCTTAATTTGGATGAGTGGATCTTTACAGGGAAAGTGCACTCAGAAAAGATGAATTAATTTCAAACTTGCTGTAAAGTCACTGTCCATGGTGTTGGGAGTCTGTGAGAGAAGGGATGACAATCAGTTAATAATAAGGGAAACATTCCAGTTGCCAGCACCCCAGGCAGGCTCATTCCAGAATCACTGATTGTATGAAAATGATTTATCTGTCTTTGAACAATATTGGGTCTTTCTGTTCCCTTAAAGGTATAATTAGGCACACTAGTATCTGTCCTTGAAGAGATGGCGACTGGTTATAGTATGGAGTCCTTCCTTAGAGACCATTCTCGAACGTTTTTTAACATCCTCTATCTCCAAGAAAATGACTCAGCAAATAATTTGTAATCACATTGCCAAATGCTTCTCATCCACTTGCAATTCAAACTCTATTTAAAAGTTTAAGGTTAAAGTGATGGAATTGTATAACTGTGAGATGAGGAGGGAGTTTTATGTTTAAGGGTTGAATATCCCAGTCTTGTAAGGTGTTCTGATTTTAGTCAGTTTGAACACCTACCTGCCTTAACAAACTGTCCGCAAGGCATAAGACCAAGTCCCCATTTACCTTGTGCCTGCACTCTTCAGTGTACACAAAAGCAGAATACAGACAGTATGTCAGTCTTCAGCCTTATATCCAAACACGGTGACCCAAATCTCTGCCCCAGCCCCTGGATTAACATCTTTTGATGTGAAGCTCCTGCTTGAAAACAATTTCTTCTCGGTTCAAGCTCTATTTCCAAGGAAGATAAATTGTAACTTTTTTTTTTCAGTCTACAATTGTATTTGCATAAGAAATAGAATGTTGTTTTAATCATTTAATGTTACTGTGCCTTCCCACAGCATCTTACTCGTCTAGGGACGTTGAATGTATTGCTACAAATCTTCAAATTGCCTGAGTCTCTATTCGTATCTGTTAGGTGTTTTCTGAGAAACTTGCTGTGCCCCTTGGTCTCAGCTCTGTCACCCTTTATTTGTGACTCTGAGGCTCTTCCACCTTTGTGTGACATCAAGGTCATCTATACACATGGGTATCTTTATGTATAGGGTTTGACTGTCAGAGTCTGTGCCCTATTCCTATAGTCTTGACATCATGATCCCTGTTTTAGAACTCTGCTTGTAACTAAGCCCTGAAATTCCTGAAATGTTGGAGGTACCTTGTTCTCTGAGAATAGATGTGCAGCCCCTTTTAGATCACATTTGGGTCTAAGCTCTCTTTGCTTTTTTGTTATCTTCTTCCTGACGTTTCCCCAACTTGCAAAATTGTATCTAGCCTTAGGGTTCAGAATTGCTGCCCTGACCCATCAGGTACTCTCGTGAGTCTACACTGCATGCTCTGAGTTCCTTTAGGGTTTTGGCTTATGTGGATGGAGTGACTTCCATGTCAATCTCTCATCTTCCCTTAACAGCATGAATACTTCTTGGTCTGAAACATTAAGGAATATGAGCCAGGGGTAAAGGAAAGTATAGAAATTATTAGATAATAATAATAACAATAATAATAATAATGCCACCATCACTAATAAGGATTATCAAAGACATTTTATTTGTATCTGTTCAGTTTTGTACTACAAAACCTAACTGGCATAGGGATAGGTATACAGCTTAGCTGGCACAGTGCTTACCTAGCATACAGGAAGCTCTAGGTTAGGATCTCTAGTATGGCATCAACCAGATCCAGTGGTACATGCCTATAATCTCAGCACTCAGGCTAAGAATGCCGAGGCTCAGAAATTGGAGGTCACCAATGGTTCTACATAGTAAATTTAAGGAGAATTAAGCAAAAATACAAATGTAAGTTAATGATAAAAAAATTTCCTGAAATATATATAAAATTTTATTTATTTTTAATTATGCATATGTCTTTGCATATCATGGGCATGTGAGTGAATCACCAACAGAGGTCAGAAAAGGGCACTGTATACACTGAGGCTGAAGTTATAGGCAACTCTGAGTGCCCTGGGTGTGCAGTAAACTAAACTTTGACCCCTGGAAGAGCACAGGGTCTTAACCAGTAATCCATTTCCAGCCCTGGCTATTTTGTATTTGCAATAAGAACACTGACTTGAGGCTGCAAGTGTTGTTTCTTAATTGAGTTAAGTTGTACAAGTGCTTCAGAATACAAAAATGTTCAAGTCTCTGTTAGAACCCACAACTCCTCTCTCACTGGTCTTTCCAGTCCATAACAGGTGGCTCTATTCAGTGACCCTTAATCTCTGTTGCTCAATTCCTATCTCAATAATCATACCAATGTGTGATTGTACCAGGAATCTGCTCTCTTCTCTGTCACCAATTGTCACCCTTTATCCCCACATCAGACTGATCCCTTGAGTGGACCTCCTTGGCTTCTAGCTTTTTCCCTCTTAATCCCTCACTGGCTTTGGTCTTAAGAGATAGCTTTTCATGGGGATCTGTTGCCTCTCTTCTTAGGATTACTAAAAACCTGGAGAGTCTCCACACTACTTTAAGGAACAGCTGAGTTCCAATAAATATTGGCCAGAACCGCATCTGCATCCTGCCACCAACATGCAAAGATATTTATACCAGCAAGAGGTAATTATACCATCATGACACAAAGCTGTTCCTTACCCCAAGAGAGGGTCACATGCTTCTTCACCTGCTGCCCTGTGGCAAGGTTTTCACTAGCCTACTGTGCTCAGCACCTGTCCTCCTTTGCCCTCTCTTAGCATCCTGTCCATGATAAAGGTCTGTTACCTGTATTCTAATTCTTTTCTTACCATTGTTTGAACCTAGTAGAGTTCTTTCTTTTCCATGTAGTGCCTTCCAGGTGAGATCTGGGTATAGACCTTGAAAAATATACTTCATAGTCTACATTTAGAACTAATACAATGTTGGAGCTCCTACTGTTGAGTATTGTCATGGTTCAACACTGTTCCTCCCCCTTTGGCAGATAGGCATTCCTTGCTCTCATGGTGGGATTTTATGCTGTGAAGAGGAGGTAGAAATAGAAGGAGGTACCAAAGTATTACAGCAGACAGAGTGGTAGGGAGAGGCCAAGGAAGAGGAGGGAAGTTATTGCTGATGCCTGGTTGTAGAAGGTCTGGTGGTTGAGCAGTGGCGACTTTTCAGCTCAGAGCCCTAACAGGTCAGGTCAAAGGCTGTGGAGGCCATTGCTATGTAGGCCGTGCTGTGGAGTACATTCTGGCTTTGGCACCTACACAAGGGAGGAAGGCAGCAGGTGGTATTTTACAGAAAACAGGGACGCTTTGGGAGTTGGCTTCTTTCATTTCTTCCCTTCCAGGTGACTTGACCGTTCCAAAGCAGAGGTGAGAGAAGGGATGGGAGTGTGGACATGGAAGGTACTTAGTCTTGACTAAGACATGACAGGATGTTTGCCTGAAGAGTGCTCACCTACATTTCAATTTCAAAGACAAGTGGGTAGTGTTCAAACAAAAATAGGAAGAGGAAGAAGAGAGGATATAGGAGGCAAAGGTAACAGCATGAGGAGGCATGATGCATGAGGTCAAGACTGCTGAGCCCTGAGAGCAGAGTGAGGAGGGAAATCAATGAGTGCTGAGGAAGTAGATATCAGTTCTCAGCATGATGCATGCCGTGCATGATACATGTATGATAACCATGGCAGCATACATCATGCTGAGGAATCTGGACTTGTCTAGGTCAGGATCTGCATTCCTCTGACTCAGACATGCTCTAAAATCTCAACTGGTTGACCAGCTTCCATATTCATAGAACTGTGCACCTGAGTGCATGCTTCTATTTGTCCTTGGATGTACATGTGCATAAAGATTTACCACTGAAAGTCTGGAACCAGCAGGAGAGACCCCATTCACATTCTCTCAACTCAGATCACCTCTTCATCCTTCCTGGTTATCCTTACTTGGGTACCACTAATGCCTGATACATTCCCAGTGATGTGCAAACTGCACCCGAAGAACATCACAGTCAGTGGAAGGGGCCCAATCCAACACATAGAATTTACTCTGCTCTCACTAAAGAGAACTCTCCATGCACAAAACCACAACTATCAATGAAGGGTAGAGATGTCTCTAAAATATTCCAGAAGCAAACCATGAACATAGTTTGGAGGTTGACTGGATGAGGATGTAGGAACTGGCACTTGTAGATGGCTTGTGATGCTGAGAAGATGCTGGAGATATTAGGGTCAGATCCTGGGCTTTGGAAGACCTAACAAGCTAGGCTTAGTCACTTGTCCTAATAGGTGTATTAAACAGACAGGTAATAGTAAACAGCAAAAATTATTAAGTATGGCCACACTGGGAAGAGACCAACTACGTCTGGTGAGTTGACATCTTTGGGGTTATTACCTGGAGTTTAGTTTTAATAGAAGGCAAGAGGCATACATAGCTAAGCAATCCTGGTCAATATATGGTCCCGCCCATAATCATTCATATTGGTTCATCTCTGCTGTCTCCTGCAAAGTGGTCTGATGAGTTGTCCTAAGTATGTAAAATCTATTTCGGGAGACAGGCACCACTGTAGCTGGCATCAGGCTTCAGCCTTTTCCTTTGTTCAGCATGAAACTTCTCAGGGAATTTCAGTTCCTCAGGGACCATTATTTCAATAGTCTGATGGCCAAAGGGACATGCACAAGAATCTGTTTAGAGTATCTTTTTTCCTCTTGGAAGGGTTACATTAAATCATTCCACTGGGGCAGGAAAAGACAAAAGAAACTGGAAGGGGAGGCTGTGTTGCCATGTGGAGATCCTTCCTGAGGGTTTGGGTAGATTTGTGATCTCCTTGTTGTAGCAGATGTTAACGAGGCTCCGCTGTGGATGGTGGAGCCCATTTCCCAGCTATGCTGCTAGAGCAAACACACAGCCCTTGCTGTAGGCTTCGAGATTGTACTGAGCTCAGCAGTGACTGAACTAATCTACATATTGGAAGAACTGAGGAAAAGTTTAAAACCCCTGTGACAAAACCCAGATTCATGAATGCAGTCTCTAGGGTGGGATTTTGGCAGACACATGTTTGTAAAGATCCTCAGGTGATTCCAGGCTGGAAACAAGTAGATGCTGCTTTCTGGAATGCATGATCCCTTTGCATATGTGTAGGAGCCATGTCTCAGGCCTTCCCCAGTGGCTCAGTAGTTGGAGGAATATGAGAGCTCAGCTTCCTTGATGCCAGGTAGGACAAGTTTCAATTTTTAGAAAGTACTCTGAAAACTAATTCCATGCAAAGATTGATTTGTCTGAAATTAGATTTCTTTTTATTGTGTTTTATTTTTATGTGTACATGTATACATGTCTGTCTGTCTCTCTACACATGTGTGCCCTCAGAGATCAGAGAAGAATGTCAGATCCATTAGATTGGGAGTTATAGATACTTGTGAGCTGCCAGATATAGATAAATGAGCAGTAAGTGCTTTAAAACCACCGAGCCATGCCTCAAGTCCTAAGATTAGATTTATGATGACATGCCTTCGCTCAGCATTTCCCCAGCCCATTCTTTGTTATTGTCTCTTTTCTAGGTTCTCTTCAGAACGCTTCCTCTAAATCCCTTATACACACATTTCCATCGTAAGTTCTGCTTCTAGAAAACACAATCTGAGATACAGTGCACAGGGAATACAGTATGTGGGGGCTGTGCATTTCCTAATTGCAAAGCTTTTACACTTTGAAAATGTGTCATCTTACTTATAGGCAGAGGAAAGAGAAAGTAGACTAGAGTTAGAGATGAAACAGAGACAGATGTTACTGGAAAGGGTTACTGGAGGAGACCATAGACAGTAAAGTCAAGAACTTCCTTTCCTTCCCTGCTCTTGAGTCTAGTATGATCTTCTCAGAATCAATTCACTCATTCATCAAGCGTTTACTAACAACTTTTTATATATCTGGTGTAAAAAACAAAAAGGTGGATCCTAAAACCATAGAAATTAGAGCACACTCCTCCAAACAAAACAATCTCTATCTTTAACAGATTAGCTGTTCCTGCTTGCCAAACTTGTTGATGTTCTCTCATGGAAGGAAGGGGGAGGGAGGCTCATTGGCTCTTAACCTTATATTCCACCCACTCCTTTTAGCTGCTTGTATGTTCTTCTGTCATAATTACAAATGCCTTTAGGGTCTCAGGTGGTGCTAGCCTGGGAAAGGTTAACCTAAAGAGGCTCTGTCCATGTGGCTATGGAGATGCCCTAATCTATGACGGGTGAAGACCTCCCAGTTTGTTTGCTTTAGGGTTGTCAATGCTCTGACCTGAAACCCCTCAGTCCTGTACTGTATGTAAGCTCAATAAACTCACTGGTTCCCCAGGGACCAGTTAGTGATACCATCCTTTGATTTATCATTGGGAACTTCTGAGGAGGGGGTAAACATTGTTTATGTGTCCCTTGGATATATGTCTTTAACAGTCATTGGGGTTCAGTGAGAAAATGAGCATAGAACTTAGCACAGAGCAGTATGGGAGCTGCTGGGGCCTGGGAATGTTATGGAAGAATGAAGGCAAAGCTGCTTATTCTGATCTGGGACAAAGTGTTCTGCAAAGTTGGTGAAGTGTGAACTTGGCCTTCAAGGAGGAATGTGTAATGTGCTCTGGGCTTGAAGATGGGTGTCTTTGTATCTGGCCAAAGCCAAAGTCTTATGATTAATTCATCTGTTTGCAAGTCAGCAATCTATGCTAGGCAGGGACTCATCACTTCCCCTGCATCACGTTGCAAAGACTCTGTACTTGTTTCTGTCTTAGAATTCCTTTTCAATTCTGTAACTAAGAGCAGAAGAAAGAAGAGGAAGAGGAAGACAATGAATAAGACAGAGAGAGAGAGAGAGAGAGAGAGAGAGAGAGAGAAAGAGAAAGAGAAATATGTATATTGTATATTTTCTTTTCTTTTCTCTCAGCAAAAAATCTTTCAACCTCGTTATCTGGGGTGAAATAAGAAGCCTGGTCTATTTGCACTTTTGAGTTCAGCTGACACCTTTGTACACTGCTTTCAGTAAACAACAGGCCAGTTGGTAAAATATTTATGCACCCAGCCACCTCACTAGCTATTGCCTCTGCCACTCTCTTTTACCTAGGAATATGCTACTTGTAGTGAAAATCCTGTCAAATTTCAGATCCTCCTTAAAGGCCACCTTGCTAATACCAACCTGTAATCTCTTCCCATTTTCTGCCTCAACTAGAAACATAGTTACCTTATTTTGTTTTGTGTGTGGGTGTGTATGTGTGTGTTCTGATATATGTGTATATATGTGCACATGTTTGTTTGATGTGGTGCATGTATGTATGTGCACATGTGTTAGCATGATGTGTGTGTATGTGTGTGTGTGTGTGTGGTGAATGTATTCATGTGCATATGTGTGTGTATATCCATCTGTGCACACACACTAGCATGCAGAGGCCAGTGGGAAGTCTCATTATTTTAAAAATCATCTCAATAAATTTACGTATAGTCAATCCTCAGCTTATCCTTGAGAGAGTGTTACACCCAATCAATTAATTAATTTATTTGAATATTCTCTAATTCAATTTATTCATTTTTCAGTATGGGAAATGAACCTAGGGCCTTGTGTAGGTTAGGCAATACTCTACCAATAAACCACTCTCCAGTCCCCTTTAGAGACAGAGTCTCACTAAGTTGTCTAGGTTGGCCTTGAATTCACTCTATAACCACTTGACCTTGTGATCCTCTTGACTCAGTCTACTGAGTAGTTGGGATTGCAGGCCTGTTTATCCCATTTCTTACCTCCTGAAAGAATCCAAGCAGGTTCTACCCAACAGATATTTATCTGAGTGTGCTAGATCTTGCTTTGAAAAATTCCAAATTCATTGTTTTTTTTTTTTTTTTTTTTTTTTTGAAAAGTTATTTACGTTTGTGTGTGTGTGAGCGCGCACATACACATAGGTGAGTCTATGTGTATTCCTGAGGAAGATGGTTCTGCTCTTTCACCATGTGGGCTTTGAGTATTGAACTTGAGTCATCAGATTGAACAGCAAGTTTCTTTACCATCTGCTCTGTCTTGTTACCCTCCAAATTTCAAATCTTAATATTTGAAAGAAAACAATTCTCAAAGTAGGTATCACCACCTTAGTCTGTTCAATATTGCTAAAACAAAATACTCAACTCCAGGTAATGAAAAGAAGATACAATTATTTGGCTCATGATTCCAGTGGCATGGTGTCAAAGACAAGCTGGCTATATTACAACATGATGGAGAAATGGAAAATGGGAACCAGAAAGGAACAAGGAAGAAGGATTCCAGGTAGGGGCAGCCCTGTCTATAGTGAGGTCCTGGCCTGTGCTGTCACTGGGGGCCACATCTGTGTGCATGGCCCTGCAGCAACAGGAATCTGTTACCACCAAAGGCCAGGCAGATGTTGTTAATGGCTATTTTATAAATGTTACAGTTTTCTCTTGACTATTTGGCTAGCTCCAAATAACTGGGACAGGACTATTTTATTTACTTAACAGCTATAAGGCACAACAACTGAGCAGTATGAATATTTTAATCCTCAAAACTAATTTGGCTACCTTCCAGCAAAAATCTCTGAGATCTTGCATTTTATGGCTTCTCTGCTCCAGCTGTTTTCCTGTCATGTCTCCTGGACCTTCTCCTCAACGCTGAATTCCTACTTCTCTCTCCCTTTACCTCCCCTGGCTAGGGAGGAAGTCCAGCCCTATTTTCTCCCCAGCTAGTCACTGGCTGATCAATTTTTCTGAACATTGAACCAATCAAATGTTATTCACACATTGAATAAGGAAGTACTACTCAGAATAGGGTTCCCAATATGGGGGAAAAAGATGAAGGCTGAAAGAGTTGAAGGATTCGTACACTGAGGAGAGCAACAATCCTACCAACAGAGCCCCCTGGGTCTAACCACCAGGTCATGGTTTTGAGCGCTTGGAGGGACCCATGCCTCACGGATATGATGCAATCAAGTTAACTTTATTGACACAGGGAACAATGTTTACACGCAATGAGAGAGGAGACTCTCAGAATAAGGATTGTGAACCATGATATGGGGCACAAACATCAGCATTACTGATAATCAAGGAAACTTTCCTTGGCACACTAACATTGTGCCTACAAGATTGTTCCTGGTCTGGGCTGCCTCCTGGTGACATGTTGATGTTTGAGGGCTGTGCTGAACTGGCCCCACCCCTCACCTGGGCATTGCTGCAAAGCTGGCCCTGGGAATGTGAGAACAGGAAAACTGACCCCACCCTTAGCCAACTGAAATAGAGAGAATGGGCCTGCACATGGTAGGAGTTGCTGGTGAGCCAGTCTGAGGATATGAGCATGGTACAGCTAACCCTACCATTAGTCTTTCCACGGTGTGGCAGTGTAGATGAGAGAGAGATACCCTTCTCCTCTTTGCTGCTCACCACCTATGGCAGGCTGGAGAGCTGGCCATGAGGGCACAAGAGCAGGAGATCTATCCCTGCCCCTCACCAGCTGCAGCACTCCAGAAAGCAGACCTGGTGCCTCCTCTTGGCAGCAAGTAGAGCTGGCCCTGGGTATGGGGGGTTGAGTATGAGCCAGCCCCACCTCTTGTTTTCTGTGCAATAGTAGAGACAAAGGAGAAACATTTTTTCCCCTCTCTCATTCCTTGCCACCTACGGTATGCAGGAGAGCTGGCCCAGGGGTCATGAGAATGGGAGAATTGGTCCATGTCCTCCACTGGCAGCAACATAGAAGAGTGGACCCTGTACCTCACCTTGGCAGAAGGGTAGAGATGGCCCTGATTGCAGGGGTCCAGCCTTGAGAGCTTAAGAGCAGGAGAGTCAGTGGCCTATCCAGATCAGATACCTCTCAGGACCTGATCTAGGGTTTTGAATTGGCCCACCCCAATAACTACTCCATCAGTGAACTATTGGAGTGCATTAATGGGCTGGTCCTACAGATCCAAAGCTAAAGGATCTCCATGACACAGGACAATAAAGGGATATCTGAGAGGAGTCCCAGTGAGTTCTAGTATTGATAGAGTAGCAAAGCTAGAGGCCGCTTACAAGACCAATGAATCTTTGCAATTAACATTTGGAATCAAAGAAGTAAATGCAACAGGGGTTTCATGGGAAAAGTGAAGATGAGCTGAAGGTTGAAGAGATTTATTACTACTTTGAGGATAGTCAAGCAATCCAACCACCGAGAGCCAGGGTCAAAAAGCATGGAGATTAGGGAGGGACATGCTCCAGCATATATGCAAGGGAGCTTTATAATATTTGGGAGAAGAGGTCTTGGTCCATGAATTGCTGACTCGTGGAGGTCTCGAATAGTCGGAGGTGAGGTAGGGGAGGTGGTGGAAGGGGACAACCAAACGTGAGCGCCTTTAGGAGGATAGAGGAGGGGAAGAAGTTAGATTCTGGAGGAGGGGATAATGGGGTAAGGATGTAGAACTCTAAAGTAAAAAACAATCATTTCAATAAAAAAATGTCCAAAAAGGAAAAAAAAAAAGGGTTTTGTGGAACACACTGTGACACACTACAGTTTCCACTATGAGATTTTTTGTTTCTCTTTTGGGGAGAGGTTTCAAGGGTGGAGAGTGGGCAATGAGGGGAGGGGGAGGGGAAAATGAGTGAGATTGGGGTTAATGATGTGAAATTCACAAAGAAATAATGAAAAGTCTTTTAAAAGTATTTGGGATGTCAGCAGGGTTCTGAGACGTCTAATTCTATTCATTTTACTCAATAGTCTGAAGAAATAGGAGCCTCACATTGGAAGGCAGAGAAACTGAAAACTAAAGCCCCATTTAGGAGGAATTATGTTTTATGGGACTGAAAAGCACACAAGTCTTCTAAACCTCTTCATAACGTTAATCTCCAAACAGTGATTTTTTTCTGTCTACTAGAGGCAAAGATCATTTTGCACCTTGAACAATAAAAGGAATTGTTGGGAGAAACATATTTCTAGTAAGCAGCCTTAACATGACAGCAAGCTCCTCCTCTAAAAGGGTCATCACCTCAGCACTACCACTTCCAGAATGGGCTTTCCAACCCATGAACCTTTGAAGGACAAACCACAGTCACACAGATCATGCAGAGATAACTTTAAGAAACAGTCCATGTTTGTTTTTTAAGATTGTCTTTTGAAGCCCAGGCTGCCTTCAGATTCACTATTTAGCCTCCTGCCCTCCTCTTGCCCCCACCTCCTGAGTATTGAGATTACATGTGGATTAGTCAGTGTTCTCCAAAGTCACAGAACTTACAGAATGAATCTCTGTATATAGGAAGGGAAATTATTGGAATGACTTACAGGCTGCGGTCCAACTAACTCAATAATGGGCAGCTGTGAATGGAAAGTTCAAGAATCAAGTAGCTACTCAGTCCCACAAGGCTGGGTGTCTCAGCTGGTCTTCAGTATAAGCTGGAATCCTGAAAAAGTAGGCCTTCAACAGATGTTAAGTGTTTCCTTCTTCCATTGTCTTCATGTAGGCTTTCAGCAGAAGGTGTAGCCCAAATTAAAGGTGTGTCACAAGACCTGGATTAAAGGTGTGTATCACTCTAGATTAAGAATATGAGTCATCCTACCTCAAGAACTGGATCAATTCCAGTCTCAGGATTGGATCATTAAGTGTACCTTGCATTTCTGGATTGTAGTTCATTCCAGGTACAATCAAGTTGACAAATAAGAATAACCATCACAATCTACCCCTTGCAAGTTGACACAAATCATACGCTCATGTCCAAATGAAAACAATAACCAGGTCATAAATACACCCAAAATAATATTAATAATAATAAATAATAATAATAAATAATAATAAATCTATTATGCAACTGCAAACACATTGTAAATTTAGAATAGGTCAATGTCCCTTGGGAAACATCCTTCTAGAATCTAAAACTTAAATATGATAACCATTGATATTCTCTTAATCGATGTTAAAGAAATTGAAAGAAAACACAAGTATCTGTACAAATGTATTCTTAACAAAATAAAACAGAAGCACTAAAGTCAATTATAATCAGTGTTTCTGCAGCTGGTCACATGTCCTAGATGGTATTTATAACTACCTTCCTCTCCTACCCAGCCAGTATTTCTTCCACTCTGCAAGCACCTCAACTGGTCTTGTTTCTTTTCCTGGATGAGTGACACATTACCTTCATTCCTGATGGGCCTGTGCCCTTTGTCATCCTGCTTGGATTAGGCTGTTGTAGTTTCCCATTGACTTTAATCACAGAACATGGTAGTACTAAGAGGTGCCCTAAAGGATCTCCTGCACTCCACACATAATCCTTCTTACATCCATTGTGAAGAGGCAGTCTAATTTCCCCATGGTAATCTGGATCTATCACCTCCTCCTAACATTGTTATTCCTTTTATAGCCTGTTGGTTTAAGGGCCTTTAGAAGCTCAAAGTGACCAGGAGGAAGTCTGAGCTTCCAGTTCAATGGAATGCCTGTTGTGGCTCCTGGCAGGGCATTCCCCTCTCTGGAACCAAAACTTCTAGACTCTAGAACTTAGAGTTGTGGTTGTGTGAGTAGGAAGCAAAAAACTTCCTAGTGGGTCACCAGGAGTGATAGTAAGTGTAACCATTCCCTTTCCACCCCTTTATTCCTGGGCCCATGGATCCTGACTATGGAAGAAATTGTACCATATATTAGACACTGATTTAAAGGGTATACTGCCTTCTGAAGAACCCTGCTCCAGCCTTCTATGTTGCTGCCACCTAATTGGTGCTTTAACTGTTGTATTTATTGTCTTCCCAAAGACCAGTACATCTTTCTATCAGGACAGCTGCTGTAGGTTGTTGGGGAACATGGGAGGACCAGTACATTCCACTATTGTGGACCCACTGTCACAATTCTCTAGCTGTGAATTCCTTGGTCAGAAGCAATATATTGTGTGGAATATCATGATGGTGGATAAGGCAGTCTGTAAGTTCATGGATGGTGGTTTTCAGGCATGCTCCATCATCTCTGTTTTATGAGGTGCTGGGTTAGATCCTAGGGACTGTGCATTGTAGACAAGTACTCTACCTACTGATCTGTGTCTTCAAATCTGTATGGATGAATTTTATTGGTAAAGTTAGATATTATAATACTGGAAGTGGTTCTTTGGCAATTTATTATCTAGTCTTTATTTTACAAATTTAACATCATAAAGAATACATTTTTGAACCCTTCATAGGCAAAGCATCGAGCAGAACAAATAGCACAATGTATGCAAGACTTTCTGAAGAACTGATCATGTGTCACCAAGCAAGGATTCTAAAGGCTGGGAAATCCCAGCAAACAGACAGATTCTAGACATGAATTGAAGAGGAAAGTGGAGTTGGCTGTGCTTTCACATATACAAGAGCCTGCATCAAAACAGGGTGGTGAGTGCTATTCTTCACTAGGCAATGAGGAGTATCTGTGTTCTTGAGATGCTATCTGAAGGGAAGTGTGCAGAAAAATGGGGTTTGCTCTTCCCTTTGTCACCTCAGATTTAAAGAGATATAGGATATGAGAAAAAGAGATTTGCAGTGTGGGAACAGAACTGCATTATAGATAATGGAATATCCACAATTCAATTTTCTATATTTTAAGAAAGTCCTAGACTTCTAAAATATGAGGGGAGCATCACAGTATAGCTCCACTTTGTAAATCTCTCCCAGATTATTGAATGTGTGCCTTGTTCAAGATTAGAATGTAATTTCCAGCCAAGTAGAACTTGACCAAGCTCACACTTGAGACCTCAGCATGAGAAACAATGCCTATAGTATATAGTAAGAGCTTGGTATATATTTGAGATCTTCGATTGACTAATCAGTGGACATCAAACTTGTGCTCTGGGGAAATTAAGTCAGGAATATAGAGTTCTTTCCCCCATGGACTATATCAGTTAGAGATGCTCAAAGTGTCTCTACATCATTCCACACTTATTCTCAAGTCTCGTGAAAAATAAACTTGAAATCAACATGAGGAAGGCAACCCTACTTATAAATAATTCCCTTCCCTTCCCTGAGACTAGGATGTTGCCCTGTGGGTGTTTATACCGCATAAAGCAGGTTCTCTTTCTTTAAAATATCACAAGCTCAGTTCTAGAATCCATACTAACACGTGGCTATGCAAAGGACTGCCTCTAGCAAGAACTCAAGAACTCTGAGGACGCCAGGGATGTTTTCACCATAAGGAAGCCTGATCTGTAAGTGCAGAGCAGGGAGCACCTGGTTTAGTGGAGTAAATACATTTAACACTCCAGTGCCAGCTATTGTTACTGCTGGAGAGAGCCTATCTTTTAGACATATTTAGGAAACAATACATGTATGCTGAGTTCTTAGGGGTTTTCAAGTTGCTGTCCTTGCCAGGTTACTCTAGTCATTGTATGTTCATGAAAGATGTGTTCGCTTGAAAGAATGGAGGAAAAACCTAAGGGGGAGGAAGAAAAAAATCATTTTCATTAAATTCAGTAGAGCCTCATCTTCTTTGCTCAGAGCAAAAGGTTAGTTTGGACAGGCAGAGGCTGTACAGATCATGTGATTTGAAGAGGAAAGAGTTGCTTGTTAAAACTTTTGTAGCACATAATATTCCCCTCTTAAAACAATGTGTGTATGTGTGTGTATATGTGTGTATGTGCATATGTGCATATGTGTATGTGTGTATGTGTATATGTGTGTGTGTGTGTGTGTGTGTGTGTAATGACTTGAGAGACTAACTTGTAAGAGTCCAGGAGTCAGTCTCTCTTCCTGCTATGTGGTGGTTTTAGGAACCAAACTCAGGTCATTAGCCTTGGCAGCAAGTACCTTTATCTGTTGATCTGTCTCGATGGCCCCCACTAAGGAAACTTTAAGATCAGAGATCAGTGACAGGGAGGACGTCTGTTGTGTTAGCATCACCCTCATTCATCTCTGAAACTCTTAATCTTGCAAAGCTGATCTGACCCCCCAAAATGATTCCCCTCCACCTCCATCCTCACTAACCGCCAGGCTGTCTTCTCCCACTGTGAATGTGGCAGCTCTAGTTGCTCTGGTAAGTGTAGTCCTACAGCGTCTATTCTTCATGGACTGGCATATTTCATGCTATAGAATGTTCTCAATCTTGCTCTGCACTTCCAGATGCTGGTATCTCCTTCCTTTTCAACAGTAAGTGTTAACCCACTGGAGGTCTACCTCATTTGCTTAGCCATTTATCTGCTGAAGGGTCCTTGGCATGCTTCACTATGTGAATAACAGCATCATGGATGTGGGTGCATAGATATGCCCCAGAGTTCTCAGATGTGTGCACAGAAGCTTAATTGCAGCATCATGTGCAATGTCATTCTTAATGTTCTCCTGAACCATCACACTGTTGTTCCATTGTAGTGAGAAGAGCCCCTCTGAGCTCCAAGTCAGCTCTGCCTTTGGATCCTGGAAAGAGTGATGAAAAGCTTAGTAACACTCTGGGGGCCCCTGTGTTATTTTCATGGTCTTATCTGCACCATCACATCTTCTTTACCTCTACAGAGAATTCTATTAGTTGTCAAATGAAAATTCAAAAGTGGCTCTTGAACTGCAGTGGTCAAATCTGTATTCCACCTAATGCCCTTGGTAAAGAGATAAAAGGTATTAATGTAAACTTTGCTGAGTGCCTTGATACTGCACCACATTTAGTCAGAGTGCCTGGTGGTTATTGAATACCTTGAACGTAGAATGATACATTTGCATGTTATATTTTCTAAATAAGCTTTTAGATTCATGTATTTTCACTTTCATGGATGCCCTGCTTACAAAGAATACTGAAACTTAAACAGAAAATATTGGGCTGAGGAGATGGCTCAGCAGGTAAAACACTTGCCATGAAAGCATGAGAACTTGAATAGGAATCCTCTGAACCCACACAGAGCCAGACACAGTAGCGTGCATATTTAATCTCAGCACTTATGCAGTGAGATGGACAAAGACTGGAGAATTCCTGGTATATAGGTATATAGGGGCAAACAAGGGAATGCATCAAAGAAGGTGGGAGACAAGGGACAGCATCTTAGGTTGTTTTCTGACTTCAACGTGGGCACTGTAGCATGTTCTCACCACTCCTAGAGTTAAAAAGAGTTAATATATTACAGTATATTCTCATGAGGTCCCTCTAAGACTTTACACAATACAATATAAGTAGTGCTAAAATTAGCAGGTTAATTTTCAAGCTTTATATATGCAAATTCAACTTCTGTGACAAAAAAATTACATTCTGACTGCCATTCTCAGCTCTTCTGTGATCTCTATGACATGGAGCTGAGTGGTTTTGAATTTCATCATCAAATGCTGGTTTTATTCCATCCTTGTGCAGATTTCTAAATGAAATGCCTTTGACTAGAGAAAATAGGTTATTGTATATTATTTGAAATATGTTTGGACTTCATTTATAAACAAAACTTTGTTAAAATCTCTGAGGATAATTTTTGTTCACTTACTTTTAAAATTTACTTTTCTGTTTAGATAGTCCAGAAAGAAATCTCTTTTCATCCTGGCAAGTAAGAACTTGGCTCTCTTTATGTAGTGATTTTTACTAACTGTGTAGTAGTCTTTATAGAGAGATCAAATCTCTACTCATTCCATGAAGTCCAGATCTTCCAGTCCTAGAATGATTGTATGGTGCTGAATTCAAGACAGGTGAGACGTCTTTCCCAGCTGAGCTTTGGTGTCAGTGTTCATTCACCTTGAACTTTCAATATTTTTCTTGATTTCGATGGCTGACATTCTTAGAAGGTCAATTGTGCACATAAAAGAAAGTTGTTGAAGTGTGCACTTTATTCAGATATATAATAGGTAACATGAGGGCTTATTCCAAACTGATTCTAGAAGACCCAGGTCTTTGCTTCATCCTCCTAGGTAAATGTTAACTTAGCATTTTCCCTGTCAAATGTCAAAAGTGTTTATTTTGATACCTTTATCCATTTTCTCATCATTTATTATTGGAAATGATTTTTGTGGTATTTACTTATTTATTTGTTTATTTGAATATAAGTAAATGTAAATGCCACAGTGTATATGCTGAGGTCAGAGGACAACTTGGGCTGCGAGTTCTCTTCTTTTATCATGTGAGGTCCAGATATTGAGCTCAGGCCATGAGACTGTGAGCACTTTTACCCACTGACCCATCTCACTGGCTTTATTTGTGGCTTTAGTCATCATTTTAGCTAGAGAAAAACTTACAGAATACTAAGTTTAAATTTTTTTACATATGCGTTCTCTCTTTCTTTCTTTCTTTTTCTCCACATGTATATATGTGTCTGTATTTTGGTACGCACAGTGATGTATGGTTGCCTATGAAGTCCAGAAAAGATTATCAGGTTCCTTGGAGCTGGAGTTACAGGGAGTTGTGAGCTAGCCAATGTGAGTTCTGGGACATTAACTTTCGACTTCTGCAGGAGCAGTAGTCACTCTTATCCACCAAGCCATCTGTGATGGTTTGTATATGTTTGGTCCAGGGAGTGGCACTATTAGAAGATGTAGACATGTTGGAATAGGTGTGGCCTTGTTGGAGTATGTGTGTCACTGGATGTGGGCTTTAAGAACCTCATCCTAGCTGCCTGAAAGCCAGCATTCTGCTAGCAGCCTTTAGATGAAGATGTAGAACTCTCAGCTCCTCCTGTACCATGCCTGCCTGGATGCTGCCATGTTTTTGCCTTGATGGTAATGAACTGAACCTCTGAACCTGTAAACCAGCCCCAATTAAATATTGTCCTTATAAGAATTGCCTTGGTCATGGTATCTGTTCATAGCAGTAAAACCCTTACTAAGACACCATCTCTCCAGTCCCAATACTGGGTTTAAGATAATGCCATCTCACTTGATTCTGGGCTACCTAATAATATTATTCTTTAAATCTTCACAATAGTGGTAATGTATAGCAGTTGCCATAATGATTTGGCTTTCTAGCTGAGAAAATTAAGTGTCTGTGCTACAGTAACAGGGCTAGAGAAAAAGCCACATGCCATGTGTTCTATGTCACCGTCTGCTTTCTCCTTTCTCATGTCTTTTCTACCTTTCTATTTTTGTTTTGTTACATATTAGTTTTTATGACAAATGAGGTGCCAGAAATTTATTTATATTACTGTGCTAGGTGCCAGAAGATAAAGATATATTGTAAGTAGACATTTCTGTCAAACCATAAGAAGTGGGACATGGTTTCAAACCAATTTGGTAAATACACGGAGGTGGGCATAGACACTGTAATTGACTGAGTGTGTTATGTCAGCCAGCAGTCATGGGATTTGAAATGTTTGTTATTGAGTTATACTTTACTTTAAGCTTTTAGATATTGTTTTTTTATAATGTCAAGGATGAACAAATTCTTCATAACAAATGATTGACACTTTCAATCTTTGCCATTTTTTTGGTAGCATAGACTTTTAAAACCTATATTACTATCCCCAAACTACTTTTGGTGGCCTTCTAAATCACTAATAAAATACAGACCAAATAGATAAAATAGATCCCTGTTCTTCAATACTGTTGAAGAGAGTGTGTCTATAGAAACAAGACTGTTAAGTCTCATACAAATGAGAGCAAGAAGATATCTATTATCTCCTTGGCCAGTCTTAGAACTATGGAGGTAGATTGCTTGGGCTGGGAGATGGCTAAGTGGGTAAAGCACTTGCCACCCAAGTGTGAGGACCTAAGTTCAATGCCAACATTGCATATAAAGCTTGACATAAGTGGCTACCTGTAATTCTAACTCTCCTATAATGAGTTGGCGTTGGAGACAGGGGATGTCCTGCAAGATCCTTGGCTAATTAGCTTGCAAAGTGCAACACTGAACAATGAGAGACCCTGTCTCATACAAAATAGGAGATAAGGACCTACATTTAGTGTTGTGTTCTGACTTCCTCACATGGTACCATACTGTGTATCTGCATTTACAAGCAGTTTAAAAAGTAGAGACTACCAGTATCATTTTTAAAAGAATTTATTTTTATTGTTTTAAATTGTGTGTGTGTGTGTGTGTGTTCATGGAAGGTAGAGGTGGGAAGTTGCTCTCCTGTGAGTGCTGTGCCATCCTAGTCCAGAAGAGGGTGTTGGACACCCTTAGAGCTGGAATTACAGGTCGTTGTGAGTCATCTGACCTGGGTACTGGGTTCCTCTGTAAGTGCTCTTAATGTCCAAGTCACTTCTCCAGCCCCAGACTTAGTTGGGTAAATGATATCTATTAAAGTTTGAGTCTATCTTTGTTAGTAATATGGAGATAAGAAAGTATCTGGGCAAGGAAGATGGCTCAATGGGTAAGTTGGCATACAATACGAGGACCCGAGCTCAGGTCTTCACAATGCATATAAGACTTGGCATGATAAATAGGATCTGCCATTCTTACACTTCTGTGATGAGATGCGCTGGGCTCTTTTGTTTCTTTACCAGTTACACCCATGCCTACATTTTACATATAGTTATTAGGAGGAAAAATATAGCACTCAACTCTCCATAAGATGGTATTGACTTAGCCAGGGTTCATAGTCCTCAAGAATTTAGAAGTCTTATGCCTACAGGTGTTCATTGATGTTTTAGAAGTTTGTCAACGAAGAGCAAGAACCAAAGATTGAGAAAGAGAAGCCTCAGAAGAGATTGACAACTGGCTGTCAAATAGCAGTGAAAGATAGAACTTCTGTTGGTACAAGAATCCTAGCAGGGGCTTATGGTGGGGGGTGTCTCAAAAAGACCGGTTCAGTTATCTAGCATTTCAAGAGTGCAATTAGGGGAGAGAGAAGGAAGATGAGAGGAATGTTGGGGGGCGGGGTGGAAGGGAAGGACAGAGGGGGTTTACACTTGCATACTTGCTTCTTATATTTTGAAGATTTGTGCTGTGTTTACTGAGAATTCAAATTAAATTGATTTTTTCCCCCACTAATTAACTACGACTGCCAATTTTTGTTTTCTCTTTATTGGCTCACTCCTGCAGTGATTGGTGGTTTACTTCAGAGGCTTCAGTATGCTTGTTTGGGCTCCTCTGGACTTTAATGGACCAGGTTCTTGTGATTAATTATAAGCAGGCAAGGCTAGAGATGTGAAGCCTGGGGCAGAGATTTCCTGGGGTCTTTCTTTCTTTATCCATTTTATTACTTGTCTGGAGGATACATGGGATTAAATTTAGGGCCTTGCACATACTACGTAAGAGCTCTACCACCAAGCTATATCCCCAGCTCTCTTTGATTCTTTATTTTCAGAAAGAGTTGCCCAGAGTGACTTGGTGCTCAGTCTATGCTGAGCTTAGGATTCTCCTGTCTCAACCACAGGGGTAGCTGTGATTGCAAGACTATACTACCAGGTTTGGCAAGTGACTCTTGTTTGGAATGCTGCTCATAGTTCTGGAGTATCTAGAGTCAGCAGGCACCAGCTAAGCAAACCTAGTGTTACTTTGGGGAACAATGCTTACATCTGGAAGTTCTTCATGTAAGTTTGGGTGGCTTACCTCTATTCTAGCATTAAGGCCTCTTGTTCTTCTAGGCAGCAGTTCTTATGGGTTATAACCCCTTTGGGGGGTCAAACTATCTTTTCACAGGGGTAGAATATCAGATATCTTGCATATTAGATATTTACATTATGATTCATAACTGACAAAATTACAGTTATGAAGTAGCAATGAAATAATTTTATGGTTATGAGGTCACCACAACCTGAGGAACTTTATTAAAGGGTCACAGCATTGGGAAGGTTGAGAGCCACTGTACTAGAGATTCTTTATTCCACATATTCAGTTGACGATTGGAGGGAAAAAAATAGACTTTAGATAGATGTGAGAGGCACCTTAGCAGTATTTCTTTCTGGTGACTAGCACCAGCATATTGAGTGGTGACAATTTGAGGTACTGTCTATCATGTAATTCACCTGTTGTCCCTCATGGTGTGAGAACATGTCAGAAGTCTCTGTTTGAGAAGGAAGTGCTCCCTTCATGGGAAGTAGAAAAATATTTGTAAGGAGACTATTGTAGATAAGTAGATTGGTCAGACTAAAGAGAGAAGGTGATTTTAAGTTCCTAAATCACACAGCTATTAAAAGAAAAAAATGCCACTAAAATCATTTCTCTGGTTGTGAGCAGATGTATAGCCAGCCCCTAACATTGTATTGTTTTCTTAATCTTTGTGTGTTGATATAGTATTGATATTTTAGAAGACCTAAATACACAGGTAGTTCAATCTGTTCTCAAGTATCATCTATGAACTTACTGTCAATTAATTGACAGATTTTATTTAGAGTTTTAGTTTTTCCCCTAAGAGTATCTTGCTTCTCTGGCAGAATCCCATTCAAGATACCACATATCTAGTTATCTGATCTCAGTCTCCTCCGAATCTGGGATAATTTCCCAACATCCTCTGGTCTTTCCTGACCTTGGTCGTTCTAAGGACTAGACAGATATTTTGTAGAGTGTCATTCTGGCTCAGTAGCTCTGACATTTTATCATGATTAGACTCAAGTTATGAGCAAGTTGTCTTTCCAGAGCTACATAACTAACTTGTAGCTCTTTACTGCCTGGTGATGGCTGTTTATTTTAATCTCATCACTGAAATTCTTACAGGTCTGTACTTTCTCGTGTTACTTCCCTCCTAAGACTCACTTTAGTTTTTCGTTAATGTGAAAATCAATGAGAATATCTTTTCTGAGTATGCAGTACCTTGAATTTTGAGAGTGTAGGGTTGGAAAGGGATCATAAGGGAGAAGCCCACATTTCACAGACCTAGTGATGCAGTAAAGAATCAGACAGATCTCATGTCACCAGAGTCTATCCTGTCAGCAACTGTTAAGGGTTGATATGGTATGGCAAGCTAAGAAGTTGTTTTCTCTGCATAGAAATGGTTTTCCAAATGTTATAGGTCATCAATAAGCTGCCTGATAATGTGCTCCAAAGAGTTTTCAATATAAAACCCAAATTTAATGGGAGAGCCATCACTAATCCAAATCATGCTCTGCCTCATGGACAAGGTACCGTTTCTTTATTATGAAATAAACCGAGTCTAACTGAAGTGCTGTTCTTCAGTGCTTATCTGGCTAGTTCAGCATCTCAGATGCTTATCATCATCAGGCTAGTTCAGTATCCCAGATGCCAGTGGTTTCCAGTGACAAAAGTGAGGTAAGAGGATAAATTTTGATTTTGGAAGAACCCGTAATCTGTTCAAAGACAATAGCTTAGAGACTCAAGGTGGAATGTGTTGTTCTCTGATGGAGAAGTCAGAAGGCACAGATTAGTTTTATGAGAGCTCTCTTAGTGCCTTACAATATAATTTTCTTTTTGAGATGCAGCCACATAGGCAATTGTTAGTGCTTCAAAAACCTGGAGAGAGACCTATCGAATCTAGGACTTGTAGACACTTTGGGTAACTTGGGGATTTATTTACTTCCTGTGTCTCAATGATCCCTTGTCAGGACAGTATGAAAAAAATCAACTTTAAAGAAGTGTGTGTGTGTGTGTGTGTGTGTGTGTGTGTGTGTAGGGGTAGCTAGAGAGGAGGTGAAGAAAGGAACAGAGGAACAGAGGAAAGGAGGGAGAAGAAGGAAAGGGGAGAGGGAAGGAAAGGGGAAGAGAGAGGAAAAGAGGAGAGGGGAGAAGAGGGAAGGAAATGAGATGGGAGAGGGGAGAGATCTCTAAGAGGCCAGAAGAGGTCTCAGATGCCCTGATGCTGAATTTGCAGTGCAGGCGGCTCTGAGATGCTGGACCTGGGTACTAGAAACTAGACTGAAGTCCTCTAAAGAGCAGTTTGCACTCTTAACTGCTGAGGGTCTTCTCCACCCTACTGATTTTGTTGTTGTTTGGTTTTGTTTGACTTAATCATTCAGAGAAATAAAAAAAAAAAAGATACTACATCCCTATATCTCTCTTTCCTCTCACCCAGTCTCTCTGGTCTTCTTGGGAAATGAAGCATCAAGGAAGCTATAGTCAGCCTTGGAAGTGATCACCCTGGCTGGTTCAAGGGAATGCATGCAGAAGAGCTTATGTCATGTTTACAAAGTTCAAGTGTATTTTGTTTTTTTTTTTAAGCACAAAGATACTGATTCTTTGACTTCTTGATATTTGACTACATGCTTCTGAAGAACTCACATTACAGGGCAGTTGTTGCCCTAGTGCCCCAACTCAGCCCAGTCCTCCTGTCCTCCTCTGCCATGACCAAAATCTTCTAGACTTTGTGCTTTATCTTTATAGAGCTGGATAAAAAGAAATTGCACCTCAGCTATGTGTCAGCAAGTTCACAACACTTCAAAGAGAGCCTCGTATCTCGAGCCTCCTATGTGAAAGCTGGGCAATTCCCACACACTGAGCTTGCTTGTCAGACATGTTTACAGTTACTGTATTTCTTCCTCCCCTTTTCTACTTGCTTGACACTTCCTAATTGCAAACTTTGTAACATTTGCCCTCGGTCTGTTCTCCGGCCAATTTTAACTATATGCAAGGAGACAAAGCTACATGGTCAGACTCTTGACATTTCTTTGCTTTGCTCTTTAGTATTCCAAGGCAGCCTATCAAAGGTATACACTCACATAAGCCATGCACACAGCTGACATGTGATGGATTTTGAAAATAGAGGCCTTTTGACAGTCCAAGTTTCCAAAACTTGTGAACCATTATCTTTTTTGACCACATGCTGCATGCACTAAGGTGAACAAACCCATGAGCTTTAACATTATATATGTTAAATATATGTATTTAACGATTATATTTATGTATAAATATTCATAAACATATTATGTTTAATATGTCAAAAATGTGTATGTATATGTGCTTAACATTTATGTTATCTTTGTTTCCATCTCTGAGATTTTATTGTTTTGTGTATTGTAATTTAGCGTTGAGATTTAGTTAATAATCGGTGGTTGGTTACTGAGATGCCAGCTGGGATCATGTTCTTTTTTCTTTGTCAACTTAAGTATTACTGGGAAACAGTTCAGAGCATTGTGAAAGCAAATCTTACTGGCAAGATTTGCGGACAGTTTTTGATGAAAAGGGGGTCCCAGAACTGGAAGATGAGTGGATTTAAGTTGGGCTAGGTTTTTCTTGGGTTTCATTAACTCTCTCCAGGAGACCTCCCTTTTCACTTCCATTATCTTAAGATGTTCCTGTGCCCCTCTTGGCATTAGGATTGGGTTCTCCACTTCTGTTATTCATCACAGAAACATTTGCAATAGGTCTTATCTCTTGGGTCATGAGTACGGAAATGAATGGGACAGATGTGTCTCTAACCCTCCATCTGTTTGTAATATAGCAAAGAAAGAGAACTCTACTTCAAGAAAAGGGAAATGACACACTTCCAGGGAAATGGACACTTGCTACCAGGGAAGAAGGTGGCCCTTCCCCCATTCCTTAGGACTCATAGCCTTATGAGAATGCAGTCCATTCTTTTGTGTGGCTCATTTCTTACCCCTCCTCTCCTGCTCCTAGCCTGCAGGGCTACAGACCTGTTAGAACACAGTAGGTGTACTTAGTCCATGTGAACACAGTAGGTGTACTAAGTCCATGTGAACATAGTAGTAGTACTTTGGCCATGTGTGGTGTCTGCCAGGCAAGTAGAGAAGAGGAAAGATGGAAATAAAATAACTGCTCAGCACACAAGTTAGAATGTCAAGGCAGTAATAACTCTGATGGGTGCTCTAGTCCAATAGGAGGACAAAAGCAAGTTTGGACCATTTTCTTCATAGTAGAGTTGGCTTGTCTCCTAGAAACCTGATAATTAAAAAGTGAATGATTTAAAAAGTAAACAAACAATTGTTTATTGTTTATTGGGAGTAAGTACATTAGTCTGCATATGCCAAGACATGTGTTTGAAGGTCAGAAGACACTTTGCATACATTGGGTTTGTTCTCCTCTACCTAACACAAGGGTCCCAGGATCAAATGCAGGTCCTTAGGTTTCTTTGCAGTTACCATCACTTGCTGAACCATTTCCCTGTCCTCAAGATGAGCAATTTAATAAAATGGCATTTTTACAACTGAAGTAGTTGAGTTGATATTTCATGAGATACTGTTTCTCTGCCTTCTTTATTTCCTCCTTTCCTGTCTCTCTTTTCATGCTTATTTTTAGTTGAAGAGTGATGACCATGTCAGTTTCAAGTAAACGAACTGCTGAGCTTTCTTTGAATATAAATCTTTCCTATGGGGATGGATCTTCAGAGCTGCTTCTGGCCACTGTCTGTTGTTACTGATCCAGAGCCTGGCCAACACTTTTGAAAGTTAATGGATCCCTATCAGTATGCTGTTTATTCTTATTGATATATGGAGCTTTTTCAGTTACAGGGAAAAGTTATCAGAACCCTGATTAATTCCTGAAGAACTGAACGAGAAACCCAGGGACTCTAAGCAACCCAGCACATAAGTGCAAATTGTTTACCTCTCTCCAAGAAAACCTTGTTCTCAGGCCAAGGTTTTATAAAGTGCAACCATGTTCTTTTCTTAAAAAAAAAAAAAAAAATCGTCTCAGGCAATGGGAACATCATTTACCCTAACTATTCTCTAGAAATTAAAGAAAGCCACAGGTATTTCTGTGTTCCTTTCCACATTTTTTTGGCATTCTAAATTCCCTTCTTGAGAAGTATCAGCATGTAATACTCCCATGCTGGGTCACAAACTCATTATATCCTCACATAGCCTTAGTCCAAACCCAACACTAAAAATTTTGAATTGACTGAATTTGTTCCAACAGGCAGTCCTACCCTATTATGGAACAGATGGAGCTGTCCCTGCAGGATGATCATAGGGAAAGAGAGAAGGAAAGTAAGAGGGGGCTGGTCATAGGGAAGAGAGAGAGAGAGAGAGAGAGAGAGAGAGAGAGAGAGAGAGAGAGAATAAGAAAGGGAGACATTAAAAGACAGAGAAACAGAAACAGGTAAGGGGTGAAAGAGAAGAAGGGATGGAGAGAGAGAAAGAGAAACATAGAGAATCAGCAAAAATGAGAGTAAGAAAGGACATTTCCACTTGCCTGAAAAATGCAGGGTGTCTTTTAAGTGTTGTTTAGCAAAAAATGAAAGTCTTGTTTTCAGATCTTGGTTCTGTTGACATTACTATTTCAGAAGTTTACACAATGCAATTTTAAGAAATAAACTCATTTGTGAAAGGGCAGATGGAGTATTTT
Source organism: Mastomys natalensis (assembly GCA_021653895.1). Classification (NCBI taxonomy): domain Eukaryota; kingdom Metazoa; phylum Chordata; class Mammalia; order Rodentia; family Muridae; genus Mastomys; species Mastomys natalensis. The sequence continues at coordinate 3,306,988 of JAJTUV010000068.1, read as the reverse complement.
GCAATAGTTTTTCAGATGAATGTGATGACCTGTGCACTTTCACAGCGTCCTGCTCTCTGCTTTCATTGTCACTGTAATAAATGGTAGTATAAATCTTTATGGTGGGTCTAAGCTGGTGTGATTCACAGAAAGGATGCCCCAGCCCTTTCCAAGCCTGGATGTTGAGTAGGGAGATGTTTTTGTGTGCGTGGGACCTTTCTTTTGAGGTTCCATGGCATTCATAGTTATTCTGACAGCTTTTCATGGTAATGATTCTCAAAATGGTAAGATTCTTAAAAATCATTTAAGGAGAGGATTGTTTAAGGGAATCAGAGTGGGTTTTGCTCTTGCTTCCTCTCCATATGTTTGGTTTTCTCCTGGAAGTTCCCTGGTATGGTGGTTTCTGTATTTCTTCATGCTCCAGGCTAAGTCTCAAGTGACTCCAGAAACTGAGATATCACCCTGCTCCAGCCTCCTCTGATCCAATGACAGTGGTTGGTCAATGATTGACACATTCTTCAGAGTCAATGAGATCTAAAGACACTTCCTCAGGCACCTCTTTCCCCCCTCTTGAAATTCATTTAAAGAAGTGCTCTCTGCTTATGTCCAGGTAGGAGCAAAGCCAGCTCCAGGAATGCCTAGCAGCTACTCTGAGAGCACAAATATACAGCTTACATAGGATTAGATCCTGAACCACTGACACAGACCCAGACAATGGACAGTGGGAAACTAGATCCCGCAGAACACTCAGGAAAACTTCCTGAAATCAATGTACCAATGTCCCTGGACCTTCGGGATCACAGAGCAGAGTTTTGACTGAGTTTATAGCTATTGAAGATAGTCTGGTGAAGGCAGGACCCTAATGGGATTGTTCAAAAGTGACCATGTCTCATAGGGTGAGTCTTTCACCCTATGTTCCATGTAGAATCCAGTGTGGTTTTAATTTAATTCTTAGTTAGCAACTTACAGACAGTGCTTTGAAAATATTTGCACCAAACTGGGGTTGCCTGTGCCAGTAATATTGACACTTGGGAGACCGAGGAAGGAGAAATACCATTTAAGGTAGCCTGACTACATAGATAAAACCTGTTTAAATTTTAGAAAAGGAAAAAAGAGAAGAGAGTGAGAACAGGAACACGAGTAGAGTGGAGGGGAGAGATAGAATACAGAGACACAGAGACACAGAGAAAGACAGACCAGAGAGAGATATAGTAAGACAGAAAGACATAAAGAGACATACAGAGAGACAGAGAATAAAATGATTTTATAGTTAGGCACAAGCAGCCATGCTGTCCCCACCTTCCTGGCACCTAACCTAGAGTCTACCTAGAGTCATTCTGTGTGAAATTTAGAACATGCTCCAGAGGGAAGAAAAGGAATCTCTCATGTTAAACAGAAGACATGAGCCAGAAATTCCCAGTCCTGGACTATAGTGTCACCTGTGGTAGATTTGTTATTGTAGATGATTGCTAATTAAAGGTGCTTTGGAGGCTGAGGACAGGGCTCTGTGGTGAAATACTTGCCTAACATGATCAGTGCCTTGAATGCTACCCCTAGTGCTGAAAATAAATGTGGGTGTGCACAGGAATGAGGGTGGGGGTAGTGGTGGGGATGGGTACTTTCAAAGTTACTAGCCTGTGAGCCTTGAAGATGTACTAAGGTAGAGAAAGAAGTTGCCCTGCTCTTTGAAGACTAGAAGTTTCATGTGGTAAATAATAGTTATAAATAAGTAATAAAAACTCTGAGTGGAAAGGTACATATCTGGAATCCTATGCTCCTGTTCCAACTGTCAAAGGCATCTCTCTGGTTTAATTTTAAAATTCATTAAAAGTACTGTTTCCTTAGCTTAAGCCCTACCATCTGGAATAAAGTTCATTCTGGCATAGGATAAAATGGAAAGGTTTCATTACCTCCAAGGTGAGTTGAGGGTGTCTAACTCTAGACTGTCATTCTAAAGAAAAAGAAAAAGAAAGTGAGTGATAAATATTTTCACAGTAAGGCAGTTATTTTCAAGTCTGGCATTTAAAGTCCCCGGCACAAACTTCCTCAAATTTAATTTTACTTTATAATTAAAGTGCTGCATACATTTGTTAAAATATTCTAGGCAAGAAACATCTCGCAAGTTCCTTGAATATGCAAGGGGGCTGGGAGTTTAAAAACTAAAGTCTTAACCTACACCTAGATGGGACTAGCTTTTCTTTATGTCTGAATTTGGAGCACCTAGGGAAAGCACCTAAGAGGGTTGATCACGGAGAATTTATATCAGAATTAACTAGAGTGACTTCTTTCTCTGCTGAGAGTCTAGAAAAGTGCAATTACTTCTGTTTTAATAAGAAAGACAAGACAGATAAGTTACAAGCAGCAAAACTGTAGTTACAAAAAGAAAACCCACCAGAGAGCTGATGTCTGAGATAAACTTTAATGAGCTATAACTGGGAATAAGTCTCCTAGAGTGAAGAGATGTATTTCACTTCTTCAGAGCAATGGGGATGGAGAGAGCTTTAGCAAAGAAAGGGTGAGGGCAAGCCAGGGGATTCCAAACAAGCCTTGGGTGGCTATGTTTGGGCTGATAAGATAAATTAGAGCTGTCAGGATACCAAGACACAGAGTATATGCTCATTAACTGTCTATTCCCCGTTGTCCATTAAGGAGTGAGTATGGGCATCATTCCAAGTTCTGGGGCAGCAGGACAGCTGGCACTAAACCTTTCAAAAAATTCTGTGGGGATCTTACTAGAGAAGGGGAATGAAAATGTCATGAATGGTATTATGTGACAAATTTAGTGGATGAGATATGACTATATTCTTTAAAGGCTACAACTCAAAGCTGAAAGAAGAGTTGAGACTACAAAAAAGCCTTAAGTATCTATCAGAAACTTCTGAATATACCACACACTTGAGTCATAGAACTTTGGGAAATTAAGCATCATCCCTATTGGCTAGTGCTCACAGTGCTGGAAGGTGCTATATATACTACCAAAGGAAGAAAGTAATTATCAGTCTCACCTCGCTATGAACCCTGCAACAACCACTGGCCAGACAAGATGTGCCCAGCAGTGTACTAGTGACACAAATGTGATAGATGTAACAAATGACTTTCTAATTGTATCTAAGGTCTGCATCATGAGATGGAACTCATGCATGACAGTGTTAGCAGGGCAAAGAACCTATGACTAGATCAATAATAGAACCCAATACTATCAAATGGTCATAGTATTAAAGTGACCCCTAATAACTTATTGCTGTCTGTCTGTCTGTCATCTATCCATCCATCTATCATCTAACTATCTATATACACATAAATATGAAGGCCTCATAAGAAAATCTGGTTTCATAGATGACAGTTAACGTAGAGGTCCTCAACTGGTCAACATGCTGACAATACGAGGCCACAGAGTGCTGAGTCCTAAATCAGACACTCATATTATCTTCCTCATCCAAGGCTCAAGGATCTTTGCTGAAGACAGAGAAGAAAGATTTGAAGAACCAAATGTTGTAGATAACTTCAAGGAAGCAGTGTTTCCTGGGTATGATAGAATGGCAATACATTTGAACTTGCAGCAGTCGTAATAGCATATATAAAACCCGTGCAAGCTGAAGCCAGACAAAATCAGAGCATGGAGTGGAAAAAGGTAGGCATAAAATTCCACCAGTAGCTTAGGCTGTATTGGCGTTTGAGAGATGCCAAGAGAGGACAATAAGTTTTGTTTAGTGATGTGACCCTGGTTGGTGGACCACACTCTAACACAGGATCCCCTGCCAAGACAGCACAGTCTAGACTCAGTGGAAGAAAAGAAGAAAAATAAAAGCTGGGAAAAGTAGCAACGTGAAGGTGTGTATGAAAGAGCTGAGGAGCGGGGTGAAGATGATCAAAACAGATCGTATGAAATTCTAAAAGAACAAATAAAAATAGTACTTATAAAAGTTTTTTAACACCTGCTCCAGGTTAATTCTAAACTTTTTTGGAAGAAATATTAGCAATATTTCATAAATTTTTTCCAAGTATAGAGAAAGAAAAACTACCTTCCAAGATTGTATTATGAAGTTATCATAATACTGCCAAAATATTCAGAAACATTAAAAAAGTAACTTGTAGACCACCATTCCTCTTAAGCATTCATACAAAAGTTCTTTTTGGTAAGATTTATTTACAAAAAAATTTAATTAGGCATGTAAGTGTCTGTGTGTGGTATGAGCACATAAGTATAGGTACCCATGGAGGCTAGAAGGGAATGTCAGATTCTCTCAGGTTGGAGTTATAGATGGTTTTGAGCTGCCCAGTGTGGATTCTAGGAACCAAACTCAAGTTTTCTGCAGGACCAGCAGTGGTTCTGAAGTGCGGAGCTACCTCTCCAGCCCCATGCATACAGAAGCTCATCATAAGTTGTTAGTGAGTTATAACTTAATACAGAACACTTGATGATCAAGTAGAATTTATTTTCATATGTCAATGTTACCTTCACGTCCAAAAATCAGACAGTACATATCACCAGATGAGCACAGCAAAGAAAAATTTAACTTGACTGATTCAGTAGAGAACGAAATGGTTTGCAAAACCACATCCATTTCTGAAATTAAAAATAGCCTAGAGGGATTGGGGGGAGAAAAGGAAAGGGGAAAGAATAAATTAATTATATTTTAATTTTAGAAATATATAAAAAGTTAACAAATAATACCAAAAAATGTCCAAACAGACAATCCAAAACAATAGGCAATGACTACTACATAAAATTATTTTCTCCAAATATCAAGAACAAGAAAAATATATTGCTCTCACCACTTGGATTCAACATTATATTAGCACTGCAAGACATTGATAAGAAATAGCATAAAATTGGGGGAAGAAGAACTAAAACCATTTATGTTTGTAGATTATATGAAGTATAGCTAAATAATAGGACAGAGTGGGACCACACAGTGACACACACAGTAGCACACACACATACACAATTTTTTTTCTATTGTGATAAATCACTGTGGCCAAAGCAGCTCATGAAGGAAAGAATTTATCTGGGGTTACAATTCCAGGGGAATAAGAGTCCTTTATGACAGGGAAGCATGGCAGCAGGTAGTAGACATGGCATCAGGAACATGAAGCTAAGAGATCACATCTTTAACTACAAACATGAAGCAGAGAGACTGATCTGGAGGTGGGACAAGGCTACAAACTCTCAAAGCTTGCTAGCAACAAAGTGCTTCTGGCAGCAAACAGCACCACCAACTAGGACTGACTGTTCAAATCCCTAAGTCCATGGGGACATTCCTCATTTAAATCACCAAGACTAATATTTAGTGTGACTATGAAATAGGATACAAAAGGAATTCCATTTCTATATACTAGCCTTAAATTTTCTATGTATCTGAGGAACTTTGAACTTCTGATGCTTCTCAGTCAACTTCCTGAATGCTGTTCTGAGGGATTATATACTGCTGCGGGGTTTTGTACATTCTAGACAAGTACACAACCATCTCAGCTACATCCCCAGAGCAAGCTTACAGGCCACAAGTTTGGTACTATATTTTCTTGGGCCCAAAAGACCATGTCATTAGGACTATGTTCCCTTTATAAGTGTGAGAGGATCTGTTACTTATCTGGTGGCTTCAGTACTATTTGGCTTACAGCCTTGCTGGTCCAGGCTTCACCGCCAGTTTCCTCAACCCTGTCTCATCTCTGTCTTCATATGACCTTCTATATAGGCCTGAGCCTGCATTTTATAAGAATAAAATTGATTGCACGTACAGATCATTGTAATAACCCAGGAAATAATTTAATCACATCTACAATGTTTTGTCTTCCTTTATCATATAAGATGGCTTCTGAAGCTTCCAAGATCTAAAATTTGGTGTCATTAAAAGCATTATTTGTGTTGGGACAACTACAGAATTTGTAAAAATTCCCTACTAAGAGCAGGAGACATTTGTCAAGATCATTACGGTGTAAGGTCAAAACCACAAAACTCAATTTTACTTTTATATTTTACCAATGTATAACTTGGAAATGAATGTAGTTTTCAATAGCATCAAGAACTAAGCCAATGTACTATGTTCATGACTTTTTTAGACCAAAGCACTATAACATATTGCTGAGAATAATTAAAGCCATTATAAAAGGAGATTTGCATCATATTCCTAGGCAATAAGACCCAACATTGTTACAAAGCAGATTCAGTCTTGATCAAATGCTTAGCTCTTAGGAAATTCACAAGGGGATTCTAGATGAGAAAATGGAGTTAATTTAGTCTTCCAATAGGACAGGAGTTCAGTACCCATATCAGGTTGTTCACAACCATTTATAACTCTACCTACAGGGCATTCAATGTCCTTTTATGGTCTCCACAAGAACCAAAACCCATGTACACAAACCCAAAACATATACATGCAATTATAAGTAAAATAATTCCTTAATGTGTTCTAGCTTTAAAGGTGTAATGGTCAACTTAAAGAATTTGGATAAAGATTTATGAGATTAAAGTAACAGGAAAGAATAGGGTAGAAACTTCTGCCAGCCAAGGGAAGGAGAGACAGAGAGGGAGAGAGAGTTTGAGATTGGCTACAAGGAGGAGAGCATCTGAGAAGACACCATGGCAAGAAACATCTGAAGCAGAGAGAACTAGAACAATATTAAACTGTAAGTATCGTGGAAATAGGGCTGGGAGGTAGCCCAATTAGCATGGGGGGTTAAGATAGATCATTCAACTGCCCAGCTATTGAGATGAAGCTTGAAATAAATCTTGGTTTCTCTGTGTGGTTAATGAGGGCTAACAAAGGTAAAGAAATACAGCCACTGGATTAATTCACTGTTTACATTTATATTAAAATAATTCATTTTGCACAACTTGAGTCTGTTTTCTCCTTCCATCATATGATTCCTATAAACTGAATTTGGGACATGAGGATAGATGGTAGGCATCCACTGAGTCCCACATTAAAAAAATCAAAAGACATCCATGTATGAAGGGAACATCAGGAAGGGAAGGTTCAGAGGGAACTCAAGGGATGAAATGAGGCCTTGAATGGGGTTACAAATAACTAAAATTTAATACCTGTGTGAATCTGTTTATATAAAATTGTCAAAGAATAAAATTTTAAAATATTTAATAAAAGCAGTGGAAATTTGTATGTTTCCACAGCTAGAATTAAAATTGACTGTTTCGATGATGTGTATGCATGAGTACTTCAGTACTCATGTGGAGGTCAGAGAACTTCTTATGAAGTCAGAACTTTCTTTCCACCTTGTTGGTTTTAAGGTTTAAACTCAAGTCATCAGGCTTGGCAGCAGGTACCTTTGTCTGAGCTATTTTGTGGCCCCCTCCTCTCCCCTTTTCTTTTCTCTTTCTTTTATATGTTGCTTTGGTCTGGTGCTTATCACACTAATAGAAAAGTAACTGAGAAGTTGTTATTAGGGACCATTGTTTTAACAGTCCTGACCATGTGGAATTTTTGTTTGTTTGTTTGTTTGATTGTTTTTGAAGGCATATAGAAAACTTTAGGACTTTGGGCTAGAAAAACAGTTAAACATTGTACAAAGTACATAGAGTAGGATAGAAGACAGTAGTGTTGGAGCTTTGTGGACTTGGAGGTTTAGCTCAGAAGGTTTCAGATATTAACAACGTGGCTAAATACCATTTTTTGATATTTTGGCAAGGAATATGGTTACTTTTTGCACTTGTCCTAAGAATTTTCCTGAGGCTACCCTGAAAGGTAATGGACTGATATCTTTGGCAGAGGAGATTTCAAGACATTTAATATTGACTCTATCACATGGTTACTAGTAACCACTCTTATGCAGATCTCCAATTAAGAAGAGCAAGTGGTGGCAAAAAGGAGTACAATGTATATAAATTAAAAAGGAAAATGCATAGATTAATTGTTTACATAGTTCTAATCTAATTCATAGATTAAAGAGAAAAAGAACACCAAGAAATTGAATGTTGGAGCTAAGGCTCCAACATTCACTGAAGCAGATGAGATTAAAGAGAGACCTGGTCCAAAATGGAACAAAAGGAAGGGTACCATTAGGCCAAGATCACACCAAACTAAGCTTCCAATGAATAAAAATAAAAGGCCTAAGGAATTTTCTCCCCTAAGAATCAACAACAATGGAAAGCTTCTACAACTATGACTGAAGGATTCCAGGGTTCACCCCAAGCTGGTAGTGAAATTTGTCAGTGTCATTCATGTGATTCTGGCTTTAGAGTCATGAAGGGTATTATGTGTAAAGGGGTTGTGGAATCTTCATCACAGACATATGACAGAGGAACCCTCAGAAAAGCACAGTAGCAGCAGGGCAGGAAGTAAGACCGCAGACAGCAGTATTCTCTACCAGAGAACTTACCAATGAATGCTATAATGAGTGTAGAATGGAGAGTGCTTGCTGCATTCCCGTTTGTACAGCAGGGTGTGGGGATGGAAGAGGATGATGGTAAAGTATGTAAAAAAGAAAGAAAGAGAGAAACAAAGAAAGAAGAAAAAGAAAAATCCCAGGATTTTAATCTTAACAATAAAATTTTAGCATTACTTTTGAAAAATCATCATAGCAAAAATGGCATATAAAATAAACTAACTAGCTGGGTTTGAGGGCACAGGCTTTGTCTTCCCAGCTGTTCTGGAGGCTATGCTGGTAAGATTCTAGTTTGAAAGCCCGTTTGGGCAACTTAGTAAAACGATGTCTTAAACAGACCATTTATAAAAGCCTGGGAATTAGCACAGAGTAGAGTATTTGAGTTGTGCAAGGCCTGAGGGTTAATATTCAGCACAATTAAGTGAATATTGAAATTAAACAAAATCATTTTGGAAATGAAGATGTGACTCAGTGGTTAAGAATGCTTTTTGCTCTTGCAGAGGACCCTGATTTGGTTCCCAGCACACACATCAGGCCATTCACAACTACCTGTAACTGTATCTCCAGTTGATCAGATGTCCTCTTCTGGTCACTGGTGCCCACACAAAAAACAGATATGCACAAATATGTAAAGAAAAAAAGGCTTGTTTTTATTTGCTGCATAGAAGCTGGTGGGAATAGATTTCTATGTGGACAGTTTGATAAAACTGCACCCCCATAACACAATTATTCATGGTATATTCTCACCTGCAGTTTTAATTTACATGAACTAAAAGCCTTTCATAAAAACAGTTGGTGGTTGAATCAACATTTCAATACCAAAACATTATTAAATGATGCATAAAATTTATGATGAATTATTTCATATCATCCAGTAGCAGTCAGCAACACAGCACAGGGAAGAAAAGTTATGTTTTTTTCTCCTCCCTGGAAAGACTTCACATGTACTCTTCAATATGAATTTAAAACAAACAGCAGTTACATTTTTTCAACCCACAGAGGAGAGCCTTTGATTGTAGGTCTTTGTGAGCTTGTTAAGTTCCTTTGTTTGGCTTTAATTTGAGAATCAGCAGGATACAATAGTCATGTCAGATGCAGAATCTTGTCTTGTCACTCAGCCGTCAGTGATTGGAAGCTATTTTCACATTAGTAAGAGGAACTGTAGATTTCTGCCTAAATACCGTATTAGGGTTTCATTCTGTGTTTATGTGACATTGTGTTTGGTTGGCATTTGTACTAGTCTCCAGGTTGCAGTTTCAAAATTTCACAGAAGAAACTCAAGGCTTCCATAGAAGAAAAGATTATTGCAGTGTCCCAGATTGTCTCCTAATTACTTTAAGTAAATCTGTTAATATTGACACCCTTATGATGAGATCAAGTAAGAATACATGTTGTGGTACTTGGGGGTCACATCCTGTTCTCCATGCCAGATTCTACTATCCATCCTTAGTAAGCCAATTAAAGCACCAAATTAAAAGGAAAGAGCATAGAAAAGAGATTTATTCAATATGGATACATTAGGAAATGAGACAAAAGTAAGCATAAACTGGGCTGGAGCCGTGGCTCAAGGGTTCTGCTCTTGCAGAAGATCTTTTCTTTGTTTTTGATTCTTAAGGCTTAAATTCCTTAGGCTCTTATTTTTATAAATTGGAAATTTAGCTTAGTGGGGTCTTGGCATAATGGCCTTTATTCCATTAAATCCATTTTGGATCAGATTCTCATCTACAGTATGTGTAAGCTACAGTATAGTGTGTTTACTAGACTGACAAACTACACTTACTGAGGCATAGCTATTTGCCAGCTCAACAAATTCAATGTTAGAAAGGCTTATGAAGACGTCTCCTTCTTTTGTCTCTTAGAAAGATTCAAGGTATAAAAAAATAAATAAATTAAAAAAAAAGAAGATTCATGGTTTGCTTTATTTCAAATAATATTTAAAACTGCTCCATGGTAGGCTAGTGGTTAGGAATCAGCCTCCTCTATCCATTGATTTTAATGACATTTTTTATTCAATGCCATAAGATTAGAAGTAGACCATTCCACTTAATGACTATTACTAGTGTTAGTAGGATCAGACACAGGGTTTCCCCTGGCAACCCTAACAAACTAGGGCAGGGTAAGACATAGCAGAAAGCAGGAAATGAAGATGCAGTCAATGTTAACATATTGGGAAGATGAAAAAAGAGGTCCAGTTACCTCTCACATCCCAGGTCTACCTTCAGGGTCTTGACATGAATTTTAGTTGTAAGGAGAAGGTTGGGCAGGCATAACTAAGCAGTTTTGCTTATGGTATCCACCTGTCTATCATCCTTGTTTGGACTTTAGTTTCTCCTACTAGGTGGTCTGTGAGGTTGTGAGAATCCTGTGAGAATCTCTTGCTGGAAAAGAGGCTCTCACTCTGGCTGGCACAAGGTGTCTGCCTCTTCCTTTTTGCTTTATGAGACTCTTGGAAAAATTCCAAATTCCTTGTGGTCCTTATTTTAATAATCTTGGAGATCAAAAGGAGGTCACATGCATGTCTTACTAAAATGTCTTCATGTCCACCTGGGTGGTGGCAGCTGTGTTTTCTGTTCCCAATCATTAGTATCCTGAAACTAAGATCCAAAGAAGTATGAGGCATCTCTAATTCTAATACAAGGAATAGCTAAAAACATTTTGGATATAACAGGTCTGACAGGATGACACTATTCTAGAGATACCCTGTCTCTTGATTTGATCATCAGTCTATTCAACCAGCAGACTCCAAAGACATGGATATTTCCCCAAGATTCTCATATTGGAAGAATAAAGAAGCTCTTGCCAGGGGTACTACTGTAAACAGGGATTCCTAGAAAGAAGCTGTATTTGAGAACTTACTGACTTGTTAGAACTGCATTGTTGCAGATCCAGAAGCTAATTACCTTATCTTCAGTTAGCCTTAGCCTCTGAACAGCCAGGCATTACTTGTCCACCGCTGTGTTAGACTAACATCCTGTGACGAAAAGATAAAAGCCTTTGAATCTGTAAACTTGGTAAACCACTGGCTTCTATCAACCTTAATGCTAAGATCCCTATCACACGCATCCTAGAACTATAGAAAAGCTTCCTTCATTTTACTGTAACCTTGATATCTACTACTATATTTTAAACTTGCCTTGGTCTATGACTTTATTTTTCTGTAAAACTATAAAACTCCTCGAAACTGCCTCCATGTTGGAACACAGAATTTAGAATAACCTCTAGTGAGAATCATGCTCACTAAAAGTGCCTCCAGAATAAACCATCTCTTACTCACTTTAAAATGAGAGTTGTGTATTTTTTTTCATTGATACCACTTCACAGAATAAGATGGGTCAGTGGTGGGTGGAAGCACCTTCACTAGGACTGCTTAGATATGCATATACTCACTTTATTCTTACTTCGGACTCCTAGAAGATATACTCATGAGGTTCATTGGATCTCTGTAAATGTATTATATTATAATATATATATATATATTTTAAAATTAAATTAAATTAGATAATTCCACTTTTGTGAGTGTTTTATACACAGATTATATATGGTTCAGAATCAGAAGAGGATATCACATCCTATGGAACTAAGGTTATAAGAGAATGTGAAAGACGTTTTGGGTGCTGGGAATCAAACCTGGGTCTCTATAAGAGCAGAACCACTGAGCCACTGTTCCAGCCCCCTTTAGGCTTTCTTTTGTCTCTCTTCCTAATGTTTCCATATTGAATAAATCCCTTTTCTCTGCTTTGTCCTTTAATTTGATGCTTTTAATTGGGTTACTAAGGATGGATAATACAACCTGGCTTGGAGAAGAGGATGTGAACCCCAGTTCCATAATATATGTGAGACTGTGTTTAGAAGATTTTTCTGTATGTGTATGTAAATATGTTTAGAATCGTCTAGCAAGGTATAGACCTGCTATTTAACAACCTATCATTCAATTGAGCACATATATCACTAAGTGTTCCCACATCGTTGGGGATGTTTCTCACACAAAATGTTTAAATAGTTTCTAACCTTTTAATTATTCAGATATGCTAACTTAGTAAGAAGGTGGCTTGGTTTCCTTTGGTATCATGAGCTCTGTTTCTGCACATTTCCTCATGTTATTTGAGCACACCCTATGTGCTTTTTCCCATTGATCTCATTCCCAGTGCCTGAATGCATATTTTTCTCTAAGAATAATTTGTGTATAACAATTTATATGTAAGTTCGACAATCTGCTACATTGATCTGTCTAGGCATCTCTGTGTGATTTCTTGTTCTTTTGATTATTATTGGTAATGTGCTCTGTGGAGGGATTATTTCAATCAATAGTATTATCAACTCTTCAGTCTTCTGTGATATCCTTGTGAGAAAATCTATAGGCTCAGGGATGATTTTTCTCTCTGTGTTTAAATTGTTTTGATGTTATTTAAGATACTCATTCAGTGTTTCAACAAAATAAGTCATTGCCAATTAATTCGCAGTATTTGCCCACTTGTTGTATGGTCTTAAATTTAATTTAGGGTACTGAGGCATAACTCATGGTCACATGATTTATTTAATGTCAAGAAAAGTAAAGTAAGAATCAAAAGAGGAACAATTTTGGATTTCTCCCCAAAAGTGAAGAAATTAAGTTTTTGGGGGAATGGGGGGAGAATAGAAAGTAGATACCTTGTTAATGTGTGACTTACAGGATATGACTCAGGTATGGGAGAGTCTATTGACTTGTCCCCATTATACCAGTAGCTCTCTGATTTCTCAGAATTTGGCAGCCTGAAGTCTGTAATATCCTTTGGGGATGTGAGACAGATGTCCACCTTATTCTGTAATCTGAGTACCTGGGAGAGTCTTAGAGCTTTATAGACACAGGGGATGGCTCTGTCTCTCCCTGTAGTAGCAGGCATCCCAGAATAAATTGAAAACTTCAAATGGGCATAACCTGACCAGCATTAGTGATAGGTACTTGGCAGTAACTTTGAGGTTAGGCAGGAGGGAAACATTGTTGCTAGCTGGTGTATGGCTGATTAGCCCATAATTAAACTTAACACAATTTTTCTTGATGAATTCCTTATAGTTTCCCTTTACTTATGGGTTATGTCCTAGGTTCCATGCTTTGGTCAAATTCTCCAGGTAATTTGTTACTGAATGTTTATATGCTAATGCTATTTTACTGACCCATTGTGGGACTGCATAAGGATGTCTTGGTTCTTGGCTGGGCTTGGGCCTGGAACCCCAAGACTCCAAGGGAGAAACAGCAGGTGTTCGGCCACGCCCCAGAACCCAGGATCCTGACATTCGGTCCTAGTCTCCATGGACCTACATGGTTCAGTCCATAGGCCATACAGCCCTCCCAAAGTGCTCAAGTAGAGTCTGACTACAGGCCTCAGGCCCTAGATTTACATACTAATGAAGACCAGAGGGTGGAGGCAATTAAGCATTCTTCCCAAGACCCTCCCCCTTTCTCCCTCCCTATTTAACTCAGGTTTGTCCTGTGTTTCAGGGGGTACATCCAGATCCATCTACATCTACCAGGAAAATAAACCCTTTTGGAACCAAGGACTTCCTTGCGTCATTGGGGCTGCCACTGCCAAAGCTTCCAACCTTTGAAACTCCAGACCTTTCTCCTGTTTGTGGGACCAGCCTCATGGAAAGTCCCGAGGCTCCACCGCCTCATCTCTTTTACCCACAACCCATATCACAGTCTCTCATATTCTCTGCTTACCCTTCATCTTCTTTTGTTATATGTAGTGATTTCTATCCATCATCAACTTGATAGGACCTATAATCACCTAGGATAGGCACCTCTGTGAGGACTTTTCTTGACTGGATTAATCAGAGTGGGAAGAGATGCCCTAAGCATAGTCAACACTTTCATGAGCTGGGTCCTGGGGAGAATAAAAGGAGAGAGGGAGCTGGGCATCAACATTCAGTTCCCTCTGCTTCTGAAGAGCCTTGGGGCTTTCACCAGCTTTACATTTAGCCACATAGGGTCATGGCTAGGCCAAGTTCCATTCTCCACCCACAGGAACATTCTTGAGTAAAAAATTCTCAGAATGTACTGAGTGATAGTTACCTGATCATCTGGAAAGTCCTGGTAGAGTTCAAATGTGTGTCATGCTAGCTAGCCAATAGATTTAAAGATCAATATGCTTAGCCAATAAATTTGAATTGTAACTATGCTGATGTAACCTGTGCCCCTAAAAAGTATAAAAACTGCTTTTAATAGCCATTCAAAGTTGCCTTCTCATCCTTTGTCTAGAGGGACTGATTGAGGGTTGACCCTGATGCTCTGGAAAATAAACTTCTTGCTTTTGCATCATTCTGCATCTCAGTATCTCACTGGGGGCATCTTGAAGTAAGTACTACTGACCAAGGGTTGGGGTCTCACACTTCTTGACTTCTGATGGCATGTGCCCAGTTGCCTTAAGCTCTTGCTGCTCTGCCTTCTCTGCCATGATGGACTGTATCCTGGAACTGTGAGTCAAAATAAACTCTTCCTTCATTAAATTGTTCGTTTGTTTTGTTTTGGTCATGGTATGTTATCACGGCAACAGAAAAGACACAACAATACTATCTCATCTCTTCTTTTATAGGACAGCTCTTCACCAGTCTCTGCTAAAGTCAAACAACATTAGCCTATTTTCCCATACACCTTTCTGTACGCCTTCTCTACTGGTTTTGTTCTTTGGGTATGAAAATAGATCTTCAAGCTCATCAGTTATTGTGTTCTCACAGAAAAGAAAAGACATTTAGCCATAGTGTATTCATAATGATAGAAATTATTTGCAACTAAAGATCAAGGTATTAAAAATAAGGAAGATGATCCTTTATTAGAAATGAGAAACCAAGGGCCAGTGAGTGGTTCAGTAGGTAAAGGTACCTGTTACCAAGCCTGGCAAGAGTTCAACCTCCAGAATCCATACGATTAAAGGAGAGAACTGTCCCCTTTGAGTTGTGCACAGACCTCTTATAAGTACACCATGATATATGCACATACAGACACATGCACAGATACAGACACATGCAAAATTGTAAAAATATAAGGATGATGATGATGAATAAAAATGAGGACTCAGAATCTTCCTGATATAAATAAAGGTTCTTAACTAACTTTATGATATAAAATAATACTAAATTTTTTCTTGCCTGTGTTTACCAAAAATTTTGTGAGACTTGGGGAATATAGAACAAATAAAGATAAAATTCAGGACATAATACTTTCAAAGGAACTAGATGGGACAAAGTTACAATCATGATATAAATTTTTAAGTTTACTACTACTACTACTACTACTACTACTACTACTACTTATTGTGTGTGTATGTGAGTATGCACACGCCATGGTGAGAACATGTGGAGTTCAGAGGACAACTTGCAGAAGTCAGTTTTCTGCTTCCACCGTGTGGTTTCTAGAAATCTCAGGTCACCATATTCTGTGACTAGCACCTTTACTCACTGAGCTGTCTCACTAGCTTGGCATAAAGTTTGAAGCTGTGAAGTAATTCGGAGAGAAGAGCCAAGGGAGATACAAATACACACATGGTGTGTGTGTGTGTGTGTGTGTGTGTGTGTGTGTGTGTGCATGGTGCTCAGTTCTTTGGAGTGTATCTTAGGAATGTAAGAATGAGTCTGAGCAATAGGGGGAAATGTATCCCACCATGATACTACCAGAAATTTGGGGAGTTAAGGAAGCAGTGCCACGTGTGACTAAGGAACCCAAGTCCTCTCTTGAGGTTCTAAGTGTTGCTAATTAAATAACTTTAGGAAAGGACTCAATAGAAAGCTCAGGGTCATTTTATTAGTATTTGAAGGAAAACCCCAATATTATAAGCTATAAATCTCAGCAGCTGTCATGGGAGTTATGTGGGCAGGCATGTCAGCCATATGTGGACAAGTAGCTTCATGGTATAAAGGGGACCATTAGAGAAAGAATGAACCCCAAAGTACAGAAATAAAACAGACTTGTATTCCAAATGCAAGATAGAAGAGAAGGAAAATGTCAGGGTCTTTCTGAGTCTGGACTCAGAAAGGAAGGAACATTCAACAGAACCCAGTGCCAGCCCTGTGGCAACTGCACAGAGGGCAGGAATCTTTCCAATGACACATATGTTTATCTCATGACAGAGATAACTATTTCCCCTATCTCTTTAACACAGCTTAAGGTGAATCTGCCTAAGGGTCATCCCTTAGCCAGGTGACCAACTGGCTCAGTTGTACTGGTTGTATTGGAGACAATAAGTTATCAGTGAAATTACTTTCAAAGGGTATGTCTTGTGGAGGGGACCTTACATGACCTCAGTTCTTACTGAGCACCCTACCAAATGAGAAAGATCACCAAACCATCTGCAAATGACCAAGGTTCAAGAATGGGTTTCCTGCCGTGTTGAGGGACCTAAGAAAGGGCACAGTCTCTGAGGATCAAAATTCCAGAGATAACATGCAGCTTCTAAGGAACAGTAAAGCAACCAAAGACATACGAATCTACCACCTGGGGGAATGGGTCCTATGAATGCAACTGAGGAAAGAGCTAGGGAAACTTACCAAAATACAATGCAATGCTTTGGGAGACCAAGGAGCTTCAAAAAGAAACTAACCAAATGAACAAGGGACAGAAAGGAAGAGCATAGGAAAGAAAAACAATACACAAGAATATGTGTCTGTAGTATTGAACAGATCTCCCAGGGATGAGCTGGGCTGCCTACTGCACTGTGTCCTGGAACAGAGACAAGAACAGAAACCGGGAGGACAAGGGCTGTCCTCTCACTCTCTGTGCTGAAAGCCCTTGGGCTCCGTCTAGAAGAAAGGGAATCTTTTCACTGAGATGTTTGCAAGAAGCATAGGATTTCCATCCTCTAAGGCAGTGGGTCTTAACCTGTGGGTGGCGACCCCTTTAGGAAGCCACAACTCTTTCACAGGGGTTGCATATCAGATGTCCTGTGCATCAGGGTTTTTCATTTTGGTTATAACAGAGCAAAATTACAGTATGAGATAGAAGCTGTATAAAACAGCAGAAATAATGTTATGGCTGGGGTCACCACAACATGGAAGTGTCTAAGCATTAGGAAGGTTAGAGAAAACCTGCTCTAAAGACTATAAAGCTTCTACCAATGAGACAGACAGATGCTGAGGCCTGATGAAGGAGTAAGGTTTCATCATCCCTGGCTAGAGTGGTCATCTGTCTCCCAATGTCAGCATACCTTCACTAATTTTTCCCCTAGGTCAAGGGAAGAGAACATTTCAACAGATGCCACCCAATATGTTGTTTTTGTGGTCATTTGGAGTCCCAGGTTGGTAAAATAATTGACTAGAGTATAGCTATAAGGAAAGAAAGGAGCTTATTTGGGAGAAAGTGGCAGTACAATGAGCAAAGAACCACTTAGAACGTTGGCCCATGTGTGTGGGTTTACTACGCAGATAGGTGCTGGGGCATGGATCATGTAGCTGTTGCAGAAGTGACTGGGGAAACAGAGGTTCCTTTTAGGGTTCTTTGCCTCACTCATAAAATAATATAGAAATGAACAATGGAGGAAGCTCAAGGGCAATTTTATTAAAGTTTGAGGAAAACATCAGGACTGGCAAGCTGTAAATCCTGACAGCTACAGATACGGAAAGAAAGTTATGCCTTCAAACCAGACATGGAGGTTAGAGAAGCAGTGAGCCAGGTCTGAGAGTCAGGGTTTTGTGTGGTATCTCAAAAAGAGATATAGAAAAGGAAAAGGCTAACCATGCTCAGTGCTGGACTATAGAGCTGAGTTCCAAGGGCAATGGATGTCAAATTATTATTTCTCAGGACCAAGGATTACACTAGGGACTCCTGGTTAGAAATAGAAGCAGGGAGAGTTTATTTAAGAAAGGGCTAATGCTTCTGAGAATAGGGGTAGATGACAGGATGGAGGGGAAAGCTAGAAAGGCATCAGGCCATGGGGTGCACATCACTTTATATGACATCCATTCCTGCTATGTGCATGGCTTGGGCTTTTCTGCTGTATGCTCTGTTTTCTTTTAGATGAAGGCCAGGTAAAGAAGGGACTTTAGTTTTTCTCTACATGCTGACTTCTTTTATAGACTGATCTTGACATTTCAGCTCAGCCCGATGATCCTGTCACATAACTGTGGGGACTTGAGCTGGTTGTGGGTTTGCCTTGACCTGCATGCAATTGGGGGTGTAGCTTTTGCTGTGTGGTTTGCTCTCCTTAGCTCTTCCACCAGGAACATAGCCAGAAGGGGTTTGCTTCTAGTCCAGGCTGTGTGAATGTTATTATATCCCAATGGTTATTTATTCAAAATATATACAATATAACATGTAAAATTGTAGAGAAATGAAGATATGAAATAAAAAGATTTTGCATTTGACTCAAAAATCTTACTCTTTGGAATCTCAACAATACTGTGGCAATGACTGATCTTCTCAGCATTATTTATAATAGCATAAGACTGGAAATTATTGAAATGCCAATCACAAGCAGATTGGTTGAATATAAAATGACATATCCATAAAATTGAGAACCATCTAGCAGAAACAGGGAAAGAATAAGGCTCAGGGTCTTGTTTTAAATAAATGTAGCCATGCACAATTGTGTATGTAATACACTTCCTTTTAAACCAGCTATTCTGAACCTGTGGATTTTGAATCCTTCGGGGATCAAATGACCCTTTCACAGGATTCACATATCAGATCTCCTGCCTATCAGATATTTACATTAGGTTTCATAACATCTGCAAAATTACAGTTACAAAGTAGCAATGAAAATGATTTTATAGTTGGAGGTCACCACAGTATAGGGAAACTGTGTAAAAGAGTTGCAGTATTAGGAAGGGTGAGAACTACTGTTTTAAATAAGGAGGAGCTGTATAAATACACATAGGACCCACCTGAAGCTCATAATATACTCATCTACAGAGATTGGTGGGAAGAAAGCCTGAGGAATGGTGGAGGACACAGAAGCAGGAGCTTCAGGCAGCTGCTCACATTATGTCCACACTCGGAAGAAGAGACTAACAAAGGCATGCTTAGCAGAACCCAACTCTTCTATAGCCCACGATCACCTACCAAGTGAATGGCTGTGTAGATCTTTTCACCTTAATTAATGAAATAAAAACAATCCCATAGAGGCATGAGGAGAGGCTCATCTACCAGGTGATTTTAGATTCTGTCAAGTGGACAGTTATCACTAACCATCACAGGTTAGATTTTGTAATAGTTTGTTAGGATAAATTTATACATACTCAAATGCCTGACTCTCTTTCTGGTCAAAAACACAGGATGTAAACTAACATTTTAACCTATTGTATGGAAATGTGGTCATGGCCACAATGCAGATAGCTAATACATAGTCAAATTTGCCTTCACTATGGAAGATACACATAAGGGCCAATCAAGAAGGTCTAAAAGTCTTCTAGTATAGGGAGACTACAAGGAACTCATAAAGAAGTCTCTTCTACTTGAGCTTTGTACAAAAGAGCAGTGGACAATGGGCGTTTTCTCCTCTTAATCAGGACCCAGGATATCAGGCACAGCACCTTTTCTGATTTGAGAATTGTATTGACTGATAGAAACCAAGATTCTTTTTTTTGTTCATTTCTTTTCTTCTCTGCTTCAAAACAAAAGTTGAATTGTGTCTCTCAGAGGTAGCAGAAATTTTCTATATTGATCTAAAGAATTTGAAAGATATATCTAAAGAAAGAGCTGCTTCTCATGGCTCCAATGTATTGGCGGCTACTCATCATAGGAACATCTCTAATATCTCTTCAGGATCCAGCTAGTACATTTGATAAAGTAATTGACTCAAATACAGAATAATCCACCATTTGAGATCTGGTGTTTCTTCTTGAATCTAACATAGTAAATTCAGTGGCCTCATAGGGACGCCCAGAAAGCTTTACATAAGATAGGTATTACCTGTCCCTTTGAAAAAGGCACCTAAATTAGCTTTACGTAGATGTAGCAGGAGACAGAACACATGGAGCAAAAGCAAGTGACCTCACACATGTGGTCATGAAAATGGTTAATAAAACATGGGAGATTGCATACCCAGTGCAGATGTGCAAGAACCAAACATTCCAAAGTGTCATTAAGGGATGGATAATCAACGTGGTCAACTAAGAGAAGTATTTGGTTAACAAGAGTGGCTTTTTAAAATGGTATCAATTTGGGCAGAGGAGCAGGCTCAGTTTGTAAAGTATTTGCCACACAAGTTTGTGGACCTGAGTTTGCAACACCCAAGTAAAAATCCGAGTGTGATGGGGTCTGTTTGTAATGCCAGCATTAAGAGGTGGAGATAAGAGTATCCTCTGGACTTAATGGCTAGCCTGTCTACCCTACTAGGTGAGTTCTAGGTAATCAAAAGACATTGTCTCCAAAAGTAAGACAGAGGACACCTGGGGGTCAACTTCCAAGGTTGACTGGTGGCCTTTACATGGGCACACACAAATGATGACTTGGGCACACATACACTCATGTGTACACACATATAGAAGAAAGTAGGTGGGATGGAGAAGGGAGAGGAGGACGAGGACGAGGACGAGGAGGAGGAGGATGGGGAGGAGGAGGAGGAAGAGGAGGAGGAAGAGGAAGAAGAGGAGGAGGAGGAAGAAGAGGAGGAGAAGGAGGAGAGGAGGAGGAGGAGGAGGAGGAGGAGGAGGAGGAGAGAGAGAGAGAGAGAGAGAGAGAGAGAGAGAGAGAGAGAGAGAGAGAGATTTTTCCTAGGCTTCAGTTTTCATTTTTCTATGACACAAAAAACCTGGTGGCCTTGTAAAAAAAACTTCATCAGTTGGCTTTATGGAATGGGTTGATCCAGGGCTAGCCTACATTATTAGTTAGAGGGTCTTCACAGTATGATAGAGGCTTCCTTCACCCAGGGCAAGAAGGACAGGATGTCTAGTGTACACTGCCTCAAGCTGAATGAACTCTGAGAGTTGCTTTTCTGCCTGCCTGCCATAGGCATGAAAATCCATTTTTACAACCCCATTTACCACATCCATGTTTTGTAGACTCTGTTTTTTGGTAGATTATATCTCACTTTCCAGAATTTCTCCTCTCTGGAAGTTTAGTTTAATCTAACTATATCCTTTTCATGGGTCTCTGATGTCTATACATGTACAACTGTTGTAACTCAGTTACATCTTCTATTTAATGTATTAGGAACTTTGGCCCACTGGTGTCCTCTGTTAATTCTCTGAACAGCTAGAGAGTAGTAAAGAAAGAAGAGAAGAAGCTTATAATACGGTCTGGCGCTATGCTTGTATTCATGGAGTCTGAATACTTACACTCTAACATGGCTTATATCCCAGGTATAGGTGGATATTAAAAATTTTACATTCAGCCAAACTAAGCAGCATTTAGAGTCTTGTTGCAAAGCTAAGTAATGACACAGGAACTGAGTAGAAAGTCATGTGACTCTGCATACACAGCAAGCATCCATTCAAGTGCTCTGTGTTCTTCCTTTTCTGCTTCTATTTACTTCTCCAAGGTGAATTCTACTGATTGTGCTTTTGTTTCCCACTTCTGTTAATTTCTTATATTTTTCAGTGATGTTGTTCTGCATGTATGGTAAAGTTCCAAGCTCTGCAGTGGCAAGGACCAAGAGCTGGAATGGGATTTGTACCCATGAGATGGACAGTCTTTGTAAGAAGCACACTTTATTTAAGCTAGCAGACATCTAAATGCAGAATTTCAAGAGGAAAGTGAGACTGTTATCCCTTTGAGTCTTGGCAAAAGATACAAGTAAAAAAGAGGAGAGGGGATGGAGAGATGGCTCAGGAGTTAAGAGCAGCAACTGCTCTTCTAGAGGTCCTGAGTTCAATTCCCAGCAACCGCATGGTGGCTCACAACCACCTGTAATGGGATCCCATGTCTTCTTCTGGTGTGTCTGATGACAACTACAGTGAACTCACATATATAAAATAAATTAATTAAAAAAAATACTAAAAATATAAAACAAAAGAGGGAGAAGTATCAGTCTTGGTCTTGGGAAAAATATTGAACACTCTTTAAAGGCACTGGATACCACATCATATGTAGAAGTTCAACACCTAGTATATATAGATTGATGACAAGAGAGATTTGAAGATGGACAGGAGAGAGAGAGAGAGAGAGAGAGAGAGAGAGAGAGAGAGAGAGAGAGGACACCCTGGTTGCCAGGAGTCATCTCTTGGTCCTATTCAGCCTTTCAGTGTCTTCATGCTCTCATTCAGATCTCCATGTCACCATTTGTTTCTGTGTCAGAATTTGTTACAGGGAACTGCATAACAAAGTCATACTCACTGTAGTAAGTTCAGTTTAATGTGTGTGTGTCTCTGTGTGTGTTTTTCTGTCTTACCAGATTTTAAAGTTGTTTATTTTATTTTGTTTTATTTTATTTTATTTTATTTTGGTAGTACTGGGACTTCTTCATGCATGCTAGACCAGCACTGTATCAGGAAGCTTCAACCTTACTCTCAAACTGTTGTATTTTTTTAAATTATTATGTTTTTATTTATATGTGTGCATGGTCTATGTGTGTGGGTGAATGTGTGCTCTGATCTGAGTGTGAAGGTCAGAGGACAACTTCAGAAGTTAGCTCTGTCCTTCTACCTGGGAAACCAGGTCATCAAGCTTGGCTAATAAATTAATGCCTTTGCCTAATGAGTCATCTTACCAGCCCAAATTGTTATGCCTTTTTAAAAGAAGAAATTACCCTCTACAAAATATTTTAATTTATGGAAGAAAAAAAAGCTGCTCTTTTTCAAACACAACAGCAATATTATACCTAAAAATTATGGTGTCTATATAAGAATGTAGCATTTGTTGTTGTTGTTTGGGGTACAAAATTTAAAAATTATGCTAGGGGGAAAAGTTAGGGTTCAAAGATTATTTAAAAGTTGATTTTTCTTTTGGAGTTATTTCATCAATGAATATCACAATTATTAGAGCTGGGGAAAAAAGCGAGAGGAGTCCTTTAAGTGAGTCTCTTTGCTGAGACTGCGATTCTAAACAAATAAGTTCACTTGAGTGTATCACGAGACTTTGAGCTGTTCCGCATAAAAATAGGCTAGCCCATTAAGATTATTAAACTCAAAGGCACATTCTGAAAAGGGCTTTTGAAAGTGGATTTCTTGCAAACTGTCATCAAATATTCATAGATAAAATAATTATGTGGAAAGATAAAGGATGGGGTGATTGAAGGGGGATGATAATCAAGAGAACTGGAGGGGAGAGCTATGCAAACATTTTGAGAAGATTTTTTTTTTTCCCAAATAGGCTTAGAGATAGGAAGTTGAATATTGCAAATTGAACTTTGACAACCCCTCATCACTCTTGCCCTGCTGTGTAAAAGGAACATGCCAAGTTTGAGCTGTTGTTTAGGTTTCTCTCTGTTGCAGTGATAAAACAACCCTGATCAAAGCAACTTAGGAAAGAAGGGTTTATTTGGCTCACAGTCCTAGGTTTGAGTCCATTATTATAGGGAAGTAAAGGTAGCGAAAACATAAAGCAACTGGTCTCATTTACAGGCAGGAGCAGAGAGAAAAAAAATGCATGTTTGCATTTACTCAGCTAAATTTCTCCACTCCTACCCAGTTAAGGATGCTTAGGGATTGATGCCACCCACAGTGGGCAGGTCATCACAGCACAGTGAATACAGTCAAGATAATTCTATATACAAATGCTCACAGGCCATCTTGATCTAAGCAATACTCCACTGAAACTCAATAATGACAGCTAGTGGTATACTTTTAGATTTTGGAAGTATAGTAAATTCCTTTTGACAAAGGGTGGTGGTTTTTTTTTTTTAATGTCTGCACGTTAGAAATGCTACTGGCAGTTCATAGTGGCCACTCTTGTGTTTCTACTCTCTTTTTTCTGAGACACATGCTTATTATCTTCAACTCTCTTCTTTCTCCCACCATGTCTGGAAATTTAGAAAACTTTCAGAGCTCCAAGCTTAGTCTCTGAAATTATTAAACACAGCCATCAGAATATAAAAGAGAAGACTACCCTTCAAAATTCACATACATCAATTATTTCTTAGCTATAACATGAAAGAAGCTAAGCCATATTCCTAGTTGAAACTGCCCTTTGATTTCCAAAGGATTCTTTTACATCCTTCAGTTACTTCTACTGTGGCAGCTGGTTTTGACTATAGCACAATTATTAGACACATTACACACTGAAATTATTGTGTAAATAAATGTAGCTATGAAACTATGGACCTTATGCAAATTTGTCTAGTATACAGTCTTACCTTGCTCATGAATTGATCACTGTTGTTCATCTCCACAGATGATTGTAATGTCTTAGCCTTACCTTGTCATTGGTAAGGAACAGTTTCTGGTGTGTGTGTGTGTGTGTGCACATGTGCATGTACTTGTGTGTGTCCATGTGTATATGTTTTCCTGAAGGTGTTCAGGTGTTCCTCAGGAATAGTTCGCCTTGTTTGGTGTGGCAAGGTCTCTCACTGGTCTGAGTCTTTTTCTTTGGCTGTTTGGCCAGTCAATGAGCCCCAGCCATCCTCCTGTCTCTGCAACCTCTGTGCTGGAGTTACTCATTTGTGGAAGTTATACATGCCTGGCGGTTTTTTTTTTTTTTTTTAATTTTCCTTGGTTCTTGAGATAAAGGTGAGGTCTTTTAGTGCATACCTACAGTATGAACTATAGTACTATACCTACTGAAATTTCTCCCCAGCTCTGACACCACTTCTGGAAAGACTTCTACTAGTCACTTATTTTGTAAAATGGTCTCAAAACGATTCATCTGGAGTTTTCTCATTATTAGATGAAGGTTGGACATTTTCTAGCAATGTCACAGAATTGCTATATTATTTTAGTGTGTTGTATCTGGAACATTTCTGTCTGTTTTAGAACATGTGATGTTCACTCTGATCAGATGGGTAAGGTGGTACCTCTTGAATTTCTTTCTTTAAAATGTTTTTAAGATTTACTTTATTTTGTGCTATGGGTATTTTGCCTGCATGAACGTCTATGTATGTATATGACATTCCCACATAATCCAGAGGAGGACTTCAACCCCCCTGGAAGGGGGATTACAGATGGGTATGAGCCACCATGCTAGTAATCGGAACTGAACCAGGCCCTCTGGAAGAACAAATGCTCTTAACTGCTGAGCCTTCTCACACACCCCCGCCCCCGTGAGATTTCTTTATTGCAGACAGTTCTCTTTTCCCTCTGTAATTACACACAATATATTCAGAGACAATGAAACAAATATTCCCCTTTCCTTCCACACATTCATCCCAAACCCAGCAAGCATCATTCTGACCTTCCATTTTGTGCTGTGTAGGAAACGTGCTCCTTGGTTTCCCCACTCAGGAATAATTAGCTGTCTTCATCTTGCTTGTTTTTTCTTTGTTGGATTCTTCTATAAAGATACATTGTTTTCAGAATTTCCAAACCAGTCTCTTGTGAGAAGTGGAGTTACTGGTAACAATTTCACAGTAGAAGTCTTTTTTTTTGGTCTTATGATACTTAATCAACACATTGTTTGCTAAAGTGACCCAGGTCACTCCTTCCTTACCCTCACCTTGTCAGTGTGTGCTTATATCCTGGTCTAAGTGTTGCATTTGGCATCCTGGTTGAGTTTATCTGTTTCTACGTTTTGTGTATGGACCCTAATGAAGCTTTGAAAGGTTAGAACTCTATAAAAAAAAATAGATTCTAAGAGCTTTCAGCACTCTTTCCTGTTCCTTCATTTTCCCCATGCCTTTAATGCTCATCCTTTGTAGGTAAACTGGCTCCTTAGATTCTGCTACACATTGCCTGTATTTCATTACATAAATGAATATGCACAGGCCAAAGTAACCCCCTTTCTCTGTTTTGTCCATAAGGAACTATGATAATCATCTGTACACTATCTAACTCTGCCTCACAGTGTGTCACAGAAAGTACCTGATCATCAGCTCCTGGACCTCTTCCCCAGGTTCTTTAAGGTTTTGTTTTTATGTTTATTTATGGTGTGTGTGTGTATGTGTGTGAATGTGTGTGTGTGTGTTTGTGTACACATGCAAATGCACATATATTCCATGCACATGCTATAAATATGTCTGGAGATCACAGGACTGTTTGTGGGAATTTCTCTCCCATATCTCTCCTTCCACCATGTGGGTCCTGAGTGTTAAACTCTGCTTGACTGAAAGCCCTTTTTCCATTGAGCCATATTACCAGCTCCTCACTCTTTTTATTTTATAGATTTACAGAACTGTATACGTGTTCACTGTAATTTATTCAATCAATTTTCTATGAGCAGTGTATCAGCTACTTTTCTCGTTGTATTAGTTACTTTTTTGATGCCGTGACAAAAATATCTAGCAAAAATAACTTAGGGAAGGCAGGGTTTAATTTAGGCTTGCAGGTTTGGGTGTATTCTTTTATGGTGGGGGTGGGGAGGTATGGCAGCTGGAGCTTGAAGCTGCTGGTCACATTGCATCTGGAGTCAAAAGGAAGGTGAATACTGGTGCTTAGCTCACTTTCTCCATTTTATTTCTTGATATCCAACCCATGGGGTAGTGCCATCTACATCTAGAGTAGATTTTTCTTTCCCTCTTCAGTTAAAACTCTCTGGAAATGTCCTTACAGTTATACCCAAAAAGTGTTTCCACGGTGAGTCTAAGCCTACCCAATTGACAAGTACAGATAAACCGTGGCAGCCATTTAGGTTGTATTTGTATGCCAGACAGGCAGTAGTCTCAATGGTTTGCATCTAAAACAAATCATACTTTATTAGTGATAGTTTGTGGTGGGTCAGTCATCAGGACAGATCCAGGAACCCAGGCTGATGGATTGAAAGGCAGTACGTATGCCCTCACGGGTCCTGCAAAAAGAGTGTGCTGTCATGTTTCTTTAAAGAATCTAATAAAAGAAAATGTTATGTCATCGTGATTCTTTAGACACTTTGTTTTAACATCTGAGGAGCAATTTTATATCTTTTGTTATTGATTCATATCAGCAAGAAGCATTTGCCAAACCAGAGGCAAGCTGAGAGCAGATTAAAGGATGCTTAAGGAGGGTGGCTGCAGATGCCTCTCTGCTGTGACTTCTAATGTTCAACTGTCAAGTTCCAAGAAAAAAGACACTGCATTTCAAAACCAGTCAATGAGCTGGTTTTATGTCATGAGTATTGCTGGCCATGGCTGTGCCCTTTTCAAAACTTCCTCCTTTTCAGTTGATCTGTGAAAATTCCAGAAACAAAGTCACTTGTTTCTCTAGACTCTTCCTCTGCCCTCTTCCCCAACTCTCAGTCATGACCAGTCGAAGAGGATGTTTTTCTATTATCTGATTTTTTTTTTCAACTGATCAGTCACTGGTTACTCCAGCAACAGACAACTGAGGGCCAAAAAGAGAATGCTCTCAATCTCCTTCCCACCCCACTTCCTCCCAACCCTGTAAGAAAGGAACAGGTTCTGATGCTGTCTGTCTGTGTGTCTATACCATTAACTCTCTTCTGATTGCTTGCTCATAAAAAATGAATGTCTGTCTCTGGGTCCTTTTGAGCACCAAACCCAGAACCTTTCAAATATGTTTATTCATGGCGTAGTGTAAGAACAGTAGGGTTTCCTGGCTCAGATAAGAGTTGCTGTTCTGGGCTTCGGGCGTTGCAAAGCTCAGTGCTGATCTACCTCTTGCCATGGGTCTCTCTTTTGAATAAGATTCTATGGATTCAAGAGGGAAAGCCATTAGGAGTGGGAATACACTTCTAGACCACACAGTGAATACATGAAACATGGGAATTCTGTGCTCCAACGGTCCTGTGTCAGATTCCAGAGTGGGTGGAGCCTGTTTGCTGACCTTCCCATCTCAGACATAAGCTGTGTGACATCCCATGAAGAGTCACAGAAAGGCTTGGGGAGAGAAGGAATGGGCAGTGTTTGAGAATTACAGCTGTGTTGGGCTGTTCCAGTGGGTATGGATGGTGTCTCTGCGGTTGGGGATGAAGCTTAGTTTGGGATGGAGATGGAAGCTGATTTTTAAGCTGATATTATAGACATTGATAGGGTCAAAGCCTGGGCCCTGGAAGCCTTAATAAGCTGGGCTCAGCATGATCCTCAATAGGCCAATTAAAGAGAAAAGGTAGTGAAAGAGAAAGGAGGGAGATTTATTTAACATGATCACACTGGGAAGAAAAATGAAGAAAGTGGGCCAGTGAATCCATTCTTTGTCGGCTTAAATCAATCTTAGAGTCCTGATTTGAAGTAGGTTTAAATGGAAGGCAAAAGATGTGCCTAACTAAGTAGTGCTGGTCAGAGGCATGGTCCCCGCACTGCCTCAGCCCTAAGGTCATTGAGCAAGGTCTCAGAACTGTGTGCAATTTATTTTCCCAGAGAAAACTCTCCCTAAGGCTAACACAAGACTCCCAGGCTATTTCCTTTTCCCTGCCTGAAATTCCTTGGAAAATTTCAATTTCTTGGGACCCTTTGTTTTTATAGTCCAATGAGGGCACAAATGTCTGTTTCGAATATCTGCATTCCTGCCAGGATGGCTACTTAAAATATTTAGTCAACTACTTAAGAAACCTGATAATTTGGGAAACTCACAGGTCTTGAAGAATAAAATACATGTAAAATAAAAAATCAATCATTGAACAATCTGGAGGGAATTGGTTCAGAGAAAGCTTGGATTTCAGCTAAAGCAGGAGATTGGAGAGAATGTGGAAGGACAGGAGGGGTCAGGAAGAGATTTATTTGGGGCTGGCCTTGAGTTCCATGAAATATAACGAAAACATTTCAAGTGGAGGAAAGGAGGGGGTCTGGGGTAGAAAAAGTGTATTTGGACTAAAATGGTAACTAGAGTGAGAACCAAGTCATAAACTGAGATTGCTTGGCTTTCTGTAATGGTTTTTAATAGCCTTATTGTGATACGACTCTACCATGATATTCATCTGTTTAAAATATTTATTTAAATGGTTTGTGATAAATCAACGGACATTGCATTTGTCACCATAATTAGGGTCATAGATGATGCCCTAGCAAGCCCATTTTGACACTTTTTGTTTGTTTGTTGTTTTGTTTGTTTTTAAAGTAGGATCTGTCTGTGTAACAAGCCCTAGTTGCCCTGGACTAGCTTTGTAAATCAGGCTGGTCTCGAACTCACAGGTATCTGCCTGCCTCTGCCTCCTGAGTGCTGGGATTTAAGCCATATGTTACGACTCCTACTGCTGTCATCTGTTTTAAATAAGCCAGTTAAAACAGTCATATTAATAGTGAAAGCCAGGCTGGAGAGAAGGCTCAGTGGTTGAGAACACTGACTGCTCATTCAGAAGACCTGGGTTCGATTCCCAGCCCCAACATGGCAGCTCACAACTATCTGTAACTCTATGATCAACACTCTCAGATAGACATACATGCAGGCAAAACACCAATACACATTAAATACATACATACGTACATACGTACATATATGAAAAATAGAAAAGAGAAATTTTTTCAATGTGGCTATATTGGGAAGAGGGACAAAGAGATCCAGTGAAACCACCAAGTTAATGTTTTGGGTTCCTGAAGTAGCTTTAAGGATTAAGTCTAAGCCAGAGTTAATCAAGTCTCAGTAGTCCTAGTCTAGGAGTTATCCTGTCTAGAATTGACCTATTATTGTCTCTTCTGTAAAGTAGTCTAACAAATGTCGATTCCGTTTCCTTTTTCCACTCAAGCTGGCTCAAGCTTTAGGCTTTCTCTTCTTCCAGGATGAGATTCTTGAGAAAATTCTAGTTTCTTGAGGTCCTTTGTTCAAACAATCTGATAGTCAGAACAAGGAATGTGAGTGTTTCTTAAGAAAATTCATCCCCTAGGCCAGTTACAACTACTAGCCAAGGCAAAGGTTAATACATTCACATTGCTCTAAAGAGTAACTAGAATCATCAGCTGCCAGGGTCTGTCCTGCTGGCCCCAGTCTCAGGGAAGCACTAATCTATTTTCTATCTATAGATTTGCCTTCTACATGAAACCTCTAATAAGTAGAACATAAGGTATGCAATATTTTATGGCTGCCTTCTGGTACTTGACATAAATGTTTTCAAGGTTCATCTTTGTTGCAACATGAATCAATATGGTGCTTATGTTATTTATGAATAAATGATGGGTGTGGCTATGCCATGTTTTATTTATGCATTCCAGGCTTGATGGATATTTGGATAGTTTTCAACTTTGGAGGGTATTGTAAATAATGTGGTGATGAAAGTTTGTGCATTCATTTTATAGGACATCTGCCTTTATTTTTCTGGAGGATGTGTCATGTTATGAGACCTGTGGCCCATTAAACTTATAACATATATGCACAAAATGGACTCTCTATTTTGATCTTAATGTTTAAATATAATAGATTAAAAGCCTGCAGTGTTGAAATTAGATAAAACCAGTCCATGCGGTTGCTCTTTTATATGTGTAGTGTACATCTTGTACATGTTCACATATGTGTGCGTGTGGGTGCACATGTGTGTAGACACCAGAGGTCAGTGTTCAATTACCTTCCTTAGTCATACTCCACCCTTGTCTAGGATCACTGACCCTGGGTTCACCGACTAGGGAGACTTGCTGGCTGCGGAGCTTCGAGGATCCTCTAATCTGTGCCCTTTCAGCTGTAAGGTTACCAGACGCCCACTGAACTAAATCCCACTGTGGTGGTCTGAATGAGAATGTCTCCCAGAAACAAAAGAGTCGTGCATTTGAACACTTGCTCTCCAGTTGCTGGTACGGTTTGGGGAGGTGGTAGAAGAAGTAGAGCCTTGTGGAGGTAGTGTAGCCCTGGGACCTCCTTGTGGAGGCAGGGTCGCACTGGGACCGCCTTGTGGAGGAAGTGTAGCCCTGGGAAGGCCTTGTGGAGAGAAAGTAGCCCTGGGACCGCCTTGTGGAAGAAGGGTAGCCCTGGCACTAGCTTTGAGAGTTTACAGCTTTGCGTAACTTCCTGTTAGCTGTCTCTGCTTCCAGTTGCGTTTGAGGATGTAGAGTCTTGGTTTCCTGTTCTGAACACCATGCCTTCCCCACCAAGAAGCACCCTTATCCCTCTGGGACTGAAGCCCAAATACACTCGTTGTCTCATAAGTCACTTGGTTATAGTGTTTTATTCCGGTAACAAAAATTTAACCAATACTGGAGGGAAGACCCACCCTGAGAGAGGACGCAGCATCCCATAGGACTTGGGCTGAGTAGTAGGGGAAAAAAATTACAGCGTGTACTGACCGCTCATCTCTGTCTCTGCTTCCTGACTGTACATCTTGTCTTAGCAAGCTGCACACTTCTCTGTGTGTAGCTGACAGGATACCCTGTGTTGCAGAGACACTTCAGGATTTTTGTCTTACTAGATCTGCTGCTCATCTCATGAGCGTTCTATACCATGACTTCAAAATCATTTCGTGTTCTACATTAACACTTAGCCTCTAGATGAGTATTAAGATGAAAATATAATATATTTGAATGACTTCCACATTAATAAAGACATTCACGTGCTTATCTGTGCTTTGGTAGAAAAGGGACCTTATCTATAATCTACATCTGGGTTGGTTTATAATGCTCCTCTATTTTCTTTTTATCAATTAGTTTTTCGACCAAACTTCTTTTTCTTGTGACACTCCTCTTATTATGACATTGAAAACATTCTGGCTAAACAAACCATTCCCTGTTCATCATTTCTCTGATGGCTTTAGCACTCAGTGTTTGCTGTGCCATCTCTCCATATCTTTGCTGAGTATATTATAAGCCTGCAGCTTAGTTAGATTTAATTCACTATCGTCCTACAGAATAATAGAGTGTATGGAAACTAGATTATCCCTGTATTGCTTTTTAGTTGGGGAAGCTACACAGAAAGTTGAAATAAAGTCATTGTTATGGAAATCACAATGGCCACTTTATCCACATTTATCACAAAGAATTAAAAGAGAAAATATCCAATTGTGATAATCTCTCTTTCATAATTTTGTCAAAATCCAATAACCTTATATATTTTGTTAAGACTCCCTGGCATTATTGAAATTATTTCAGAACATGGTGGTTTCTTCCAGACTTAACTTCTTGGCACAAGAAAGATTTATCTACCCCATGAACCACAGAAAGTTGACTGCGTGTCTTCTAAGAGAGGGCTTATTCTGTGGAAATCAATCACTTAAGAAAACAATTCCTGCCAGGCTTGTTGACACATTCCCTTAATCCCAGTACTGTAAAGGCAGATTTCTGTGAGTTTGAGACCAACCTGGGCTACATAGCAAGTTCCAGGCCAGTTAGAGCTACAAAGAGAGACCCTGTCTCAAAACAAATAAACAAACAACAAAATAAAAAAAGCAAGCAACAACAAGAAAACAATTATCTTTTAGTTTTATTGGAAACAGATTATTTTTCTCATTACAGTTTCCCCTTCTTCTACTTCTCCCAGTTCCTGCCCATCAACAGTTATTCTTCTATCAGATCAAAATGCATTATCAAGGGTATGTGTTTCTAGATCATCTTGGAATAGTACATGGTTCTTATTATAGAATTTACTGCTCCATATATACCTACATGTCTTTATAAGAAATACAATTTCTATCTCAGCAGAATCTCCACTTCCAGTAGACTGCAGACATGAGAGCATCAGGCTCTTGCTGCAAGGATAGCCCATGAGAATTCTAAATGGCTATAATATTCTCTTACATAGAAGACTAGATTCAGCTGAACATCATCATAATGGCAAGAAAGCCAGTGTTGACAGTGCATAAAGATAATAGAAGTTTTGAAATGAGTTACCTGTAGATGTTCTTCTGGTCTATGGTTATAATTTTAGGAAGGAGATTGTACAGCTGCGGTTGACTCCGTGTTCTGCCCAGAGCCATGGTCTGAGCCAAGCCGTGGCCGGAGCACGCTACCACTCTTGACTTCTGGCCGGTCTAGTCAGGAGCATGTCGGCTTAAAACAAGCCAGACAGGATGCTGTCTTTTAAAATATTACCCTCAACACATTGATCCTTTGCAATGCCTGGTAAGAGATCTAGCAAGACAGACCGTGGTGATCATGTTTGTAATTTTGCACCCTAGAGGTAGAAGTAGGAAGATCAAAAGTTTAAGGCTATCCCTTGGCTAGATAGTGAGCTTGTGGTCAATCCGGGATAAATAAAGCTCTACTACCAAATATATATACGGCGTTCCTGAAATGCAGATGTTCCCTGTGGTCATTGCTCACTCTGGCCCTTGACTGTGCTGTCCTGTGTTCTGTAATAAACTCTACCTATCTTGTATACTGTCTTCTGTGTGACTTACCTCAATTCTTCCATTGAAATCCCAAGGATCAGGGAACTGATTGGAGTCAGACTGAGGTCTCCGAACAAGTGTTTTTTTCTATTGCTGGATCAAAGTCCCTGATGTTGAGTATTTGACAAAAAAGAGGTTCACTTATTTTACAGTTCTAAAGCTGGACCTTAGTGGGGAATGATATCTGTGATGGTTGGGATGGACACATCACATGAGATTGGAAGCCAGAGAGATCTGGGAGCCTGATTCCACCTTATAACAACCCATTCTGGAGGATTGCTCACTAGAGTTCTGTAATCACTGCTTCAATCCCTGCAGAATGATAACCTGATTCATTCTCATTGTGCTCCTCTTAAAGATCACCCAGCTCTTAACACTGGAGACCAAGTTTCCAGTTCAGGATCCTTTGGAAGACACCAGCTCAAAACATACCCATACCACTTTACATTGCCATGAACAATTTCTTGGTGCTTTTAAAATTCATTTGCTGATGAGTTCCAAAAGCTTGTATAGCTTGCACCTGACCTGATTGCTGGGATTCCGAAGAGCAGTGAATATCCAGGAATCAAAATGTGTTA
This sequence comes from Mastomys natalensis, assembly GCA_021653895.1. Classification (NCBI taxonomy): domain Eukaryota; kingdom Metazoa; phylum Chordata; class Mammalia; order Rodentia; family Muridae; genus Mastomys; species Mastomys natalensis. The sequence goes on along the minus strand of JAJTUV010000068.1, from coordinate 3,272,923 downwards.
AAGCATAGTGAATAGCATGGGGAGTGCTAGAAAGACAGCTTGATCAGTAAGTACTTCTTACCATGCAAGACTGAGGGTCTGAGTTCAAGCTCCAGGACTCAATTTGAAAGCCAGGTTAGGGTATGCATTTATAATCTCAGCACTGGGGAGGTATATAAAGGAGGATTTCTGAGACTTCTGGGTAAACTAGCCTATTCTCCATAGCCCCAAATCCCAGAGAGTCCCATCTCGAATGGATGGCTCCTGAGGAATGATATATGAAGATGACCTTGATCTAACATATACATGCATGATATGCACACATACACACACACACACACGTACATATTTACATACATGCATGATGTATACCTTCACACCTTTCCATATCCCCTGAACACATGCATACACAAATTTATACATGCATACCCCACACCCATGTACACACTTGTACCCCGACCCACACAAATGACACAAATGTATGCATATTCACATTCTATACCTATATATACACACACATGCACATGCAAACTCATGCATGCACATGTACCACATACACACATACATGCATATACACAGAAATACACAAACATATACACATAAACACACATACACTTACACAGAGAGGCACATGCACACACATAAACATGGATACATGCATGCATACCATATACACAAACACATAGATGCACACATACGGATTGCATGCATACACATGCACATGTCATGTATATGGACACAATGTGTACATGCACATACATACACAAGCAAAGCATAACCTCACATGGCATGTTGAAGTTCCATTTGCTGCTTACCGACAGTGACCTTGACTTACTCTTCAGCTCTGACTCTCACTTTCTCCCCAGGAAATGATGATACCTTCTGACTACAACTTTCCGTATTTCTATGACTATCTCACACTAAAGCTAAATCTTTGTAGATGCAAGTAAACCCTGAAACTTTAATCAAGAATGCATTTCCTGAGTGTTTTCTGTGGAGTGCTGTGTTCCTGGGGATAAGCAGTGCACAATCGTGCAAAAATCATTCACTCTTGTTTGCACAAGCTCACCATGCTGAAATATGAAGTCCTAACCACTTTACCTTCTTGTTCTGTGCAAATCACAAAAGCAACTGCGAAGAAGCCAAATTCACGGATGATAATCAATATTTGGTAAACACTTCCTTTAGTTGGAGCCAACATTTTCCTATAAGAAAAATGAGTTAAACCTTATGCCAGAAAAACAAATCATAGAAAAAATATTCCTCTTTCTGTCTCCCTTCTCCCTAGGTATTAATCTCCATAATTATTTCTGAAATTTCAAACATTATTCTGTCTTATCAGAGTCTGAAGGTTAGAATGGCAAAACAGGACAATATTTTCATCAAGGTCATCCACTGTCTCTTATTAAATTCTATGGGAAACAGGATCGAGCTTACTCAGCATAGCTTTCAGCATGTTGGCACAATAATAATAACAAAACAATCTTTCCAGTGAACCCTGGAAGCCAGGCAGGATGCTTTACCTATCAGGTTGAACCCACAGGTTACTGAGTTTGAAATACATTATACTAAAAGCTCCATGAAATTGAGATTAATTTCAAAAGACAACCCAGATATTGACTTGACAGGAAAGATTGCTAAATCCAGTGAATCGAGAAATGGTGGCATGTGCTTTAAGAAATGGGGAAATGCAAGTTAGTTATCTCTGTTTCCCTTCCCATTCTGAGCAGAGTATTTGAGTTCTGCCAAACACAGCCATTGTAATAGTCTTAGTTGAAAGATCTCAATTGGCTTGTACTGCAGATCCAGGATTGGGAAGCCTCTCATTCTGTAAGTAGGGTGAGTGTGGTAATGAGCTGGAGGTGGAGGCTGGTTTTATAGGCAAAATCAAGCTATGAAAAGCAGGCACAGGAAATGAAAAGCATACGGCTACTCTCAGTTACAACGTTAAAGCAAAGAAACTTCCTTATGGTTCCCCAGAGCTTGCCCAATTGAGATTTGGCTGCTCATTCTCTCTCTCTTTCTTCCTCTCCCTCTTGTCCTTGTCATCATGGATAGATCAGCTTTGACTTGATGGTGTGAACATTGCCACAAGCAACACCATTTTGATCTGCCCTGTCCCTTCTGTGCAGTAGCTCTGTGCCTCCAGTGGCCTCCCTGAATTGTGTGTGGCAGATCAGAATGTAAAAGGAACTTTTCAAAAATAAGGACATCATGTAACATATCCCTATTATGAATGCCTCTCTTTCATTCCTATTGGGACAATGTGACTCCTCACTCAGTCCTGCACTAGAATGGTAACTGTCACCCATTTTTGAGAACCTAAAGGGAGACAGTGAGAGCTTCCAAGTGTAGGAAGTATGAATTCCAGGGCTATGATGGGATAGGATGGGGGCTGAAGAAGTGACAGTAGTTAAGACAAATTACGTTCTTGCAAAGGACCTAAGTTGTGTTCCCAGGACCTAATCTAGTGATTCACAACTTCCTATAAGTTCAGTTCCAGGTGATTTGACGCCCTGTTCTGACTTCTGCAGGTTCCTACCTACCTACCTACCTACCTACTACCTACCTACCTACCTACACACACACACACACACACACACACACACACACACACACACATACACAAATAAGATGGGGCAAGATATGGTGTGACCAGATAATTTTTCTAAATTAAAAACGTAATCTGATATATTTTTTAGTTCAGTATATCACAGCAATTGCAGTTTGTGGTAAAGCCTACTTACCCACTGCAGCCAGGAAGCAGAGAGCAAGAAAAAGAAGAGCTCAGAACCAAGGAAACCTTCCAATATCCTGCCTTTGACATACTCCCGTCCCCACTGCAACACTCCCCCCACCACACCCCCTTGACAAGGCCTGTTCTTACATAAGACCCCCACAGCCAAAACTATATTCAAATTTTGAATCAGTCAAGTCAAAATTCCTGAGTAGACTACAGCTCCTATGATCAGTCATTATTGGCTATGCCTTCACAGACACACACAGTGGCCACACCCGATTGTTAGGCCTGTCTTGCTCCATTCAAGTTGATGGACAAGATCACCATTCTTGTGTCCGAGAATGGCGATCAGAATTGGATGAAATACATTCAGTTCTCTAAATGAACAGCATATGTAGTTTCAAACATTTTCAAAATCATACAAGGGCTATTTAAAAAAAAAAAATGCTAACATTTCCCCCTACTTTGGTCAAGATTTAAACACACAGTTAGATAAACCCAAAATACTGAAAACATAGCAGCCTTTGAAGAGCTAAAAGCTATCCAGCACCTTTGTATTTCATGGCTCATGTCACTTTAAGGTGAAGAGTCTTACAATGAAGATAACTAATGGTTTCCAGCCCAGACAAAAAGGACATCTTTCCTTTTGAAAAAGAAAAAAACAAAATCTTTTGAGGACACTTCTCTGTCTGTTAAAAGACGCTTCAGTGTATGTTATAAAAGCCTTTCAAGGAGGACACGGAGCCAGAAAAACACAGTCCAGATTCCTTAGAGAAATGAGATCTGACAAGAGGGATGGCCACTGTCACCTTCCTCCTTGGAGAGTCACACCCAGTATCCTCTCCTTTCCTAGCATGGTGTTTCATCTGAAGCCTGGGCAGGTCTTCCTGGGCCTTCCTACCAATTCTTAATTCATAGGGACTTTTCAGTCAGTGCTTTAGTTAATTGGAACAGGTTAGAAAATAGTTTAAAAAAAAAATCCCAAAGAGACAAAAGCCCAACTTAGACTAAATGAAAGAACAGTGTTAGATACCAACCCTGGGTCTGAAAGTATATCTTCCTATCAAAGTATCACACAGGACTGATATCACCTGCCTCATGTCCAGGACACCTTAATCCATGGTCTGTGGACTAGATCAGTCTGGATGTAGCAGTTTAAATGTACCTTCAAATTTTATGTTTTAGAAACTCAGTTTTCAGTGTCATATGTTAATGGCACTTGAGAAGTGAGATCTTTGAGTTCAGATCTCTGAAGTATGAACATCCATTCGTTAGTCCATGGGCAGATGGACTGATGCATTCATAAGGGAATATAGGAACAGCTTTTTAAAAATGTTTATTTATTTAATGTGTATATGTGCTTGCTTATTTGAGTTTAATTTGTACCATGTGCATAAAGTTGTCCCTAGAGATCAGAAGAGGCCATCAGATTCCCTGGACCTGGAGTTGCAGGCAGTTGTGAGCTGCCATGCGGGTGCTGTGAAGCATGTCTGGCTCCTCTGCAAGCACAGCAAGTGCTCTTAACTGTTGAGCAATCTCTTCTGCCCAGAAATGGCTTTGTTATTAAGGGCTAGATTGTTCACTCTGTCCTGTCCTTCATGGCTTCAGTAGTCTGAAGACCACCCTTATTTGTCACTGACCCTTACCAAATGCCTTGGATTTAACAACTTCCCACGATGTAAAAAATAAATTAATTTATTTTGATAAATCATTCAGGCTAGCATGGACTGTAAGAGCAACAGAAAATGGACTCATAAAGAATGCTAAATGAAGCATAAAGATATTTGATGTGAAAAAAATGGCAGCAAAATAATTTATGTTGGATAGGATCTGACAAGCCATACAAATAGGTTTCCTTTCTTTGGCAATTTTAATTTGAGACCAGGAGTGGAAGGGTGAGCTTGGGACAGCGCCATCTGTGGGAAGAAGTGGGAGAAGACACCTAGAAAGCCCTGGAATTGCAGAGATGAGCTACACAGCAAGCAGGATGTGTAAGCACATGGCCTCTGTTCTATTCTGAAGGATGTCTCTGTTTTGGGTGAGAATAACCAGCCCAAGCTGGCAACAATGTCACCTTTTTACATCCTTGAATGTATGTTAACTCAACTATTTTAAGGTGTCTTTAGCAAGTCTTTTCCCTTTAGATTTGAAATAGGTCAACAACACAGTAAACCTTTGTATTGATTACTGCTCTTGTCTCTGTGGGTAAATACTTAAAAGAAAGCATTCAAGGGGTAACGGGATTTAAATGGCTCATGGTTTTAGGGTTCAGTTCAGTGTGGTAGGGAATGCAAGGTGAGGGGAATGGCTTAAGGCCGTAGTGCAGAAATACGAGGCTGTCTATTCAATACCTCCTCAGACCAGGAAGTAGATGTAGGACAGGAAGTGGTTAGCAGCCATGTGCCTCAAAGCTCGCTTCCCAGAGATTTGCTTCTGCTAGCCAGGCTCCACTCAAATGCTTCACAACCTCTCAAAATCATATCATCAGCTGGTGATGAACTATTTAACATCTGAAACTGTGGGGCCAAATTTCAGAGCCTAACCATAACTTCCACGTAGTTTATGGCTAACTACTTTCTAGCATAATAGAATGGAAAACAACCAAAAAGAATGGTGGTGATGGGAAGGCTAGGGAGTAGGCTCTTTAGTCAAGAACACTTGCTGTTCTTACAAATGACGTAAGTACTATTACTAGCATCCACAGAGGGTGGCTAACTGCTACCTGTAACTTCAGCTCCATATGGATGTAATGCCATCTTCTGGCCACCTTGTGGAACTGCATTTGTGTGCACATACACATACATAGATATGCCTACACATATGCATACACAGAAAATTAAATAACTGAAAATAAATAAGATTTGTTACTTTCAGTACAAACTAGTTATAAATAGAAAATAATATATAAACATTAATTACCACAAATCAGGCTTACATACATATTTAATGATGATGCCACTGCACTGTGAGGTTAATTCTGTTATAAGGCTGCTTGCATAGGAGAGGAAACTGAGACCCTGAGATGTTAAGCAACTTGATCACTAATGGGATGATCCTCCTCCCCCCCCAAAATCTATAAAATAAGCAAAGATATCACTATACTTGTGCAGTGAAAATTGTCCCATAGCCTAGCTCACAATAGAGAAACTAGAGTCTGGTGTTTCATTGTGATAGAATCCAGAGAAAGCTTCACCATGAAGCCTCAGCTGGCTTGAAATATTCTACTTAGACCAGGCTGACTTTGAACTCACAGAGGTCCTGTATACCTCACTAGGCTATAGCTAAGTATACCTAGGGATAGGCTAGGATTAAAGGTATATTTATCATACCTGGCAGAATTACCTTTCTCTTCATGTAATGCATCCTCACCTCCCCCACCACAAGACACACTGTTCAACTGAGGAAAAATAAAATAACTTATTCCAAAATCTTAAGATACTCATACATGGTGTTATCAGGCCATAGATTTACAAGTGTAAAGACTATTGGAGATTAATGTAAGGTAAGTATAAGTAGCTTTAAGAGCATCCCTGCCATAGAGATGAGCCACACTCTACCCTCTTAGCACAGTGTGATTGCCCTCATTAAAACCCTCGGCATGTTTTATGGTAGATGATGATAGGGCTGTGTGCATCTCTGTCAGATCTATGAGGTTCACTTGAAATCTGGTTTCATGGGCACTGCTTGCAGTTAAGCACATCTTAGCGATGTGAAATAAAAGGCTAAAGTAACTGGGCTTTTCTGGATTTGAGATATAATCTTATTACATATCCCAGGCTGGCCTTGAACACATGATTCTGATCTCTTAGTCTTCCAAGTGTTTGCACACTATACCACCTGGATATGTGGCCAGATCTAATCAGTGAACTTCAGGAGTGTGTGTGTGTGTGTGTGTGTGTGTGTGTGCTTTATCTCTGGAGTATCTTTATTTCTTCCTACCTTACTTTAGTTTAATTAACCTATTAGTATTATTACTCTTGTTGAGACAGAGTCCCACTAGGCAGTCCTGGCTGGTCTCAAACTTAAAGAATCACCTACCTGCATCTTAAGTGCAGGGGTTACAAGTGTGCATTAGTATACTTGCCTCCACTTATTTTTCGTTTTTGAGACAGGATCTCTCACTGTACCAGAAGCTCAGTATCAGTTAGAGTAGCTGGCTCAAAAGCTGTCTGGGCTCTTCCTGTCTCCACATCCCAGCACTGGAGTCACTGGTGAATTTTGAAAGTTTATAAATGTATGCTTAGGATCCTCCTGCTAACAATGTGAATATTCAACTAAGCTATCTATTGTAGCACAGTTTTTTTACTCAGAAGAATTACTTTTTTGTAAACAATGTATCTACATACAACAACAACAATACAACAACACAAAAACAACAACAGCAAATCCATTATGTTTTTACCTTCTCCATCCCACACTTCTGTGGCCAAAGTTGTTCAATGGGATGCTAGAGTATTTGGGAGAAGCTGGTAAGAAAGTATATATAAAGCAAAATGGCCTGTCTGGATGTTTCCCTATTTGCTGTTTATACTCTCTTATTACTTGGATTACAAAATGATGCCTGGAAGTCTACCAGCCATCCTGAGGCATGCAACTGTAATCTCAGCACTTTGGAGGCAGAGACAGGCAGATCCCAGGGCAATGAGAAAAGCAACTAATACAGAGATATGATGTTGACTCTCCAGACCTGTGAGCTAAATAGAACTTTTCTCTGTCATTACTCAGCCTCAGTCGTTTTGTTATAGTAACAGGCAACAGATGATGTATGCAAATACAGTCTTTCCAGAAAGATATCCAAGCCACTAGTGGATCATTTACATAATTCTGCATCATTAAGCAGAACACTTGTGTTCAAGTTGGCACATTTGCCTTTTGATGGAGATAGGAGTGCGTAGGGTTGCCCCTTGGGCAGCGATTAGACAATTGGCTTGCTTCCCAGTGACCAGGATCCATCTGCCGAGAGAGATCCTTCCCAGAGCACAGTCTGCATGCAACCCTGGAAAATCCATTTTTCACCCTTTTATCCCTGGAAGCAAATGTTGGTGATTTTATAATAATTGTTTCATTTCCTTCCAGACAGCTGTGCTGAAATATATAATATCAGAGAGTCCCTGCACACCAATCTCTGGTAGCAAGGAGATCCTCAAGGACTTGTATAGTTGAAAAAAAAAAAAAACAAAAAAAAAACCCATGGAAATTGAACTATGTCCCAACCATCAATTTACTCTTAAAGCTTATGTATTTTATTTATGTATATGAGTGTTTATCTGCATGTATGCATGTATACCACATGTGCCAGGAGACATAGATACCCTGGAACTAGAGTTATAAAGGTTGTGAACCATCATGTCTGTGTGAAATTGAACCAGATTCTGCCAAGCAGCAAGGCTTTAACTCTGAGGCCTCCACTCACAACTCCTAATGTATATTTCATTATTTATTAATTCACTTTACATCCCCATTGCAGCTTCCCTCCCTCCTCTGTTCTCAGTCCCTCCTTCTCACCTCCTTCTCCTTTTCCCTCTTTCCCTTTTCCCTGGAGAAAGGGAACATTAACCTCCACCCAGGACATCAACCCACCCGGCACACCTAGACTTAGCATAGCTTTGTCCCTAACTAAGGCCAAACAAGGCAACTCAGCTACCAGAAAGGGAACCAAAGGTAGGCAACTGTCTGAGTCAAAAGACAGTGCCTGCTCCAATCCTTAGGAGACCCACGTGAAGACCAAGCTGCACTTCTGCTATAAATGTGTAGGGGCTTAGGTACAGTTTACACTTGCTCTTTGGTTTGTAGTTCAGTCTCTGTGAGCCCCCATGGGTCCAAGTTAGTTGGCTCTGTATGTCTTCTTGTGATGTCCTTGACCCTTCCCACTCTCTCAATCCTTTCTCTGATTCTTCCACAAGACTCACTGAACTCCACCTAATGCTTGGCGTCTGCATCTGTTCCATCAGCTGCTGGATGAAGCCTCCCAGATAACAGTTGTGCTAGGCTCCTGCCTCTAATGTATTTTTATTGGAGTCAAGTGATTCATCATTTATTAAAATTTGGATTTTCTCTTACAATTAGAAAACTTTGTCCTACACCCTAGAATTTGTGTAGCTGGTTTTATTTTATTTAAATTAGTGAGATGTTTAAGTGTTTTTAAAAATGTGATTTATTTTGCTCTTTCACATCTCGTTAGTTTAAAAGACTCTTCTGTCAGTTTGCTTTCCAACACCTTGTGTTCTGGGTGCCTCCAATTTCTCCTTTATCCTGGAATGCTTTTAAGTTTCTTTCTGTGCAGCAGATGAGGCATAGTCTATCGGCAGAGCTTAGAGTGTTGTTCTTCCAAACGTTGCTGTTTAAGATCCAAACAGTAGTCAATCAAATGTGACATTACCTTCTATTTCTAGTAGCAACATTACAAAAAAATAAGCAACATTTGCTATTAATTTATTACATTTTATTTAACTTATATATCCCAAAGATAATTTTCTCTGTAAGTAAATGTCATAGTTTTTTTTTTTTTTCTCATTTATCTCTCTTCTTATATTGTGCCCTTAGGTTTCATAGTACATCTTTATAATCTGGTATCTTATACTTTCAGCAGAGCTTAATCTAGATTAGCCAGTGCCCAGTAGTAAATGGCTCACATATTGGCTGGACACTGACCTATCAGAGCAGTGTGTTCTAGCATAACAGACTCCAGCTCTGATTCAAGCAGACGGTTTAGAAGCATGCTTGATTGTGTCTGTGAATTCACCAAAGGTCCTGGTGAGAACCCTGTGTTTAACTCTCTGATTTAAATAGGGAAACAAAAGTCACGTGTGTCCCTTATCGCTGTACCTTTAAAGTCCTGTAACGCTGGGAGGAATGTCACAGTTGGAAGACATTTTCACCATTGTTCACGTGAGAACAGAGCCCATGATGCAAAAACGATGACAACATCATTAGTTATCAAGATATCAATATCAAAATTTCAAAAATAGTAGAGTCTTATGGCCTTAATGCTTTCCCAGAAGTCATGGGCAGTCAAAAGGAGGCCTAACACTGATACAAGCAGAGCCATCTTTAAAACAATCGTCAAGTTCTCAGAGAGATGAGTAGGTGCCATATTGTGTGGCGAAGTCAGTGATGACCAGTCATTCTTATGTGAAGTCTCACGGCTCTAGAGATTTCTTGGAGATAGGGAGTGACACTTGAACCCTGACCTCTTTGTGCTCCAGCATATATGAGGAAATGGGAATGCAGATTATAAAACCACCACTGTAGGTCAGGGCATCTCAGATCAGATGGTGGAACAGGCACTACAAAATGCTCAGAAACCTCAGAAGGATGTTGGAAGGTTCCTAGTGAGTTCCACATCCCACCCTAAGACTTGTAATACTTGACAATAGTTAAGAAACCTAGAAAATCTGTAAATAAACTTATTTGCAATATTCTCTTGAAATTTCAAAGCTGGCTAACTCAGTGTGCATGCACCCTAGGTTGTTGGTGGTCAGAAAGTACTGGTCCAATTTTGTTTCTCTTAGAGCAAAATGTAATTATTCCACCAGACATGGTAGTGGAATCCTTATTTCAGGCAGAGGTGGAGGCGGAGGCAGAGGAGGCAGAGGAGGCAGAGGAGGCAGAGGCACAGGAAGCAGGTGGTTATTTATGAGTTCAAGGCCAGTCTAGCCTACATATTTCCATGTCGGACCAGCCATGGCAACATAGTGAGACCCTCCTTTTATAAAAATAACATAGTTTACGTTCTGTATGGTATTGGAGCTAACAATTACAACAGCAATGTCCTGTGGTAGCAACAGACTAGTGTCTTGCTTTGGGGCATTAAGAAAGTAAAGATACGAGCTGAGGATGACAGCTAGTAGGTAAGCACCGCAAGAATGACGGCCTGAGTTGATCCTAGCATTCACATAAAAGCAGAGTAGTGATGAGATCCAACAATGGGAGAGGGAGACGGTGTCCCTGGGGGACTGCACAAACCTCTGACTGAATCAATAAGTACTAGGCACCAGTGAGGATTCACTAAAAAATAATAATAGGTGATGTCTGAGGACTGACAGTGATCTTGGCATTCACACCACTTGCACAGATGCACAGCTGTGTGTACAGGGAACATGTGTGCACATCTAAGCACCATAGATATGAATAGGCTAGAAAAAGCACAAGTAAAATCTCAGAAAGTAATAACAGATGATGTGCTAAATCATGTGAGCAGTATAATGATACTTATAAGGACAGACAGTTGTTGGACTATCATTTAAAAGATTAAGGAGTATTATTATACTGAGCACATGACCAGAATGTTAGTGTTCTGATTTTTATAACTTGCTAACTTTGCCTATAAATTCATCTTGCTAAAGGATATATGCTTTAAGCTAACTGGCCTTCTTCCTGATTTTCAAAGAAGTTGCACTACAGCTAGGAATGAGCAACTATAGGCACGTGTCTGAGGGTCTGTCTTCCAGTGATGGGCTGAAGCCTGTTGACTTGGCTGAGCTCTGAGAAGATATCAGTGCTGACATCCCCATGTGCTCCACACATCATCCAAAGCAGGCGCTTGTGCTAAACAGAAAGGCATTTTGTTCCATGTTTTGACAGCTAGGGATCCTGGAGAATTGGTCTCCTGTGTCGTTTATGCTGAACGTAGACAGAAGCATCTTCCATCTCCTCCTATAGTGTCAAATAAAAACAAAAGCAGGCTAAATGTGGCGATACATTCCCATAATCCTAGCACTTGAGAGACAGAGGCGGGAGAATTGTGAGTTTCAAGACAAGTTTGGCTTGCATGGTGAGATTCTGTGTCAGAAATAAATAAATAAATAAATAAATAAATAAATAAATAAATAATAGCTGGATAGATGGATAGATGGATAGATGGATAGATGGATAGATGGATAGATAGATAAACTGTGTTTGTATTGTTGCAGATTTGTGGACCAGTCCAAGCATAGCTGAGCAACCTCCCTGTCAAGGTGCAACACATGTACTCTGTCTGCTTTTTAGAGCTAAATTCTAAAACTTCATATCAAATTGTCTACTGAGGAATCAGCTAGAAAAAATCAGTGAGGAGAGTTTGTTAGCTAATTTTATCATTGTTGTGACAAATATTAGACAAGATGCAATTTAAAGGAGTAAGGGTTTAGTTTGAAATAGAGATGGAGGTGATGCGGCAGCTGGTCACACTGTGTCTACAGTAAGAGAGTAGAGAGAGATGAATGCTATACTGAGCTTGCTTCCTCAGTCTGGGACCTCAGCTTCGGGCATGATGCTGCCTCCATTTTGGGTGAGTCTCTTTTATTCCTTTGAGGTAAAACTGATCATTTCCCTTTCTCTTATGCAGAGGAACGCTAGTGTGTTAGATAGAACAACAAAACAAGATCTTGGCTGTTTAGAGCAGCAGTTTTTAACCTGTGGGTCATGATCTCTTTGGGGGGTCACATACGATATGTCCTGCATATCAGATATTTATATTATGATTCATAACAGTAGAAAAATTACATTAATGAAATCACAGCAAAATAATTTTGTGGTTGGGATCCTACAATTGAGAAAACTATTCAGGGGTCACAGCATTAGGAACCAGTCTATAAGCAGATGATTAAAAAAAAAAAATCTAGTAGAGCACAAATGATCTTGTCTTTTCAGATAATGTGTAAAAACCACTAATGCCAAACAAAACTCGTGCTTCTGAGGGAATAAGAGTTTATTTTGGAGCCAAACAATGAGTAACCATGGCCTGGAAACACTGGTTTAGGCTATCCAAAACCATGTTACAATGAGTTGGGTTGGTCACCGAAGTTGTTTGTTCCTAGCATAGGCTTTATCCCTTGAGGTAATGCCCTTCCTTGAAAACAGCAGCTTCCAGAGATAGCGAAACAGGCCACTGTGATGCTTGGGGCTGGTGAGTTAACTAGAGCTATGCCTGGGGGCTGCCACTCACAGTCAGGCTCAGAAAGGGATTTAAGGAACAAACCAGGCCTAGAGAAGGGATGAGATGGAGCCTGGAGAGCAAAGCACATTGCTTACACATTAAGCGTCTCTCTCAAGCCCAAATGTACCTGAGATCCAAGAGCTGGGAGCCAGGTTCCGGGAAAGAGTCTCTGCACAGGGACAGTGTGGGAAGCCTTGACTGAGATTGCGATTATGTTTGGGTGGAAGCACTGTTTTTCATCATGACAGGATTCTGTGGGAATCCAGATGGGACAAACACGGTGTGACATCCCTGACTTCCTGCACGATCTGAGTTACTGAAACAGCATAACATGCACTTTTGCATAGGAGTTGTGCTAAGCAGATGTTGCTTCCTGCAGGCACTAGTGCCCTATGTAAAGACGTCTGCATTAGAGAGATGTGGTATTAAGGGCTATGGATATTAATTTTTGCATTGATTATACAGCCATTATCTTTTTCTGCCTTGATCTTTCCCCTCTTCTTCTTTCTTAGAAATAGCCATCATTTTAATAAACTGCTGCCAACGAGCCATAACTCAAATGAATGTGTCTCAGCCAGCGACCCCAAATATTTCTTCATTGTGTTAATAATATTTCCACAGGTTGGAAAACACCCTACTTGCTTTATCAGGCAGGTGTCATTTACCATATGTACATCCATACTATGACACGGCAGTATCCTGTCTATTGCCATAAATGAAGAGCTGAGGCTTCCATGTGGCATAGTTCTTCAGAGTTGGGATGTGAGGTTCTTGTTATACAACCACACTAACCTACTTTGCTCAGTCAGCTGCTTCCTGGGCTCTCCCACATCTGCAAGCCAATCGCCTGGAGCAAAGCCTTGTTCAAGCTAATTAACTCAAGCCTTGGCAAGCAGCAGGCAGCAGATCTTAGTAGCTGCCTGGCTTCTCCATCACTTCTAATCGTATCTCTGAATGCATTACGCATCCCTGCCTCTTGCCTGTTCTCTGTTCCAATGCCCTCGGTCTCGGTGTAAAAGTTGTGACTCTGCCTTCTTCCTCAGGCCCTGCTTTCAACTTTCCTTTCAGTCCTGTCTCCCAGGGCTTGATGCCCACAGGGCGCTTGCTTCTCTTACCTTTGCTGTTATCCTGTTTGTTCTTAGTGAATTGCCAGAGACTATGTAGCACTCACCCTCCTTTGGCAATGTCCATTTCTTCCAGCAATGGTTCAGGCCCCTAGAGACAAAGCTTTGCCTCTTTTCCCTTGTCATCATTTGTTCTTGTTACAAGAAAAATTGAAATAGTTTTTAATCAACCACTGATATTACCTCATGGTCCAGAGTTAAAGATTTACGAAATAGAATTGACTAACTCTCAAACATAAAATAGCATGTTTCTAGGCAATATATGTCATACATAATATTGTCTGTAACACACAGGCATGTTGCACTACATAGAAAAAAGGTTAGAGACTGAGATTGGAACAGGGAAGCTGTAGATTTTACACACATGCACACACAAATATACATATGCATACACAGGTACACACACACAGGCATATTCATACACTCATATATACACATACACATATACATGAACACATATACATACACAGACACATACACATAAACACAAATATATACACACATATATGCATGGACATTTATACAAATACAGATGCACATATGTGCACACATATACATCTATATAACTGCACTGTGTATTTAAAACCTTTTCATAGCAGCAATGCAGTTTCATTGTCTTGTATTGTTTGGGTAATGTGCAGTGGTGACATGTAACTCTGTGATGGATTCCATTATATGCCTGACACATCCTGTCTCCATCTGCACTGCTGCCTCTTCTTCAGGTAATGTGCAATTGTTGTAGGGGTCATTCCACATCCATCATAAGATTTTCAGGTTCTTGTATCCAAGAACAAAGGATTGGAACATTTGGGTAATGATAAAAACAGAGATAGCTTTTGAGGAAGAAAAAGGAATTCTGGAGGGTGCCAGGGGGACCACTGTTCTGGCTGGCAGCAACTTGGACTTGCTTTAGATGGAAGTGCTCTTGACCCCATCAAAGGGTGTTGGCACGCAAGGTGGACTTAGTTCTATCTGGGGTAAGTTGATCCAGGCAGGTGCTGAGGACTCATGCTGCTGTGTCAGAAGCAGCCTGTTCTCACTACAGTAGAAGTGTGATTTCCCTTAGGGCTTCCCTAAGATGGTTCAAAATGTTGTGTTAGCTCTATGGGCCAGGTTATAAGCAGCACTCACACAAGCTATGAGGCAGGCATGCTTACCAGAAATGCCTTTCTGTTTGGGAGCTGGCTGGCATGCAGATTTGCAACCTTGGCTTTAAACACCTCATACAAACTTTGCTTTTGAAAATTCCTTAATAGTTTTAAAGGGGTAGGGGGGAGGTCATGGATTTAAAACACAGTACTGAGAAATATTTTCTATTCTGATTTTATTCATGGTGGTGGTAAGGTGAACCCAAATCATACTTGCTGAAATCAAGCGTTGAGCACCCTGAGATTAGTGCCCTCCAGCCATCTTGGCAGGAATGAGGATATTCAGAAGAGATGTGTGTTGATCCCTTTGGCTCTCAGTCCATTGAGGGAATGATCCCTAAGAAGCAGATATCCATAGGAATCTCACATTGGAATAAGGAAAAGACTGAAGCCTGGTACCAACCAGAGGAAGAACTTGCCTCTGAGAAAGGGTTCACACAGTTCCGACAGCTCGTCAGACCACACTGCAGGAGAGACTGGAGCCTCATTAATGAAGGCTCAGTGATGGGTGAACCACACCGAGACCAGGACTGCTTATCTAAGTATACATCTAATTACACCTGACCATCATGTCAGGATCCTGATTATAGAACTTGGGGAGTAAAGGATAGCCTCTTGTTCCTCTCTCAATGTAATCACATTGAAGAAATCTCCTTTTTTTTCTCTTTGAATTGTCTCTTTAAATGGCCTGTTGAGGATGGGGGGCAAAGACTGTATGTTAAAGCTTCCTGGACCCAAGCTTAGACTCTGACAACTCCAGTGGCATCCCAAACACCACTGCTTCAGGTGTCAATCACAAGTACACATGTCTCCTCTCCTAGGCACTATGTCAGGGTTCCTGAAAGACAATGCCTTTGCCTCTGGCTTGACCACAGAGTGGCTCACAGAATGGAGAGTAACTCTGCAGGTCCTAGATTAGCATTTATTATAAGGGATCCCAGCTCAGGAATACTTCCTGGGCTTTGGTGAAGGAGAACCAGTAGGTTCCTGTGGCTTGGCTTTGTGGTATTCTTGAGGAGACAGTTACTCTAGACTTTGTCACACACTGCCTGGCATGGCTTCAGATCCCCAGCACTCAGTGACCAAGAAGAGATAGAAAAAGGAAAAAAATGCAAAGGGAAGACAGAAAATTCATAATTTCTGCGTATACAAGGGGCAGAAGACCCAGAGGGAACATTAATTACACTCACGGAACAGAAGGCTTTTTGTCAAAGATAGGAATCTATGCAAATTATGCACAGAAAATGTTATAAAATAAAGTCAGCTGAATATTAAAGACTTTAAGTAATGCTTTTAACATTTCAAAGGCACATTAGTTCTAGCTCAGTTGACTGCTCTCTCTCTTAAAACTTTCAAAAGTCATTTACTAAAATGAAATGGGAATGAATCTAGATTTTTCACATAACCACCTTACTTGCCCACTCTCCAAAGGCCCACAGACAGATACTACAGAAAGATGAAATGACTCTGTAAAAATTCTCAGAATTAAATTATTTTTCAGAATAGGATCCTTGTATTTCATTTCATTTTTTTTTCTTAAAATCTGGGTATTAATAGGTATCACCTCACTCAATGGCACCAATTTCAATTTTTAGTACTGGCTTAAAAAATTGCTGGATGGCCTGGTAAGTGGGGTCACTGGGTAAAGTGTCTGCAGGGCAAGCTTAAGGATGTGAGTTTGATCCCCACATCCATATAAAACATCTTGGGCATGGTGGCCCAATGTTTGTAGTCCCAATGTTGGGGAGGCAGAGATGGGAGGATTTCTGGTGCTCACTGGCCAATTAGCTTACATGCTTAGTTCCAGGCCCAGTGAAAGACCATGTCAAAAGAAGAATGAATGAAAGAAAGAAAGAAAGAAGAAAGAAAGAAAGAAAGAAAGAAAGAAAGAAGGAAGGAAGGAAGGAAGGAAGGAAGGAAGAAATGAAAAGAAAAAGAAAGACAATGTGAACTGTGTGAAGAAGACCTGAGGTTATCCTCTGGCTTCTACACACAGGTACACACAGGGACACACATTCATGCATACACACATCTATTCATGTGTGCATACATTTTCAAGCCTCCCCCAACACATACCAATACCTAAAAGTGATAGAAGATGTTCTTTCATAGAAAATGACACGTCCTATGGTCTCTATTGTTGAAGACCATGCCAACACAGGAACTGAGTGTCCATGGCATAGATGCTCGAGAGAGATAAAGGTCAAAGTTTGTAGCACTGGGGAGACAGTTCAGTGGATAAAGTGCTTGCTCTGTGTGCATGTGGACCTGAGTCTGGATGTCCAACACACATATAGAAAGGTCACTGTGGTGGTGTGTGCAGTAACCCTAGCACTGACCTCAGAGGGAGGGCACAAGAAAATCACAGGGCCTTGCTGGACAACCATCTTCCCTGAAATGACAAGATTCAGATTAAGTAAAACTGTGTCTCAAATAAGTAAGGTTGAAAATGACTGAGGAGACATACTGAGACTCAACATCTATCCTTTATACACTCACACACACATCCATTACACACATGCCCACTCACATACACAATACACACACATGCACAGAGACACATACACACACACCCATACACACACAAATCCCCCTCACACACAAATACACACACACCTCACATACAAATATGCTATATATACAGCTATGACACAGTTATAACTATAGTGTTAAGCCTTCAACCTCCCTGGGCAGTCTTTTGTTGTTTGGAATTCCCAAGATCTGTTTGTTTCTATGCCTTATTCCTTCATGGCATATCTCCTTAGAGGAGTCTGTGTGCTGAATTAACTCAAGTATTTATTTGCCCAGAAAAAAAGTTCATCTCAACAAACTTCTCTCAAAATTTAGAGAGAAAAAAAAATCACATGACGCTATCTCATTGACTGTTTAAATTCTATTGCTCTTTAAAATTCTGCCTGTATTGGGCCAGCCCACGCTCCATGGATGATTCCCTTCAGTGGCAGAAAAGGTAAACTGCTTAAAAAAAAATAAAATTTCATGATAAGTATATAATGGGGGATGTATTTTTGAACACGAAGGGTTACCTGGGACTTCTCAGGCAGCTCCTTTGGCAAAGAAATCTATGAAGATGGATGTGAACAGGAGCGAATCAATCTACACTTTCATCTTAAAGTTCACTTCACACTTCGGTGACAAAGGATGACAGATTGAGGTCCTGTGAGAAAATTCATGGCTCTGTCAAACTGCTCTCATTTAGACAGCATGGCACATAGACAGTCTGTTCATAGAGGAGAAAATATTAGATTTGATGAATTTTTTTTGAGGCCAAATATTTTAAGTTAACATATTTAGGGAAATAAATGGCAATTTCTGGGTGGAATTTAAGAAGAATGCAGGAGGTGTGAGGAACATGGCCGCCTGGGTTCAGGGTGACGCTCCTGGAACACGAGAGCTGAGCGTTCTCTGTTGTCTGTGGTTCTGTCTGATGTCATTAGGCAGTCAGTGCTTTACTTCTTCACAGTTGGCCCTCAGGAGGACAGAACACTGACTGAAGTCGCTGGCTATGATGTTTATCCATGCTGGGCATGCTTATCCCACACAGAAGAACTCTAACATACCCCAGCATCCCTGCACTAGTTAGATTTCTAAAAGCAGACATGGATGTATGAGAGTCTGTGTCTCGGGCGTGGAGGCTCTGCAGAGCACTTTGTTCCCAGGCCCACCTTGGATGGCTCACACCTGCCTGTAACTCCAGTTCCAGGGTTGTCTGACACCCTCCTCTGACCTCTGTGAGCACAGTACTCATATGCACAAACCTACATAGAGATACATGTGTATACATATAATTAAAATTAAAAACCTTTTAAAAAAGGTTTTAATTGGTCAGATAAAGGTCCAAATTGCTCTGCACTTCATAAGGTCTAGCTCAGGCTTTCCTTTTAAACTTGTACCCATTTTGGAATTGGGACACATTTCATGATGGCATCTGATGTTTCTAGAAAGGTGATGGCTGGTTATAAGTCTCCTTATCCCTGCATTCCAGATTCCCTCTATTCATCTTAACAGCTTTTACCTTTTTCATTCAAATTCATACTACAATGTTCTAACTGCTAAATTTGGTTGCACATTGATTACTTTCTATTCATAAAGATGATGTCATGACTTTTACAATGATACTGCTTAGATGGCTGAGACATTGCTACTCTGAGCCCATAAAACTCCTAAAAGTGGGCTGGGGAGATAGCTTAGTAGGTAAAGCTCTTGCCTTGCAGACACGAAGTCCAAGTTCAATTCCCAGCATCACACTGACATAAAGTGTCTAGCTGTGCCTGGTGCTGTGCCTGGTGCATCCATGTACTTTCAGCTCTGGAGCAAAGAGACAAGCAATCCCTGGGCTTAGCAACATCAGCAAGCTCTCAGCAAGTTAAAGATCCTCCTTCCGAAAACAAGATGGCTGCTCCTGAGGAAAGCCACTTGAGTTTTGCAAAACATGTCGTGCACACATGTACACACATACCCTCACATACAAATGCATCTGTTACAAACACAATTCACAAAAGTGGCCAAAAGAAGCATTGTCTCTTATGGACATGGATGAATATCTTTAACAACGAGGGAAACAAACACTATTATTCCTTAGTGTTTCAGACACCCTTGCATGGACATCGCTGTCCCATCCCACCAAAGTGGATAGATTTGCTTCAGTCTAGACAAAAACATGTTTATTCTAGCCCAACTGGGACTTCTTTTCTTAGCACTGGGCCTTTCCTGTTCTCATTGAAAATGAAATTGGAGTTGGTATTTTTAAAATGGGACCTGAGCTCCCAGGTGAGTCTGTGCAATGCCCTAGGGGTTGTCACAACAGCTGGTCGATGTGCGGAGAAGAAGAGGAAGTAGAAGCAGGATCCTAATGGAGTCACGGCTACAGCTCAGGCTGGAAAACAGCTCCTGCCTCTAAAACAGCTTGTCTTCACAAGCTGCTGTTTTTCCCAGTCAGAAGGAAACAGATAAAATAGAGCAAGATGATATTTATCAGGCAGGATTGCTTGACTTGGCCAGAATCAGCAGCTTTTGAATTTTTGAGCAATTTTACAGCATCAAGTTTTTATAAAATGGACAAAATAATCTTTGTGCTGATTGTTTTTATTTGCTTCTGTTCTGTTAGCTTGACCTATCTTGCCCCTATTTACATAAATGACCCATTGCTGATAAACTGTGAATAAGATCATTTTAAAATATAATAACAGCACTATTATTTTACATGTATTTATTTAGTGTGTGTATGTGTGCACACACTTAGAAGTCTGAGGCCAGGATTGTTTCTTTCCTTCCACCACGTAGTGAATGGAATGAAACTTGGGTCCTTGGGCTTGATGGTAAACACCTTTACTTGCTGACTTATCTCACCTACCATATAGCATGCTTGTATAGGAAGACCCATTCTTAAAGTGTTCAGCTTAGCAATAGGGAGGTTAGTTGGCGTTTTCTAGAGAAACATAAACAGGAACATATAGATAGATATATAAGTGGTGGTATATTATGGCAACTGATTTGTGGTCAGAGAAGCTAATATTAGAGTGCCCTGTCCCCATTTTCTTTGGACAGTCTGTTGTAATCCAGGCTGGCTTTGAATTCACTATGTGGGCAGGGATGACCTTGAACTTCTGATCTTCCTGCTTCCATTTCCCCAGTGCTATGATTGTAGATAGAAACTACCACACATAATTTTTATTCAGGTCTTTCCAGTATACTAGGCAAACACTTTACTAATTAGTTATTATACATCCCTATTATACATTACTTGTATGCCTAACTAATTTCCTTAAACACAAGAAGAGAAGGTACATATTCTGTCTTCTCCAAAAAGGAGCCCCATGTGAGGCCACTGATATAACGGAGTTGGATCCTAATACCTAAGATCTAGTAACTCAGAAACCGGAGCAGAGTGCTTGAGCAACGGGGAGGTCAGGGAGGCTTAGAATAGTAGTCCCTTTCCCCATTCTCTTTGGACAGGGGCTGATATATTCCAGGCTGGCTTTAAATTCACTATGTTGCTGCTGGCATAAATCTTGGGGTTTCAATTCCTGCAAAGCAATGGCAGGTAGAAACAGAAGATGAATATGCCAGTTCAAGATTCTCTCTTTGATCTCTCTGGGCCCTCCGTGGATTGGTGATATCTACCTGCTCTGGTGAAGGCAAGTCTTTACTCAGTCTACTGATGATCATGCTGATCTCTTCCAGAAACACCCTTGCAGCCACATCTGGATAATCTCTGTCCAGCTATCTGGAAATCCATAGCCTAGTAACTTGACTTGTAAAGTTACCTGTCACAGTGGTTATCTATCACTGGTGTGGCTGGTCCATCACTCTCTTCTTAGAATCCCCCTTGGCTTTTTCGGGTGTATTGGCATGTTGTTAGGTCCTCTGCTGTGCCATTAGGGAGAGGTGGCTGAGGAAGGGAACCACCTGCATTGAGGTGCACGTGACTGTCAGGTTACTGTGATCTTAGACTGCTAATCCGATCAGAGACACAAGAAGTACTTCACATTCTTAAAATTATGGGTATTATTATAATGTAGGAAGACGTAGCCCATTGTGGGCAGCGTCATTTCCTAGCAGGGAGGTCCTGAACTATATAAGACAAGGGAAAAGCTAGAAGGGAAACAAGTCGCACGACTGTGTTCATTTCTCTAAGCTCCTGGATGTCAAATGAGCAGCGATGTCAAGCTCCTGATCCATGACTTCCTAGCAACGATGAACTCTAAACTGTTCTAAATGGTTTAAAAATAAACCATTTTATCACCTATTTTGCTTTTTATTGAAGCAACAGAAATCAACCAGAATAGGTTCATTAGATTGCTAAGGAGATTTCGATATAAGACTTTTTAAAATTATTAAAACAAGTAATTAAGAATGGTAATCCTGCTTTTATTTGCAGAATTCATCCATGTAGATTTCTTTTATGGCACCCATAAATGAAGAGTGAAATACAACTTGTAAGATATAAGTAACCAAGTAGAACCAGAGCCAGGAAGTAGGAAAAGGGAAATGATGTAATATCAGCTGAAAACAATGCCTCTCTGTGGAAGGTTCTATTACAGAATAATATTTAAATTGGAAGATGAGACTGTAGACTTTTTATTTCTAAGGCATTATTAAGAGACATTCAAATGATATTATATAAAATGAGCATTAGTAATTTGTACTAATAGCTAGAGCCACTACTGACCCTCAACTGATGTATGAAAATCCCCAGGAAGTATGTTGGCCTGTCTTTGCCCTGGATAATCAGGTGGATTTTGTGAATGATCATTCAAGGACAGGTTTCAGGCTTTATATAAGCTTTCACTGGAAAGGCTAAGTGAAAATGGACAAGAAAATAAAAGAGTGGCTAAGAAACCAGGTGTTTTCACTTTGGCTCAAAGAATCTTGAGTGTAAAGTGAGTGACTTGAGGTGGTAGAGCCATATAAGAAACCAAGAGCCCCAGATTCATAAAGATGGACTGATGCCCCCATCCCCAAGAGATCACAGCCTTGTCAGTCTCTTGATCGACATGGCTAGGGTGTAGTGATTAGAGGAAGTAGAAACGAATTGAGCCAGGTGCAGGTGGCAATATGAGCTGCATATCTTGCTGTAAAACCACCTGGAAAGCATTTGTCCTGAAAATAACTTGTATAGGTTCCTGGTTTGAGAAAGTCTAAATCTCTTTTAAATATGCCTGAGTTCAAAGCATTCTTTGAGTATCTGAGTTTTCTGGAATAAATGATTCATGGATGAGGTTAATAATTTATTGTACCTATCAATATTTTTTATTGTAAATGAAGACTTCATTTTCTCAGGGTATTCCTTATATATTATCAGAGTTGTTAGAGTCAAAGCCTGTGCACAGACAGCTCCCAACAGGCCAGATTCTACCAGCTGTCCTCAGTAAGTCAGTCACAGAGATATAGTCAGTAATAGTGAAAAGCAAAAAAACAGTTGTATTTACTTTGGGAAGAAGGGAAAAAAAAAAATCCAATGAGCATTGTTCTCTGCCAAATTCATCTTCAGGGATCTGATGTGAGGTTTATATTTAAATAAGGACCAGAGGTATGCGTAGTGAGGCGTCCTCTGACCTGTTGTTGTTGTTGCAGCTCCTGCCATGCTGGTTACAAAGCACTGAAAGGCAGCAACAGCCAAAAGGCCCACATAAAAGTCCAAACAGTTTATTCTCACAACAACTATACAACACATATGAGTTTGTGATTGAAGCCTGTGTTTCCTTTTAACATCTTGCATCTTTCAGAAAGTGACTCTGGCCATTTTACCTGACATCTCTCACTTGTGGAAACCCTTCTGAAAACAAGAAGACGTGATCTCTAACATTTCCTGTTAATTTGCTTATTTTTTTTGTGTCACTATGAGGTAATCAGATGCCCATGGCAAGTGTTTTTTTCCCTTCATTTATCTTTCCTCGTGGATATGGGGCTACAAGACCTTCTTTTCTCTAAATGTTTAAAAGCACACTCTTTGTCTGTTTCATAATTATTTTACTTTTTTAAAAAATAAGTTTGTTTTATTTATTGACTGTTTGTGCCATCGAGTTTGGAGATCAGAAGACAGCTTGTGGGAGACAGTGCTTCCTTGCCCCTGTGTGGCTACAGGGGTTCCAACTCAGGTGGCCAGGCTTGGTGACAAGTGTCTTCACCTGTCAAGTCATTCCCCTGGCATATGCTAGTTTAATTATTTTATGATTATCTGGTCATATAGGTAACATAGTAATTTTATGTATACAAGTAAATTTCATTAAGCAATAATGAGTGAGATTCTCAAAAAAGAGAATGCCCGGTAGGTTGATTGAAGATATTCATCACAAAAAGGAATAAGTTTTATTAATCAGCAAGCATATCTAATTGCAGTAGGCGTCTATCATATCACTGAATAGTCTATAGATGGCACCTTAGGAGGATGACTTGATGCTTGTTTAATTGATTTTATGATGGTATGAAAGGAATTTACATGCAGTGGAAACAATAAAACACACGGAATTTATTAACACTGGCTGTTTTCTGGGCTGAGGCTGCTCGGATCCTGTGACGTGATAAGGCAGTAGTCCCGAGTGGCAGCTTCCATCAGCCATGAAATCCTCCTATAGACACGGACTGTCTGCAATGCATTGCTGCTCAGCCCTGATGTCTGGTAAGCTCCATGTGCAAACTGTACTTCTTAGCTATGATGCCCTCAGAGTTGATGGGCTTATCAGGGTGTGACTCTCATCTTAAGTTGAGGAGCATCTGTGGATGCCTATAATTAGGAAAAGGATGTTGGATGGGGGCTGGTAGGATAACCCTTACGTAGCATGTGGGATGGAAGCCAGGACTTTATCTATGTTTTGGAAGCGCTACATAGTTGATCTACACTTAGTGATTTCTTTCTTAGTCCTGTGTCAAATTCTAATCTAGGGGCATGGAGATGTGGCTCAGTTGATAGAGGATTTGCTTAATATGCTCATGTCTCTGTATTCAAACCCCAGCAGCA
The DNA here is from genome assembly GCA_021653895.1 of Mastomys natalensis. Taxonomy (NCBI): domain Eukaryota; kingdom Metazoa; phylum Chordata; class Mammalia; order Rodentia; family Muridae; genus Mastomys; species Mastomys natalensis. Next base: position 3,248,538 of record JAJTUV010000068.1, on the reverse strand, counting down.
CATAAAACCAAGTGTGGGGGCTTACACATGTAATCCCAATATTCAGAAGGTGGAGCTAGGAAGACTAGGAGGTCAAGCTCATGCTTGAAACTTAACAAATTTGAGACTAGCCTTTCTTCAAAATAAAAATCTAATCTGTGGTTGAGATTCATCATGTCTAGTCCATTCATTAGACACAGCATGTGGGAAGGATATTTGTCTAACTCCTATTTATAATCTCAAATTATCACTCAAGCGACACCCTGCTCTTATTTTGGTGGGAGACATATTAGTTTAGCAAATTATTACTAATGTTTATTGCTTTTAAGTAATCACACTAAAATCCATTTGTGGCTTTCTCAGAAAAACATATCTGTTTGAACAAAGGGAATAGAAAGTACTTGCTTTTCATCTGGGCTGTGGAGCACAGACTAATGTATGGCTGATTTCTCTATTAGTACCCATAGGCCACTTTCTACAAAAACTACCAAGCTTCACAGGTGTACGAGGAGAAGACAAACGTGTTGATTGTTATCTGTCATTTCCCTTCAGGGTGAATACATGTGATGTATTATTTCTCTTACTGCTTTAACAAAATACACAACAAAAGCAACTTTAAAAAGGGCCCACCGTTTCAGGCTACAGTCCATCATGGTCTGGAAGTTATGGCACCAGAAACGTGAGGCAATTGGTCATATTGTACCCACAGTCATGAAGCAGAGGGACATGAATGTCATTGCTGAGCTCGCTTTATCCTTTTTATTCAGTCTATGACCAAAGACCACAGGTCGTTCTGACCATATCAGGAATAGTTTCGTAGGAAGGCTCAGCTGTGTGTCTTCAGGCAATTCAGATCCAGTCAGGTAGACAATTAGTTTTTAGCATCATCCAGCTAAATCTTCCACCATTAAATTGCTTTGTCGTCAAGACTGCTGACTTTATCATCCTTAAAACTGGCTCTGTCTTTAAACTGACAGATTTTATTGATAGCTTGAGTCTAATTTCTCATTAAATTTTGTCTCATATGACACACAAGAACAAACCATTCTCTTCCTCATGGATCAGAGCTTCAAATTCGTTGGTAGTTGTGATAGGTAATAGATTGTCAACTTGGCAAAACACAAAACCCCCATAAGGCAAGTCTCTAGGAACACACATGAAGGATAATCTATAGGTTAGCCTTTATGCATACCTGTGAGGGATTTTCTTATTAGGGTGAAATATGTGGAAATATCCAGAGGCAGTCCAGAAATAAAGACATCCAAGGAAAAGCTTATACTTTTTGCCTGTTTGCCTTTTCATCTTGCTGGCAGTTTCCTCTACTTTTGCTGCTACTGTTCCTGCCTCTGCTGTCACCATTGTTGGCTAATATCAGAATCCAGATTCTCTAGCTTTCCAGTGGAAGACTGAAGACTAGTGGCTTTCTGGGAATCCTCTGGGCCTCTGAATTGGGACTTATGAGGTACTAAGCCTTATCGACTGAGAAGATACCACATTCTTCAATATGGATGTGGAGACAGCCATTGTTAGGCTACCCAGATCACATCCTGTAAAGCAACTATAAATCTCAGTTTAATATATATTCCTTCTGGAGGCTCTGTTCCTCCTGGTAATCCTGACTAACGCAGTAGTCTTCATTACTACTGTCACCACTCTCTATTTCTACTGTTTTGGACCTGACTCTGACCACTGGCCTGATCTCCACTTAAGTACAGGTGACTTTCATATCCTCGGATCTTACTTTCTGGTCCTTGTTAAGTGAGAAGCTCCTTTTGGACCTGTATGACCACCACTGCCTCCCGAGATCACTGCTCCAGCCCTATAGTCCTAGACCGCAATCGTCAGTACATCCAGGAAAGCTAGCTGAAGTACAGGATTAGTTTTTAGAAAACACAGAGCCATAGACAAAACATCATCAGAAAAATTCAGACCGATTGCTTTTCTAAAGCACATCTTATTGTTTGGATAAAGATACAGAGATTCAAATAAGGAATTTAGGATGTAGCTCAACTGACTCAATGTTTGCCTAGGATTTGTGAGACCCTGGGTTTAATCTACAGGAGCAATAGAGCTGGACCTGATAAGTTCTGCAGTTCAGAGATGACAAAGGTCACTATCACCCTATAGGGATTTCAAAGTTGGCATTGCTATAGAAGACTTTGTCTTAAAATAAAGCATGAAAAAAAGACAAAAAATGCTAGTAAGTTAAGAGGAATCCTTGCTAATAGGGTGTTGAGGTAGATTGGATAAGAAATGTCCCTCATAAAACTTATGTATTTTCTATACTTGGTCCACAGTTGTGGCACTGACTGTGGAATCTTTAGGAGGCAGAGCCTTGTTGGAGAAAGTACTTTACTAGGGGAGGATTCTGAGTTGTTGTAGCCTGGACCCATTTCCTGTTCTGTTTCTCTGCTTCCTGTATGTGGGTGAAAAGGGGGAAATGAACTCTATCCTTCCAGGATGGTAAACCACATGAATTCATTTCTCCCTAAGTTGCTTTTTGTCAGTGGGTTTTGTCATGGCAACAGAAGAGTAATGAATACTGTTGTTACATCCTGTGCTGGCTGTTCTAACAAAATATCTTGGTCTGATTAATTTATAAAAAGACGGAAATACAGTGTTCTAATTCTAGAGGCTAGGCTGTCCAGTAGCCAGGCATGGTACTGTCTGTTCAGAGATAGTACACTCTTATTGCATCCTTATGTAGCAGAAGGGCAATAGGGCAGAATGTGACATGCAGGCTCTTCAAAGCTCTTTACTTGGACAGTAATGCCATCATGAATTCCAAACTTTGTTACTACCTCTTAAAAGATCTACATCTTAAAACTACTTTTTTTTTTTAAATCAGGGATTAATTTTCAACTTTGATTTTGGAAAAAATATATAATCAAATCTTATCAGTGGCCAGGTGCGATTGTCGTGTCCAATGATGGCTCAGGCACTCCTAGCAGCCACTATCAGTGACAATCTTTTGATTGAAAATGATGATCTTCTCCCTTCCAATCCATGGTATAAAACTAATAAGTTGAATGGGTTATATGGGCTCAGTATTAATATATGTACCTTCTATATTCTTAAAATAAGTAAATAAACAAGCCAAATCTAGAAGAAAAGTCCTATGGAATTTCTTATCTCTTTTGAAGTCATAAACAGAAATCAGAGAAGACACAGAAATGAAGATTTCAGACATTTCTGAAGGAAGGGCAATGGGTGGATCATGTGGCAGAGGTCATGTTCACCATAAAAGGGCAAGGAAAGAGGCACAGATAAACTATGCCTGGTTCTCTAGCTGTCCTAAGGACCCACTGAGGTCTATAAACACCTATTCTATACCTCAGCAGCAGCATGGCTTCCTGCTCATGGCACTAGAAGAGGTAATCACATTATTGGATCTGTCCCAGTTGAGGAAGGAAGTGATAAGAGAAGTTAAGGATATGATTAATAGCATTTGGAATATGGAGGAAGAAAGAGTAATCTATACTTTGGCTGAAAAGTTCGGTATATATTACAACAAAGTAAAATCCTATGCTTTCTAGAATTCATCAGAGCCTTTAATCTGTCAGGGCACATTGCAATTCCTAAGATAGTTTGTTTTCTAAGCTCTTTAAAATTGTTTATTCATGTATTTATATATTTATTGTTTTAGTCTGCTATTATTGCTGTTGTTGTTGTGTACATGCACATGCACTTAGGGAGCTCAGAGGACACATATTGGAAATTGATTCCCTCCTTCTATCGTATGGACTCTGAGGCTCAAACTCAGGTAGTTAGACTTGACAGCGAGTGCCTTTACCCAGTGAGCCATCTCTCCAGTCTAAGAGAAAGATTTTATAAGTAGTATTTGTTCAAATGCATGTGACTATAAGGATACCTTATGGTAAAATACATATAGAAAATGGATCATAATTGATAACTTCTTTCAAATATATATTTTTTAATCCACCACTTTCCCTTAAAAGGTGGCTGGAATAAAACGTATTTTGGATTGTCATAACTCAATAATAAAAGCTAATGTAAGACAATTAATTTATAATAACAGTATTTGAAGTCATTCTTCCAGCATCACACGATCTACTATATCTTCATAGGCGTTATGAACTTTTAATGCCAACCACTGATATTATTAAGATCCCTTATTTTTATTTTGTGCGTATGGGTGTTTTGCTTGCACTTCTGTCTGTGCATTCATGCAGTGTCTGTGGGGCCCAGAAGTGGACATCAGGTTCCCCAGGAACTGGAGTTACAAATGGTTGTGAGTCACCATAAGGGTACTGGGAATCAAAACCATGTCCTTGGGAAAGAGCAGCCAGTGCTATTAACCGCTAAACTATCTCTCCAGTTCCCAAACCACTATCTTAAAACCAATGAAACATATTTTTCTTCACAAAGGTATGAGTGGGTTATTTAATTTGTTTATGGGAGCTGATAAAACTCAAGATGCTAAATGACATAGCCCCTGGCAGGAAGAGCCGGAAGTGTGATTGATGCCCTAATGGCGCACTTGAGGCGTTTTTAACTTGTAAACAGTTTAGTTTTCAATTCTGATTCATTTAAAGCAGGTTTATTTGACAAAATCCTGAAAGAGAATTGATGCTGCTCATTGCAAAGTGAATCACAGAGAGGTAACTCACTGTAAACAAACGCTATATTGTAGATTCCACTTTAGTCTGGTTTTATTAGAGTCCTAAAATGTAAAAATTGGTGTTAGATGAAGTATGTATTTGTATTCACATATTTATTTTACATTAATATTTTCAGATTTAGAAGTTACTTGTAATAGTTTTTAAAAATGGTAAATGTTGGAATTTGAAATAATGAGATGGGGCTGCTGAGATGGCTCAGCACATCTAAGAGCTTGCTGTGTAAGTCTGATAATGTGAGTTCTATACCCCTGTCCCACAGCGGAAGAAGAGAACCAAATCCCATCACTTGTCCTCTGACCTGCACATATACATACATATTCACATTACACACACACAGGCACACACATGCCTGCATGCACACAAGCATGCTCACAAACATGCATGAGCAAGCACGAGAGAGAGAAAGAGAGAGAGAAGAGAGAGAGAGAGAGAGAGAGAGAGAGAGAGAGAGAGAGATTGACGTCCTTAAGAATAGATGCTAAGAAAAAGAATCCTATCATTTCTGTTGATACCACCACCACCTCATCTCTACCAGACAGTTCTGCCTGGACTAGAGAGGTGGCTCAATGGCCATGAATTCAAATCCCAGCATGCACATGGAGCAGCTAACATCCACTTGTAACTCCAGCTCCAGTAGGTCTAATGTCCTCTTCTGACTGATGAGAGCACTGTATGCACACACACACACACACACACACACACACACACACACACAGATACACACACACAGAGGAGTAAAAATAAATGAATAAAATAAATATTTTTAAAGTTCTTTACAGTTTGGCTCTGCTGTACTGACACTGGAACTTTTAAACATCATCTATTTCATAGAATGAAGGGCAAAAAAATAGTTCAGGTATAGAGCAATACAAGTGTAGGCATAAAAGCAATGTTACTCTTGGGTTTTAGATAGCATAGCTCTGGTTAACTGCAAAGAAAATATGTCTACTCTCTTGTTTTTGCAAAAAGACTTCACTTGCAAAGGTCATCATATGTGAAGTTCATTGTATGGCTTTTTAGAAGAATTAATGTATTTACCTACTGTTTTTATCTTTGCATTGATTCTCTAAGATTAAAACTATAAAAGAATCAAAAGCAAAATCATGCATTAATTACTTCAGGTAACTGCTGCTATTTTTGTGGCATTGCTAGCATAGATGTTGCATATAGGTTTACATAAACTGCTCTCCATTTCACCATTCACCAGTCTCTCCTGGACATTTACTTGCGTGAACACCAATATATACATTCTCCATGATTAATTAACTATGTAGTATCTATTCAATTTTATTCATATTGAGCTCTAGTTTAAAAATGGTCATTAATTTTAGTTTTTCTCAATATTAACTTTTTATTTATTTTCTGTAATGTTATTAAGCTAAAATTTGCATTTAGCTTTGCAAACATATTATCAAACTGTAAAGGGCTTAAAATGTTTCTTTATTCATGTTTTACTCATGTGTATATGTTGTACATGCATGCAGTACTCCCATAGCCCAGAAGAGGGCGTTGGATCTCCCGGAGCTGGGATCTGAATTCAGGTCCACTGCAAGAACAGCAAGTGCTCTTGATCATTGAGCCATCTCTCCAGACCAGGTAGAATTGTCTGATAAAGATGAGGTGGAGTCTCAACAAAAACGCTAGCAATTTTTCTTAGCACCTATTCTTGATGTTCTCCTAAGAGGTTAATTGTGTGGGAACTCTGGTCCTTAGGCTTGCAGCAAGCTCCTTTACCCACTGAGCCATCCCACAGTCCCACACTCATCTTTGAACCAAGGGACCGAATCTTAGAACTTTCCTTCTCCTGCAGATATGTAGTCAATGTGTAATTTTAAAGCATCGACTGTAATGCTTGATGGTTTTATCCTCTGTGATCATTAATCATTTCTATGGATGCATTAAGGATTCATGTAGTTCAGTGATCCATTTATTGTGACAGCTCTGTTTACACACGAAGATCTCTCTCCTGATTTTATTTTCTTTCACCCATCTAACTTCTGCCCATCTGCTTTGGCATCCTTAGGCATCTTTAAAACAACACATTCTTGACTAAGCTCATTTTTCCTCCTCTAGCTGATCTGATCCTATCCTAGTAGCCATTATCATGATGAATGGGTACCATTGCCAATGTAGTTTTTGAAGTTAGAAACTTGGAGATAATTCCAACCCTAATAGCCATGTGTAATCTCTTGGCACAGAAAATCAGTCGTAGCTTCTAAATACCCAGAAGCCCATCCTTTACCTTCTGTCCCCATTATTACCACCCAAATGTTGTTTCCTAAATTTAACTGCATGTAGCTAAATTTCTATGTTGTACAATCAGAATGGCACTCAAAACTAATTTTCTGTGTGTCCTATGAGTGTAAACTTGTTAGCATGCACTTGTTAGTGTCCTTGTCTTTGGATGCTAGAAGAGGGCATCATATACTAAGAAGCTGAAGTTACATATTGGACAGTTGTGATCTTCCCAATATGTGTGTTAGGAACTGAACCAGGTCCTTTTCGAGGACAGTTATATGCTTTTAACTGCTGAGCCATCTCTCTAGTCCCAATATATTTTTAGTTAAATACAAACACAAATAAAAGTCACTTATGGTTCTACTTCTTGATGCTTGTATTAGTTTTCTTTTTTAATTCATTTCTTCCTTTTTATTTTATCTATTTTCACTTTACACATATGAATGTTTGCTGACTATGTATGTGATCCAGTGTCCTCTTCTGGCCTTTTCAAGCACTAGGCATGCATGTGTTAAACATATGTACATCCAGGCAAACAGTCAAACATATAAAATAAAAAAAGAAGACAATGGAAAGAGGAAAACTAATAGAAACATTTGTTTAAATCTTTATTCATAATGCAGTTGTTACCTTTATATCAATCATGCCACAATTAATAATATAACTATCAAATAGAGGTTAGAGCCTCCCCTCTTTTGGGTATACTGGAGGTTGAACACAGGGTCTGTTGCATTCTGGGTCAATGTTCTAGCACTAAGTACCTCTCCAGTCACCCTCAGACCTTTCTCGTAAACTCTTGCTATTGTTATCCTGGCAAGAGCTTGTGTTCTGTCCTTGTGATCTGGCTGTGATTTGGGGCAGTTTTCCTACATTTAAATGATTTCTTAGGAATGAATTTGTCTACCGTGTTTTTATTGGTTTCCACTTAGTTTACAACCCTGTTCTACAGCACACATGGTGAGTGGCAGGCACAGGAGCAAGTCTCCAGGTACTTCACCCAGCGTCATGAATTCCAAGAGGTTGATTTCTTCTCTAGTTAAAGCAAAATGTTCACTAATTTCAAGGTTGCCATAGTGATGACTCCACTCCTATATTACTTTATCTTTTTTTGTGGAGGTAAAACATACATAATCAACCTTTGTAAGAGTTTTAAAGTTTGCACATCAGGTCCATTTGTCCTTCAAAGGGACACTTAGTAAATGTAACTAATGCCTTCAGATCAGACAAGAGGAGTCAACACACTGCAGAGGGGTCCTGACCACATGCATAGCTCTAGACTAGGTGACTCGATTGGTTGCTGTGACCAGTTACAAAGATGTTCATTCTGAGAAGTCCAGCCCATGAACACTTTTACCTCAGAGAATACATGGCATTTACAACTAATTTTCTGGGGTTCTCATCAGGTCACTCTATTGTATACACATTCTGGGTTTTTCTTGTGACCCAGCTGTGATTTGATAACTGATTTGGTGCAGTTTAAAAGTCTGTCTTAGGAATAAATTTGCTTTCTAGTTGAATATGAAAGCTCTCTGTTAATTTTAGTATAATTTTTACGTGACTCCAAAGAAAGGCAGTGTCTATTTTTAATTTAACGTACAGAGCTAATTCTGAGGATGCAATCAGACCTCGTAGAAATTATTCTGAGGTGAGTAATGATTTTGTGTTTACCAATTAAAAACTCACTCTGGTCCTGTGTTTGACAAGCAATTAAGGAAAATTTTATGTTACATATATCTCTTCACAGTGCCATTCTGATATAGTTCTATTTTTATTGGCACATAAAATGAATAAAATAAATTAAATATCTAGACAGTTATCAACACGAGGAAGCATGAGCCTGATATGGGAGTGGTACCCTCCCCCCCACTGCATGTGTCTGCATGTGCATGAACATACATGTATATGTGTATCTAAGTATACATTAAATAATAAAGTGAGTTCTTGTGGAAAATTCAATGCTTGCTTAAATAAACTTCAAGATTGTTATACTTTGTCTACCAACAAAGTTTTTTCTAACTATTTAATAAGTTGATATCCTACCACATCTTTGAGGAAACCATTAAATGGTTTTTTAAAGGGGCTGGAGAGATTGTTCTGACATCCCTCATGGTGTCTCACAACCATCTGTAACTCTACTTCATGGGATTCTGATACCCCTGTTGTTGGCCTTTACAGGAGCCAGGCACACACGTGGTATACATACATGTATAAGACTCTAGTGAGCAAGCCTTAGTTTACTGGAGACCCCCTAAGTGAACCATGTGAGGAAGAGAGATTGCTGCAAAATGCAAGAGGAAATTTTAATGTTCCAGAATGCTGGGCCATTCTACATCCCAAAAGGAGAGGTGACCCCATGCCGCTGTTCAGGGAGCTTTTATATAGTCCTTAGGGCAGCAGTCATTAGGCACAATGTGATTGGCAGAACAATGTGACTTTTTAAACTGATTGGTCTTTAGGGAATGAAGTGGCAAGGACTTCCCTTGTGTGTAGGTGGCAAGGGTTGGTTCCTCCTTCCCCACCCACTGGTGGGTTCCCTTCCATGTGGTCTAAGGAATGTTAGTTAGCTTCTCCCATCCAGGGGGACAAGTGTTCCAAAGTTCCTCTTCATATGTAGGAAGTCAAAACACTCAAGGGAGTTCAAAAAAATTTATTTTTAATGTTTTGAGTGTTTTGATGATGTTAATTAGTTGTTTGGAGAAAGCCAACAACAACAACAACCTATATCCATTCATAACGCTAACTGGATAAGCAAGCTTGCTCATCTACAGTGATGGTACCCTCCTGTCTCTCCTTAGACTTTTACGTGACTGGATAGGGTACATATATTCCCTAGATTGCACCCAGTACATTCCTTTCAGAAATCCGAGCTAACATTGTAAAGTAGCTCTCATCAATTCGTCATTCCATATCCCTCAGTTTACATTCAAGCATTAAAACAGTAGGACACAGAGAGTGACAAGGGTGGATGGACTTATTTATAGTTCAGCCAAACCAGGGAGGGAAAGGACATATTTCTTCCCCATGGTGTGCGTGACAGGTGACAGTCTTAAGATGTCTATGAACCATAGAAGGAAACTTAGCTTTGAGCTCCTTTCCTGGTGGAAAGGGCCAAGGGCGGGGCAGAGGGGGCTCAGCCTCTGGAGCCCTTTTGTCTTTCTTCCCAGCAGTTGCCTCCAATCTCAGCAGGGAGGGGCGCAGGTGTCACTCTTTTGAATCTAGAGCATCTCCTCTGTCCCAGCAGGGCTCCAGTCCATTGTCTCTCAGTGTGGGAGGAGAAACCCACAACCTCTAGGCTGAGACTATTGGTAGAAGGGAAAGAAATAACAGAAGCAGGTTATGAAGGGGGAGGGCTGTGCGATCATTTCTTTTTCAAAATCTTATAGCCTCACAGACTACAAATACATTGCTTTTTAGAAAACAGTGCCTTTGTCAGTGGTCACATGGCCATTGTGATTTCCTTTTGGGCGAAGCTCAGTTTTAGTCACTATTTAGAAAACCCATCTGTAAAGTCTGTGTCTGTGATAACACACAAGGGGCCTTGAGTAAGGGACAGTGTCTCCAAACTGCCTGTGGATCCAGTTGACCTGCATTATCAGGTGACTCTCTCCTTAGAAGCTATCTGTCCTGTCAGCACCTGCTGGCTTCTTTCCCCTCACAGTGCCCTTCGGCATGAAGGTGAGTAATGGCTACAGTAAGATTGTTGAATGTCTGAAATATTTTTCCATCAGTTCTGTTGATGTAAGCATCTTCAGAGAAAACTAAGGGTCCTTGAGGAAGAAAAAAAAAAAGGCCCTCAGCCTAGGGTCTCCTCTGCACATCCTACTGGCTGAGAGACAGCAGACTTCAACATAGTTGACAAAATCAAAATTGCCTACAAAGGCAGCATTCTCAAGCAACGGCCCCCTAAACACATAAACATAAAGGCTGTATATATAACACATTCAGGGTGAGTGTGTTTGGAGCATTTTGGTTTAACTGAATCAGCACTCCCACCATGACTCTAAACACTGTATCTTATAGAATCACCACACCATCTCATTTACAAAAGGAAATAAAATAACTGATGCTTTCTAAATTTATATTTTCAACTTTGTATCATCTTTAAACCTTGTAATTTATATGCCTTAAGCAATATCACTTGAAAATCATATGATCTGTGTGAGGGTATACATGTCTGTCTGCCTGCCCGCCTGACCAACCTCCTACCTACCTACCTACCTACATACCTACCTACCTACCTACCTACCTACCTACATACATAATAAGAAAGGACACTATTTAGAAATTTAGAAACAACTCTTTCTTGAGAAGTCTACTCCTATATGCTCGGTATAAATTAGCTTTTTTCTTTTTTAATAAAATCACTTTATTCTAATTAGCTCAAATAAAAATATCACATAGATAATTTAATGGAGGTATTCGTCCCAAGTTCTATGTATCTCAGTGAACTTCTGTATAGCTAAAATGGCTATTCTGAAGCCATGGAGCTTTGCTTAGGGTTTTACATTGCTGTTACATGTATGTACTTTCCTACTATAGAGAGAAAACATAATAAATAAAGGAAGGGAGAGAGGGAATGAAAAAGGACAGAAGGAAGATACTGTGGCTGAATTGAAATTAGAAAGAAGCTAGCCTTACATCCTTTTCATGACTCTTTCTGCCTTTTGCCTGCATTTCATTGTTCCTTGTGACTTAATATAATTTTTGTGCCCTGTCTTTCCTACCTCTTTAAATGGCTATGCTTAAATCTTAAGCCTATACTGTCTCATATCTCTATGTAATCAAGTTACTAACTTTCTGACTTGTCTTGGCCATTTTCTATGGATCAGTGAAGGAACTGGCATTAGATGAGCGGAGCTACCTCAGGACGGGGACTTCTCAAGCCATGTCAAACGGTGGACTTCATCCTTTTGCTTCTACAGATGGATGTCAAGCTTGCATTGAAATGTGTGCTGTTCGCAGGAAGCCATGGAGTCAGTGCCAGGAGCAGCCTGGTGGAGGTATCTCTTACCAGGTATGTGTCCAGGGGAAATATCATCTGTCTGCCATTTCCTTGGCTTTTATGTGAGGCAAATGAATAACAGAGCAGCTGATAGTTCAGGAAGCTGTCAGGTGGTGCAGGACCAATGCTTTGGGCCACTCATTACCCATAGAAGGGAGCAGTGGCCAAACAAAGAGAAGAACAGTGTTGAACTATACACTTCACAAAGACTTCTGTATTCTAGTTCAGGGCTCTGTAAACTCCTCCATTCACACACCTCCTTTGCCCCAGGGCTTTTCTATGTAACCCTATGTGCATAGATTCATAAAATAGGTAATGCAGAAAGCATGAAGAATGAAGACATTTACTTTAAAATGATTTTTAATAAATCATTTTACCATTTTTATAGCTTCTTGAATATGAAGTCAATTATCATACTTTTGACACAAAGTGGCTTGCTTATTTTTATGTGAAAAATTAGATCGTCACTGAGTATTTTTGACTCTCCAGGACCTAAAAAAAATCTTCAAAAATTTTTCAGAGCTGATTAATATTTAGATTTTATTATCATCAATGTCAAGCACACAGAGTCACGGGAACGCGTAGTACTGATGAACAAAATATGCTTAAGGCCTTTTCAAAAGCATGGGAAACCCTGTCTTAATCCTAAGCCTAAAATTCATTTAATGACTTTTTAACATAGTATCCACACAAACCCCACAGAATCAAGGGTAGTTTATTCTGGAGAAATTTTGCGTGGGCACGATCCTGGAACAGAGATTTAGGCTAACAGAAATTACTTGTTCCAATGTGGAAGCAGTTTCAGGAAGTTTTATAGTTTTGCAGAACAAAGAATCTTAGTTATAAATCAAGGCATGTTTAAAACATATTTGTGGGTACATCAGAGAGGTAGTTACAGCAAGATAGGAGAAGCTTCTCTCTAGGCCCAGGATGCCATCTGATGCCATCCTTAGCTCTGTGTTTGGTTGAAGCTAGTGGTCTGCTAAGTTACTAAATTCCAAAAGGTTTTCATCTATTAGGAACAAGATGGTAGTCTTGACACAGAGGTGGGCAAGTCCTGGCTCTTCCAGAGGGGTAGAACTAGCCCAAGATAAGGTACTTAGCCTGTAGATCTGCAACATTCCAGTCTCCCCACATCACGGTAGATTTAATCATTCTCTCCAGACATAACAGCTCTTTTCAGAAGTTTTCCTTACAGAAGGCAGTAAGTAACTGGGTCAGTCATTTTCAAAATCAAGCATCAAACCCAATCCAATCCAAAAAGATACTCTATTTGATACATCCTGAGGAATGATACAAGGAAAATTTGGAAGATTTCTGTCCTCCAAAATTAAGTCTTTATGTTCTCACGGGAGCAGAAAGCCTTTATGGCCAGTCAAAACATCACAGTTCACAGTTTGAATCTGAGCCAGGTGTTTCAGAAGAGTCTTGGCACTGCTTTGCCTGACAGCATGCACAGTGCCAAGCACCCATGCTGTGTTCAGAACCATGGCTGCAGTGGAGTTGCTTGACACAACATGGTAAGCACTGCCCAAAACACATCTATTACATGGTATGCAAAGAAACTGGATCCTTCAGTTCTTTTCAGAAATTGCCATCCCCTGGTTGAGGAATTACAGTTGTATCTCATTCAGAGAACCAGGAATTTAGCATGTTTGTGTGAGTATGTATGTATAGGTGTGTTATGTTTATGTGCATGCATGTGTGTTATGTATGTGGACAACAACTTTGACTGTATTCCTTAGGAACCTGTCCACTTTTTTGAGACAGGGTTTCCCATGGACCTGGAACTTGCATGTGCACATAAACTGGCTGGCCATCAAGCCTTCGGGATTCTTGTTTCTCTCCTTGTCACCGCTTGCGTTCCTCATGTGTACTGCCAGACCTGATGTTTATTTTTGCATGGTTTGCAGTTGTCACACAGAGGCCCTCATGCAAGCATTTTCAGACCAAACTATCCATATCTCTGCAATTCAGGATCATTTTAAAAAGAAAATAAATTGCATTTTAATCCCCGATTTGCAATTTATTAGAAATTATAAATTTATGAGGAACCAATATAATTAAGTAGAAGTTTATTTTTTTGTCTGCATTGATTTTTTTTTTTTACTTCCCCAAAACATGTGCAGGTGTCTAAATGAGACAGAAAGCAGGTGTGGGAAAAAAATAATTATCTGGAGTCTATAGCTGCCTAATCCCATCTCTGAGGATACCACAGAAGCCATCTGATGGGATTGTTTCTTAGACGCAAGATGAAAAGGTTATAAAGGGTGAAAATCCTTGATTCGATTTTTGATTTTTTACAGTCTTCTCCTTTTTATATATTTATTTTTTTGGGCAACAATAGAATCTCAGCTCTCTGAGTGCTTTTGATTTTGGGAAGACAACTGCTCTGCAAATGCAGGGCGAGGGAAGGCTCTGGCGAGTGAGCATGAAAATGCTGGGCGTCAGCTGCCACTTGCCAGAGGGAACAAATATTGTAATTGCTTCCTTTAGAATGCTGTGCTGTTCAGTGCCAGCCAGGATAACAGCCGAAGTGGGTGACTTTAGAAACAATCAATGCAATGCACCTGGTTGCCTCTGTGTCGCTCAGTCAGGGTGGGAATGGCTGAGGGAAGGAAAGAAGAAAAGCCATTTTTGAGAACCGATTGCCACATGATTAACTGAAGGCAGAGATAGGCAATGTGAATCCCAGCAATATTGACGAATATGTTGTAAGTTTTGCAGCTCAGTGGGTATGTTGCTGGATGTATGATTTGACCTAATTTTATCTGGTACTTTCCTAGCAATATGTGGCCGGCTGGTTCTCATTGGTGCGACACAGCATGGATGGGGTATAGATTAAAATATGTTGGGTCAGGGACCAATGTTCCTCTCAGCTTTGTTGTGAGAAAATTAGCAGCTGACAGAGGTTCCGGTCTCCCTCACTGCAGGTTGCTGTTTACTTAACAGGATTATTCAGCTGTGATTGAATGGTATAGCAGGGGGAGTTGCAGTCTTTCACAGGTTGATTATGGATGAGCCACACCTTCCGATTTGATAATAAGTACTTGACAATATCCATTTATAAGACGATATCTAGACTCCTGAGTACCGAGAACCAAAGTTCCCAGGAAGAAGAGAGCCATACACCTTTATAAAAACACTGTATGGTCTCAATGTCTCATGGTCTACCAATGCAAAACCTATAGCCTTCAACAGAGAGCACCTTCCCTCTATAACAGAGATTTTTCTGCTTTTCTGTAACCTGCCTACCTATATATTTTTAAAGTTCTCCCTGTTTATGGTTTTCTTTATTAGTATAAAAACTCATGGGATTGTTACCAAATTGAGAGATGGTATTTTTGGTAATGTAAATCTGTTACTGGGCCATGGGAATTCATACTAGAGTCCAGGATAAACTGTTTCTTATTCCCTTTCAGTAAAAGTTGTATGTTCGGATCAACGGTATCTAGCTAGTTCAATCTCCCATGACCTAGGTCACTCAGCATTAGACTGGTCATTCCCTGGGCATTGGATGTCTTGTGGCCACCTAGCTATATCCCTCTCTGCCCAGATGATCCAGGCAGCATCATCTCCAGAAACAGAAATTTTGGGCATGACAACTTGTCCTCATTCCTTCACAAAGCACCCTATCCTTCCATGGCTTGGGTTTGCTCTTCATCTCAGTTCCTCAGCATCTTTACTTACCATCATCCGAAAACTACAACACAGCTAGATGTCAACTGATTCCAAAAGCATGAAGTTCCTTTAAAGACAGCATGCCTGCCCTGTCATTCCAGCCTAGGGTCTGGGACTTTACGTAAGATGGGTACTCAATAAATACTTGCTAAAAGAAAGAAGGAAACAAATACCTGCTATTCTTAATGCTTTTTAAAGCTCAGTCTCAGGAACTGAGTGGTTATATTCCTTGGGAGGGGCGATGCCTCTGACTAACCTGAATGAGAGGAAGACTTTATAGGAAGGTTGCAGAAGTTTTACAGAGGTGGTTAACGGCAGCTGAATTTGTACCAGACCAACATGAGACTTTAATCCAGTGACTGGTGTCCTTATAAGAAAAGGGAATTTTAAAGATAGACAGTAGAGAGCCAGAGAGAGGGAAACCATGTGGAGACGGAGGCAGAGATGGAAGAGATGTATCTATAGGCCAAGACAGGTTGGTTATGGCAGGCACCCCACAAAAGCTAGGGGAGAATCCAGAAACAAGTCTCTTGGGGTCTCTAAAGGAAGCTCTACCTGCCAAACTTTGTGATGGTTGAGCATTCAAAACTGTGAGAGGATAAATTTCCATGGCATCAGCTCATAAATCTCATAGTCTTTTCGAGGAAGAAGTTATGTGACTGACACACGGTTTCAGAGAGATTCATTTTTATGGCCAAGTGAGCATTGCCGTGCTTGGCTGATGGATTGCACAACCCAAGTATATGATAAAATACTAGAAACAAATGTTATTTTGAGGAAAGTATAATATTTTAAGAAGAATCAAAGAAAATTGTTGCAAGACTAAAGGATTTCAGGGCCACCAGAAAGAATATATAATTGTCTAGATATTATGAATTTATGGTTTTTTCATTGTACTTATGGTGATGAGATAAACTCAGATGATACCTTTCTTCAGAACAGTGAAGATCAGTAGTTAATGTGTTCCTTTGCCCAGTGAAAGCTCATCGAATGCAAAGCACAAGGTTAAGCAAGGAGAAAAAGTGACATAAATATTATTAAGCACAATCTTAGTTGGTGATAATTTGCCATGCTTTGAAAATTCCCTTCAAGTGCTTTGCATTTGTTTTGAAGGAATCTGCTGTGTCTGTTGATTTGATAAATCGCCACCTTTCTACCCCTCTCCCGTGTCTCCTCTATTCTTCATGGATAATTAAGAAGGAAGGAAGGGTAATGTTCAGAAAAAGTTGCTTCTTCAAGGATTCTGGGCTTAATTCTATATCCAACACTCTGACCTACTTGTTGGGGGACACTCACATTTTAGGCAAAACCAGGGGGATAATTTATGCTGAGGTGTGTGCCAGACAACACCTGGGGAAAATGTTAAAGTGGCTCATTGAACTCAAAGTTTTGACTAATATTCAGAGGCTTCTTCTTGACATAGCAGCCTGAGCTAACAAGAGAGACCATCTGTCATTGTCTGTGCCTAAGGCTGCTCCCTGAAATGTCAATAGCAGCAACTGCAGTTCTCTGAATCCAATGTTGTGTTTCCTGGCAGGAAACCCAGGCTTCAGGTTCTCATGCCCTAGTTCCTTCTCTTTGAACATTTCAGACTCTATCAGCTGCAGAGTGCCTGTATGGTGTGTCCCAGAGATGGGAGCAGGCTTACTTGTATAGGAGTCAGCAAGCTTTTTTCTGTTTTACTGCAATGTTGGTGTGTAGAATGAATGATGACAAATTCTCTGGTAACAATAACTTTTCACCGTTACTATGTGTTGCCATACATTATTTTACTACGGCAAGGGCTCATTATTTAGCCCTGACTGGCCTAGAGTCTATTGTGTAGACCAGGCAAGCCTATAACATCTAGGAATAATGTCTCCTAAGAATTATATGTTTTGAAGATTATCTTTGTGTGTATGTGTGTAGGTATATGCACATACATGCAGAAGCCCAAGGAGGCCAGAAGGGATGTCAGATCATCTGGAGCTGGAGTTAGTAGGAGATTCTATGTGAGAATGGTATGTGTTCTTAACTGCTCAGCCATATCTCCTGCCCCACTAAGAGTAATTATAGAATAAAGCAAATACATACATAGATATATGATAGACAGACAGACAGACAAACAAACAACAGAGTTCAGAAGAGGTATGGAGGTAGTCTGGAGAACCAGCACAAGCTTTATGCCTATCTCTGTGGTCTTAACAGGCTATTGAAAATCTTGGCCTCAGCTTCTATGACAAAACTTTGGGTTTCTAATAGCAGGATGCTATAACCTCAAAACGTCTTAACAGACAGTTTTAAGATCAATTATAAGAGTTTGAGCCATGCCAGAAAGGAGTCAGATGTGAGATAATCAAGAGAACTGTAGCTTGTTTAGTAGCTTGTCTCCTGAGGGTCAGAGTGCCCCACTGTGAGCAAGTATCTTTGCGCATAGGTTGTGCCTTCTTATGGAAATGAAGGTGCCAGATGCTTTCCTATACACTTGCACTACAATGGGGTCTGCATCCTCAGATGACATCAGCTTCATTATAATACCACTTGCGTTGTGATTTTGAGCCCTCTCATCTCTGCTTTTATGAACTTTTGGTGGGAGAACCATAAGAGTTTTAATTGTCAACCTGACACAATGTAGAATCACATCAGAAGAGTCTCAAAAGACATTGTCTGGGTTTGGTTGATCTGTGAGTATATCCATGTGTGTGTTGAGGGGATTTTTTTGATTATGTTTATTATGTGGAAAGACACAGCCCACTGTGGGCAGCACCAATTCCCTGAGCCTGGGCCTTAGACTGTATGAAGACAAAGCAAGGTTAGCACTAGAAAGAATGCATTTTTCCATTTATTTCTATTGACTGTGGGTGTGATGTTCTGGGATGAGATATGCTGTGATGTGACTAGCTGTTTTAAATTCCCATCACTTCGACTTTCTGGCTATGATGAACTAACTGAAGTTGGATTGTGAGCTAAAATAAACCCTTTCTGCCATAAACTGCCTTGTGTCTGAATATTTTATCACATGAACACAAATGAAACTAGGATGCCCACCATGATTTGGGAGGGGAGATGTTAGTTCTCTGTTTCTTGCTCCTGCTACTATGTCTGCTGCTTGCTGCCACACCTCCCATTATGGTGGATTTATGAGTGGAATAAACCCTTCCTTCCCCTTGGTCATGGTATTTTATCACAGAAATAGGAAAGTAACCAATACAAATACCAGATATGTGATTTGGTTTAGAAAGCAAATACAATTTTAAGATGATGAATTCTGGATATTTCTGGACCCTCCCATCTTCAGTTTCTAAGAAACAGAGATTTTGATAGGTTCAATTATTTAAGGGTAGGCAATGAGCTCTTAGATTACCTTAATTTACCTTAGCATATTTCAACTCCCAAACTTCTAGTCTCTTGAATGTTTCCGTTCATTCATTCCTTTCCTTGAGACAAGGTCTTTCTTCATATCCCAGATTGGCCTTGATCATGTAATCCTCCTGCCTCTGCCTCTCAAGGGCTTGAATTATAGGTGTAAACCACCACACTCAGCTAGAAAATTCTCAAGTCTTGTTCTCTCTCTCCTTTGAGACAGTATCCCATGTAGGCCAGGCTCAGGCTGGCACTTGGTATGTAGCAGGAAAGGATGATCATTAATATCTGTTCCTCCTGTATGAACCTTCCGAATGTTGGAAGCCCTAGTGTGCATAGTCACACCCAGTTTAAGCAGTGCTGAGGATCATACCCAAGACTTCCTTCTATGCTAGAACTCTGTCAACTGAGCCTTATCTCTAGCTCCTCAAGTCTTTAAAACAGTGGTAACTGCTGAGACAAACCCTTGTTTCTCTTCCAAAGAATTAGGGACCAAACATAAGCTAATGTAGGTGCACAGTAGACTCTGCCTCTTCTTTCCATAAGAGGCAGTAGAATGTTATCCAAATAAAACCCCTGCAGCTTTTGTCAGACTGCATCTCTCATTGAAAAGAGATAAGAACTTCATATATTCCTTTTATCTTAAAATCCCAAGTACAATGCTATCATCATGATCAACTCTATACCATACAGATTGAAAGACATTGACTGTTCAGTGGGCGTACTGTCTTTCTTTTAAATGAGTTCTCCAAAGTTCTGGCTTATGTCCCCCCAAACCTCAAAGAGTTTCTGAAAGTCAGCCTCAAAGACACTGTTAACTGTGACATTTCTGGTCTCTTATGCATCCCATCTGCATTCCAGTCGGCAGCCAATACCATTGCATTCTCTAATAACACATGCTTGGAAGGTCTTTATGTTTTCTTCTGGTTGTCTCTTTGGTTTCCCTGAAGAAGATACATCATTACTGCTGAAGCAGGAGTGTTGCCTGATGCAATTGCATTGCCGCTTTTACTTTATTTTATTTTATTATTTTGCATTTGTTGTTAAGCACACTGCTTACCCAGAACACTATAATTAGCATCTTATACTTAAATGTCCATTTGTTCCCCTTCAGTGTTACCTTCAAATTTCCAGCACTCATTACTGTTCCTTGGATGTAAGTCCATTCTGCTGCAATATGTTCCTGGATAAATTTGAACAGAATTGATTTTGTGTATTCATTTTATATCTAGTTCTTTTCAGTGCAAAAAGTAAAATAAAATTTAAAGGATGTTAACTTAACAAGCCAGTCCCATGGTTTCCTACTCAGGCTTTAGTATAAATAAAAAAACAAAACACACATACACAACACACACACACAACAAAAAAAAAAACCCAAAAACTTAATTAATTGAGAACAAAAATATCAAACTTAAGGAAGCTTTAGGTTATGAAACATATCAATGAAACTGACCATATACTAAGCCTGCTTGTCTATAAAATCATTGCACAGATATGTTTGTGATGCTAATGCTATATATGATTCATAGTATATATAAATAGAAAAATGTCAGTCATGTGATTTATAAAAAGGAAAAATAATCTAAGCCTACACTCTCAGCTATTTGGGAGGCCAAGACAGGAGGGTTTCAAGTTCAAGGATTCACTGGGGTGTAGACGGTTTTAAGTCCAGTCTTAGTGATTTAGTTTGACCGTTTCAAAAGTAAAAAAGTAAATATTCCACAAAATCCAGCAACGAGAAAGGCTCAGGGTAGGGCAGGTGAAGCTCAGTGGGTAGGGACATTGGCTGCTCTTGCAGAGGACCTGGATTTAGTTCCCAGCATCACAGGTGGCTTACAGTCCATCCATAACCAGTTTCAAGGGATATGATTTCCTCGATTGACCTCCATGGGCACTGTAGAACTTGCCACACTTAAATGCCTGCAGACAAAACATTCCTTCACACTAAATAAAAAAAATACTAAAATGAATTAAAAAACAAAATAACAAAAGGGGCCTGGGATATAGCTCCATGGCAGAGCACTTCCCGATCATTTGTGAGACTCTAGGATCAGAAGACACAGGAAGCGGCAGCCACAGTAGAGAAAGGACCCCTAAGTTCAATTCCTTAGTTCTTTAAATTTATTTGAAATGTTAAAGATTTGTAACATTACCACTGAAAGTACATATTTATTGGAAATGTCACATACTTACTTAA
This sequence comes from Mastomys natalensis, assembly GCA_021653895.1. Classification (NCBI taxonomy): domain Eukaryota; kingdom Metazoa; phylum Chordata; class Mammalia; order Rodentia; family Muridae; genus Mastomys; species Mastomys natalensis. The sequence goes on along the minus strand of JAJTUV010000068.1, from coordinate 3,227,456 downwards.
ATAAAATTTACTGATTCTTAAATATTTGCTTTCATACTTAGCTAAACCATAATCACTTCAGTATTTCCGGAATACAATTTGATGTGAGCAAATGTTTAGCGCAGATGTGTATGTGCTGCCAAGGTGTCACAGTGCAGGGAAAGTTCTATTTTGAGCAGACACCTGGCTTCAGGCTTAAAAGTTTTTCGTTTTATTCCACTGGTACACCTTGGGAAATGTTACAGCTCAATGAATAGCACGATTCTCTGGTTTTTCCATTTTTTGCCCCAGAGTTCATGAATATTAATTACCCCACATCATCATCACTGAGGTCAGGAGCACATGTCCAGTGGGAAGTGACTCACCATTGAGCAATCTGCGAGCTCGCCTTTTGTCCAGAGCATGGATAACCTCTGACCCTTGTAGAAAGCCTGCATTCTCCATCTTGCCCTTGGGAGTTGAGATGGTCATTTTTCCCCTTCTTCAGCTGATACCAGTCATTTTCATTATCCCTACTCTCTGAAAAGCCAGTGTATACCTTATATGTGTCAAAAAGTCTTCAGACATTTGGTGCAAGAAAGAAAGAGAACCAAAACTAGAGAGACATTGTAACAGGATTCCCAGTAGGTGGTAAAATAGAAATAATATATTACATGTTTAAGACCACAGGCATTTGCTCCCAGCATCAACATATTATTTTTTGAAAGTTTGTAATAAAGTCTATAGACAACAGGTAAAACCTTTAAGAACCACTTCAAGAACTGTTTATCTAATGATGAAGAAAACTTCTGACTTAGAAAGTTGGAAAACATTCTAAAATATTTATCTTTCAGTTATTTATATACATGTGTATATATGTTGGAGCTAGAGTTTTACATTTGTGAGTCACCTAATGTGGGTTCTGGAAACCAAACCTGGATGTCTGCAAGACCAACAATTGCTTTTAAACACTGAGCAATCTCTCCAGTCCTAGCAAGAAGATCTTTTAAAAGTCTGTTTGGTCTCTGCAATGAGATCCATCTGGGATGTCGCCCTTTAAATTACTACCTTACATGAAGTACCACCTCCTGCCCAATCTCTCCAAACTGATATAGGTGGAGAATGATGACCATGAACCAAATCTGTAAACATTTGCTTAGACTTGAAGACTGCCTGCAGACACTGTGGTGCACTGGGGTTTGTCACAACCAGTATGTACTTGGTGATAAGTAGAAGGCTAAGGTTCCCTATATTCTGATTGGGTGAGGCCAGACATTCTGAAAGGTTCCCTAGTGATGATTGGATGAGGCTACACATTCTGAAAGGTTTGCTATTGTTGATTGGAGGAGGCCACACATTCTGAAATGTCCTCTATTGTTGATTGGAGGAGTCCACATGCTCTGAAAGGTTCCTTACTGTTGATTGGATGAGGCCACACATTCTAAAAGGATTGTAATCATTTCAACCATGATTTACCCTTTCATTTAGAAAGAATCAGTCATATGTTCTTTAGCTGATGTTACGTATATTTACATCATATTTCAGCACATTAAAAAAGTCCACTCAAGTTCTGAGTTGAAAGTGGTCTAGCAAGTTTTTCTCATGGTCTCTTCAATATTAGATAAAAATAAAAACAATAATGTGCTAGCTATTCCATGGGCTTGTTTCTATGGAGTATTTGATAACAAATAAATACAAAGGCACTATAGATATTTATTATTACTCCACATTCAAAAGGAGCTTTAAAGAATAAACTATTGGAAAAATAACCATGCCAGTATCTGTTTTTCCTTTTTTTGGAAGGATAGTTTCCATGATCAGCCTTCCTGCACACTGATTTTTTTCTTACATTGACTGTTTTTAATTTGCTGTTAAGACTACACATTAAAAACCAAAGCTTCACTTATCCCAGTTCACTTCTAAAGTGCCCACCTAGGCACTACACTGTTTTGAAAATAATCTCATCCTGTCATGAACTTCCCTATCTTTTAACACAAGGAAGGAATCACTCATATTTAACCAAAAGTGTAAGTATGGCAGTGCCATTGTGTATATAACCTGGAGGAAGGATTTTTTTTTTATCTCTAGTTTACCCTATTCTATCTTTTCATTATGTTAGAAAATTTTGTTATGCTTTGATATTGTGTATGAAAATTTACAAAGACAGTTAGAGAGTATAGAAAGACACTCTCACCTTCAATTTATCAAAATTTTATTTGATATTGATAATCTAGTAGCCTAGAGGAAGATTGTAAAATCCACACATTTAATTGTTCAATGCTTGCTTTCATCTCTTTCAGAAAACATGTTTATTTCACATTCAGCCTGTTCTATCAGGGCCTAACTGGAATTTGTTTTTAAAATTGATAGGGGTTGTGCTTCTTAGCAGGCTTTCAACTATTATGTTTTGTCTCAAGGAGTATAAGAAATTATTAAATACTCAAGTCAGCAACCAACACTCGGACATGAGATTTCACAGGTTCATAGATTTCTAATCCTGAACTTCAGCCAAGCAAATTAAAAAAATGGCAGAAAAGAAGCCGAGGTTCGTCTTGGTCTAGTTTCACAATCTGAGATCTGATTCTTACAGTTTGACAAACTGAACCTAAAGGCATAAAGCTGATAACCCTTGGCTACATGGTGAGATCAGTGGATAATGCCAAAGTCATTTGAGTGTGTCAGCAGTTGTGAGGTGGAAGAAGAGGACAAGTAGTTTTAACATATACATATGGGGGGAAATCAACAAAAGACACAAAACCCCCAGGCCTAGAGAGACGGCTCCATTAGATTTCCAATACCCATGTAGAGCTACTCATGTTTACCTGTAAACTCCACTCTAGGGGTTCACCTGCCATCATCTGGAATCTGGGCAGCTGCACACACACATGTACATATTCCTGTCTTCCCCAACATATGCACATCATTAAACATGAAATAAATGTATAAAAGCCACATTTTATAGCAAGCCTGTTTATGATATAGCAATCGTCATTATGAAAGGATTTTCCTAACTTGTAACAATTATAACTAATATAATTATATAACTTATTATAATATGTAATTATAATAATATAATTTCTTAACTTGTGACAGATAATATCTGTATCAGATATTAGTCTTTATTACTTTAGAATCTTTCTTTGTAAGAAAGAGTAAGACAAAGGACCCTTCTATTATTTCTTGTCTCTAACATCCTGCTAGACATCTTAAATATCTGGAAATAAAAAGAAGAATTAACATATTGGTCTCTTTGAAATAACTAAATGAAGAAAACTAAATCGACCTTTAAAACTAAAGTGGTGTAACTAATAATTGAGTGCAAAAAGATTGCCAGATTTGAATCTATAAAATTAATATTTTACTAATACCAGAAAGCATCAGTTTCAAATTATAACATGAAAGAAATAATCTTTCACAATAGTTACAAAATAATAAGAGATACCTAGGAATTAGCTTACAATAAGAAGTTTACCTCTGGGAAAAATAAATGCTAAACACCTAATTTAAAGTCATCACATACATAAATTGAGAATTGTTTATTTCAAGGAATATTATGGCATTGTAGTATAAAAGATAAAGATTTAGTTCAAATAAGTGCAACATGTAATTCAACTTGAGTTAAAATTTAAGTTATGCTATCTAAAGAGTTTCACATGCAAACATTTTACAGTCTCACTAAGAATGATATCGAGAATCAGTCACTGGAACTTAAAGAAACTGTGTCATACAGCAGTGGGTCCCTCTGCTTTGACTTTCTAAAGTCTTAGCAGATACACTTGAAAGTTGGAACATTGTGTCCTTGCCACTGATGAAGAGATAGGGAGCAGACAGAAATAAATTGCACAGATCAAAACAAACATGTAAGGACTGAATAAATAACTCCATGGTATATCACTTGCTTAGCATTAGAGAGGCTCTGGTTGTATCTCACACACTCTCTCTCATTGAAAATCTAAGATATTTTCTGGCATAAAGCATGTTAGTCACTTAGTATGAGTCTATCATTTCCTTCATCCTGATTTCCTTTTTCCATTTAATGTGTCCCTTCTGTTGCCCTGGGTAGGCTGACTGAAGTCCCTTTCCACTCTCTCAGACTTTAGGATGCCCATTATTTCAGAAATTTATAAGTTTATTTGAGTAGCTTAAAACTAAAAATAGTTTGGTATTCAACAAAGGCATGTCAACATATAAAATAAATTCTATAGATTTACAGGAATTGGCTAGGCAGCTCCAGTTTATACACAGTTGGAAATAAATATTGAGGCTTTGTTGTTAATGGTTTTACCAAATCAGGTTCAAAGGGCTTTCCTTGGCTATGTCTGAGACTTACACAGACAAAAAATTGTTGGTGATCAATCCCATGTTTTCTAAATTAATTCTGAAAATTTTAACTTGTTTTGATGTGCATGTATGTGTGACCAAGCATGTGTGTGAGTGAATACATGTGTGCAGACATATGTGAACATGTATGTGCATATGTGTGGACAGCCCAGAAGATAACCTTTAATTGTCATTCCTTGAGTGCAATTCATCTTTGTTTTTGAAAAAGGGTCTCTTACTGGCCTGGAATTACTCTATGTTAACTGGCCAGCAAGTCCCAGGCATCTAGTGACAGAGTTATCTTCCCAGCACTAGGAAAATATTATTATTATTATTATTATTATTATTATTGTTATTAGTATTTAATAGTTAGGCACAAGGCTAGATGGATGATTCAGTTGTTAAGAGCACTTGCTGCTCTTCTGGTGGATCTGAGAATTCAGCACCCACATCAGGTCAGGCAGATCAGAACCAACTATCACTCCATCTCCAGGGTATTTGACACCTCCAGCCTCTGTGACACCTGCACTCAAGTGCACATGCCTACCTACACACAAACACACACACACACACACACACACACACACACACACACACGCAGACACACAGACATACACACATAAACATACATACACATGCAGACATACACAGACATACCACACACAAACACACACATGCATGTATACATGCACACATACAGACATGCAGACATATACACATGCCGACACAGACACACACAAGACATATATACATGCATATATGCACAAATACAAACACATACATGTAGACATACATACACATACATACACATGTGTACACATGCAGACAGGCACACAGACATACACACACAAACATATACACCAACACACACACACAAACACACACATGTGTGCATACATGCACACATACAGACACACACACATACAGACACAGACAGACATACACACATGCAGATACACAGACACACACACATGCATACATGCATACATACAGATACACACAGACATATACACATGCAGACACACAGACACACACACATGCATACACACATGTAGTCACACAGACACACTCACGCACATGCACACATACACATGAATACATACACACATACACACACATGCATGTATGCACACACACACACAGAGCTAATTAAAAATTAATTAAATGTAAAAGGAAGTTGGTCTTACTGAGGAGCATTGATGTAGCTGAGGAAAGGATTTTCCAGGGGCACGAATCCTCCCAGCTCCCTTCCTTCCTTTGTATTTATTTTCACAGCCAACATTTTCTTAGGTGTTTGAAGAGATTTGTGGGGAGAGTTATTATCCTATATCTAAATATAAAGAGAGGATTTAAAGGGCAAGATCTGGCCCCTTCTATTTTTAAAATGATTAATTTTTCAGAAAGGTTCATTGAGACCTTAACCATGAAGCCAATGGCTCTAGTGCTAGAGCTGAAGGATGACACTGCTCCAACAGAGGCAGACAAGGAAGGGAGGGACCAACTCTGAACACTGACTCCACACTTTGGAGATCAGCATACATTCATGGGCACATCCTTTTCACCTGGAACGTAAAGGAATTAGAATGAGCCGTCCAAGGGAAATGTTTTGGCTCTAGTGTTTGATGATGATACTCAGCTGAAAACAGTGAACTAATTTTAGATATTATAATGGGGGTTGTACATGAAAGCAAACACCCCCTGACATTATCCACTGGCTTTTAATTCATTTATATAGAGTTACAAGTAAAACTAAATCAACTCTTCACCATAATTTGGCTCATGTGACTGTCTCAGTGTTGCATGTGTCTCATATTTATGATAGGAACATAGGCAGACAAGTAGCTGGCCCTTTATCCGGTTTCTAAGGTGAGGTTAGAATTGGGACACCAGAGACATTTTAAAAAGATAAGCAAAGTCTACTCCCACACATTTGCACTTGGTCTTTTCCCAACCTCTTGTTCGGGTTCTTTGAAACAAATGTTGGAGATTCGAATCTACATGGGTGAAACTGGAAAACGATCACTGAAAAGTATTAAGCGGGAATCTATGGTTTGATTTACTGGGAAATAAGTTCGTTGCAGATGTGCAGTTAAATTCAAAGTTCTGGATTTGAAAAAAAATGTCCTGGATTGCCTGGCTATTCATCATTACCACCACCACCACCACCACCACCACCACCACCACCACCATCATCACCACCACCACCACCACCACCACCACCACCACCACCACCAACCACCATCACCACCACCATCACCACCATCGTCTTCATTTTCATCTTTGTTAGACAAGGAGATCTGCTGGCACCTGACATATTTCCAGCTCCTGCAACTACACTTGAGTCAACAGGAACCCAGGCCTTACTTGAAGATAAAAGCAAGCACACAAATAGACTGTGATGGCCCATTCCAGTGACAATTAGGCTGCCAGTCATGTTTCTGAAAGGTTCCAACCATTGGAAGAGCTCTCTGTAGAGGAAATTGTATCAGGAGTTGCAATCCAAATGGTGAGTTTTGAGGTTGTAAGGCTGGAACTAGAGAAAATTGCTTATGGACAACAGTTTGGGAAACTAAAAAACATCGACTGTATTCACATGCACCTATGTGCATGTGTATGTTTGTGTGTGTGCGCACTTATACACATGTGTGCTACGGTATATGTGGATGTCAGAGGACAACTTTAAGGAGTCAGGTTTATCTTTCAAAGGTGGGGTTCTGAGGATCAACCTTAGGCTGTTGAGCTTATACGGCAAATGTCCACTGAGCCATCTCCTTGGCCCTTGGAATGCTTTGTAAACTAAATTTTAGAAAACAGATCCAAATGAAGATTTTTTTAAAAAATATGAGATCTGGTTTTTTGCAATGCATCTATGTCTGGAGCACTATGCAGTACCTGCAAATAGTTTCACTTTGGCAGAGTTAAGTTTTCTATACAAGCTGCAAGAAATAAATGATATAAACAAGTGAATAAAGCATTGAATGTTATTTCCCAGAGACTGTTAGGTGTTAATCAGAGATAAAATCAAGAAAAATCTCCTTCTCTGTGTGCCTAGTCATCAGCTCCCTCCACCTGCTAATATTAGGTGTGAGATGCAATACCTGCTGCAGACTTCTGTGCAACAGAACAGGAGATGACAAACATTGTTCCATGTTTCCTTCCCTTCTTCCCTTCTTTCCTCCCAGCTGGACAGATCAGAATATGCAAGATGGGTAGGCCATCGATAGATAAACCAATCTATATCAGATAGTTTTGAGACTATGGCTCTATTGTTAGAAGTCACACTTGTGACCTCAGTGTTATCTACTCTGTTTAACACAAAAGCAGACATTAAATTATTCAAATAATGACTAAGTGAGCTGCAGCCATACTCTTTCAGGTATCTGCAAGTTTGGCTAGGACACCACACTCTGAGAAGTTGGCTAAGTGCTGGAGTCTAGTCAAACAGCTCCCAGTAGACATTATGAAGCCACATATATGACTGCTTGGAGCTCCAAATGTGGCTGACTTTTGAAAGTATGACATAAGGCGAGGGCAAACATGTGAAATGGAGAGTAGAGACATTTGAGGCCTTAGAAATCTGTGAAAATGTGTGATCTTGAGTCTTAAACAGTGGGAAAGTTGGGTTGGTGCCTACCCTATGTCAGATGGCTTTCTGGAAGCTTTCATTAGAGAAGAACTGGGCAAAAAAATCAGAAAAGATCAGTGTGGTCTATTTCAGGAAAGATAATTTGACGAGTAAAACCCTAACTAGAACAATGGATATCAAGGGCACAAGCCTTGCCTTCAATTTGTAAGTATATCCAGGCATACATACACAAACATGTAAATACATACATACATCATCTGCCCGTCTTTGTAGCACTTTTATCACTCATCCCTGTCCTTCTATCTTCATGTTGACTCATACTAGACTTTCTTGTGGGAGGTTCCACTTTATTGACTGATGATTGGTTGACTGACTGATTGATGATTGGTTGATTGACTGGGGGCAGTCATATGTATATATGTGCTATGGCATTGTGTTAATGTCAAAGGACATTTTGGAGTTGTTCCTCCATACTTTGTTGGTCCTAGTGATCAAATGCAAATCATCAGCTTAGTGGCAAGTGTCTTTACCCACTGAGGCACCTAGTTGGCCATATGAAGGGTTTGGTTCCACAAGGCTGTGGTTCTAGTCTTCACTAGAGGAAGCCTTTTATAGACAGCTGGATCAGTGCTCTTCAGGAATCTGTGGGGCACAGATTTTCATGTCAGTGAAGCCTTTTACAGACAGCTAGATCAAATCTCCTCAGGAACCTGTGGGATTTTCATGTCAGTCTGGAGGACTGAACCTTTCAACCACATGTTTAAGATGCTCTGACATCAGTTGCGCATTCCATCTACCTACCTCTTCATGTATCTACCTATGTAGCTGACATTACAGCCAAACTTGAAGACTATCAAGTTTAACCCAGGTTCCTATTTTGATTTAATTTCATTTTACACAGCCATTTACTCTTATTAAATATCTGACCTTTCCCCCCTAATTGTTGGAGCTTTGATGTATCTTTTTTTTAAACAATAATTTATTTATTTTCATTTTTGTGTATGACTCTTTGTGCCTACATGCATGTAGTTACATACATGGAGAGGTTGCTAAGACAAAAAGAGGGTATCTGATCCCCTGGAACTAGAGAATTACGTGGTTGTGAGTTGTCACATCAGTGCTGGGAATTGAACCTAGGTCCGGTGAAGAGCAATCAGCCCTTTAAGCTACTGAGCTGTTCCTCCAGCCACTGGAACACTGCACTTTAAGATTCAGCTTAGTGCCACATGCTCAGTGGTGATTTCCTGACCTCCTTTTATCTGAAAGCACAAGGGTCCTTAGGCATCAGTTGATTGACATCCTCTGACTCCTGCTTCTGGGGAAGTTGTCTGAGTAATTGGTTTCACTGTTTTAGTGGGTTGTAACCACCTTTTGAACAAGTGCCAGTCTTAATTTTTTTCAAGACCATTAGTGGGCTTGATGATTTATACCGGAAGCTTAATACATACTTGTTGAATAAATTAATAGCTGGATTAGAAATGAACAAATATATGAGTGGATTGAATAGAGAGGCTGGAATTTTGTACAAAGTGCCAGTTTTTATGATTCTCAAGATACCTCTGTGTAAGTATATTACCTATACATGTAGAGACAGATATATCAATAAGTGTGATATGTGTATACCACATATGCATTTGACCATATATGCATCTATGTATTAATTTACAACTATATGCATGTATACTTACATACATATGAAAATATATTGATATAAAACTGAAAACAGTATATAAATAAGACCTTAATAGTCATTTTGAGAGGGTCTTTTAAGCCTTTCACTAAGGAATCATCAAGGGAGGCTTTGGAATCTAGTACATGCTATAGAACACTTCTATTAAGGTTGTCGCTTACCATGTCTAGATAGCTCTGAGTTCTGTTCAGAATGAAGGACTTCCCTTTCTCTAACCTTACTTGGGAGATGTCTCTGAGCACTAATGCCTGATGTGACTCAGCACACTAGTCCCTCCCTAGTTTCTCACCCATATGATTATTAGGTGCTGTGTGATGACCAATCAACCCTTTCCACTTAGACTCTTAAGAGCCCTTATGTACCCTACCCTGGAACAATAAAATAGAGTGTTTCACTGAAGCTGTTTTTGAATGTCCTTCTGTCATACTCAAGACTGTCTGAGCCCTGCTTGCCATTTTTACTCCCTCCACCCTCGTGGGCTGGTGGCTGATGACCCCAAGAAGAAGGAAAGTCCACAAGGACACATTCTCTCTCTCTCTCTCTCTCTCTCTCTCTCTCTCTCTCTCTCTCTCTCTCTCTCTCTCTCTCCTTCTCCCTCCCTCCCCTTCCTCCCTCCCTTCCCCTCCTTTCCTCCTCCCCTCCCTCCCCCCTTCCCACTCCTTCCCTCCTCTCTTCCCTCCCTTCCTTCCTCCTCTTTCCTTCCTTCCTTCCTTCCCTCCCTCCCTCCCCCTCCCTCTCTCCCTTTGCTTTGATTAGAAATGAGAACAATTTTTAACCACCTTTCTCTTCCTTTTGTGGGAAGTGCAGTGTTGGTAACAAAGACTGTTATTTCATCCAAGCAACTGAAGCTGAAGCCAGGCAAAATAGCCCTTGGTGGCTGGGATGTTCTGAAGTCATAATGTAGTCCTCACAGAATAAAGATCAGTGGACTACTACTATTCTCTATCCCACTGAACACAAAGTCCCATTCCTCCAGCAGGCCTATAGTCTTATCTGCTTGTTCATTTTTCCATTGACAGACTACGTGATGAATCTCTAACATAATACAACAGAAAAATCTTTCCATGCTATTCCCTTGCTCTTTCCAAGGACAAAATAGGACCTGAGTCAATTACTAACACAAAGTGGCACTGTTACATATTGGAAGATAGTAGATATAAGAGAATTTCTTTCCTTTATGTAAGTTGCAGCACATAACCACAGACTTGGTCCCAGCAGGGTGATTTCCATATTCATCCCAGTTACCCTGAAGGTTTGCCCTCAATCCTCTGGCCTGATTGCAAACAGACTGGCTATCAACAAAATGACTTCTCAGAGAGCTAATCTGTGTTGTGATTAAGTAGAGCCCAAAACATGGAGATCCACAATGCATCTTCTTCTATCCCTCAGATGTAGAGCAATTTTATATTCTGTAACATGCAGAAGTCTGAGCCCTTTGCTCTTCTGTAACCGATTTTCACAGGCATAAACAATTCTGGTGCCCACAAGCAATTTACACATTTTGCCAACCTGATCCAACCAGGACTCAAATCCCTCATACAGCATCCCTTTGTATCAGAAACTGGCCAGCTATTTAATTTTTCATTGTGATTTATTAGTATTTTAGTTTTTCTTTACTCTGAAAGTAACTCAAAACAGCTTCTCATATAAACATATTAATGGAAGTTAATAAATAGATGAAAACAATGGAAAAATTATTAAAGTTTCTTTTTTAGTGTTTTGTACATACTTGCTCTACCAGTGAGCTAAATTCTCAAACCAAGGAAATTCTGGGTTAAAAAAATATAAAATAAATTCCAGTGCTTCTTATGTATTACTAAGAAGTAAGAAATAGATGACTCAGTGGGTAATAGTACTTCCTGCATCATCTTGGACCTAGGTTCACATCTTTGCCCTCCACATAAAAAAGCAAGGCATAGCTGCAAGTGCCTAAAAGCTCAGTATTGGAGAGTAGAGATAGGCAGATCCCAAGAGCTCAGTGACAAGCCTTTCTAGCCATTTGAAGATTTTTTATTTTTAACTTTAAATATATATGGGTGTATCTGTATGTGGACTTGTACCTGCACCCAGGGAGATCAGAAGAGGGCAACAGAGTCCTCTAACTAGAATTATAGGCTGTTATGAGTTGCCTAGACTCATAGGAGTGTTAAAAACTGAATTCAGGTTCTCTGCAAGAGCAGTGCATGCTCTTAACCTCTGAGCCCTCTCTCCAAGCCCTCTGATTTCATTTCTAGCATATAAAGTCTAGAGTCATATTGTGCACAGTCATTTGTTACTCTCCTGTGTTCTATGGTTATTGAATATGTCTTAGGTAGATTACCTTGTCCAGGGCCATGCATATTTACCATGGATTTTTAGTTCTTTTCTGAAGTACTAAGTATTCTCCACAATGCAATGATACAGCTTTGTTTCTAAGTTACTGGAGAAATACAATCTTTCTTAATTCTTGTAAAGAATGCACATAAAAGGTTATGGTAGGAAATGGGAGAGAGTCCAGTACAAAGCTGGTTCTACTAGCATTTAAATGTTTGCTTACCATGCAGAAGATATATTTTTCATATCTGTTACTTTCTGTGTGAGGTGTCCCTGGTATGTCATAGACTAAGAAAGATAAGCTTATTATAATCCCATTAACTGATTTCCAGCCACTAATGAACAGCATAAAACTGTGATAAGCATTGGCTATTCCTAAGTGGGGACTTTATTATTTCCCTTGTTTCTAGCAGTTTATTCAAAGTTTATTTCAATCCATAGTTTTACCTGATGTTTCTTCAAATAGCTGCATTAAAATCTAACAGTCCTAGCATGCCCAGAGCCTCTAAAGAGGAGCATAAAAAGTCAACTTAAAAGGCTACTCTTAAAGGAGCTGGAGAAATGCTTCTACTGTTAAGAACACATACTTCAGAGTTCTCAAACTCAGTTCCCTAGTACCCATATCACAACTACCTGTAACTCCAGTTCTAGGATATCTTCTGTCCTCTGCAGTACTGAACTTACGTGCACACAATTTTAAAAGTTAAAATCAATAAACTCTAGGACAGTTTAAATGAATGTAAGTATAGCAGAATATATCTCATCTTTTTATTTCTTAAGCATTATGGCAATTGACAGTCATTTCCTGCTCTACATATTTTTTTTGCTTTTTAAATAGCACAGGATTTCTGTCAACAGGATGCTGAAAGGACCAAGAAAGAAAACATTTTTGTCAGATTGGCTCTCTGATCAACAGGCTTTCTCATCATGCAGGCACTTTTCCCCATGGTGGTGAGCGGTGGGATACTAATTTCATGCTAATTTTGGCTTTGATTCCTTTATGCCATTAATATATTCATCAGCAGTGACATGCCCCGAACTTCACAGTTAAGTGGGAATCTCTGAGATGGATTAATTGGGTCAATGGGAAGGAGACAGTGTGAAGCTCGGTTTTAGATGGTGAAAAGCTCTATAATTAACCCCAATTATTTTGAAGGTACCAGTATCTGTTTACCTTGTAGGATAGCTGCAGTAAGTGGCCTAGGAAGATTTGTAGTCATTTCTACCTCTTTGGAAAGACTCCCAGTAAAGGAGAATATTGACAACAGCTATCATCAGTGTCTGAGGCTGTTTCTTTTATCCTAGTAAAGATTCAGTTTGGGTCTGTGCATGTAGTAAATATTATACATGGAAAGGTATAGTTTTTGTTCCCAAATCCGGGAGATCACCTCCATGGCCTCAGAGCATTATTCTGAGACAGCAATAGGGGTTGGGGTAGGAATGAGCCAGGCTAGAAATTCTAACTAAGTGATATCCTGTGGTAATAGCCTGATAGCTAAGGATGTTGAGTCTGAGATTAGCCTCTTGGGGAATCACCCATACATGGGGATGCACATCAGCCCTACAGGCTGTGTAGCTCATGGGTTCTGTATGGGCTGCAATAGTGATAGGCATGGTTCAACACAAAATTGTAAACTTGTTCAGAAGAGGCTAAGAATGCAGTTTCCAGGCAGAAAGTTTTTAGATAATTGGCGCCAAATGTTAAAAGGATGGACATGCTTGCAAGGCATAGGCAGGCATCCCTGGAAGAAAACATACACCAGAGTTATTCATTATGTTTTAATGTAACACTGATCCTGACTCCTGTAGGATGGGGCTATGAAGACTGTTCTTTGAGCCTTCTTGGCTTTGAGCCCATGTGTCTCTTAGCTCCTTCATAATAGTGTATTTTAGGTGTTTTCACACTGTAAGCAGGGTGTAACAGCTGTTCGCAGGCATGAAGTGCTGTCTAAGGATTTCACTTTCTAAACTCCAGGGTATTTCTTTCTCAATGAGGTATCATTAAGCAGTGATGGGCCTCTGAACTCACTAACAATGTTTGAAATCTATGTCCTTCCTCATTTTCATATGGTTGTTATTCCTGCTCAAGACAAGGCCTCACTGTGCATAGGCTGCCCTCAGCTTTGCTGCATAGTTGAGGATGACCTTAAAATTTTGATCCTATTGATTCCAACTGTGGAGTGCTGTGTTAGGATTATAGACAGCCAAAATACCCAATTAATACTTAGGAGCAAACCAGGATTTCATATATGCTAGGCATGTGCTCTACCAATTCCTTAGTCTCTTGATCTTAATTTTTGATGATTACCAAGAATGGGTTTAACAGACGCCAGCTCAGTATATCTCACTTGGTGTGCCCTGAGAGAAACAGAGCTGCCGTTCGAAGGTGTAGGATCATGGAATTACAGACCTGAGCAGAAAGTGCAAAGTCATTGCTTTCAGTGTTTGCTTTTCCCCTTCTTTCTTTCTACTCTGTGCATTATGTAGAGTAGCAATTCTATATAACCAAGACCCTTTTTGGGATGTGCCACAGGATCAAAACCTTGGCCTTTGGTTGCCTCCATTGGAGAGGGGGAGCTGAGGAAGGAGTGTTTGGAAGAGGTAGAAGAATGACTCAAAGTCAGTGATAGGTGTAAGCTGACAGCTCTGTCTTCTGCTCAAAGTAGCTCTCTAGACAGCCCATCTAGACAACTCAGCTCTTGCAGACCAAAGCCCAGTCTTTTATTTACACATCAATTTAGTCTTTACCCCAGGTTCCCTTTTGATTATTGCACAAATCAACATTTTTATGACCTTAGCCCCTTGATTCTTAGAAAAGATAGCAGATACATTTTTTTTTTCTTTTTTCTTCTTCTTTTTTTTTAAAACAGCACATGAATTCAGAGATCTGCCTGCCTTGGTAAGCACAAACAATAAGCTAGATGGTTGGGATCTTGTTTTGAGATCACCATTCCCACCATGGCTAGACTCAATTCACTCTATTCCAGGCTGAATTGAACTCAGAAACTGGCTGCCTGTGTATCTTTCTGACAAGCTGACTCAATAGAGCAGCCCCTTTGTTCTTTTAGGTTCCTGAAGCCTCTTATACA